>CM038144.1:362332472-363532472 GCA_021437245.1 Aegilops speltoides
ACTTAGCAAGCTTGATACACTCAGCACACAACTCACAAAAATACATGGTTGGCACCCCTGGAAAGATGGCATGGCATAGTTCAACATTCATGTAGAGCTCAACCTCATAGGATGCACACATTAATCATGGCAAAATGATAAAACAAAGAAGTTATAACAGCCAAAGAGATTAACATCAACATGCACTCTTCCAACAGCATTTAGGGCATCAAGATGAGCTCAAATGAAAATGATGCAATGGAATGAAATGATGTACTCGTCGAGGCGAACAATTTGACATATTACACGCGCAAAACGGAGCTACGGATGCAGAGATGCGGTGCGATGAAGATGGCATGTTTTTATCAGAAATCTGGGACAGACGTTTTTTTTTAAATGAATGAGCGCAGGATAGCTAAAATCGCACGGGGCGGAGGATAGGGGGCTGCTCACCCATTGGGCTGAGCCCAGAAGCGGAGAGGCCGGGGCAGGCCGGGCGAGGAGGAGCTGGGCCGGGCGATCGGGTTGGCGCGCCGGGCGCTGCTTCGGCCGGGCCCATCCGGATGCGGCCTCGCCGAGGCAGTATCACGACGGCGCCGGGCGGCGATCATGCGGCGGCGACGGCGGGCGGGTCCATGGCGGGCGGCGGAAGGGGGAGCGGCCGATCCGGCGCTGGCTACCGGATTCGCCGACTCAAGACAGGCGGCGCCGGAGGCGCAGCGGCGCCGGGCGCAGGGCGGCGACGCCGGCGAGGGACCTTTAGCGCTGGGCGCGGAGGAGCGGCACCGGCGCGGGCGGCGAACGGCGGCGGTTGCACGGCGGGGCGGCTGCGGCGCTGCGGGCGCACGGCGGGCGACGGCGGAGCGGGTCAGCGGCGCGCGAAGGCTGCCGCCGGGCGAGGCGGGCGGCGGCAGCAGCGGCGGGCCGGCGGCGGGCGGCGGCGGTTGCCGACGCACAAGGCGGCGCGGCGCGAAAGGTGCGGGCGGAGCGGACGCTGGCCGGGACGGCCCGTGGGCCGGGCGGCGCGGGCTGCCGGGCGAGCCACGGTCGGGCGCGAGAGTGGCTGGGCGGTCGGGCGGACGTGTCCGCGCAGAGGCGGACAAGGTCCGGGCAGCAGGAGGAGGTGAGGGAGCTAGGTTTTGCCCAAAAATGGAGGGGGAGGGATGTTTTATAGGTAGAGGGAGTTAGGAGAGTCCAATTGAGGAGCGGTTTTCGGCCACGCGATCGTGATCAAACGATCGAGAGCATGGAGGGGAGTTTGATGGGTTTTGGGCCACTTTGGAAGGGTGTTGGGCTGCAACTCAAAGGGGCTTTATGGTTACCCGCTAACTGCTGAGTACCAAACAACCTCCAAATGGCACGAAACTTGACAGCGGTTCATCGGTGCTATACCAAGGTCGCTGGCAAACCTCGGCCATTCCGAGAAAGTTTAACACCCGCACACAAAAAGAGGGAAGAGGGGGACGCCGGGTGAGATAGGAGCGCCGGATTGCAAAACTGACAACGGGGAAAAGGCTCGGATGCATGAGATGAACACGTATGCAAATGCGATGCACATGATGACCTGATATGAAATGCAGATGATGGCATGGCAAATTGCAACATGCAAGAAAATGACATGGCAATGACAGCGAATAATCAAGGACACTGGCGATCGGATCCGGGCGCTATAACACTCCACCATTATTAGAGGATCTCGCCCCGAGATCTAGGATGGCACCGGAGGAAAACGGAAGAGGAAGAGAAGAGGTAAAACTAAGTTGCTTCTTTGATTTAACGAAAGTGAAACCAATGAACCTTGAGAGGTTGAGCAATTTAAAAGAAAGAGTACAACAGAGATGAACGAGATTGCAAACAATCCGTTAGAAAAGAGGAACAAGGAGTATTACGAGAACTTGATGGTTGAAAATCAAGGAAATAAGAGCTTCACTTAACTAAAAGAATATGACCACATCGGTATAATGAGATAGCCAAGGAACAAGAATGGCTGAATTTGGACAGCTCTTCCGGAGAAAAGAGAAGAAAACTTGATGAGATGAAAAGATATTGAAGAGATGATACAACACTCCGGTTAAATGGATAAGCAAGAAAAGAACATGATCCTCACAAAACGAGGTGATGGGTGAAGAGCTCAACATCACGATGCCCCCGTAACGAAAGAGTAGAAGTTAGACCGTTGAGATAAAGGGACGGAGAATAAAATGACAACTTTTGCCACAAGTGAACTTGGAAAACCTCCTTGCAAAGAAGAATCGAATGGAGTTGTTGGAAAATCAACAACGAGAAGCACCAGCTTGATATGGTCTTAAGGAATGCATCTCAAATTATGAGGCGACAACCTGCCAAGCACGGGAAAAGAATTTCATTGATACGAACAAGGAGACGAGAAAGCTATATCACCGGGAGGATAAAGAAGAACTTGGGTCAAGCTTTAGGTGAAATCTATACCAAGATAAACTCCAACGAAGAGATTGCTGGATTTAATATACCTCATTCTTGACAACATATGAATCATGAAGGAAATTGTCAAGAGTGACATAACACCATCTCAAAAGATAAGATAGATGGAATTGCACTTTGGAATGCAAGATGAAGAATACTTGAGCTCCTCAAAACAAAACATGTGTTGAGCACCATATTTATTTTTAGAGTATAGCTTGGCGGATCTTAACTTCAAGAGAAATCTTGAAGAATAATTGAAGAATGAAAAGAATCCTTGAGGAACCACCATGAAGAAACTCCGGTATTAAAAGGATGGTGGAAAGAAGGAGAAGTTGAAAACACAAGGTGAAGCCTTGCAATGATTTAGATGGGGCCTCGCGACGAGATAATTAGAGCTTGGAACTCCGGGAAAAAGAGAAGATGAAACAAATGAAACCGAGAATTTTAAGGGCCTCTGGAATAAAGAATTAGTCACTTAGATGAACAAGAATAAGAATTATGTTATGCTTATCCTTCACCAATTAAATTGATGACAATCAACGGATTTGGCATACTACTTATTCCCGTAGAAAGGATTAAAAGAGATATATCAAAACTTGAGAAGGTCTTCAACGAACCACCAGTAGGATTGGAATAACAAATGAATTGATATGATGAACAAGGAAGAGAGATCTTGAAAGAACCATCGTAAGAATTGAAAAAGAGAGTAGCAAAGGCACAATTCACCGGGAAGAATTAGAAAACGAATGAAGATACTTGAGGGGATTTAGATACATGAGAACGAAGAGATCATGACACTACTAGGAAAAGGCATGCTAGTGGCGCACCAGTTTTGCCTTCTAATGGCGCATGGCTGGTGCGCCACTGGCATCACGCCATTAGAATTTTTTTCTAATGGCGCACCACATGTGCGCCTATTAGAATCAGATTCTAATGGCGCACTGTGCAAAGGCGCCATTAGTACCGCCCACAAGGCGCCACTATTATCTCTGCTATACTTACAAATAAGACACATTGTAGTGCGCCATTAGTAACAACTTTTTTAATTCTTTTCTTCTTAATCTCAGGTCACTATTTCACATATGAGATATTCAACACATATATATACAACAAGCATCCAGATAGCAATCATATCCAACACACAAGTTTCATCATATATACATACGTACATAGCCAACACATAGTTCCGTCGTTACAAAATTTTCACATTGTTCATCCAACACCGTTATCCATCAATTCACAAAAGTTTCACATTGATACAAAATAAAAACACAAATGGAAAAGAAGCACCCCATCCTCGCAAGCTTCCGTCAATTAAATCAAATCTGCAAAATGATAAACAAGAAGTTAGAAGAAGAAAAATAAGAAGACTAGAAGAATACTAGAAGAGGAAGAACACTAGAAGAAGAATAAGAAGAGTTTTGGAAAAGAAGAAGAAGAAGAAGAAGACTATAAGCTTATTATGTAAACTTGATCATTTTGTGCTAACATAAGTTATTTTGGAGCTAACCTATAGGAAACTAAGCATATAAGGTCTAAGTTAGTATATTAGAGCCAACTTAGGTAAAATGAAGCTAACCTATGTCATTTTGGAAAAGAAGAAGATTAAGAAAAAGACTATAAGCTTATTATGTAAACTTGATCATTTTGTGCTAACATAAGTTATTTTGGAGCTAACCTATAGGAAACTAAGCATATAAGCTCTAAGTTAGTATATTAGAGCCAACTTAGGTAAAATGAAGCTAACCTATAGGAAACTAAGCATATTGGAGATAACATAGGTAACTAAGTATATATATATCATTTTGGATAGCTAACTTATAGGAGATCTGACATACCTAACAAAGTAGGCAGTTCTTCTCCTTCTTCTCCTTCATCTCCACGATGCGCCTAGAGCGGCGAGGCGGTGGAGGCAAAGTGGAGGTAGTGGGATGTAGTCTTCTACCACAATTGGCGTGGTCATGTCGCCCACTGTGGGATCGCCGGGCGCCACCACCGGTGCGTGGTCATTGTCGCACCACCACCATCGCGAGGCCACCTTCAGCACCCACCATCGCTAGGTCATCCTCAGCCACCTCCATCTCTTGCCCATGGTCACCACCACCATCTCTTGCCCTTGGTCACCACCACCAGCTTAGGTCATCCTCACCGATGCCCATCGTCATGATGCAGCTCCTCATCCTCACTGCTCCTCTTCTCCCGCACTCCAAACCGGATCATCCTTCTTGTTGTCTATGCCGGTGCCGTAATCGCCGCTGCTTTCACTACAGCCGAATCGCTGCTTTGCTTTCGCTACAGCCATAGTTGCCGCTGCTTTGGTCAGAAGCTGTGATGCCGCCGCTGCCTACCTGTCCAAAATGCAACAATGACCGTTAACAATCGATGTGAGACAAGGCCAAATGTAGAGGAATAAGAAGAGGCGAACGCACCGGCATCATCATCGGCAACAGATCGCATGCGACACATAGTCTTGTTGTACACCTTCACGATGAGCATGTTGGCGCTGCTGCCGCATCAAGACAAGGAAGTACCCAGCCGCAGGTCGAGGCACGGTAGAACTTCTCCCACCCACGAGACAAGTACATGTGGCCCTTCTTGATCGCCAACCGCACATCCCACTACTCGCGAAACCCGCCGCCGACTGTCGCAGCTTCACATTATTTGGCGGATCTTCACCCATCAAGATGTTCATAAAACTGTCGTGCAGCCTCTGCAGTTTGGGAAAATGAGTGATGTAGCAAACAATGATATCATAATGAGATGGGTGAAGGTGAGATCTCTCGCTTTATATACCAGCCATGGATCCAACTAAAGCCTCAAGTATGATAGTGAAGAACTCGGAAGCATCCAACTCAGCATCATGGTGTCGCAGATCGGCGGTGGCTGCTTCCCGCCATCTCCGATAAGCAGCGAAAGAGACCAATTAGTACCCTTACAACAGATCATAAAACATGCATTAGTCGCAGTACACCATATGTCCTATTTTTAGCAAAGTCATGCTAAAATTCACGGAAAATTTCAACATGACCTTTTGCTGAAAATAGACATATGGAGTGCCCGAATTTGCCGGAACGGAAGTTAATCGACATTCCGCAAACTCAAGCGCCTCGGGGTACCTAATGTAAATAGTATCCTGTGTTTCCATATTAATACCACAAAGAATTACATAAAAAGCCTTAATGCTAGAGAACATATGAAATACATGCCAACAATATATATGATATAAACTCCAATAATTTTTGAATAAAAGCAGTAGATAAAAATAGTAGCAAGCAAGCAATTCATTTGACTAACTATTTAAAACAGTAGCAATCAAGCTATTTTCATGGCAGGCATGGCTCACTTGAGATGTCACTGAGTGAATAATTTGTTTGAAATATTTTTTAGCTAGTCTATAATCCAAAGCCAAGCTCCTTGTTCATCAGAATCGTAAGCGCTTACTTACATGGCAGCGAAGAATCTTGCATCTTCAGATAATCAAAAACAAAGCTTACTCCATGAGGAGTCGAGGTGGTGGAGGCTTGAGCGTGGTGTGTCATGGATCAAGGAGCCGCTTTGTCAAGAGCGGACCGCCCGATTGGATGAGCTGGACTCTACATCCCTCCCAGTTTTCTACATCTCTCTCAAATCACTCTTTGCTCTCTCGGATGCAAGCTCGCCACCCCAAATCAACCGCACACCAATGCTAACTTTCTCAACAGACTCATATCATTCGTACTAAGACTAGTAAGTACTATCTCTTATATTCACATCAAGACGGCCTGTATGATGTAATCACACCGCTTAAAATTTTTGACCTAGTGGAACAGATCAAGGGGCTGAAGTGCCGTAAAATGATTCAGACATATGATAAATGCATAGCATTATTGCAAAACTATCCTCGGCGCTACCCAATCACATTATGCAGCACAACATGATCCTTTGCATCCATCGGAACAAGCTAGTTGAGACCTATGATGTATTGTCCCTTAAAATAGCAAGAATGATGATCGGTTGCTGTGCTCATAGCATTACTGAATTCACCCAAGTGCAGTTGGACATGCACAACAACCGCATAAATTATTCATTTTAAAGCTCTCACCGAGCTCGACCTTGAAGAACACCCAGACAGTAATCCGCTCTCCTAAACCTTCATGAAAGCGCCAACTCAGACTCGGCGCCGGTCCTGCATTCACATTGCACAATGAAAAAAGGTTTGTCATCCATGGTTACAGATGCTCAAACAAACTTAAATCTCGCATGGCTTCCCCACTAATCAATCGGCATCGCAGAAAGACGCATTTTCTTCAAGTTAATGCCCTTCTAAAGTGTCTGAATTAATTTTCTTCAACTTGCAGCAAATGACTGCACATGGAGATGATCCAACAACAAAAAAAGTCCCGATCTATCTCCATGCGTCTAAATGACAACTAAAAAGCACATGAGGTTAGGGAGAAATGAGCACTGAAACAGAGCAACACTACACTGGATATAGAGAGAAATAGCAGCCAGGTGACTTGTAGTAGATGAGGCACTATTATCAGGACCGCGGAAATCAACACTACACTGTCATACTTTTGAACAGTAGTGATTGTGGAACTGGACCTAATAACGGTTGCTGTTGCTTAACTAATTCATAGTAGATGTCAGTGTTGCATTCTACTACTAACGTTGAATCTGGATAATGCAGAGTGTTCTCAACGAATTCAGAAATCACGATGTAAACACGAATTAGACGGACAGATTCAGTCATATGAAGCACATCAAACGAATTACAGTAGAAAAATTAAGGGTCAAATGGGCGAGTGGAGCCTGGGTACGGATGTGGGTAGGTGGCAGCAGCGTTGCAAGGCCTTCCCCGACAGCTTCCGGCATTGCTCCCCAATGCCGGATCTATGATGAGCATGTTGAACGGCGGCCTGCCTCTGCCTGGACCCTAACACCTAACACCAATAACTTGCAGCAAATGACAGCACATGGAGATGGAACCCTAACACCTCAATGGCCAGATCCATGCCCAGAAACATGTTAAACCTAGCAAAAGAGAGAAGAAGAGGGCATGGTCGGGAGGGAGGAGAGGAGGAAGAGAGGAGAAGAGAGGCAGAGGGAGGAGGGCAATGAAGATTACCTGACCACGATGAGGTGGTGGCCGGAGCGGAGACGACGGAGGGCGGAGACGGCGAGCTTGGGGAGGCGGGGAGGTCGCGGGCCTCCTCTCCTAGTGGCGGCTCCGAGGGTTAGGGAGGGAGGCGAGGGAGGCGGCGCCGCAGCTGGGCGGGCTCGGGGAGGCGGCGCCGAGGGGGAAGAAGGGAGAGGGAGGCGGCGGGGCGCGTGGGCGGCCGACCGACGGAGGGGCGGGCGGGCGCTGAGGGGGAGGAAGGGAGAGGAGGCGGCGGGGCGCGGCTGGCTGCGGCGGACGGAGGGGGCGGCAAGGCGACGGTTGGGGACCGAGGCCAAACCTAGTGAGGTGAGTAGGTGGTGTGGGGAGGGTTCTAATGGCGCACCCAAACCTAGTGCGCCATAGTACGATCGGGTCGTTATATACAACCTAACCTATAACTAAACTAAAACAAGCCACTAGCCCGACTGGGTCAAGACGCAAGACACACACAGAGGTCCTAGGTTCAATTCCCAGTGCTCCCCATTTTTTGTATTTATGCATTTCAAATGTTGTTTGCTATTTATTTTGTTTAAATATGTTCAAACTTGTTTAAATCATAACAGTAATATTTTTTATAAAATAGTAATAATTTTTAAAAATATCATCAAATTTGTTATTTGAAAATATTTATGAATATGAAAAATATCATCAAATTTATTATTTGAAAATATAATCAAATTTGTTATTTGAAAATATAATCATATTTGTTTTTTTTCTTTGCAATTTTAGTTGCATTCATTTGTGACGGTGGAGCGGGCCGGGATGGTCCGGGAGAGGGTGCGTGGTCGCAAGGCGGTGGAGTGGGGGACGGTGCGGGGGCGGGGCGGCGGCGGCCGGTGGAGCGGGAGGGTGCGGTGGGACGTCCATGGCGGTGGAGTTTTTTCATCAAATTTATTATTTGAAAATATAATCAAATTTGTTATTAGAAAATATAATCAAATTTGTTTTTTTTTTTTGCAATTTTAGTTGCATTCATTTGTGACAGTGGAGCGGGCCGGGGATGGTGCGGGTGGTCGCCGGCGGCGGTGGAGTGGGGGACGGTGCGGGGGGTCGGGCGGCGCGGCCGTGGAGCGTGGAGGTGCGGTGGGACGTCGGGCGGTGGAGAGGGAGGGTGCGGGGGTCGGCGGTGGCGGTGGAGTGGGGGATGGTACAGGCAGGGGGTCGGGCGGTGGAGTGGGAATGGTGTTTTATATACTAATGGCGCATCGCCTTGGTGCGCCATTAGTAGTTATAGATAGTAATGGCGCATTACGGATCGATGCGCCATTAGTATGTATGGGAAAATTGAAAAAAAGTAATTCATACTAGTGGCGCATCAAGCTTTCTGATGCGCCATTAGTGTCTTACACACTAATGGCGAAAGCACAAACAAAAAGCGCCATTAGTATATAGTAGTGGCGCACTGCTTCCCTGGTGCGCCATTAGAATCAATCCTATCTATAGCCCTTTTCCTAGTAGTGTGAACTGATTAGAGGATATTTGAACGATGCACCGGAAGAATTCGAGAACGAGAGTTGAAAGCTGAGAATGAGTAATATTCAGAAATGATGGCCTTCAGATGATCGAGAAAGGAAGCAACCCTTGACATGCGTCGGATGGTTGAAAAGAATTCTCACAATCGAAAACAATTATGCGGATAGCATGAAGCTAGCACCATGAATATTCAATAGAATGGACCCAGATTTAAGAGAAATCCTCCTTCGGTCTTCAAATGATGAGAATGACAACGAAAAACACCACCAAGAATTATTGAAGCACACCGGAAGAATCAAAAGCGAAGAGGTTGAGCCAACTATGAGAAGAATTTGAAAGATCTTGGAGAAAAGCATTTGACTGATGAAAATTCATTCTTACATCAAACTTGGAGAAGAATTTGGGATAGCTCCGGAATAATTAGAAGAGTCAGGTAAGATCCTGGGAAAAGACCTGTGGGTTAGGGCCCACTCAAAAGAAAACACCGTTGAAAAGATTTAAAGAGATATTGCACCGGTTGAATTAAATGGCTTGACTGAGATACCAATCTGATAGAGCTTGCACGAATGCAGAGTGGAAACACGAATCTTCGAGATATCTTGAGCACTCCGGAATAACAAATAGCGAGAAGTAGAATGATAATGAGGTGCACCGGTATGAGAAGACATTGAAATGAAGGAAAATGTATGATCAACAAAACTTGACTTGAATCCACCGGAGAAGAGAAAGGAATGAGGAATGACGAACTAGTAGAACATCTTCTTGAGAACCACCGGGTAAGAACAAAGACGAAAAAGAATGGAGAAACTTCACAAAAATAAAAGGATACTTGGTAAAGAAATCTTAGTCCTTGAGGAAAAAGGGTGGGTGGGCGGGAAAAAACAAAGGCAACTTGGAGACGGATGAAACAAACACCGTTGAGAAGAAATGATAATTGGTCTTGCGGATGTTGAAGTGATCGGATCCACTTGAAGAGAAACACGCCGGTTGAAAAGGATTGACATGACAATCTCGATTGTCGAGAAGGATTGGTATTCACATCGGAGTATGAGAACACCATTTCGGAAAGGTATGGAATCAACACTTGACATTGAAGCAACTCGAATACCACAACTCAAAACAAAACAAAGGACTGGCTTGCAGAATAAGCCAGAACAAACATATGATAGAGATTTACCCAATCCCATATCATGCATTTGTCGGAAAGATATTCTAGGAGCTACTTGAATTCCCACCTATAAACTCCCGAAACTTTCTGGTTATGCAATCTGGTGTTGGGGATACAGGGGAAGCAATATATCTCACTCAAACTAACAATCCCTACATCCAGCTGTATCCATCCGTCAACACATAACCAAGAAACCATCGAAATCGCCTACCTCAACCTTCAAAAGCATCCGTTATACGAGTCATGGCAATACTCCGTGCACTCACCTCAAGATCGGGTTAGCGGGTTATCTCACCAACAACTGCATAAAAGGGATTTCGATGTCGGCGTACTTAAACTCGTATTCCGTAATCGCAACGGTAAAATTATGACGACAACACCTCGAGCTCAACTCCCCGACACCTCCACTAAAAAACCCCTCACGACGGAGGCACCAAGACAATGTTGTCATCATAAAACCATCGAACGATTCCAAGATACCCGTGATCCTAAAATTGTTTTTAGTGAAATTTGAGAAGAGAAGAGTCAAAACTCTACGTCAGAGACCTCACCAGAGCGATTTAAGGACCGAGGAGTAAAAGAATTCTAACTCTCCGATATATATAATCCTAAATGACTCAAAACATTTTTCTAGACACAACTCGCCGCTAAAAACGATCAAGCAAAGGGGCTCTAAGGTCGGGAAGGCTCGATTACCAACTTATATCGCCTCGATGCGGCTATATCTCCCACGTGTCGAAGCACGACTTAGAGGCATAACCGCATTGAAAGCAATGTCGCAAGTGAGGTAATCTTCACACAACCCATGTAATACATAAGGAAAGAGATACATAGTTGGCTTACAATCGCCACTTCACACAATTACATGAATAAAGCATTACATCATACAGATACAATCAAGGTCCGCTCACGGAACCAAAATAAAAGAAGAACCCCAAATGCGATAAAGTCCCCGATCGACCCCAACCGGGCTCCACTTCGATCAACTAGAACGAAACAACACAAAAGGCAAGATCTTCATCGAGCTCCTCCTTGAGCTTGGTTGCGCCACCTACTCGGTAACATAGGCACCGCAAACTGGTTTTGAAGTATCCGTGAGCCACGAGGACTCAAAGAATCCCATTACCATGGGTATCAAGACTAGCAAAGCTTAATGGGAAAGGAAGGGGTAAAGTGGTGAGGTTGCAGCAGCGACTAAGCAAGTATGGTGGCTAACAAACGCAATTAAGAGCGAGAAGAGAACAAGTGGAACGGTCGTGAAGCTAGCAATGATCAAGAGGTGATCCTGAACACCTACTTACGTCAAACATAACCCAGAAACCGTGTTCACTTCCCGGACTCCGCCGAGAAGAGACCATCACGGCTACACACGCGGTTGATGCGTTTTAATTCGGATCTGGTGTCAAGTTATCTACAACCGACATTAACAAATTCCCATCTGCCACATAACCGCATGGCACGGCTCTCAAAAGTTTATACCCTGCAGGGTGTCCCAACTTAGCCCATGACAAGCTCTCGCAATCATCGGCGAATAGACCTTCACCCGAGACACTCCGATCGACTCGATCCCGTACATCAAGACATTTCGACAATGGTAAAACAAGACCAGCAAAGCCTCCGCTGTGCCGACAAATCCCGATAGGAGCTGCACATATCTCGCTCTCGGCACACCGGATGAGCCAGACGTCGGTTGGCATAGACCTCGTTGCCTGTGGGGCGCCGGACATCGCCGGTTTGGACCAGCACTTAGACAAGCACCGCCCGGGGCTAAATAAAGATGACCCTCGAGAGAGCGACTCCCAAGGGAAAAGGTAGGTGGTGGGGAGGCAAATGGTAAAAGTCAATGTTGGGCCTTGCTGGACAAGTTTTATTCAAAGCGAACTGTCAGGGGGGTCCCATAAATCACCCGACCGCGTTAGGAACGCAAAATCCGGGAACATAACACCGGTATGACGGAAACTAGGGCGGCAAGAGTGGAACAAAACACTGCATAAGGCCGAGCCTTCCACCCTTTACCAAGTATATAGATGCATTAATAATATAAGAGATATTGTGATATCCCAACATAAACCCTGTCCACCATGGAGAAATCTTCAACTTCACCTGCAACTAGCAACGCTATAAGAGGGCTGAGCAAAAGCGGTAACATAGCCAAACAACGGTTTGCTAGGAATGGTGTCAAAGGTTAGGGGTTCATGGCAATTTGGGATGGCTTGATAAACAGGTAATAGGTAGCGCAGCATGGCGATAGAACGAAGCAACTAGCATAGCAATGATAGTAATGAGATCCAAGGTAGCGGTCATCTTGCCTGAAATCCCGCAAGGAAGAAGAACGAGTCCATGAAGAAGATGAAACCACGAAGACGAACCACACGCAGATGAACGAATCCTCACGATCGCAACGAAACAGGAACTAACAAGAAGAAGCACACAACATAGGTAAACACACCACACATGAACAAGGCATGATGCACAACAAGCATGATGCATGACCAAGCTACATGCAGCTACTCATGGCAAGAGATGATGCAAGCAAGAACAACACATCAAGGCAAGTTTAAATGAGGCCGGGAACAACATATAACAATTCCGGTAAGTCCTCATATGCAAATTTCGAAATTGGTCCAGAACTGAATAAACATTATGTTCAAGTTGTTACACAGCAAGTTAAAGAGCACCAAGATGATCTACACGAAATTCTAGTCAAGTTACATATAAAGTTCATTAGATTCGGAGCTACGGCCTAGAAGATATGAGCAAAACAAGTTAAACATGGCATTGATGCAAAATGCACCCAAACATCAAGCAAACACACCAAAACAAGGATGCAACATGATAATATGGCACTACATGCAAAAACAAGCAAGTTTCATATAGAGCACACTCAAAACGGAGCAACGGTGCAACACATGCACACTATACAAGTCATAGCAACAATCTGGCCAAAACAGCAACTAGGCATCTTACAAGCATCAAAACAACAAGCTACAGCACCCCAACATAATAACAAAAGGCATGGGCATGAAGTACACGTAAAGCATAACAAAACATGAACACTAAGCTATCTCCAGAAACAACTAGAACATGCTCAAAATGACATGGAGATATTGCAAGTAATAACAATTTCAGACTTTAGTAGAAATAACATCAGGTTGCAATGTTTAGAGCTATCAAACAACATGTTACAGGAACTTAACATGGCAAACAAAGACATGGCATGAATCTACTAATTTCCTAGATCAAAAGACCCTTACTGACCATGAGCCAAAAAGGCACAGAAAATATGATGGCACCCACGTAAACATGGCAAGTTATATTACAGATTCATACATGGCAGGAACAACAATAAGTAGGCATGTTCGTGAGCTTGAACCACTCACCACAGAGCAATACATGGGATGGCAAGGCAACCAACAGTAAGAAGGCATGTTTATGAAGCTAAGCATGGCAAGAGCAAGGTCATAGGGTGCACGGATCACTAGGAAAACACATGGGAACAAGTGAACTTAATGTTAACAGGCTGACAACAACATTTTCTAGCAACTTTGGAGCAAGAAATGAACATGTTCCAGCAAGCTATAATTGCAACCAAGGGCATGAATGGATAGAGCATGACATGTAGATCAAAACATGTTTATAGAGCATCTCCAGATTATGCATAGAATGATTAGTAGAAGCATGTTAACATAGCAAAGAAAATATAACAGAATCTGTCAGAAAACAAAGAACAAAGAACTACCCTACTTAGCAAGCTTGATACACTCAGCACACAACTCACAAAAATACATGGTTGGCACCCCTGGGAAGATGGCATGGCATAGTTCAACATTCATGTAGATCTCAACCTCATAGGATGCACACATTAATCATGGCAAAAATGATAAAACAAAGAAGTTATAACAGCCAAGAGATTAACATCAACATGCACTCTTCCAACAGCATTTAGGGCATCAAGATGAGCTCAAATGAAAATGATGCAATGGAATGAAATGATGTACTCGTCGAGGCGAACAATTTGACATATTACATGCGCAAAATGGAGCTACGGATGCAGAGATGCGATGCGATGAAGATGGCATGTTTTTATCAGAAATCTGGGACAGACGTTTTTTTTAAGAAATGAATGAGCGCAGGATAGCTAAAATCGCACGGGGCGGAGGATAGGGGGCTGCTCACCCATTGGGCTGAGCCCAGAAGCGGAGAGGCCGGGGCAGGCCGGGCGAGGAGGAGCTGGGCCGGGGCGATCGGGCCGGCCGCGCGTCGGGCGCTGCTGGGCCGGGCCCATCCGGATGCAGCCTCCGAGGCGGAGCACGACGGCGCCGGGCGGCGATTAGCGGCGGCAGGCGGCGCGGCGGGTCCATCGCGGGCGGTGGAAGGGCGAGCGCCGATCCGCACGGGCTTCCCGGATCTGGCGAACTCCGGCAAGATGGCGCGCGCGGAGGCGCAGAGGCGGCGGGCGTCTGGGCGGCGACGCCGGCGAGGACCCCGCAGCGCTGGGCGTGGAGGAGCGAAGCACGGCGCGGCGGCGAACGGCGGTGGGCTGCACGGCGGGCGCGCAGGCGCTGCGCGCGCACGGTGCGACGGGCGAGCGGTCAGCGGGCGGCGGCTGCCGCCGCGGAGGGAGGCGGCGAAAGCGCGGCGGCGGGCGGCGGCGGCGGCGGCTGGCCGGCTGGCGGGGCGGAGCGGACGCGGGCATGGCTGGCGGGGACGGGCCCGGTGGCGGGCGGCGCGGGCGGCCGGGCGAGCCACGGTCGGCGCGAGAGTGGCTGCGGCGGTCAGGCGGACGTGTCCGCGCGGTCGGACGCGTCCCCAAGGAGGTGAGGGAGCTAGGGTTTTGCCCAAAATGGAGGGGGAGGGACGTTTTATAGGTAGAGGGAGTTAGGAGAGTCCAAATGAGGAGCGGTTTTGCCACGCGATCGTGATCGAACGACCGAGAGCATGGAGGGAGTTTGGTGGGTTTTGGGCCACTTTGGAAGGGTGTTGGGCTGCAACTCAAAGGGGCTTTATGGTTACCCTGTTAACTGCTGAGTACCAAACAACCTCCAAATGGCACGAAACTTGACAGGCGGTCTACCGGTGCTATACCAAGGCCACTTGGCAAACCTCGGGCCATTCCGAGAAAGTTTAACACCCGCACATGAAAAGAGGGAAGAGGGGGACGCCTGGTGAGATAGGAGCGCCGGATTGCAAAACGGACAACGGGGAAAAGGCTCGGATTCATGAGATGAACACGTATGCAAATGCGATGCACATGATGACCTAATATGAAATGCAGATGATGACATGGAAAAGTGCAACACGCAAGAAAATGACATGGCAATGACAGTGAATAACTGGCGGACACCTGGCGCATCGGACCCGGGGCGTTACAGGCTCTTACTAGACCTCGGGCCGCTCACGTCCTGGCCTTGACCACGGCATCACGACCTGGCATACCAGCGACAGCTGAAGCCTGCCTGGGGACCGGGACCTGCCAGTGTAGAGAACCAAGTCGTCGCGAGGTTAGTAAGGGGGAACCAAGCCAGGACAGGACAAGCATTCGCACCGCTTCATAATAAGGATGACATCAGCAAAAGACATCGCGGACCCTTTACATGCCCCCACGAGGTATTTTCTCGATTCCTCGCAGGGAACAAAAGACGCGAATCCTAAGAAGCCCTAACTACGCGCGCCTCCATGGCCGACGCCATCATCAACAGTGGGCCACGGGAGGCTGGCTCCAACCCCATCTAGATCAGCTGCGCCGGCGGCCTGATGCAGCCGCCTTGCCCCAGGCACGACGCGAGCTCAGGGGCACGTAGCTGTCGTCGCTCGTCTCCGGAGTCACGAAGAGCTCGGGAGAGTCGCTGGACTCCCAAGCATCGCCGTTGCTGCCAGAGGAGCCGTTGGGGAAGCGGGTGGCAGGCCTAGCCCGTGCCACGATGATGTCCCTGCTGCCTCCCCTGGGGCAGCACTCCAGCTGGCAGCCTTCTGCGTCGAAGACCTTGAAGAACATCACGGAGGCGCCATCGTATTCAAAATGAATCACGAGGGCACCCCCTGTTCGGTAGACCCGGGTTGTCTCACCCCAGCCCCGGGTCATGAAGACCTTGCCCGGAGCGACAACTTCAACCTCCGCTCCGGTCGCTGGAGCACCGCAGTCGTCGTGTTGCAGCCAAAGATCAAGAGGCCCCCTCGGCGGCATTTTGAAGGCGAAGAATGGAAGGAAGCAGATCTAGATGCTTGGAGGCATCACGGCATGGAGGACGAGCTCGCGAGAGGAGTCCGTGGCGTGGACTCCAGGAGCGATGGCGCGCGCCGCCATGGCTCGTCGACCTCGCCTGTGGCACGGGTGGTGTCGCTCGTCGCCCCTTTCTCCAGGGCCCTCGGCCCGGGCGTACAGGGGTAGTGGGGACCCAGGAGGTGGCCACTCACACCAAGGCCTCGTCATCTCCAACCTTGCAACCTCGTCACAGCGGTGCGGGACCGGCCGTTTCTTTGGCGGGAGCGGGTCAGGTCCCTCCCAGGGAGCCTTTCCTTTCTCTGCGGTTGAGAACCTGCGGATCGGTGCCATTGGCGTCGAGAACGGAGGTGGAGCAAGGAAGAAGAAGCCGGCGGAGCAAGAAGAGATGGACAACTGGGACTCTCGCCTCTCCGTACTTATAGCCCAATGGAGGCGAACCATCGGCCTCCACGATCACAGGTAATGATAACTCTTTTTGCATGAAGTAGGGACTCGTCAAATCGGGTAGTTGCCGAGGCAGCGTGGGGAATCGGAGACGCCCACGTCCAATCAACCGCCACGCGGCGACCAAGGCCATAGGCTCTTGGGGCCTGCGGCGCTCCGCACTTGCCCTTTAGCTTCGCTGCTAAGCCAAGTCCGAGCACGCCTTGGGCCCGGGGGCTACTGTCGGTGTTCTAGGAATGGGCGTCCCCAGAGTTGCCTGCCTGTGGCCTGCAGCGTGGATCAGAAATGGCCCAGTACGGCCCGTCATCATCAATAAACGCTCAAGACCCTCGCGAGGGGCCAAGCCTCGCGGGGCGGACAACACAAGGCCTCCTCAGGGGCGGCCTCACCAGGCAAGCTTGCGAGGACGCGGAGAGATCAAGGCAAGGGGTATCTCGCGAGGTGCCCGTGACGCAAGCCATGATGATGAAGACCAGGCAGGCGCCAGGCGGGCGCCAGCCTGCGCAGTGTCCTCGTTTCCTGTTTGGGCAAAGGAGGCAAGCGCAGGCGCGGAGTACCGAGGCATCAAGCAAAGGTTTCCATATCAGTGCAACGAAACCAAGACCAGCAGGATGGCAGGACGAAGGTCACCGTGGAGCCCAAGACGGCGTCATCACAAGTGCCTTTGGCAGTCGAAGACCACCTTTAGTCAAGATATCTTGTACTAGCTCTCCCCTTACAAAATGGCCGTTGTTGGCTTCCTTCCCGTTCAATATTTGGGAAGAGGACCAGGGCCTCTATATATAGGGCTAGCTACCACAGTAGTAGGGGATCGAATCCTGGCTAAGCAGAACATCCGCATACCACCACAAGAACACCTCTCCTCGCGCGGCTGTTCTTCCTCTGTACTGTTCATCATCAGCCCAAGAGGCAATCCACCACACCACACACTGGATTAGGGTATTACACCACAACGGTGGCCCGAACCAGTATAATCCTTGTGTTTCTTGTGTTGTTCATCGTGCTAGCTTAGAATCACGGCGAGGTTGTGGGCGTGTTTCGATAGCAAGAAGATCTTCGTGCGCACCCTAGAGTTCGGACTTTAAGGGGTTTTTCCGGAACCCGATATCCGACAACGACAACTTTGGTTTCTTGCCAAACCACAGTTCATAAGGCGTCGTCTCAACGGATTTTGATGGTGCCCTATTTAACGTGAATGCAGCCGTCTCTAAAGCATAACCCCAAAACAATAGCGGTAAATCAATAAGAGACATCATAGATTGCACCATATCTAATAAAGTGTTGTTAGGATGTTCGGACACACCATTACGTTGTGGTGTTCCGGGTGGCGTGAGTTGCGAAACTATTCCGCAATGTTTCAAATGAAGCAAACTCATAACTTAAATATTCTCCTCCATGATCAGATCGTAGAAACTTTATTTTCTTGTTATGATGATTTTCCACTTCACTCTAAAATTCTTTGAACTTTTCAAATCTTTCAGACTTATGTTTCATCAAGTAGATATGCCCATATCTGCTCAAATCATCTGTGAAGGTGAGAAAATAACGATACCCGTCGCGTGCCTCAATATTCATCGGACCACATACATCAGTATGTATGATTTCCAACAAATCTGTTGCTTGCTCCATTGTTCCGGAGAACGGAGTTTTAGTCATCTTGCCCATGAGGCATGGTTTGCAAGTACCAAGTGATTCATAATCAAGTGATTCCAAAAGTCCATAAGAATGGAGTTTCTTCATGCGCTTTACACCAATATGATCCAAACGACAGTGTCACAAATAAGTTGCACTATCATTATCAACTCTACATGGCTTCAATATTATGAATATGTGTGTCACTACTATCGAGATTCAATAAAAATAGACCACTCTTCAAGGGTGCATGACCATAAAAGATATTACTCATATAAATAGAACAACCATTATTCTCAGATTTAAATGAATAACCATCTTGCATCAAACAAGATCCAGATATAATGTTCATGCTCAACGCTGGCACCAAATAACTATTATTCAGGTCTAAAACTAATCCCGAAGGTAGATGTAGAGGTAGTGTGCCGACCGCGATCACATCGACTTTGGAACCATTTCCCATGCGCATCGTCACCTCGTCCTTAGCCAATCTTCACTTAATCCGTAGTCCCTGTTTCAAGTTACAAATATTAGCAACAGAACCAGTATCAAATACCGAGGTGCTACTGCGAGCATTAGTAAGGTACACATCAATAACATCACATATACCTTTGTTCACCTTGCCATCCTTCTTATCCGCCAAATATTTGGGGCAGTTCCGCTTCCAGTGACCAGTCCCTTTGCAGTAAAAGCACTCAGTCTTAGTCTTAGGTCCAGACTTGGGCTTCTTCACTTGAGCAGCAACTTGCTTGTCGTTCTTCTTGAAGTTCCATTTCTTCCCTTTACCCTTTTTCTTGAAACTGGTGGTCTTGTTGACCATCAACACTTGATGCTCCTTCTTGATTTCTACCTCCGCAGCCTTTAGCATTGCGTAGAGCTCGGGAATTGTCTTGTTCATCCCTTGCATATTATAGTTCATCACGAAGCTCTTGTAGCTTGGTGGCAGTGATTGAAGAATTCTGTCAATGACACTATCATCAGGAAGATTAACTCCCAGCTGAATCAAGTGGTTGTTATGCCCAGACATTTTGAGTATATGTTCACTGACAGAACTATTCTACTCCATCTTGCAGCTATAGAACTTATTGGAGACTTCATATCTCTCAGTCCGGGCATTTTGCTTGAAATATTAACTTCAACTCCTTGAACATCTCATATGCTCCATGATGTTCAAAACGTCGTTGAAGTCCCGGTTCTAAGCCGTGAAGCATGGCACACTGAACTATCGAGTAGTCATCACCTTCGCTCTGCCAGACATTCACAACGTCCGGCGTTGCTCCTGCAGCGGGTCTTGCACCTACGGTGCTTCCAGGACGTAATACTTCTGTGCAGCAGTGAGGATAATCCTCAAGTTACGGACCCAGTCCGTGTAATTGCTCCCATCATCTTTGAACTTAGCTTTCTCAAGGAATGCATTAAAATTCAAAGGAACAGTAGCACGAGCCATTGATCTACAACAACATAGACATGCAAAATACTATCAAGTACTAAGTTCATGATAAATTAAAGTTCAATTAATCATATTACTTAAGAACTCCCACTTAGATAGACATCCCTCTAATCATCTAAGTGATCACGTGATCCAAATCAACTAAACCATGTCCGATCATCACATGAGATGGAGTAGTTTTCAATGGTGAACATCACTATGTTGATCATATCTACTATACGATTCACGCTCGACCTTTCGTTCTCAGTGTTCCGAGGCCATATTTGCATATGCTAGGCTCGTCAAGTTTAACTCGAGTATTCTGTGTGTGCAAAACTGGCTTGCACCCGTTGTATGTGAACGTAGAGCTTAACACACCCGATCATCACGTGGTGTCTCGGCACGACGAGCTTTCGCAACGGTGCATACTCAGGGAGAACTCTTGTACCTTGAAATTTAGTGAGAGGTCATCTTATAATGCTACCGTTGAACTAAGCAAAATAAGATGCATAAAGGATAAACATCACATGTAATCAATATAAGTGATATGATATGGCCATCATCATCTTTTGCCTTTGATCTCCATCTCCAAAGCACCGTCATGATCACCGTCGTCACCGGCGCGATGCCTTGACCTCCATCGTAGCATCATTGTCGTCTTGCCAACTATTGTTTCTACGACTATCGCTACCGCTTAGTGATAAAGTAAAAACAATTACAGGGCGATTACATTGCATACAATAAAGCGACAACCATATGGCTCCTGCCAGTTGCCGATAACTCTGTTACAAAACATGATCATCTCATACAATAAAATTTAGCATCATGTCTTGACCATATCACATCACAACATGCCCTGCAAAAACAAGTTAGACGTCCTCTACTTTGTAGTTGCAAGTTTTACGTGGCTGCTACGGGCTGAGCAAGAACCGTTCTTTCCTACGCATCAAAACCACAACAATTTTTCGTCAAGTATGTGTTGTTTTAACCTTCAACAAGGACCGGGCGTAGACACACTCGATTCAACTAAAGTTGGAGAAACTGACACCCGCCAGCCACCTATGTGTGAAGCACGTCGGTAGAACCAGTCTCGCGTAAGCGTAAGCGTAATGTCGGTCTGGGCTGCTTCATCCAACAATACCGCCGAATCAAAGTATGACATGCTGGTAAGCAGTATGACTATTATCGCCCACAACTCACTTGTGTCCTACTCGTGCATATAACATCTGCGCATAAACCTGGCTCGGATGCCACTGTTAGGGAACATAGTAATTTCAAAAAAATCCTACGCACACGCAAGATCATGGTGATGCATAGCAACGAGAGGGGAGAGTGTTGTCCACCTACCCTCGTAGACCGTAAGCGGAAGCGTTATGACAACGCGGTTGATGTATGATACGTCTCCAACGCATCTATAATTTTTGATGTATTCATGCCATGTTTCTAATATTTTTACATGCTTTTGGTATGATTTGGTTAGAACTAACCCAGACTGACGCTGTTTTCAGCAGAACTACTGTGGTGTTGTTTTTCTGCAGAAATAAAAGTTCTCGGAATGCGCTGAAAATCAACGGAGATTTTTTCTGGAAAATATAAAAAATACTGGAATAAAGAGTAACCGGAGAGGAGGCTCGTGGGTCCCATGAGGGTGGAGGGCGCACCCCCTGCCTCGTGGACACCCCGTGGGTGCTCCTGACTTGTTCTCGACGCCAAACCCTCCTATAAATACCCAAACCTCCAGAAAGAAACCTAGATCGGGAGTTCCGCTGCTGCAGGCCTTTGTAGCCACCAAAAACCAATTGGGACCTTGTTCCAGCCCCCTGCCGGAGGGGGGATCCATCACCGGTGGCCATCTTCATCATCCCGGTGCTCTCCATGACGAGGAGGGTGTAGTTCACCCTCGGGGCTGAGAGTATGTACCAGTAGCTATGTGTTTGATCTCTCTCTCTCTCTCCCGTGTTCTCGATTTGGCACGATCTTGATGTATTGCGAGCTTTGCTATTATAGTTGGATCTTATGATGTTTCTCCCCCTATACTCTCTTGTAATGGACTGAGTTTTCCCTTTGAAGTTATCTTATCGGATTGAGTCTTTAAGGATATGAGAACACTTGATGTATGTCTTGCATGTGCTTATCTGTGGTGAAAATGGGATATCACGTGATCTACTTGATGTATGTTTTGGTGATCAACTTGCGGGTTCAGTGACCTTGTGAACTTATGCATAGGGGTTAGCACACGTTTTTGTCTTGACTCTCCGGTAGAAACTTTGGGGCACTATTTGAAGTTCTTGTGTTGGCTGAATAGATGAATCTGAGATTGTGTGATGCATATCGTATAATCATACCCACGGATACTTGAGGTGACATTTGAGTATCTTGGTGACATTAGGGTTTTTGTTGATTTGTGTCTTAAGGTGTTATTCTAGTATGAACTCTATGATAGATCGAACGGAAATAATAGCTTCGTGTTATTTTACTACGGACTCTTGAATAGATCGATTAGAAAGGATAACTTTGAGGTGGTTTCGTACCCTACAATAATCTCTTCGTTTGTTCTCTGCTATTAGTGACTTCAGAGTGACTCTTTGTTGCATGTTGAGGGATAGTTATATGATCCAATTATGTTATTATTGTTGAGAGAACTTGCACTAGTGAAAGTATTAACCTTAGGCCTTGTTTCCTAGCATTGCAATACCGTTTACGCTCACTTTTACCACTTTCTACCTTGCTGTTTTTATATTTTCAGATTACAAAAACCTATATGTACCATCCATATTGTACTTGTATCACCATCTCTTCGCCGAACTAGTGCACATATACAATTTACCATTGTATTGGGTGTGTTGGGGACACAAGAGACTCTTTGTTATTTGGTTGCAGGGTTGTTTGACAGAGACCATCTTCATCCTATGCCTCCCACAGATTGATAAACCTTAGGTCATCCACTTGAGGGAAATTTGCTACTGTCCTACAAACCTCTGCACTTGGAGGCCCAACAACATCTACAAGAAGAAGGTTGTGTAGTAGACATCAAGCTCTTTTTCCAAGCCGTTGCCGGGAGGTGAGTGCTTGAAGGTATATCTTTAGATCTTGCAATCGAATCTTTTAGTTTCTTGTTTTATCACTAGTTTAGTTTATAAAAGAAAACTACAAAAAATGGAATTAAGGGTGCCTCATATGCTTCATCTTTTTAATATCATTCATGAAAATAAGGATTCCGATAATTGTGCTCAATTGCTAGAAGAAGAATGCATTAGAATGTTTGGCACTAAATCTTTGAATGATGAGCATGATTGTAATGTTGTTAGTATGAACTCTTTGAATATCCATAGTACTAATGATGATTGCACTAGTCATGATGAAAATGTCTCTTATAAGCACGTCAACTTTTGTGGAGTGCATAGAGTTTGCAAGTACACACCAAATAGGGAAGATAGATTTTGCAAGAGGCATAAGTATTTAGAAACTAAATGGTTGCAAGAGAGGCTAGATGTTCGTGCTGACAATTTAAAATTTCTTTGCCATCCTTGTGAACTTTGCAATGAACATGATCATTTCAATACCCAATGCAAATTGTTTCATGATTGAATTGTGTCCAAAAATTGTGATGACTTGGTTTCCCTTGCACATCATAATGAACTTAGTTTGCTTATGGGTTATGAAGAAATGAAACGTTTAACTAAGAATCTTCCAGAGTTTGTCCTTGATAAAGTTCTTGATTTTGATCTAGAGGAAATTTATATGTATTGTGCGGTGAATTGCATTGAAAATCTTACATTACAATTACATAAAATCAAGAAAACAAATAGAAGATGAAGAGAATACTAATGAAAGGGAAGAGATTTCCCAATACCCTCCTATTCTTTCTTATGATGAATCAGGTAACGAGGAAGAGCCTTCTATCCAACCAATCTCATTAATAAGGAGCTGTTAACCCCACACATGATCCAAAGAAGAAAAAGAAAAGGCGTAGAAGCAAAGGTAAAAAGGTACCCCTCCCAAATGATGTTGCTCCTATTACTCATTGTGATGATAATAATTGTTATACTATTGGTGCTATCCATACTATTAATGATGAGAGTGATTATGCTTATGATATGAAAAGGCCCAAGCTTGGGTATGCTATGTTTGATGAGAATGACATGTTTGAGAATTTATTTGCTGCAATTAATGTTTGTCCCAAGCTTGGGGATGCTACGTTTAATGAAGATGATACTTTTAGCCTCCCAAGTTTTGATGAGCAAATTTATTATGATGATAGCATGCCTCCTATTTATGATGATTATTGTGATAGCACTTATGCTATAAAAAGTAGTGATGATTATATCTATAAAACTTGTCATGATTATGATTACCCTTTTTTGAGCATTACTCTTTTAATGTGGAAACAGTTTATGGTATTCGAGTCTCTTATGATACTCCCACTATTCCGAATGAGAAGAATTTTGCTTATGTGGAGAGTAATAAAATTTCTATGCTTGTAGATCATGAAAAGAATGCATTATGTGATGGTTATATTGTTGAATTAAATCATGGTGCTACTGAAAATTATTATGAGGGAGGAATATATGCTTGTAGGAATTGCAATAATATCAAGTTTCCTCTCTATGTGTTGAAAATCTTGAAGTTATGCTTGTTTTGCCTTCCTATGCCAGTTGATTATTGTTTCCAAAAGTTGTTTGCTCAGAAAATCCCTATGCATAGGAAGTGGGTTAGATTTAAATGTGTTAGTAATATTCTTCATGATGCTCTCTTTATGTTTCAATTCTTATCTTTTATGCGAGCATCATTGAAATCATCATGCCTTGCTAAAAGCCATTAAAGAAAAGAACTTGTTGGGAGACACCCAATATTTACCTTTACTGTTTTCGTGTGTTCACATGATTATGCTACTATAGTAATAATGTTTTATAGCTTTTGTTTCAATAAAGTGCCAAGTAAGACCTTTAGGATAGCTTACGGTGATAGTTGTGTTGATCCTGCTGAAAATCAGAAACTTTTGCACCCAGTAAATTAGTTTTGATAATTCACAGAAACGTGCTTTTGTTATTATTATTTTTGATATGGATTGGTACACAAATGTCTCAGGTTTCCTAATTTGGTAGGATTTTTTGAGTTACAAAAGTATTCGAGAGTTACAGATTACTACAGACTGTTCTGTTTTTGACAGATTCTGTTTTCTATGTGTTGTTTGCTTATTTTGATGAATCTATGAGTAGTACAGGAGGGTATGAACCATAGAGAAGTTGGAATATAGTACATATTACATCAATATGAATTTAGAATGAGTTCACAACTGTCGGCGTTCTGGGAACGGGGGTCCCCAGACTTGCCTACCTGCGGCCTGTGGCGTGGCTCAGGCAGTGGCCCAGTACGGCCCGTCTTCATCAACCCAAGCTCAAGACCCTCGCGAGGGGCCAAGCCTCGCGGGGCAGATGACTCAAGGCTTCCTCAGGGGTGGCCTCACCAGGAAGGCTCGCGAGGAGGCGGAGAGATCAAGGCAAGGAGTACCTCGCGAGGTGCTCGTAACGCAAGCCATGACGATCGAGACCACGCGGGCGCCAGGCGGGCGCCAGCCGGTGCAATGTCCTCATTTCCTCTTTGGTGCAAAGGGGGCAAGCGCAGGCGCGGAGTATCGAGGCATCAAGCAAAGGTTTCCCTATCGGTGCAATGAGACCAAGACTAGCAGAGCGGCAGGACGGAGGTCACCGTGGAGCCCAAGACGACGTCATCACCAGTGCCTTCGGCAGTCGAAGACCAACTTTAGTCAGGATAACTTGTACTAGCTGTCCCCCTTCAAAATGGCTGTTGTTGGCTCCCTTCCCTCTGAATATTTGGGAAGAGGACCAGGGCCCCTATAAATAGAGATAGCCAACACCGTAGAGAGGGAGAGCTCATCCAGAGGAGATCGGATCCAGAGCTGATCGAATCCTTCCCAAGTAGAACACCGCACCAGCTCAAGAACACCCCTCGTGAGGCTGTTCTTCCTCTGTACTGTTCATCATCAGCCCCAGAGGCAATCCACCACAGCACACACTGGATTAGGGTATTACACCACAACGGTGGCCCGAACCAGTATAAACCTTGTGTCCCTTGTGTTGTTCATCGTGTAGCTTAGATTCACGGCGAAGTGTTGGGATGTGGATCGGTAGGGAGAAGATCTCCGTGCGCACCCCAGAGTTCGAACCTTAAGGGTTTTTCCGGAACCCGGTATCCGACATTTGGCGCGCCGGGTAGGGGTGCGCCAAAATCCTCTTTCCGCGGTTCCGTGTTCCATCGTTTCATCGCATCCATGGCGGATGCTCGCCGAGCTCGCGCCGAGCGTCGGGCTGCTCTCGCCACCCGCGTCGCCCAGACGGCTCCCATCGGTGGGCCTCCTCGTCGTTCTCCATCGCCTGCTGCCAACGCCGCCAATGGCCCGGCGGGGAACGAGCAGCAAGCGTCGTCGCTGCATCCCTCGGTGCGGCGGGAAGGCCGCACCTCCACTCCATCGCTAACTCCAGCTGGTTCGTCGTCTCACGCTCGTCGCGCTCCCACAGACGTGCAGGCCGTGTTGCTCCTGGCACGTGAGCTCCTGCACTACCGCCCCGTCGATGACCTCTATGAGGAGTAGCTCGCTCGCATCACTGAGCTCGTTAGCGCCGCAGGGGGCTCTCCTGCGCCGTCCCTCTCGATGCCTCGCCCTCCGTCCTGCGTCGGCGATGCAGCTCAGGAGGCGCCTCCGCCACCTCCTCCCCAAGAAGGTGCCCTGGCTCCAAGGCGCGCGGCCCCTGGACGAGACCCACCGCGTCAGTGCCCGCGCGATAAGAAAGGAGCTGCCAAGAAATCCCTCGGCCCCAAGAAGGCGCTCGCGTGCTCCCTGCTCCAGCACGTCAAGACCGCATCCCTGCGCCAGCACGTCAAGACCCCGCGCTGCCCCTGGTGGCGGTGCGTGGGAATCTCCAAGAGCAAGCCCCGCGTCTTCAAAGGGATCTAGTGGCCATGCAGGCTGCCGCCCCTTGACAACCGAGCTACGCAGTGTCGCCTGGCCGGGCAAATTCAAGCTAGATCTGCCTCCTCGCACGACGGCACTGCCGACCCTGCGGAGTTCCTGCAGCTCTCCGAGCTGGGCATCGAGGCGGCCAATGGAGACGAAAAGGTCATGGCGAACTGGTTTCCAATGGCGCTCAAGGATGGTGCCCGCACCTAGCTCCTGAACCTGCCTCCCGGCTCGATCTCCTCGTGGGACGAGATGCGCAGCCGCTTCATTGCCAACTTCCAGGGCACTCGCGACCGTCCTCCAGTCGTGGGTGACCTCCGCGGCATCAAGCAGCAGCCGGGAGAGACTTGCAGAAGTACATCTAGTGCTTCAACAACGCTCACCTCAAGATTCCCAAGGTGACCGAGGAGGCCATCATCTCAGTGTTCTCTAACGGCGTCCGCGACGTCAAGATGAAGGACGAGCTCGCCATCCACGAGGATCTGTGCACATTCCTGGAGCTGTTCAACCTGGCGACCAAGTGCGCAAGAGCTGAGGAGGGGCGCCTCTCCCTCCTCGAGCTTCCAGCTGCTGACCCAGAAGAGAAGAAAGCCAAGGCCAAGGACGTGAAGCGCAAAGGAGCAGCCATGCTCGCAACAGAACCAGACATGAAGCGCAGCAGGGACCAGTTGGAGTCGTCCAACGGCAACCGATTCTGCGCCTACCACAACCTCTACACCCACAACACCAACAAATGCCAGGAGCTCAGAGCCGTTCGAGAAGGACACATCGGTCGACGCCCCGAGTGCAATGACCGGGCCTACGGCCGAGGAGGAGGAAGAGGTGGAGGACGATGGGACGACCGAGGCCCTCGCCAGGAGTGGCGTGACTGACCTCGCGAGGATCACTGGCAGGACCAGCCTCGCGAGGGGGCTTGGAGGGATCAACCTCGCGAGGATCGCCCGCAGGGCAACGCGGGCCTTCCTCCTCTGCCACCACCGCCAAGAAGGAATGACGACCACCACCAGGACGAGGGAGCTGGGGGCTTCCAGGAGCCACGTGCTATCGCTTGCATCTTGGGCGGCACCCAGGCCCCAGCCTCTCAGCGTATCTTCAAGCAGTTTGCTCGCGAGGTGAACGCAGTCCTCCCCAAGATCGAGGCCATGCGCCCTCTCAGGTGGTCCACGTGCGCCATCACGTTCAGCTCAGCGGATCAGCTCAAGTGTGCGGCTACAGCTGGCGTCCTCCCAACGCTTTGTTCCCCAGTCATCAGTAATGTGCAAGTTACCAGGACCCTCATCGATGGCAGCGCAGGGCTCAACGTTCTGTCCGTCGGGACGTTCAACAACCTCCAAGTGCCTTATGATCAACTCCAGCCAACCAAGCCTTTCTCAGGAGTCACTCATGGCTCCACCACTCCGATAGGGCAGGTTCGCCTCCCTGTCACTTTCGGACAGTGCAAGAACTACTGTATTGAGCTCATCGACTTCGACGTTGCCCACATTCGCCTGCCATACAATGCCATCCTCGGGTATCCAGCGCTGGCCAAGTTCATGGCGGCAACTCGCCATGGTTACAATGTCCTCAAAATGTCGGGAAGCGGCGGAATCATCACAGTCCCCTGCGAAGAGAAGGATGCGGTGTGCTCTCTCGAACGTGCCTTCCAAGCTACATCAGTCGAGGACCGAGATAGCAAGAGTGGGAACCCTCCCGAGGCAATTCCCAAGAAGAAGAAGACATCATCTAGCTCAAGGCCTCAGGAGGTTGGCATCTCTGGAGGCGCCGCTTCAGGATCTGCGCCCGTGCAAGGGGCGCCTCCCACTGTCGCATAAGAAGGCTCGCTCGGCGCCCTCCTTGGGCAAGGCTCGGGCGCTCTCTCCTGGAGAGCCTCAGACTTTACTAAGATCATGAGGAAGGCACTCGGGCACCACTTGGAGGCGTGCTTTGCGGCACGTTTCCCTCAGGAAGGCATGGGGCAAGGAGGGCCCAACCCTCAGGAGTTCATCACTAAGGCCACTCAGGAGGTTCAAGAATCAAGAGTCATACACGGCGATCGCCGCCTACCTGGTGTAGCTCCCCATCCATGCGAGGATGGCAGGCTGCGCGTCTGCATCGACTACCCAGGGCTCAGCCGAGTCGAGTCTCAGGAGCGCTTGTAGCCCTCGTGCATGGGACGCTGCGAGGATCCGCCGTACAGCTACGTTCGCATGCCTTTCGGCCTGCCGAACACGGTTGCCGCTCACCAGCGTCTTCTGCAAAGCATTCTGGCAGCTCAGGAGGCCAGACACCACGCGGTCCTGGCGGAGATGGAGATGGTCCTTGAGGAGCCGCCTGGACCCCCAGAGCCTCCCGAGGCTTAGGGCTCCGGTGGCTCGTGAGGATCGGCCCCTTCACCACGCATCGTTAGCTACTTCAACACCCGCTCTACAATGGTATCAGGTGACATCTTTCGAGTTCATTTCAGCTGGGAGCGCCCTCAGGGCTGCATTATTCCCAGGTTGCATGGGTCTATCCCTACGGCATGTATCCCTTTTGCTTATGTCTTTAGTTTACCTTGCTGGGGGTGCCCCTCGGGCTACATCATCCCCAAGCCGCTCGGGCCTGACCCAGTGGCATGTATCCTTCCTGCATCTATCTAAGCTGATTTGCCTTTCATGCTTAACCTGCTTGTCATAATCGCCTACTCGATTGACACCTACCTCTGGAGCCGCTTGCACTGGCACGGCGCTTGTGCATGGGTCCGTCCCTGCAACGTCGACAAATCTGAGTGGTCGAGCTCTGGCCCACGGCAGCCCGGCAAGTGTCACCTCACCAGGCCCTCAGTGCCCTCACCACTCTCTCGGAGCAACCAATGGCCGGCCGGCAATCGTAATGGCAACCCTTGCTTTTCTCGTGTTGGTTTACAAGGACTACCTGAGGCCTAAAACGGGAGGCCTCGTGAGCTCTCTCTCTCTCTCTCTTACCCGTGCGGTCCGCTTGCGCGTTGAGAGGGGGGCGCCTTAGCATCGCGACTCAGGAGCTCTTACTGGCTCTCCAGCCCTCACCCCCTGGCCTTGTCCACGGCATCGCGACCTGGCATACTAGCGGCGGCGAGCTCGCTCGAGGGCCGGGACCTGAGGACGTACAACACAAAGGAGAGTACGGGGAAGGGAGGGGAAGCTCACAAGGCCTAGCCTAGCTACATCCCAGCTGCAGGCATGCAAGTCCGGCGCCTCGCAAAGGATCTACCCCCTGCTTTCGAGATAAGTCTCGCCCTTGGAATAGCTAATTGACGTGCATGAAACCCCCACTTAAGGTAGTCCTGTGACGGCGACGTTGCCTTCCTTTCTCGCCTTTTGGCGGCTGCTTGAGTGCTAAAGGGGACCTCCTGAGCATCGTGCCTCAGGGGCTCTTACTGGACCTCGGGCCGCTCACCTCCTGGCCTTGACCACGACATCGCTGAGGGAGTCCTGGATTAAGGGGTCCTCGGACAGCCGGACTATATACTTTGGCCGGACTGTTGGAGTATGAAGATACAAGATTGAAGACTTTGTCCCGTGTCCGGATGGGACTCTCCCTTGCGTGGAAGGCAAGCTTGGATATTCGGATATGTAGATTTCCTTCTCTGTAACCGACTCTCTGTAACCTAGCCCCCTCTGGTGTCTATATAAACCGGAGGGTTTAGTCTGTAGGACAACAACAATCATAATCATAGGCTAGCTTATAGGGTTTAGCCTCTACGATCTCGTGGTAGATCAACTCTTGTAATACTCGTATCATCAAGATCAATCAAGCAGGAAGTAGGGTATTACCTCCATCGAGAGGGCCCGAACCTGGGTAAAACATTGTGTCCCGTACCTCCTGTTACCATTAGCCTTAGACGCACAGTTCGGGACCCCCTACCCGAGATCCGCCGGTTTGTTCTTTCATTGAGAGTTCCACTGTTTCGTCGATGTAAGGCTTGATGGCTCCTTCTATCATCTTCAACGATGCAGTCCAGGGGAGGTTTTCCTTCTCGGACAGATCTTCGTATTCGGCGGCTTTGCACTGCGGGCCAATTTGCTTGGCCATCTGGAGCAGATCGATAGCTATGCCCCTGGCCATCAGGTCAAGTTTGGAAGCTTAAAATATATTGCCGACATCCGCAGAGACTTGATCTTTGACGGATTCGAGCCCATACCGAGTGCGCTGAATGGTCACGACGGGCATGACTTTGATCTACCGTCGGACAGTATTCGGGAGATCGCGCCTGCTTTAGCGCCGGGACTCAATCCGGAGCTGATCATGCCTTCCGAGGGCAGGTGGATTAACCCCGTCACGGAGGCCGCACACTCATCGGCGTCGGAGCCGAACACTGATCCCACCTCCTGTGAGGATGGTGTCATCGGAGCCTCGAACTCGTCTCCAGCTGCAGGATCCGAACCGCATGCGTCCGTGCCTATCGAATCGTATTGGGCACCCGTCATGGAGTTCACCACCGCGGATATTTTTCAGCACTCTCCCTTAGGAGATGTGCTAAACTCATTAAGGTCTCTTTCCTTGTCGAGAGATTCCTGGTCGAACTATGTCCGGTTCGAGTGGGAAGCGGATGACGAAGAAATTCGTTCCCCACCCACCACCCACTTAATAGCCACTGTCGATGACTTAACCGACGTGCTTGACTTCGACTCCGAAGACATCGACGGTATGGATGACGATGCTGGAGAAGAACAACAACCACTGCCTATAGGGTGATGGACAGCCACCTCATCATATGATATTTATATGGTGGACACCCCTAAAGAAAACAATGGCGATGAGGCAACGGAAGATAACCCCTTGGAGAAGCAATGTAGACACCGGCGTCATCGGCGCCGCTCCAAGCCCCGCCATAGCAAAAATAGTGATACCGGCACAAGAGATAACAATCCGGATGGTGCCGAAGACAAGGAAAATCCTGCCCAGCCAGGCTTCGAGCAGGCCGAGCAAGAGGATGGGCAAGCTAGCCCTAAAGAAAAGGCAACTGACGGAGAATCAGAGGACGAAAATTACATGCCTCACTCCGAAGACGAAGTGAGCCTTGGCGACGAAGAATTCATCGTGCCTGAGGATCCCGTCGAGCCGGAGCGCTTCAAACGCCGGCTTATAGCCACTGCAAAAAGCCCAAAGAAAAAGCAGCAACAGCTTCAAGCTGATCAAGATCTGCTAACGGACAGATGGACCAAGGTCCTGGCTGCCGAGGAATACGAACTTGAGCGCCCTAGCAAAAGCTACCCAAAGTGCAGGCCGCTACCTCAACTCGAGGTGGAGGCTTTAAAGCCCATGCTACCAGCGCATGATGCGGCTGACCGGCCACCCCATGGCCGCGACAAAGTGGCATACCAGCCCAAAGTCCAGACCGCACCCCGTTGATACGTCTCCAACATATCTATAATTTATGAAGCATTCATGCTATTTTATTATCTATTTTGAATGATTATGGGCTTTATTATACACTTTTATATTACTTTTGGGAGTAACCTATTAACCGGAGGCCCAACCCATATTGCTGTTTCATTGCCTGTTTCAGTATTTCGAATAAAAGGAATATCAAACGGAGTCCAAACGGAATGAAACCTTCGGCAGCACGATTTTTTGGATGAATATGATCCTGGAGACTTGGAGTTCACGTTAGAAGATCCTCGAGGAGGCCGGGAGATAGGCCCCCCCTACTGGGCGCGCCCCCTGTCTCGTGGGCCCCTCGAGCACCCCCCAGCCGACTTCTTTCGCCTATATAGTCCCACGTACCCTAAAAACATCCACGAACAAGATAGATCGGGAGTTCCACCGCCGCAAGCCTCTTTAGCCACCAAAAACCTCTCGGGAGCCCATTCTGGCACCCTGCCCGGAGGGGGAATCCATCACCGGTGGCCATCTTCATCATCCCGGTGCTATCCATGACGAGGAGGGAGTAGTTCACCCTCGGGGCTGAGGGTATGTACCAGTAGCTATGTGTTTGATCTCTCTCTCTCATGTTCTCTCTATGGCACGATCTTGATGTATCGCGAGCTTTGCTATTATAGTTGGATCTTATGATGTTTCTCCCCCCTCTACTCTCTTGTGATGAATTGAGTTTCCCTCTTGAAGTTATCTTATCGGATTGAGTCTTTAATTTGAGAACACTTGATGTATGTCTTGCCGTGTTTATCTGTGTTGACAATGGGATATCACGTGCCACTTGATGTATGTTTTGGTGACCAACTTGCGGGTTCCGCCCATGAACCTATGCATAGGGGTTGGCACACATTTTCTTGACTCTCTGGTAGAAACTTTGGGGCACTCTTTGAAGTACTTTGTGTTGGTTGGATGAATTTGAGATTGTGTGACGCATATCGTATAATCATGCCCACGGATACTGGAGGTGACAATGGAGTATCTAGGTGACATTAGGGTTTTGGTTGATTTGTGTCTTAAGGTGTTATTCTAGTATGGACTCTATGATGGATCGAGCGAAAAGAATAGCTCTATGTTATTTTACTACGAACTCTTGAATAGATTGGTCAAAAAGGATAACTTTGAGGTGGTTTCATACCCTACCATAATCTCTACGTTTGTTCTCCGCTATTAGTGGCTTTGGAGTGACTCTTTGTTGCATGTTGAGGGATTGTTATATGATCTATCTGTGTAATTATTGTTGAGAGAACTTGCACTAGTGAAAGTATGAACCCTAGGCCTTGTTTCCTATCATTGCAATACCGTTTATGCTCACTTTTATCATTAGTTACCTTGCTGTTTTTATATTTTCAGATTACAAAAACCTATATCTACCATCCATTTTGCACTTGTATCACCATCTCTTCGCCGAACTAGTGCACCTATACAATTACCATTGTATTGGTTGTGTTGGGGATACAAGAGACTTTCTGTTATTTGGTTGCGGGGTTGTTTGAGAGAGACCATCTTCATCCTATGCCTCCCACGGATTGATAAACCTTAGGTCGTCCACTTGAGGGAAATTTGCTACTGTCCTACAAATCTATGCACTTGCAGGCCCAACAACGTCTACAAGAAGAAGTTTGTGTAGTAGACATCAAGCTCTTTTCTGGCGTCATTGCCGCGGAGGTGAGTGCTTGAAGGTGTATCTTTAGATCTTGCAATCGAATATTTTTGTTTCTTGTTTTATCACTAGTTTAGTTTATCAAAGAAAGACTACAAAAAATGGAGTTAAGTTTGTCTCATATGCTTCGTCTTTTTAATATCTTTCGTGAGTATGATGGAAAGGAAAATTGTGCCCAAGTGCTAGAAGAAGAATGCATTAAAATGCTTGATACTAAATCTTTGAATGATGAGCATGATTGCAATGTTGTTAGTATAAACTCTTTGAATATCCATAGTACTAATGAGGCTTGCACTAGTTATGATGAAAATGTCTCTTATAAGCATGTTGATTTTTGTGGAGTAGAATGGGTTTGCATGGACACACCAAATAGAGAAAATAGATATTGCAAGAGGCATAAGTATTTAGAAACTAAAGATTTACAAGAAAGGCTTGATGATTGTGCTGAAAGATTCAATATTTTTTGTGCCCCTTGTGAACTTTGCAATGAACGTGGTCATTTAAATCTTCAATGCAAATTGTTTCATGACCGAATCGTGTCCAAAAATTGTGATAGCTTGATTACCCTTGGGCATCATACAGAACTTAGTCTTCTTTTGGGGTATGAAGAAATGAAACGTATAACTGAGTGTATTCAAAAATTTAATCATGATAGATTTCTTGATTTTGATCTAGAGACAATTTATATGTTTTGTACGGTGAATTGCGTTGAAAATCCTTATATTGACAATTACCTAAAGAAAAGAAAGCAAATAAAAGATGAAGAGAATACTAATGAAAGGGAAGAGACTCCCAATCTTCTCCTATTATTTCTTATGATGAATCAGGTAACGAGGAGGAGCTTCCTATTCAACCAATCTCGTCAATAAGGAGCTCAAAGAGGAAGGTTGAACCCACACATAATGTGAAGAAGAAAAAGAAAAGAAGGAGCAACAAAGGTAGAAAGGTATCCCTCCCAAATGATGTTGCTCCTACTACTCATTGTGATGATGATAATTGCTATAAAATTGGTGCTATCCATATTTTTAATGATGAGAGTGATTATGCTTATGATATGAAAGAGCCCAAGCTTGGGGAAGCTATGTTTGATGAGGATGAAATATTTGAGAATATATTTGCTGAAATTAATGTTTGTCCCAAGCTTGGGGATGCTATGTTTTATGAAGATGATATTTTTAGCATCCCAAGTTTTGATATGCAAAGTTGTTATGATGATAGCATGCCTCTTACCTATGATGATTATATTGTTGAAAGTGGGTTTGGAAGAGTGTCAACTTTAGGAAGTAGTGGTCCCACTATTTTGCAGGATGTTGAATTTATTGTGATGAATACGAAAGTGGATTTGGAAGTGTCAACTTTATTTAGTGATTCCACTATCTTGGAAGAGGTTTTAATCGATTATGATGAGAACAAAGTTGCTACTTATGATGATTATTGTGATGAAACTTATGCTATAAAAAGTAGTGATGATTGTATTTATAAAACTTGTCATGATTATGATTACCCTTTTTCTGAACATTACTCTTTTAATGTGGAAACAATTTTTAGTGTTCAATTCTCTTATGATACTTCCACTATTCCGAATGAGAAGAATTTTGCTTATGTGGAGAGTAGTAAATTTTCTATGCTTGTAGATCATGGAAAGCATGCTTTAGGTGCTGGTTATATTGTTGAATTCATTCATGATGCTACTTAAAATTATTATGAGGGAGGAATATATGCTTGTAGGAATTGCAATAATGTCAAGTTTCCTCTCTATGTGTTGAAAATTTTGAAGCTATGCTTGTTTTACCTTCCCATGCTAGTTGATTATTGTTCCCATAAGTTGTTTGCTCACAAAATCCCTATGCATAGGAAGTGGGTTATAATTAAATGTGCTAGTCATATGCTTCATGATGCTCCCGTTATGTTTCAATTCTTATCTTTTATGTGAGCATCATTGCCATCATCATGCCTAGCTAGAAAGGCATTAAAGAAAAGCGCTTGTTGGGAGATAATCCAATGTTTATCCTTAATGTTTTTGTGTTTTCACATGATTATGCTGCTGTAGTAATCATGTTTTATATCTTCTGTTTCAATAAAGTGCCAAGTAAGACCTTTAGGATAGCTTGCGGTGATAGTTGTGTTGATCCTGCTGAGAATCGGAATCTTTTGCACCTAGTAATTTAGTTTTGTTAATTCACAGAAACGTGATTTCGATATGATTCTTTCTGCTTTAGATTGGCACACAAGTTGCTTAGGACTTCCTAATTTGGTAGGATTTTTGGAGTTCCACAAGTATACGTTTGATACAGATTACTACAGACTATTCTGTTTTTGACAAATTCTGTTTTCTATGTGTTGTTTGCTTATTTTGATGAATCTATGAGTAGTATCGGAGGGTATGAACCATAGATAAGTTCTAATACATTAGATGTTACACCAATATTAATTTAGAATGAGTTCATTACAGTACCTAAGTGGTGGTTTATTTTCTCATACTAACGGAGCTTACGAGTTTTCTGTTGAGTTTTGTGTTGTGAAGTTTTCAAGTTTTGGGTAAGGATTCGATGGACTATGGAATAAGGAGTGGCAAGATCCTAAGCTTGGGGATGCCAAAGGCACCCCAAGGTAATATTTAAGGACAACCAAGAGCCTAAGCTTGGGGATGCCCCGGGAAGGCATCCCCTCTTTCGTCTTTGTTCATTGGTAACTTTACTTGGAGCTATATTTTTATTCACCACATCATATGTGTTTTGCTTGGAGCGTCATTTTATTTTGTTAGTATTAGCTTTCTGTTATTTAGATTAATGTTTTGCATCTTTATTTTCAATAAAAATGTCAAGGATAGCCTTTACCATGCTTATTTTGCTAGTATACATGTTGCTGTTTGAAAACAGAAAGTTTACCGCTGTTGCAAAAATTCCCTAGAAAAGTCAGAGCATGATATAATGTTGAAACCTTTTGCATGATGAGCTCTGATAAATTTTCTACAGTGTGAATTTTATTTCATAATTTTTGGAGTTAGGAAAGTATTGATACTCTTGCATTCTTAACAGACTATACTGTTTTGGTAGATTGCTGTTATGTTTGCATTGTTTGCATATGTTTGCTTGTTTAATGATTCTATTTAAGTATAGGAGTATTAAATATGCAGAGGCATTTAGTATGCAATGTTTAATAATAATTTAAGTGATTTGTTACAGTAGAAAATGATAAGGTTTTATTGGTTTATACTAACCTATCTCATGAGTTCTTGTTGAGTTTGGTGTGGATGAAGCTTTTGATAAAAAGAGAAACCATGATATGAGAGGAATTAAGGAGACACAGAAGTTCAAGCTTGGGATGCCCAAGGCACCCCAATATAATATTTCAAGAAGTCTCAAGCATCTAAGCTTGGGGATGCCCCGTTAGGCATCCCACCTTTCTTCTTCAACAACTATCGGTTAGTATCGGTTGAGCCTAAGTTTTTGCTTCTTCACATGAGTTGTGATATCCTTGCATTGTCATTTTATTTTGTTTTGCTTGATGTTTGAATACAATACCGAGATCTGAAATTCTTAAATGAGAGGGAGTCTTCATATAGATACATAATTATTTAGCTACTCTTTGATCTTCACTTATATCTTTTTGAAGTAGTTTGTCATTTACTCGTGTGCTTCACTTATATCTTATGAGTAAATTTTTGAATGAGTTGATTGTCATAAATCTGAAATTAAATATGTTTCATTTGCTTATCCCATGGGGAGTAATGACTTCACATCTAAGAAGTATAGGTTGTAAATTTATTGAAGGTTAGCAAGCATTGTATTGGTCATTTGAACAATTTATGAAAGAATATTGAAGGAAGAGAGATTTCACATGTAAATACATTATCCTAGACATCTTTTATAATTGGGAGCACTCATTAAGTATGACATGCTAAAGAGTTGATGTTGGACAAGGAAGACAACATAATGGGTTATGTTTTCCGACATCTCAGTTAAACGATATTGTCATGGATCATTCAAACATGTTGAGCTTGCCTTTCCCCCTCATGCTAGCCAAAATTCCTTGCACCAAGTAGAGATACTATTTGTGTTTCCAAATATCCTTAAACCCAGTTTTGCCATGAGAGTCCACCATACCTACCTATGGATTGAGTAAGATCCTTCAAGTAAGTTGTCATCGGTGCAAGCAATAAAAATTGCTCTCTAAATATGTATGATATTTTGGTGTGAAGAAAATAGCTTTATACGATCTTGTTATGGAAGCAATAAAAGCGATGGACTGCATAATAAAGGTCCATATACAAGTGGCAATATAAAGTGACGTTCATTCACATTAAGATTTTGTGCATCCAACCCTAAAAGCGCATGACAACCTCTGCTTCCCTCTGCGAAGGGCCTATCTTTTACTTTATGTATTTTACTTTATGCAAGAGTCAAGGTGATCTTCACCTTTCCCTTTTTCATTTTATCCTTTGGCGAGCACTTTGTGTTGGGGTGATCCTGATATATATATCCAATTGGATGTAAGTTAGCATGAACTATTATTGTTGACATCACCCAAAGGTGAATACGTTGGGAGGCAACACTATAAGCCCCTATCTTTCTCAGTGTTCGATTGAAACTCCATAACCATTAGTATTGCGTGAGTGTTAGCAATTGTAGAAGACTATATGGTAGTTGAGTATGTGGATTTTGCTATTCCTGAAAATAAGATGAATTGCAATTGTTTGATGACTGAGAATGAAGTTTGCTAGTTTTCAAGAAAGTTTATGGTCTATGCTTTGACATGTGAATTGCTTGTTACTTTATCGTGAGAAGTTTTATGAGATGAACTACTGTTATGACATATTATCATGCTAGAAAAGGTGATTGAAAATATCATTGATCAAACTTGTGCACCTTCTAGCATTCACACTTCATAAATCGTTTCTTTATCATTTACCTACTCGAGGAAGAGTAGGAATTAAGCTTGGGGATGCTGATACGTCTCCAACGTATCTATAATTTATGAAGCATTCATGCTATTTTCTTATCTGTTTTGAATGATTACGGGCTTTATTATACACTTTTATATTACTTTTGGGACTAACCTATTAACCGGAGGCCCAGCCCATATTGCTGTTTTATTGCCTGTTTCAGTATTTCGAAGAAAAGGAATATCAAACGGAGTCCAAACAGAATGAAACCTTCGGCAGCATGATTTTTTGGAAGAATATGATCCTAGAGACTTGGAGTTCACGTCAGAAGATCCTCAAGGAGGCCAGGAGATAGGGGGAGCGCCCCCCCGCCCCTACTGGGCGCACCCCCCCTGTCTCGTGGGCCCCTCGAGCACCCCCCCCCCCCCCCGACCGACTTCTTTCGCCTATATAGTCCCACGTACCCTAAAAACATCCACGAACAAGATAGATCGGGAGTTTCGCCGCCGCAAGCCTCTGTAGCCACCAGAAACCTCTCGAGAGCCCATTCCGGCACCCTGTCGGAGGGGGAACCCATCACCGGTGGCCATCTTCATCATCCCGGCGCTATCCATGATGAGGAGGTAGTGGTTCACCCTCGGGGCTGAGGGTATGTACCAGTAGCTATGTGTTTGATCCCTCTCTCTCATGTTCTCTCTATGGCACGATCTTGATGTATCGCGAGCTTTGCTATTATAGTTGGATCTTATGATGTTTCTCCCCCTCTACTCTCTTGTGATGAATTGAGTTTCCCTCTTGAAGTTATCTTATCGGATTGAGTCTTTAATTTGAGAACACTTGATGTATGTCTTGTCGTGTTTATCTATGGTGACAATGGGATATCACGTGCCACTTGATGTATGTTTTGGTGACCAACTTGCAGCTTCCGCCCATGAACCTATGCATAGGGGTTGGCACACGTTTTCTTGACTCTCCGGTAGAAACTTTGGGGCACTCTTTGAAGTACTTTGTGTTGGTTGGATGAATTTGAGATTGTGTGACGCATATCGTATAATCATGCCCATGGATACTTGAGGTGACAATGGAGTATCTGGGTGACATTAGGGTTTTGGTTGATTTGTGTCTTAAGGTGTTATTCTAGTATGAACTCTATGATGGGTCGAGTGGGAAGAATAGCTCTATGTTATTTTACTATGAACTCTTGAATAGATCGATCAAAAATGATAACTTTGAGGTGGTTTCGTACCCTACCATAATCTCTACGTTTGTTCTCCGCTATTAGTGGCTTTGGAGTGACTCTTTGTTGCATGTTGAGGGATTGTTATATGATCTATCTATGTCATTATTGTTGAGAGAACTTGCAATAGTGAAAGTATGAACCATAGGCCTTGTTTCCTATCATTGCAATACCGTTTACGCTCACTTTTATCATTAGTTACCTTGCTGTTTTTATATTTTTCAGATTACAAAAACCTATATCTACCATCCATTTTGCACTTGTATCACCATCTGTTCGCTGAACTAGTGCACCTATACAATTACCATTGTATTGGGTGTGTTGGGGACACAAGAGACTTTCTGTTATTTGGTTGCAGGGTTGTTTGTGAGAGACCATCTTCATCCTACGCCTCCCACGGATTGATAAACCTTAGGTCATCCACTTGAGGGAAATTTGCTATTGTCCTACAAACCTGTGCACTTGCAGGCCCAACAATATTTACAAGAAGAAGGTTGTGTAGTAGACATCACCCGTCGCCAATAAAATGGTAATACTGAGGCCAGGGGCTACACGAAGGACCTGCGAGATGTATTGGAAAACAAAGCAGGACAGTCAAGATCGATCTACGGATCACGGGGGCGCGCCCCAACGCACGACAAGGACCGTCACGCCAGATACAATAACAAATACGGCCGGGCCGAATACAATGAAGCCCGGCACAGAGGCGCTGCACATCCCCTATGCTTCTCTGAGGAAGTAATGGATCATGAATTCCCGGAAGGGTTTAAACCCGTGAACATTGAATCATATGATGGTACCACAGACCCTGCGGTATGGATAGAAGATTTTTTTCCTCCACATTCACATGGCCCACAGATATGATCTACACGCCATCAAGTACCTCCCACTAAAACTAAAGGGACCGGCTCGGCATTGGCTGAATAGCTTGCCGGCAAACTCCATCGGGAGTTTGGAGAACCTGGCAGACGCATTCCTTGACAACTTCCAGGGCACTTACGTGCGACCACCGGATGCTGATGATCTAAGTCACATAACCCAGCAGCCCGGAGAGTCAGCCAGGAAATTCTGGACCCGATTCCTCACCAAAAAGAACCAAATTGTCGACTGTCCGGATGCCGAAGCCCTAGCAGCCTTCAAGCATAACATCCGCGACGAATGGCTTGCTCGACATCTCGGCCAGGAAAAGCCAAAGTCCATGGCAGCCCTCACAACACTCCTGACCCGCTTTTGCGCGGGCGAGGATAGCTGGTTGGCTCGTAGCAACAATACAGCAAGAAATCCCGGCACATCAAAAGCCAAGGATAGCAACGACAAATCCTGGCACAACAAACACAAGCGCCAAAAAAACGGTGATAATGTCGAAGACACGTCTGTCAACGCCGGATTCAGCGCCTCCAAGTCCGATCAGCGGAAGAAACCATTCAACAAAAACAATTCAGGCCCATCCAGTTTTGACCGCATACTCGACCGTCCATGCCAAATTCATGGCACCCCTGGAACACGAGCCAACCACACCAATAGAGAATGCTGGGACTTCAGACAAGCCGACATGTCAGATGCCGAAAACCAGGGGAAGGGGTCTCAAGGGGATGACGACGACGACGAAGAGCCCCGATCACTGAATACAGGAGGACATATGAAATTCCCTCCCCAGGTGAAAACGGTGAATATGATATGTGAAAGCCACATTCCAAAGTGGAAACGTGCACTCCGGGAGGTCTATACAATTGAACCAAAGTTCAACCCATGGTCCTCTTGCCCGATCACTTTCGATCGCAGGGACCACCCTACCAGTATCCGTCATAGTGGTTCGGCCGCATTGGTCCTCGACCCCATCATCAACGGATCCCATCTCACACGAGTCCTCATGGACGGAGGCAGCACCTGCTTTACCAGGATACAGTGTGCAAAATGGGCATCAACCCCTCAAGGATCAAGCCCACAAAAACCACCTTTAAAGGTATTATACCAAGTGTAGAGGCCTGTTGCACGGGCTCAATCACACTAGAAGTGGTCTTCGGATCTCCGGACAATCACCGTACCGAAAACTTAGTCTTCGACATCGTCCCCTTTCACAGTGACCATCAGGCACTACTCGGACGAACCGCGTTCGCTCGGCTCAACACGGTGCCACATTATGCCTACCATAAATTAAAGATGCCCGGTCCACGCGGTGTCATCACGGTTAATGGCAGGTCCGAACTCCCCCTCACAGCCGAAGGATCTACCACCGCTCTAACAGCAAGAACAACGGATGGCACCTTCCAGCTGAACCTCGAGTCAACGACCAAGTTCACAGACACCGTCAAAGGAGTCCGAACTACTGCACGGCAGATAGCCCGGTTTGCCCGGAGCTTAATTAAAAACACTCCGGGAAAAGGTAATACAAGCCTAATATGGCGGCTCAACCGTCCTGTGGCACAAAAGAATTTCTTGCATTTTCTTTGCAGGATCACCTGTACATAGGCCAGGATGGATGGCGTGGAAACAGTTCAAGCGCATAAGGGAATCTCTAGATATTCCCCTCCATGATCACCTCACTACACCCCGGGTCCGAGCACAATTTCCTCACACCCGGTATCAGCAGGTTCTGCAATCATATTTCATTTTATCACATCATCTATACTCATACGCATCGGCGTATTACTCAAAAACAACATGTGGAGTTATGTGATGCTCACCTACTGCTATTTCTTATTTTAAAACTCCTTTGTTAAAATGCGGCTGCTTATCGTGATATGCCTCAATATGCCAGGGGCTTCACCACGCCCATACTACAGCAAAAAAGTCCGAACACCTTCACGGTAGTTCGCCACCCCGAACTTATAGCATTATATGCATCAGCTCCGAATCATGTCTTGGGTCAATAGTTGGGTTTGCCCGGCTCCTATGTTTTGGTACCTTACGTTCCGCTATATTGGCTAAGGTAGCACTGGGAGAACTATTGCGATTGTGTCCCGGTTCTTCCGGACGAGCACCTTAGTAGAGAAAGCCGAACTGACTGTCATGATGTAGCGAGAGCTGGTCAGCTGTTCGAGAGGTTCTAAAATCTTTAAGGATTTCTTTCGCATAATGCATAACCAATTCAGCACGCGATGGATCGGCCCTTTCCGACCAGGCGCTTATGGAGCCCCTCGTGCGGACGTCCGAACACCAGGGGTTGTGCCTGCCTTCCTCGAAAAACTCCTATGGCTAAGTGAGAGCGATACAGCCCTATAGTCCGATTGCCTCGTTCGTTGTGCTGAACACCACCTTTAGGGAGCCAAAACTGGGATAAAGAGTGCTCAGGTTTATCCCGAACACCCCCTTACATGGGGGCGGAAGCCGACGACTGGCCGACTCTCAGGATTATTATATACAACGGCCGCACAGGATGAAAAACTTTCATACGACAAGCAATAAATAATGACCTTGTTCAAATATTACAAAGGACGAACATGACCGTATTCATGGAAATATAATGTCCCTCGTGCATTGCTCCGCCGCAAGACGGGCTCCTTTTAAGACACCCTCGTAATACAGTTCGGGCTTGCAGTGCTCCTTCCCCTCCGGCGATCCCATCGGTCATCAGCTTCTCTGCATCCATCTTCCCCTAATGCACTTTGGCACAGGCGAAGGCCATTCGCGCACCTTCTATGCAGACAGACCGCTTGATGACTTCAAGTCGAGGGCAAGCACTTACAAGCCGCTTCACGAGCCCGAAGTAGCTGCTCGGAATCGGCTCAGCAGGCCACAGCCGGATAATTACATCCTTCATGGCTAATTCGGCCGCCTTATGCAGCTCGACCAGCTAATTCAGCTAATGGGAGAAAGGCACCGAATAATTCGGCGCCAAATACTGCATCCAGAAGAGCTTATCCACAGTATTCCCCCCTTCGGCCTTGTAGAATTGGGCAGCATCAGATATGATGCACGGCAGCTCCGCAAATACGCCTGTATACATCATAGCTAAAGTTATCAAATTTGATTTTCCCATCTCAAATACCCGCTTTGTATAGAAAAAGCCTTACCACCCGCAATCTTCCTAGCCTCCTGAATTTCCTTCGGGGCACCCTGGGTTTCCCCCTGGGCATCACTGACGGCTTGGCGAGCATGGGAGAGTTTGGATTCTTTCCCTGATAAACTCTACTCCAAGGACTCGCATTTTTCGACGGCCTCCAGAAGCTTCCGCTCAGCTTCAATAACCCTGGCCTCGTGTTTCTCACGGAGAACCTGCTCTGCGACTGCTTTCTTCTCGGCTTCGGCCACTCTTCTTCAGGGCCTGATGACCCACAAGTGTAGGGGATCTATCGTAGTCCTTTCGATAAATAAGAGTGTCAAACCCAACGAGGAGCAGAAGGAAATGATAAGCGGTTTTCAGTAAGGTTTTCTCTACAAGCACTGAAATTGTAGTTAATAGATAGTTTTGTGATAAGATAAATTGTAACGAGTAACAAGCAATGAAAGTAAATAAAGTGCAACAAGGTAGCCCAATCCTTTTGTAGCAAAGGATAAGCCTGGACAATTTCTTATAATGAGAAAAGAGCTCCCGAGGACACATGGGAATTATCGTCAAGCTAGTTTTCATCACGCTCATATGATTCGCGTTCGGTACTTTGATAATTTGATATGTGGGTGGACCAGTGCTTGGGTACTACCCTTACTTGGACAAGCCTCCCACTTATGATTAACCCCTATTGCAAGCATCCGCAACTACAAAAGAAGTATTAAGGTAACCTAACCACAGCATTAAACATATGGATCCAAATCAGCCCCTTACGAAGCAACACATAAACTAGGGTTTAAGCTTCTGTCACTCTAGCAACCCATCATCTACTTATTACTTCCCAATGCCTTCCTCTAGGCCCAAATAATGGTGAAGTGTCATGTAGTCGACGTTCACGTAACACCACTAGAGGAAAGACAACATACATCTCATCAAAATATCGAACGAATACCAAATTCACATGACTACTAATAGCAAGACTTCACCCATGTCCTCAGGAACAAACGTAACTACTCACAAAGCATATTCATGTTCATAATCAGAGGAGTAATAATATGCATTAAGGATCTGAACTTTTGATCTTCCACCAAGTAAACCAATTAGCATCAACTACAAGGAGTAATCAACACTACTAGCAACCCACAGGTACCAATTTGTGGTTTGGATACAAGATTGGATACAAGAGATGAACTAGGGTTTTGAGAGGAGATGGTGCTGGTGAAGATGTTGATGGAGATTGACCCCCTCTCGATGAGAGGATCGTTGGTGATGACGATGGTGATGATTTCCGCCTCCGGGAGGAAAGTGTCCCCGGCAGAACAGCTCTGCTGGATCCCTAGATTGGTTCCGCCAAGGTTCCGCCTCGTGGCGGCGGAGTTTCGTCCCGTAAGCTTGCCCACGATTTTTCCAGGGTAAAAGCCTTCATATAGCAGAAGATGGACACCGGAGGGCCACCAGGGGGGCAGGAGACAGGGGGCGCGCCCCCCACCCTCCTGGCCAGGGTGTGGGCCCCCTGAGGTGTTTCTTTCACTCAGTAATTCTTATAAATTCCAAAAATAAGTTCCGTGGAGTTTCAAGATTTTTGGAGCTGTGCAGAATAGGTTTCCAATGTTTCCTCCTTTTCCAGCCAGAATTCCAGCTGTCGGGATTCCCCCTCTTCAAGGTAAACCTTGTAAAATAAGAGAGAATAGCCATAAGTATTGAGATATAATGTGTAATAACAGCCCATAATGTAATAAATATTGATATAAAAGCATGATGCAAAATGGACGTATCAGGGCCTCAATTTCGGTCGCCGCCCCTAGAGCACATTATCAAAATATTTTTATCATGCACACTCATCATTTCGTGCTACATAAACAAGGTTTCTGAATACCTTGGTTATCCTCTAGTTGTTTCTTCACTTGGCCAAGTTCTCCTTCAGCCCGCTCCAGACTATGCCTCAGTCTGGATACTTCTGCAGCATGAGAGGTGGTGATACGTCTCCATCGTATCTATAATTTTCGATTGTTCCATGCCAATATTCTTCAACTTTCATATACGTTTGGCAACTTTTTATGCTATTTTTGGGACAAACATATTGATCCAGTGCCCAGTGCCAGTTCCTGTTTGTTGCATGTTTTATGTTTCGCAAAAATCCAATATCAAACGGAATCCAAACCGGATAAAAACGGACGGAGAATTATTTTGGAATATTTGGGATTTTCCGGAGGAAGAATCAACGCGAAACGGTGCCCGAGGTGGCCCCGAGACAGGGGGGCGCGCCCTCCCCCTGGGTGCGCCTAGCACTCTTGTGGGCCACCCGTAAGGCGGTTGACGCTCTTCTTTTGCCGCAAGAAAGCTAATTTTATGTGAAAAGTCTGGGTGAAATATTCACCCCAATAAGAGTTACGGATCTCCGGATATAAAAGAAACGGTGAAGAGGAAGGATCTGGGAACGCAGAAACAGAGAGAGATAGAGAGACAGATCCAATCTCGGAGGGGCTCTCGTCCCTCCCATGCCATGGGAGCCAAGGACCAGAGGGGAAACCCTTCCCCCATCTGGGGAGAAGGTCAAGGAAGAAGAATAAGAAGAAGGGGGCTCTCTCCCCCTTGCTTCCGGTGACAACGGAACGCCACCGGGGGCCATCATCATCACCGCGATCTTCACCAACACCTCCCCATCTTCACCAACATCTCCATCACCTTCCTCCCTCTATCTACAGCGATCCACTCTCCCGCAACCCACTATACCCTCTACTTGAACATTGTGCTTTATGCTTCATTTTATTATCCAATGATGTGTTGCCATCCTATGATGTCTGAGTAGATTTTCGTTGTCCTATTGGTGGTTGATGAATTGCTATGATTGATTTAATTTGCTTGTGGTTATGTTGCTGTCCTTTGGTGCCCATCATATGAGCATGCGCATGGATCACACCATAGGGTTAGTTGTATGTTGATAGAACTATGTATTGGAGGGCTAAAGTGACAGAAGATTCAACCTAGCATAGAAATTGATGCATATGGGATTGAAGGGGTACCAATATATCTTAATGCTATGGTGCGGATGCTTGCTAATAGTTCCAATCATAAGTGCATAGAATTCCAAGTCAGGGATGACATGCTAGCAGTGGCCTCTCCCACATAAAACTTGCTATCGGTCTAGTAAAGTAGTCAATTGGTTAGAGACAATTCCGCAACTCCTACCACCACTTTTCCACACTCGCTATATTTACTTTATTGCTTCTTTATCTAAACAGCCCCTATTTTCATTTTACGCATTCTTTACTTTCTTGCAAAACTATCCTACAACACCTACAGAGTACCTTTAGTTTCATACTTGTTCTAGGTAAAGTGAATGTCAAGCGTGCGTAGAGTCGTATCAGTGGCAGATAGGACTTGAGAGAGTATTTGTTCTACCTTTAGCTCCTCGTTGGGTTCGACACTCTTACTTATCGAAAGAGGCTACAACTATCCCGTATACTTGCGGATCATCAAGACCTTTTTCTGGCGCCGCTGCCGGGGAGACAACCCAGAAGTTTTAGAGAGTCATTTATTTCTGTTGAGTGCTTTCATATAGTTTAAAAACAAAAAAATAAAGAGGGGAACCTAAAAACGTTTCAAAAAGGAAAGTGAAAGTGAGAAAGACAAGCATTGTTGAAGTGGGAGCTAGCCTTGAACTTTGTACATGCTCACGGAAACTTTGTGAATCTTAATTACAGAAACTTTTCATCAAAAATAATTATCCCCTTGTACAATTCCATTGTATTATAAAAATAATGTGCCAAGGTTTTCCTTTAGGATGTTTACAATGCTTGTTGGTTTGTACGGTGTAGGACAGAAACTTTGGCTGTAGTGCGCGATTTTAGGTTTTTATCTACAATGTCAAACGGTTCTGATTCTTTTTGCACTGCCTTTCTGTATAAATTTTTTATTTTTACTAATTTTGGTAGAATTGTTTAGGTACCATAAGTATGGTGAATGTTCAGATTGCTACAGACAGTTCTGTTTTTGACAGATTCTGTTTTTGATGCATAGTTTGCTTGTTTTGATGAATCTATCAATTTATATCTGTGGATTAAGCCACGTAAAAGCTATATTGCAGTACACACAATGAAAAAACAAAATATGAATTGGTTTTCTACAGTACTTAGAGTAGTGATTTGCTTTATTATACTAACGGATCTTACTGAGTTTTCTGTTGAAGTTTTGTGTGGATGAAGTGTTTGATCGAGGAGGTCTCGATATGAGGAAAAGGAAGAGAGGCAAGAGCTCAAGCTTGGGGATGCCCGAAGCACCCCAAGTAAATATTCAAGGAGACTCAAGCATCTAAGCTTGGGGATGCCCCAGAAGGCATCCCCTCTTTCTCCAACAAGTATCAGTATGTTTTCCTATTCGTTTCGTTCATGCGATATGTGCAAGTCTTGGAGCGTCTTTTGCATTTAGTTTTCACTTTTCTTTTATGCACCATGCTGGTATGAGATATTCCTTGGTTGATTTATAGAATTCTCATTGCACCTCACTTAAATCTTTTGAGTATGGCTTTATAGAATGCTTCATGTGCTTCACTTATATCATTTGAAGTTTGGATTGCATGTTTCTCTTCACATAGAAAACCGCCATTTGTAGAATGCTCTTTTGATTCACTTATATTGGTTAGAGCGTGGGCATATCTTTTGTAGAAAGAAGTAAACTCTCTTGCTTCACTTATATCTATTTAGAGAGATGATAGGAATTGGTCATTCACATGGTTAGTCATAAAATCCTACATAAACTTGTAGATCGCTGAATATGATATGTTTGATTCCTTGCAATAGTTTTGAGATATAAAGATGGTGATATTAGAGTCATGCTAGTGGGTGGTTGTGGATTGTAGAGACACTTGTGTTGAGGTTTGCAAGTCCCATAGCATGCACGTATGGTAACCGTTGTGTGACAAATTTGAAGCATGGGGTGTTTCTTTGATTGTCTTCCTTATGAGTGGCGGCCGGGGACGAGCGATGGTCTTTTCCTACCAATCTATCCCCCTAGGGGCATGCGTGGTAGTACTTTGCTTCAAGGGCTAATAAACGTTTGCAATAAGTATATGAGTTCTTTATGACTAATGTGAGTCCATGGATTATACGCACTTTTACCTTCCCATCAATGCTAGCCTCTTCGGTACCGTGCATTGCCCTTTCTCACCTCGAGAGTTGGTGCAAACTTCGCCGGTGCATCCAAACCCCGTGATATGATACGCTCTATCACACATAAGCCTCCTTATATCTTCCTCAAAACAGCCACCATACCTACCTATCATGGCATTTCCATATCCATTCCGAGATATATTGCCATGCAACTTCCATCATCATCATATACATGACTTGAGCATTCATTGTCATATTGCTTTGCATGATCGTAAGATAGCTAGCATGATGTTTTCATGGCTTGTCCGTTTTTTGATGTCATTGCTACGCTAGATCATTGCACATCCCGGTACACCGCTGGAAGCATTCATATAGAGTCATATCTTTGTTCTAGTATCGAATTGTAATATTGAGTTGTGAGTAAATAAAAGTGTGATGGTCATCATTATAAAGCATTTCCCCATGAAAAAAACAAAAAAAGAGAGAAAAAAGGGGAAGGCCAAAGAAGCCTAAATAAAAAAAAGGGGGCCAAAGAAGCCCACCCAAAAAAAGAAAAAAAAAGAAAAGGGGCAATGTTACTATCCTTTTACCACACTTGTGCTTCAGAGTAGCACCATGTTCTTCATATAGAGAGTCTCCTATGTTGTCACTTTCATATACTAGTGGGAATTTTCATTATAGAACTTGGCTTGTATATTCCAACGATGGGCTTCCTCAAATGCCCTAGGTCTTCATGAGCAAGCAAGTTGGATGCACACCCACTTAGTTTTCAGTTTGAGCTTTCATACACTTATAGCTCTTAGTGCATCCATTGCATGGCAATCCCTACTCCTTGCATTGACATCAATTGATGGGCATCTCCATAGCCCGTTGATTAGCCCCGTCGATGTGAGACTTTCTCCCTTCTTTGTCTTCACCATATAAACCTCCACCATCATATTCTATTACACCTATAGTGCTTTATCCATGGCTTGCGCTCATGTATTGCGTGAGGGTTGAAAAAGCTGAAGCATGTTAAAAAGTATGAACCAATTGCTCGGCTTGTCATCGGGGTTGTGCATGATGGGAGCATTTTGTGCGACGAAAATGAAGCATGGCCAAACTATATGATTTTGTAGGGATAAGCTTGCTTTGGCCTTGTTGTTTTGAAAAGACATGATTGCTTTATTAGTACGCTTGAAGTATTATTGTTTTTATGTCAAATGATAGACTATTGCTTTGAATCACTCGTGTCTCAATATTCATGCCATGATTAGACATATGATCAAGATTATGCTAGGTAGCATTCCACATCAAAAATTATCTTTTTATCATTTACCTACTCGAGGACGAGCAGGAATTAAGCTTGGGGATGCTGATACGTCTCCGTCGTATCTATAATTTTTTATTGTTCCATGCAAATATTCTTCAACTTTCATATACATTCGGCAACTTTTTATACTATTTTTGGGACTAACATATTGATCCAGTGCCCAGTGCTAGTTCTTGTTTGTTGCATGTTTTATGTTTCGCAGAAACCCAATATCAAACGGAATCCAAACGGGATAAAAATGAACGGAGAATTACTTTGGAATATTTGGGATTTTCCGGAGGAAGAATCAACGCGAAACGGTGCCCGAGGTGGCCACGAGACAGGGGTGCGCGCCCTCCCCCCTGGGCACGCCTGGCACTCTCGTGGGCCACCCGTAAGGCAGTTGACGCTCTTCTTTTGCCGCAATAAATCTAATTTTATGAGAAAAATTTGGGCGAAAGATTCACCCCAATCGGAGTTACGGATCTCCGGATATAAAAGAAACGGTGAAGAGGAAGGATCTGGAATGCAGAAACAAAGAGAGACAGAGAGAAAAATCTCGCCCCTCCCACGCCATGGGAGCCAAGGACCAGAGGGGAAACCCTTCTCCCATCTAGGGAGAATGTCAAGGAAGAAGAAGAAGAAGGGGGGCTCTCTCCCCCTTGCTTCCGGTGGTGCCGGAACGCCACCGGGGGCCATCATCATCACCGCGATCTTCACCAACACCTCTGCCATCTTCACCAACATCTCCATCACCTTCCTCCCTCTATCTACAGCGGTCCACTCTCCCGCAACCCGCTGTACCCTCTACTTGAACATGGTGCTTTATGCTTCTTATTATTATCCAATGATGTGTTGCCATCCTATGATGTCTGAGTAGATTTTCGTTGTCCTATTGGTGGTTGATGAATTGCTATGATTGATTTAATTTGCTTGTGGTTATGTTGCTGTCCTTTGGTGCCCATCATATGAGCATGCACGTGGATCACACCATAGGGTTAGTTGTATGTTGATAGGACTATGTATTGGAGGGCTAGAGTGACAGAAGCTTCAACCTAGCATAGAAATTGATGCATACGGGATTGAAGGGGGACCAATATATTTCAATGCTATGGTTGGGTTTTACCTTAATGAACGTTAGTAATTGCGGATGCTTGCCAATAGTTCCAATCATAAGTGCATAGATTTCCAAGTTAGGGATGACATGCTAGCAGTGGCCTCTCCCACATAAAACTTGCTATCGGTCTAGTAAAGTAGTCAATTGCTTAGGGACAATTCCGCAACTCCTACCACCACTTTTCTCCACTCGCTATATTTACTTTATTGCTTATTTATCTAAAAAGCCCTTATTTTCTATTGACGCGTTCTTTACTTTCTTGCAAAACTATCCTACAACACCTACAAAGTACCTTTAGTTTCATACTTGTTCTAGGTAAAGCGAACGCAAGCGTGCGTAGAGTCGTATCAGTGGCAGATAGGACTTGAGAGAGTATTTGTTCTACCTTTAGCTCCTCGTTGGGTTCAACACTCTTACTTATCGAAAGAGGCTACAACTATCCCGTATACTTGCGGGTCATCAGGCGGCAGCCGATACAGATGCCTGCTTTTAAAAAAGTGATAGATGTCAGTAAGCAAGTCTCGTGCGAACATATATTTGATCCTGTGTCTGGTGCATTCTTTCACCAAACAGTGTATCAGGGGCTGCTATCTACACCATGACACTCTTCCAAACTTCATAGAACATACCTCAAAGCCTCTTATGAGACTGATGTAGGATACATTTAGTCCACTCTCGACAGTCTGAATCTTCTCAATCACCGCACCCATAAGGGCACGGTGTTCATCAACGATGGAGCCACACTTCAGCGCCGCCAATAAAGTATCCGGCACCCCTGGTTGGACAGAGGTGGCCGGCGGAGCTGACATACCTTCTCCAGCTGACGGAGGTCGCCTGTCTGACTCAGGGACCTTATGGGACTCTAGAATCTTGTCCGGCTTGGGGCCGGATTCAATGTGACCCCCGCCGTCGACGTCCACGGGAGCTCTCTCTCCCGCGTGTCCGGCCCCTGAAGTCTGGCCTCCCGGCGCCATCTTCGCAATCTTTTCTCCCCTCCTGTGACCTGGGCCCTTCTGGGACGAAGCCTCGGTTTCATCCCTATGTTTGGGGAGAGGACTTTCGGGGGTGTCCGGCTCTCCATTGCATCCGAACCTAACAAATCCTCGGACGAGGATTGTTCGGCGCGGGCCCTCGCCAGACTAAAAAAAAGTATGCCTCAGATTAAAATATCACGCCGTGGTAATTCTGGGCACATGAGTGTGTTTGGATTTTATACTCACGAGTTCGCCAGGGGCTCGGCCCTGGGATCCCACTCCGGGCTGCTATCGGCGGCAGCGGTGGACTCCTCTTGAAGAGGAGTTTTCCCCTCTTAGGCGAATCGGCCTCCAAGGATATGGAGGCCGTTCTTTTCTTCTTTCCCCCCTGATAACCCGCAAGTATATGGGATAGTTGTAGCCTCTTTCGATAAGTAAGAGTGTGAAAGTGCAACTAATCCCCGGGTGGTTTTGGTAATTAATAACAACATATATATCATTGAACTAATCATTTCTTGAGAATATTTCAGAAAGTTCAGTGATATGGGTATGGCAATGACTGATGATGTGGACCCCTCAAAATGCTAAGGAAAACATTGGCAAAAGCTCAAGACTCCATTTTTGGTTTAGTGATCCAAGATCACATTGAGTCCATAGGAAAGCCAATACTATTAAAAGGGATGAGGTATGATGATGATCTGGTTGCTCAAAGTGCTTAGTGATTTATCTCTCAAACTATCGCAATCTTTCACTCCAACATAAACCCATAAGTAATCTCGGTCCCACCGATTCCAAACTCACCACACCGAGATGAACCACCTCACCATATACCCAAACCCTAAGAATCTCGGATTTTCCGATTCCAAACTCGGTCATTCGAAATTGGTGTTGCCAAGCTTCAGAACATACGTACTCAAATCGGTGTCACCGAGATGAGAAAGTCGGTCCCACCGAGATTGGCAAACCCTAGACTTTGGAAGAATCGGACTAACCGAGATTGTATTTTCGGTCCCACGAAAATCCCAACGTTCACAAGATTTGAACTTTCGGTCCCACCGAGTTGTCAACTTCGTCCGACCGAGATTGGTCAAATGTGTGTAATGGTTGGATTTTGTGTGGAGGCTATAAATACCCTCCACCTCCTCTTCATTCGTGGAGAGAGCCATCGAAAGAACTACCACTCCTACCTTACATTTACGAAGAAAACTACCTACCCTTGTGTTGAGATCAAGTTGCTCCACTCCCACCATATGAAACTTGATTTCTAGCCTTCCCAAGTTGCTTTCCACTCAATCCTTTCTTCCACCACAGCCAAATCAGTGAGGAGAGTTGAGTGTTGAGGAGATTATCATTTGAAGCACAAGAGCAAGGAGTTCATCATCACCAACACCATCTATTACCTTTTGGAGGTGGTGCCTCCTAGATTGGTTAGGTGTCGCTTGGGAGCCTCCGTCAAGATGTGGAGTTGAACCAAGAAGTTTGTAAGGGCAAGGAGATCGCCTACTTCGTGAAGATCTACCCCGAGTAAGGCTAGTCCTCCGTGGGCGTAGGCCATGATGGCATAGACAAGGTTGCTTCTTCGTGGACCCTTCGTGGGTGGAGCCCTCCGTGGACTCTCGCAGCCGTTACCCTCCGTGGGTTGAAGTCTCCATCAGCGTGGATTGACGATAGCACCACCTATCGGAACCACGAGAAAAATCTCCGTGTCTCCAAATTGCGTTTGCTCTTCTCCACCTCTTATTTACTATATGTGCAATTTACTTTCCGCTGCCATAACTCTAGAATTGCATGTGTAGGGTGATACTTGACTTGATCATCATTGTGAACTTGCTAAAACCTACTCTAATCAAAAGGCTAAACTTTTAAGTTGTCAAGTAGTCTAATCACCCCCTCTAGACATACTTCCGATCCTACAAGTGGTATCGAGCTTTGGTCTCCATTGGATTGGTTTCCATTGCATTGGACTCCATAAGCTTGGTTTCACAACCTAGGAGAGTATGGCATCTAGTGAGGTAATTTCCGTGAGGTCCTTACTTTGATGGTTCAAATTTTGCTAGTTGGAAGCACAAAATGAAAATGCATATTCTTGGACATAACCCCGCCGCATGGGGCATTATTTGTATTGGCTTGCAAGGTGAGTTCTTGAGGAAGGAAAAGTTCGGATCGCGAAGCTCTGCGGATGAGTTGTGGATGTTCTGAACAATGCTCAAGCTTGTGACATTCTCTTCAATGCTTTGTGTCCCGAGGAGTTCAACAAGATCAGCCGTCTTGAGAATGCAAAAGAGATTTGGGATACTTTGGTCGAAATGCACGAAGGTACCGAGTCCGTGAAGGAATCAAAGCTAGATGTTCTTCAAGGTCGACTTGACAAGTTCAAGATGAAGGAAGGTGAAGGAGTCGCTGAAATGTACTCTAGGCTTGCTCTCATCACCAATGAGATGGCAGGCTTAGGAAGCGAAGAAATGACCGACCGATTCATCATCAAGAAGATTCTCGAGCTTTGGATGGAAAGTATGACACCGTGTGCACTTTGATCCAAATGATGCCAAACTACAAAGATCTCAAGCCTACCAAGTCATTGGAAGAATTGTTGCTCATGAGATGACACTTAAAGACAAGGAAGAGCTTCACAACAAGTCAAGTGGTGCTTACAAAGCTGCAGTTGAAGCTCCCACAACCTCAAGTGACAAGCTAGTTTCCAATGAAGAGATAAGCCTAATGGTGAAGAACTTCAACAAATTCTATAAGAGTAGAAGCAAGGAGAGAAGCTCAAAGTCTAGATCATATGATGAAAAGAGATCTTCTAGTCGTGATCGAAACTGCTACAATTGTGGAAGACCCGGACACTACTCAAATGAGTGTTCGACTCCCCACAAGAGAAGAGAAGATTCTCCAAGAAGAAGAAGCTCAAGAGAAGAGTCGCCTCGAAAAGAGAGAAGGAGTAGAGATGATCGTTATGAGCGAAGATCCTCTCGGAGAAGCAAGGATTCGGAAAGGAAAGACAAGTCATCAAGGAGCTACACAAGAAGAAAACATCAAGCTCATGTTGGTGAATGGGTTTCCGGCTCCGACTCAAACAATCACTCGAAAGAAGCTATCACTCCAACTCCGAATATAGTCAAGATGAAGGTGTTGCCGGTCTTGCTCTCGTGTCCTCCAACTCCAACTCCTACGACATATTTGATTCACCAAATGAGGGAATTGGAAGATGCTTCATGGCAAAAGGCCCCAAGGTATCACACCCTGAGTTTATTGACTTTGATAGTGATGAGGATGATTTGCTTGGTGAAGATGAGCTTTTACATGACAAATCTAGCGAGCTTAGTAATGATGAACATGCTAATAGTCTTTATAGTCGAGAAGAGTCGAATGACAATGCTATGAAGGAGATTGAGCATCTAACTAAAGAACTAAACACTCTTAAGTTAGCTCATGAAACAACTCAAGAAGATCATAGAGAGCTCCTAAGATCTCATGAGAAGCTACGCTTCGAGAAGCTCAATCTAGAGCAAGAACATGAGTTCCTAAAAGCTATCAATGACGATCTTCGAAAGAAGAGTTCTTCATATCTTGCCAAACGACTTCTCTTGTCTAATTTCTTGCCACCTATTAAAACTAAGCATGACAAGCATAAGAAAAATTCTTCATCTAGTAGTAACAATAATCATGCCAAATCAAATGTTGTTACTTCTAGTAATTCTCTTGATTCCACTAACAATGTTTCAAGCCAAGTTTCACTTGAGCAAGAAAATAGTCTATTGAAAGGGATTATAGAGAAAGGTGTCTACAAGAGTCTTGCCGGAAGCAAGAGCTTTGAGGAAATTGTTCGCAAGCAAGGAAGACACCGGAAGAATCAAGGAATTGGTTTTGAGCGAAAGTTCAACGCCGAGGGTGTTGAATGGGAAGAAGGTCAATATCCCACTCCAAAGTTTGTTTCTCAAGAGAAGAAGTATGATCCTACTTCTTCAAATGAGGAACAAGCTCAAGATGACCTTCCACCACAAGACCACAAGCTAAAAGGCAAGAAGAAGCTTCAAGAGGAGATTGATGCATTCATTGAAGCACCCAAGGCCATGGTCAAGTGGGTTCCCAAGGCTACTTCAAGTTCTACTTCGACAAGCTCAACTACTACCCCAAGGATTCCCATCAAGATGATGTGGATCCCAAGAAGAAGAACTAGAGAGTTCTTGAGGGTGACTCATAACATACTTCACTCACATTCATTTTGGCAAGAACTTGTGCAATCAACTTCCACATCTTGCACTAGTTCATGGAGTCACAAACCCTCATGTTGGTAAGTCAAGGGACAAGGTAATCATTGCTTTCATGGACATCATCTATTGTGTACTTCAATCTATGTCCATGGATATCCTTGTTTGTTCCTTGTGGGACTAACCCATGTAGGTATTGAAAGTGCCCGAATCCAAAGGATTGCTCCCAACTCTTGATGATCTTCATCAACATTGAGCATCCACATCTTCAACATCTACATGAAGTCTTCAACGACAACCCAAGGTTAGTTTGACCCTTTGAAAGGGTTCTCACATCAAGGGGGAGCTTTGCTCTAAAGAAATGAGCTAAAGCATCTTTTAATGATGTGAACACATTAATGCTTTATGGAAAAGTGGTAACCCCACTTGTGCTTAAACGATGAGTATGACCTATGATCAAATGTTTCTCATTTGACTCCTAAGTCAATATGCTCATATATAGATGACCTAGTCATCGCCAAATTGTGTGCTAGAAGCTAGTGTTTTGTTTGTGCATGTTTGACACATATTTCATTTGCTATCTTATTGTGTGAGCATGTTGGATGCATGATTTTATCCATTCGAGGACATCCATTTGTTGCTTTGGTCTTTTGGTTTTCCCTTTTTGACCAAATGGATGGACAAGAATGCCTAAGTTCCTCCCTAGCTATCTATGCTTTCTTGTCTCAAACTCTATTCATGCTTATATCACAAACTTTGAACAAGACTTTTTGGACGAGACCGAGTGAGGAGCACTCGAGCCACCGATCCGTCAAAAGCCTAACTTCCAAAACCTTCTAAGTACTTTCGGTCAAACCGATATACTCAAATCGGACGATCAAATCACTTGGATTGATCTAGGTTTTCACCTCGGTGAAACCGAAGTTACAAATTTCGGCGTGACGAAGTGTGTAATCGCACGCAGCTAACCATCTCGGTCCCACCGAAGTTTTCCAACTCGGTCCCACCGACAACGAAGGGTATATATACCCGAGGACAGCGCGTTGATTACTTCTTCAAAACGCCTCGCCCTCAAACCCTTATTTGCCGTCGCCGTGGTCTTTGGATCGTCTCCGCCGTCGCTTTGTCGCCCTCGCCACGGGTCTCCATCGCCGTCAGCGGTCTTTCTCATCGCGCCGTTGCCGCCGTGGTGAAGCTCCACCAGATTGGGTGAGTTTCATCCTCTCGTGCTTCAACCGCTGATTCAATGCACGATAGGCTTTGCCTAACTTCTTGCCAAGATTAAAATCTTCCTATCCAGCAGATTAGATCATAGAACAAAATTCGAGTGAAAATTTTAGGGTTAGGTTTCCGCGAACACATCTCGGTGTGACCGATTCTACATTCTCGGATGACCGATTTGGCCTCTGGTCATTGCACCGCACTTTTCGGTTAAACCGAGTTGTGCAAATCGGTAAGACCGAAGTGAGGATTTAGTGAAACCCTAGTGCTCTCGGCAGACGAAACCCATTTCGGTCCAACCGAAAGTGGTGTATATGGTCTGTTTAGACACTTGGATTCACGAATTTATAGACTCGGTCGACCGAAATGTATTCTGTGAAAACCTAAAACTAATGTTTGAACTCATTCTTTTGTAAAATCCTCTGCGGTTTGTGATAACTCTTCTATTCGCCTATACCTATTCTTTTCACAGGTTGTCGGTCATATCGATGGAAGTGACAATCGAACAGGTCTGAATTGCCGCTTGAGATTCCAGAGGCAGCTACAAGTCCTGAAGAAAGCAGTTTTTCAGATGATGGAGAGAGGAGCACTCCAAGTGGATTGCCTCCAGCTGCCACCAGGGGCTGGAAGAAGAGGAACTCGAAGAGGAGGATTCGACTTTGTTGCGAGATGAGGAGATATCTTCAAAGCCAAAAAGGCAAGTGGTTGCCAAGGGCTATCAAGGGCAACAGTCAAAGAAAGGCACCAGCAAGGTGAAGAAATCCACAGCTGCAAAGAGGCTCAGCATGGAAGAAGAAACCTCCAGCAAGATCAAGAAAACTTCCAAGAGGAAGAGGCTAGTTCATGAAGAAGGCGATGATGATGACTCAGATGAGGAAGCACCCCACCTCCTCGAAGCGAAGTTGATGGGAGATGCCATCGTAAGGAGAGCACCCACAAAAGCTAAGCCATCAGCTCAAGCAAAGGCAGCCCAAGCCAAACCTGCTGCCAAGCCAAAGAAGACTGTGAGGAACATACCTGCTTCAGAGAAGAAGAAGGACAATGTGCCACCTGCAGAATCAGATGATGAGGCTCATGTTTTGTCAAGCTCGCATGAAATTGCCGGTTCATAATGATGCTCATCCTCGAGCTGAAAATATGAAGGAAAGGAAGGACAAAGGTCTCAGGCTATGGAGGCAAGTTGATCCATATGCCACCAGGAGAAGGACAGCTGTTGACTCTAGATTCCACACTAGAGAGCAACAAGACTTTTATGAGACAGTGCTCATGGATAAGAAGCCAATTGTTCTTGACACGGATATGTAGATGGGATTACATTGACAATGAAAAGCACAGAGACTATTTCCCACATGTGCATGAAAGCTTCACCGCATGTGGAGTTGCAGAGTTCGTTGGTCGAAATTGACCGCTTGGAATGATGAGATGATCATGCGCTTCTATGCCACCGCACACTTTTATCCAGATGGCGAATTGTATGGATGATGAAAGGACGAGATTCCATTCAACTGTTGAGGAATGGAGAGTGTTGCTCAATGCACCAGTATCAAGGGATGATGATGTTGATGTCTATGGCATTCCGAAGAAAAATCACGAGTCAATGAAGAACATGTACAATGAGGTACCTGACAAGGATGTTGAGATATGGAAGCTTGGTTCAGTTTATCATCTTGAGCGGGTCTCCCAACCACTAACACCATTACGAGGCACACTTTGATGCCTAAGTCGAGAGACCACCGCATGATAAGAGGGTATTCTATCAACATGCTGCACATTCTAGATCGAAGGCACCTTTTAAGGTGATGGACACGATAGTTGAGACTATCAAGAGGACAGCAGAGACTGAAGAGGTCGTGTGGGTTTGCTCCGCATATTCAGATGCTCATTAATGCCAAGTTTGGCACGGACACCTACATTGGATAGACCCCACTTGCCATTGCAGCTGAACATGAAGATAATGAAGTTGTGATGACTAAGGATGCTCCCACATCTGTTGAAGGACATGCAAAGTCTGAAGCTGCCAAACAAGCTAAAGCTGAAAAGGAAGCAGCAGAAAGCCCAAGAGCGTTGGAGAACAACTTCTTGAAGCCACTCGAGAGAATTGAACTACGCTGGCCAGCATAGTGCAGTCTCGGAGAGCCTAGAGAGGATCGTTGAAGATAAGTTCCATGCTCTGGATGTTAAGTCGATCAAGTGCAGTCACCGTCAACAAGCTTGAGGCGACATTGAGGAAGCGAAGAGGAGAAGGCAGAGCTCATGAAGGAGATGGAAGGTGATATGGTTCAGATGACTATGAGCAGCTGCTGCAGTGCCCACAAAGCCCAGATCAGCTTGCTATTCCCGTGATGACCCAGGCTACTACATCAAGCACCTCCCACAGCTCCATCGGTTCCAAAGCACCAGCTCAGTTTCCCTCCTCCAGCTCCACAGACTTGGCGAAGCTTTGCGGATGCAGCTATCTCCACTCCATCGACGCAGCAGAGCCGCCAGCAGAGTCCCTAGTGACGATTAGCTCTATACCTTCGAACTTTTGGTAACTTGTTGCCAAAGGGGAGAAATTGTATAGATCATAGGACTTCGAGAGAGAGAGTGCTCGTTTTTGCTCTTTCGTTTGCGGTTTTCCTTGAGATACTTTTGAGTTCTTTGAGACATTTCGTGTGCTTGATACTACGTTTGCTCTATCTTGATGAGTGCTTGATTATACTATGCTTAATGTGTGCTTAATGTTTATCATATTCCATTCATATCTTGTATGATCACTTACTCATGTCTTGGTGATTGGGTGCATGTTATTCATTCTTATCATTTTGTGCGCTCCACCAAGATGTATGTGACATGGAAGAGTAACCCATGATCCTAATCGATTGTGCATTTGCATTCAAGCATAAATCTTAAATAATGCACAAATTTAGGGGAGCTCTTGCTTATCACATACTTCTCAAAGCGACGATGTTATTCATTGATTATATCATTTGTCGAAGCTTTGATCTATATGTTGTCATCAATTACCAAAAGGGGAGATTGAAAGTGCAACTAATCCCGGGTGGTTTTGGTAATTAATAACAACATATATATCATTGAACTAATCATTTCTTGAGAATATTTCAGAAAGTTCAAGATATGGGTATGGCAATGACCGATGATGTGGACCCCTCAAAATGCTAAGGAAAACATTGGCAAAAGCTCAAGACTCCATTTTTGGTTTAGTGATCCAAGATCACATTGAGTCCATAGGAAAGCCAATACTATTAAAAGGGATGAGGTTATGATGATGATTTGGTTGCTCAAAGTGCTTAGTGATTTATCTCTCAAACTATCAGCAATCTTTCACTCCAACATAAACCCATAAGTAATCTCGGTCCCACCGATTCCAAACTCAGTCCACACCGAGATGAACCACCTCACCATATACCCAAACCCTAAGAATCTCGGATTTTCCGATTCCAAACTCGGTCATTCGAAATTGGTGTTGCCAAGCTTCAGAACATACGTACTCAAATCGGTGTCACCGAGATGAGAAAGTCGGTCCCACCGAGATTGGCAAACCCTAGACTTTGGAAGAATCGGACTAACCGAGATTGTATTTTCGGTCCCACCGAAAATCCCAACGTTCACAAGATTTGAACTTTCGGTCTCACCGAGTTGTCAACTTCGGTCGACCGAGATTGGTCAAATGTGTGTAGCAGTTGGATTTTGTGTGGAGGCTATAAATACCCTCCACCTCCTCTTCATTCGTGGAGAGAGCCATCGAAAGAACTACCACTCCTACCTTACATTTCGAGAAGAAAACTACCTACCCTTGTGTTGAGATCAAGTTGCTCCACTCCCACCATATGAAACTTGATTTCTAGCCTTCCCAAGTTGCTTTCCACTCAATCCTTTCTTCCACCACAGCCAAATCGGTGAGGAGAGTTGAGTGTTGGGGAGATTATCATTTGAAGCACAAGAACAAGGAGTTCATCATCACCAACACCATCTATTACCTTTTGGAGGTGGTGCCTCCTAGATTGGTTAGGTGTCGCTTGGGAGCCTCCGTCAAGATGTGGAGTTGAACCAAGAAGTTTGTAAGGGCAAGGAGATCGCCTACTTCGTGAAGATCTACCCCGAGTAAGGCTAGTCCTCCGTGGGCGTAGGCCATGATGGCATAGACAAGGTTGCTTCTTCGTGGACCCTTCGTGGGTGGAGCCCTCCGTGGACTCTCGCAGCCGTTACCCTCCGTGGGTTGAAGTCTCCATCAACGTGGATTGACGATAGCACCACCTATCGGAACCACGAGAAAAATCTCCGTGTCTCCAAATTGCGTTTGCTCTTCTCCACCTCTTATTTACTATATGTGCAATTTACTTTCCGCTGCCATAACTCTAGAATTGCATGTGTAGGGTGATACTTGACTTGATCATCATTGTGAACTTGCTAAAAACCTACTCTAATCAAAAGGCTAAACTTTTAAGTTGTCAAGTAGTCTAATCACCCCCCCTCTAGACATACTTCCGATCCTACAGAGTGTCAAACCCAACGAGGAGCTAAAGGTAGAACAAATACTCTCTCAAGTCCTACCGGCCACTAATATGACTCTACACACGCTTTACGTTTGCTTTACCTAGAACAATTATGAAACTAGAAGTACTTTGTAGGTATTGTTGGATAGCTTTGCAATAATATAAAGAACACGTAAATAGAAAATAGGGGCTGTTTAGATAAATAAGCAATAAAGTAAATATAGCGAGTGTGGAAAAGTAGTGGTAGGGGTTGTGAAAGTGTCTCTAAGCAATTGACTACTTTACTAGACCCGTAATCACTATTGCAAATTTATTTGGGGGAGAGGCATAAGCTAACATACTTTCTCTTCTTGGATCATATGCACTTATGATTGGAACTCTAGCAAGCATCCGCAGCAACTAAAGATTCATTATGGTAAAACCCAACCATAGCATTAAAGTATCAAGTCCCCTTTATCCCATACGCAAACAACCTACTTACTCGGGTCTGTGCTTCTGTCACTCACGCCACCCACCATAAGCAAATCATAAACATATTGCAAACCCTACAGCCGGAATCCCTCACGCTTGCGCGACATGGAGGGCACAATAGGACAGCACCAATAATAAAACATGCAACTCAAACCAATCATAGCAATTCATAATCACCGATAGGACAATGAAAATCTACTCTGACATCATAGGATGGCAACACATCATTGAAAAATAATATGAAGCATAAAGCACCACGTTCAAGTAGAGGGTACAGCGGGTTGCGGGAGAGTGGACCGCTGAATATAGATGGGGGAAGGTGATGGAGATGTTGATGAAGATGATGGAGGTGTTGATGAAGATCGCGGTGATGATGATGGCCCCCGGCAGTGTTCCGGCGCCACCGGAAGCACGGGGGAGAGAGCCCCCCTTCTTATTCTTCTTCCTTGACCTTTTACCTAGATGGGAGAAGGGTTTCCCCTCTGGTCCTTGGCTCCCATCGCTTGGGAGGGGCGAGAGCCCCTCCGAGATTGAATCTATCTCTCTGTTTCTGCGTTCTCAAATTCTGCCCCTTCACCGTTTATTTTATATCCGGAGATCCGTAACTCCGATTGGGGTGAATCTTTCACCCAGATCTTTCTCATAAATTAGCTTTCTTGCAGCAAAAGAAGAGCGTCAACCGCCTTACGGGGGGGCTAGGAGAGTCCAGGGCGCACCTGCCTCCCCGGGCGCGCCCCCCTATCTCCTGGCCCCCTCGGGCACCGTCTCGCGTTGATTTTACTTCCCAAAAATCATAAATATTCCAAAATAATTCTCCGTCCGTTTTTATCCCGTTTGGACTCCATTTGATATGGGTTTTCTGTGAAACATAAAACATGCAACAAACGAGGCGGCACTTTGAGCCTTTGGATCAATATGTTAGTCCCAAAAATAGTATAAAAAATTGCCACAAGTATATGAAAGTTGAAGAATATTGGCATGGAACAATCAAAAATTATAGATACGACGTAGACGTATCAGCATCCCCAAGCTTAATTCCTATTCGTCCTCGAGTAGGTAAATGATAAAAAAGATAATTTTTGATGTGGAATGCTACCAAGCATAATCTTGATCATATGTCTAATCATGGCATGAATATTAAGACACGAGTGATTCAAAGCAATAGTCTATCATTTGACATAAAAACAATAATGCTTCGAGCGTACCAATAAAGCAATCATGTCTTTTCAAAACAACAAGGCAAAAGCAAGCTTATCCCTACAAAATCATACAGTTTGGCCATGCTTCATTTTCGTCACACAAAATTCTCCCATCATGCACAACCCGGATGACAAGCCGAGCAATTCGTTCATACTTTTTAACGCGCTTCAGCTTTTTCAACCCTCACGCAATACATGAGCGCAAGCCATGGATATATCAGTATAGGTGGAATAGAATATAATGATGGAGGTTATGTGGAGAAGACAAAAAAGGAGAAAGTCTCACATTGATGCGGCTAATCAACGGGCTATGGAGATGCCCATCAATTGATGTCAATGCGAGGAGTAGGGATTGCCATGCAACGGATGCACTAAGAGTTGTAAGTTTATGAAAGCTCAACAAAAGAAACTAAGTGGGTGTGCATCCAACTTGATTGCTGATGAAGACCTAGGGCATTTGAGGAAGCCCATCGTTGGAATATACAAGCCAAGTTCTATAACGAAAATTCCCACTAGTATATGAAAGTGATAACATAGGAGACTCTATATGAAGAACATGGTGCTACTCTGAAGCACAAGTGTGGAAAAAGGATAGTAACATTGCCCCTTTTCTTTTTCTTTTTTTTCTTTTTTTTTCTTTTTCTTTTTTTATATTTTTGGTGGGCTTCTTTGGTCCCCTTTTTTATTTAGGCTTCTTTGGCCTTTCCTTTTTTTTCTTTTTTTTCATGGGGCAATGCTCTATAATGATGATCATCACACTTTTATTTACTTAGAACCCAATATTACAACTCGATACTAGAACAAAGATATGACTCTATATGAATGCTTCCGGCAGTGTACCGGGATGTGCAATGATCTAGCATAGGAATGACATCAAAAAACGGACAAGCCATGAAAACATCATGCTAGCTATCTTACGATCATGCAAAGTAATATGACAATGAATGCTCAAGTCATGTATATGATGATGAAAGTTGCATGGCAATATATCTCGGAATGGCTATGGAAATGCCATGATAGGTAGGTATGGTGGCTGTTTTGAGGAAGATATAAGGAGGCTTATGTGTGATAGAGCGTATCATATCACGGGGTTTGGATGCACCGGCACTGTTTGCACCAACTCTCGAGGTGAGAAAGGGCAATGCACGGTACCGAAGAGGCTAGCAATGATGGAAAGGTAAAAGTGCGTATAATCCATGGACTCACATTAGTCATAAAGAACTCATATACTTGTTGCAAAAGTTTATTAGCCCTCGAAGCAAAGTACTACTACGCATGCCCCTAGGGGGATAGATTCGTAGGAAAAGACCATCGCTCGTCCCCGACCGCCACTCATAAGGAAGACAATCAAAGAAACACCCCATGCTTCAAATTTGTCACACAACGATTACCATACGTGCATGCTACGGGACTTGCAAACCTCAACACAAGTGTCTCTACAATCCACAACCACCCACTAGCATGACTCTAATATCACCACCTTTATATCGCAAAACTATTGCAAGGAATCAAACATATCATATTCAGCGATCTACAAGTTTATGTAGGATTTTATGACTAACCATGTGATTGACCAATTCCTGTCATCTCTCTAAAAAGATATAAGTGAAGCAAGAGAGTTTAATTCTTTGTACAAAAGATATGCCCACGGTCTAACAAATATAAGTGAAGCAAAAGAGCATTCTACAAATGGCGGTTTTCTATGTGAAGAAAAACAGGCAATCCAAACTTCAAATGATATAAGTGAAGCACATGAAGCATTCTATAAAGCCATACTCAAAAGATTTAAGTGAAGTGCAATGAGCATTCTATAAATCAAGCAAGGACTATCTCATACCAGCATGGTGCATAAAAGAACAGTGAAAACTAAATGCAAAAGACGATCCAAGACTTGCACATATCGCATGAACAAAACGAATTCGAAAACATAGCGATACTTGTTGAAGAAAGAGGGGATGCCTTCCGGGGCATCCCCAAGCTTAGACGCTTGAGTATCCTTGAATATTTACTTGGGGTGCCTCGGGCATCCCCAAACTTGAGCTCTTGCATCTCTTCCTTTTCCTCATATCGAGACATCCTCGATTAGACACTACATCCACACAAAACATCAATAGAAAATTCGGTAAGATCCGTTAGTATAATAAAGCAAATCACCACTCTAAGTACTGTTGAAAACCAATTCAAATTTTGTTTTTTCATTGTTTATACTGTAATATAGCTTTTCCATGGCTTAACCCACTGATATAAATTGATAGATTCGTCAAAACAAGCAAACTATGCATCAAAAACAGAATCTGTCAAAAACAGAACAGTCTGTAGCAATCTGAACATCCACCATACTTATGTTACCCCAAAAATTACACCAAAATTAGGGAAAATAAAAAAGTTTTATAGAAAGAGAGTGAAAAAGGAATCAGAACCAATTGACGTTCCAGTTAAAAATGTAAAATCACGCACTATAGCCAAAGTTTCTGTCCTGCACCATACAAACCAACAGGCATTGTAAACATCCTAAAGGCAAACCTTAGCACATTATTATTTTTATAATACAATGGAATTGTACAAGGGGATAATTATTTTTGATGAAAAGTTTCTATAATTAAGATTCACAAAGTTTCCGTGAGCATGAACAAAGTTCAAGGAGCTCTCCCACTTCAACAATGCTTGTCTTTCGCACTTTCACTTTCCTTATTGAAAAGTTTTCGGTTCCCCTCTTTATTTTTTTTGTTTTTAAACTACATGAAAGCACTCAACAGAAATAAATGACTTTCTAAAGCTTCTGGGTTGTCTCCCTGGCAGCGCTTTCTTTAAATCAATTAAGCTAGGCATATAGTGCTCAAGTAATGGATCCACTCGGATCCCAAGGTATATCAATGCCAATTTTAATTAACAATGATCTGTAATTTAGTAGTGAGCACAAAGTAACATATATCATGTAATGACAAAGTCTAGCTCTCTTCCTATGCATCGGCATGTCATAAAAGAACAATTCATGCACACATAGTAAAGGCCAATGCATAGTATAAGCAGATTCTTGCAATTCTATTGTGTTGGAAACATAAAGAGGTGGAGATGTAGTTCCTCTCTCATAATAATTGCAAGTAGGAGCAGAAAGCACATGCATATCACATTCATCAAAATCATCATGTGCAATGGTAAAACGCAACCCATCAATATAATCCTTACTAAGCGCAAACTTCTCCGATATAGTGTAGTCGGGAGAATTCAAAAAGATAATAGGATTATCATGCGTGGGTGCAATAGCAACAATTTCATGTTTAACATAAGAAACTATAGCAAGTTCATCTCCATAAGCATAATTCATATTGGCATCTTGGCCACAAGCATAACAAGCATCATCAAAAAGGGATATTTCAAACAAATTCAAGGGATCATAGCAATCATCCTTTGGTAAGCATGAAGGGGAATTAAATAATGTATGAGTTGGAGGGTTACTCTCATTAGAAGGTGGGCACGGGTAGCTAATCCGCTCTTCCTCCTTTTGTTCTTCGCTCTCCTCGTCATCTTTTTCATCTACTGAGCTCACTGTTTCATCAATTTCTTCTTACAAAGCTTCCTGCAAAATATTAGTCTCTTCTTGGACAGCGGAGACTTTCTCCATAAATGCATTAATATAGTAAATGTATTCATTATTTTCATAGCAATATCTAAGTATAGCAAGATTTTCAGGCCTATAAACACCATCATCATCAAAAGCTTCATACTTTTCAAACAAAGATTCAATTTCATAAGCAGCCTTAAAAGCAACAAATTCTTCTATTTGTTCAACATCATAGTAATCATACATACCATTAGCATAAGAAGCTAAGGTTTCATTATCATTAAATCTGCATGAAAAGGGAAGGTGTGGAGCCTTCATCCTAGAGCAACAAGTAATATCATATCTCAAGCATAGATCCCGGGCATACCAACGCAACATAATAAATTGATCCCATAAAAGTTTCCCTTTTTGTGTCGAGCGATAATCCCTAAAGTATTCACGTTGATCCAACGTGTCTCCCATTATAAAGTTGAATGGGGTTTTCTGAGGATTATCAAAGTAGTGCATAATATCTTTCACATAATGAGAATCGAGGGTTTTAGGAGTTACCCCATCTCCATGAGTAGCAAGTACACCTAGTTTTTTTCGTATTTCGTGTTCCATATCCATAACTAAAGATAGAGAACAACTTAGAACAGCGAATAAAAATTACTTAGTGATAAAGTAAACAAGCACACACGAGAATATTCACCCCACGCTATGACTCCTCGGCAACGGCACCAGAAAAAGGTCTTGATAACCCGCAAGTATACGGGATAGTTGTAGCCTCTTTCGATAAGTAAGAGTGTAGAACCAAACGAGGAGCTAAAGGTAGAACAAATACTCTCTCAAGTCCCATCGGCCACTGATACGACTCTACGCATGCTTGACGTTCGCTTTACCTAGAACAATTATGAAACTAGAAGTACTTTGTAGGTGTTGTTGGATAGCTTTGCAATAATATAAAGAACACGTAAATAGAAAATAGGGGCTGTTTAGATAAATAAGCAATAAAGTAAATATAGCAAGTGTGGAAAAGTAGTGGTAGGAGTTGTGAAAGTGTCCCTAAGCAATTGACTACTTTACCAGACCCGTAATCACTATTGCAATTTTATTTGAGGGAGAGGCATAAGCTAACATACTTTCTCTTCTTAGATCATATGCACTTATGATTGGAACTCTAGCAAGCATCCGCAACTACTAAAGATTCATTAAGGTAAAACCCAACCATAGCATTAAAGTATCAAGTCCCCTTTATCCCATACATAAACAACCTACTTACTCGGTGCGTGTACATCACTCCACGCCACCCACCATAAGCAAATCATAAACATATTGCAAACCGTATAGCGGGAATCCCTCACGCTTGCGCGACACGGAGGGCACAATAGGACAGCACCAATAATAAAACATGCAACTCAAACCAATCATAGCAATTCATCAATCACCGATAGGACAACGAAAATCTACTCAGACATCATAGGATGGCAACACATCATTGAAAAATAATATGAAGCATAAAGCACCATGTTAAAGTAGAGGGTATAGCGGGTTGCGGGAGAGTGGACCGCTGAATATAGTGGGGGAAAGTGATGGAGATGTTGATGAAGATGATGGAGGTGTTGGTGAAGATCGCGGTGACGATGATGGCCCCCGGCAGTGTTCCGGCGCCCCCGGAAGCAAGGGGGAGAGAGCTCCCTTCTTCTTCTTCTTCTTCCTTGACCTTCTCCCTAGATGGGAGAAGGGTTTCCTCTTTGTTACTTGGCTCCCATGGCTTGGGAGGGGCGAGAGCCCCTCCGAGATTGGATCTATCTCTCTGTTTCTGCATTCTCAGATTCTGCCCCTTCACCGTTTCTTTTATATCCGAAGATCCGTAACTCCGATTGGGGTGAATCTTTCGCCCAGATCTTTCTCATAAAATTAGATTTCTTGCGGCAAAAGAAGAGCGTCAACCGCCTTACGGGGGACAGTAGAGTCCAGGGCGCGCCTGCCTCCCTGGGGCGCGCCCCCTATCTCCTGGCCCCCTCGGGCATCGTCTCGCCTTGATTTTACTTCCCAAAAATCATAAATATTCCAAAATAATTCTCTGTCCGTTTTTATCCCGTTTGGACTCCATTTGATATGGGTTTTCTGCGAAACATAAAATATGCAACAAACAGGAACTGGCACTGGGCACTGGATCAATATGTTAGTCCCAAAAATAGTATAAAAAGTTGCCAAAAGTATATGAAAGTTGAAGAATATTGGCATGGAACAATCAAAAATTATAGATACGACGGAGACGTATCACCTCCGCTGGGGATTCATCGTCGTCCTCCTCCCTGTCCTCTTCGGAGGAAGAATGAGCATTGGAATCTTTGGATTTTGTGTTCGGGGTACCACGGCGATGGAGGCCACCCCTGGTCTTCGTGCCTCCTTTTCGGTATTCTTCTTCGGCGCCTTATATGGCGCCGGGACCAGCATCTACATCAGAAGTGGGTCGGCCGGTTCTTCCGGCAGAGGGGCTGCACAGTAGATCCGCCCCGCCTTCTTCGCCCAGACCTAGGAAAATGATGGGAAATACGCTAACTATTTTCCTGAGGATGTACGGATAGAACACATGAATTGTCAAACATTTAGTTGCTTACCGAACTTGCGGGGCGGGATAGTTGGTACCCACGGTCCTCGGTGGAGTCCATCCACGGTTTGCCGGACTTGAAGAGCACCTTCCAGATGTCCTTGTGCGTAGAGCCAAAGAGCTCTAGCAGGGTCTGGTGCTTGGCCGGGTCGAACTCCCATAGATTTCAAGCTCGGTGTTGACATGGTAGAATTCGGCGAACCATCATCACCTAGACTACATTGACGAGCTTGATGCCCTTGTCTTCCATGTCTTGGACGCGCGTCTGGAGCTCTGATAGCTCGTCAGACGAAGCCCAGCTCAGGCCCTTCTCGTGCCAGGACGTAAGTCACAGGGGGGCACCGGATCTGAACTTCGGGATGGCGATCCACTCCTTGCCATGCGGCTCGGTGATGTAGAACCACTACTGCTGCCACTCCTTGACGGCATCATTGAAAGTCCCTGTTGACCATGTGACATTGGGCATCTTGCTCACCATGGCTCCTCCGCATTCAGCATGCTCGCCGCTCACTACCTTGGGATTCACATTAAAAACCTTCAGCCATAAGCAAAAGTGCGGCGGGACGTGGAGAAAGGCCTCGCACACAACGATGAATGTCGAGATGTTGAGGAAGGAATTGGGAGATAAATCATGGAAATCAATCCCATAATAGTACATGATACCGCGAACAAATGGGTGGAGGGGAAACCCTAGCCTGCGAACAAAATGAGGGAGGAACACCACCCTCTCATGGGGTTCTGGAGTGGGAATGGTCTGTCCCGCCGTCGGGAGACGGTAGCTAATTCTCTTGGCCAGATACCCGGCCCCCCGAAGCTTTTTGATATCCTTCTCCCGGACGGTAGAAGCCATCCACTTGCCTCCTACTCCAGATTTGGACATCTTCGGGAAGCCTTCTTGGGAGGAGAAGAGGAGCGCTTGGGCACTAGGGCTCGAGCGGAAAGGAATGGATGAGTAGAGAAGGGCGTGGGTGAAAAGGGAAGTTCTTATCCCCTTATAAAGGCAGCAAAAATCCTGCACCTCCCCACTTGCCCGTTAAAATTGCTTATTCCCCAAACATCGCGTTTGGTGGCACGGTTAGGTTACCCACGTCTGTATTGATGAGGATCCCGTGATAAGGGGACACGACCTCTGCTTCGATAAGACATGCCGATAAAACCGCTTCATGATATGTGCGGAGGCTGGTTGTGAAAAACGGTTCGAATAATGACCGGACCGTGGCATGATGTCATGCTATAAAAATTTGTCAGCAGATTAGATTTGTGGAATATTATACTCTCTACGGTGGGATGTGGAATTTGTTTTGCGGAGCCGGACACGATCCTTGTGTTCTAAATCTTCTATGGAGTATTCAGAGAAGGAACCCGCCTTGCAATGCCGAAGACAATCTGCGCGTCGGACTCATCGTCATTGAAGCCTGGTTCGGGGGCTATTGAGGGAGTCCTGGATTAAGGGGTCCTCGGACAGCCGGACTATATACTTTGGCTGGACTGTTGGACTATGAAGATACAAGATTGAAGACTTCGTCCCGTGTCCGGATGGGACTCTCCTTTGCGTGGAAGGCAAGCTTGGATATTCAGATATGTAGATTTCCTTATCTGTAACCGACTTTTGTGTAACCCTAGCCCCCTCCGGTGTCTATATAAACCGGAGGGTTTAGTCTGTAGGACAACAACAATCATAATCATAGGCTAGCTTCTAGGGTTTAGCCTCTACGATCTCGTGGTAGATCAACTCTTGTAATACTCGTATCATCAAGATCAATCAAGCAGGAAGTAGGGTATTACCTCCATGGAGAGGGCCCGAACCTGGTAAAACATTGTGTCCCCTGCCTCTTGTTACCATTAGCCTTAGACGCATAGTTCGGGACCCCCTACCCGAGATCCGCCAGTTTTGACACTGACAATCGCGACCTGGCATACCAGCAACGGCTGAAGCCTGCTTGGGGACCGGGACCTGTCAGCGTAGAGCACCAAGTCGTCGCGAGGTTAGAAAGAGGGAACCAAGCCGGAACAGGACAAGCATTTGCACCACTTCATAATCAGGATAATATTACCAAAAGACATTGCGGACACTTTACATGCCCCCACGGGGTACTTTCTCAATTCCTCGCAGGGAACAAAAGGCGCGAATCCTAAGGAGCCCTAACTAAACGCGCCCTCATGTCCAACGCCAACCCCATCCAGATCAGCTGCGTCGGCGGCCTGATGCAGCCGCCCTTCTCCGAGCATGACGCGAGCTCGGGGGCACGTAGCTGTCATCGCTCGTCTCCGCAGTCGCGAGGAGCTCGGGAGAGTCACTGGACTCCCAAGCATCTCCACTATTGCCAGAGGAGGCGTTGGGGAAGCGGGTGGCAGGCCAAGCCCTTGCCACATCGACGTCCTGGCTGCCTCCTCTGGGGTAGCACTCCAACCGGCGGCCTTCTACATCGAAGACCTTGAAGAGCATTAAGGTGGCGCCATCGTATTCGAAATGAATCACGAGGGTGCCCCCTGTTCGACAGACCCGGGAAATTTCGCCCCAGCCCCGGGCCATGTAGACCTTGCCCAGAGCGACGACTTCGACCTCTGCTCCGGTCACCAGGGTACCGCAGTCGGCGTGCTGCAGCCAAAGCTTGAGAGGCCCCCTTGGCGGCATCTCGAAGGCAAAGAAGGGAGGAAAGCAGATCCCAGTGCCCGGAGGCATCATGGCATGAAGCACGAGCTCGCGAGAGGAGTCTGCGGCGTGGACCCCAGGAGCAACGGCACGCACCGCCATGGCTTGTCAGCGTCATCGACGGTGTGGACGGCGTCGCTGGGCGTCTCCTTCTCCAGGGCCCTCGGCCCGGGCATACAGGGGTAGCGGAAACTCAGGAGGTGGCACCTCGTACCAAGGCCTCGACATCTCTGGCCTCGCAACCTCATCGCGGCGGTCGGGGACCGGCCGTTTCTTCAGCGGGAGCGGGTCGGGCCCCTCCCAGGGGGCCTTTCCTTTCTCTTCAGCTGAGAACCGGTGGATTGGCGCCATTGGAGGCAAGATGGAGGAAGAGCAAGGAAGAAGAAGCGAGCAAGAAGAGATGGACAATGGGGGCTCGCGCCTCTCCGTACTTATAGTCCAGGGGAGGCCAACCGTCGGCCTCCACGATCGCAGGTAATCATGACTCTTTTTGCATGCAGCTGGGACTCGTCAAATCGGGCAATTGCCGAGGCAGCGTGGGGAAGCGGAGACACCCACGTCCAATCAACCGCCACACGGTGACCAAGGCCACAGGCTGTTGGGGCCCGCGGTGCTCCGCACTTGCCCTTTGGCTTCGCTGCTAAGCCAAGTCCGAGCGCGCCTTGGGCACGGGGCTCTTGTCGGCGTTCGGGAATGGGGTCCCAGACTTGCTCGCTGCGGCTGCGGCGTGGCTCGAGCGATGACCAAGTCTGCCCGTCTTCATCAACCCAAGCTCAAGACCGTCGCGAGGGGCCAAGCCTTGCTGGGCGGACGACGCAAGGCTTCCTCAGGGGTGGCCTCACCAGGCAGGCTCGCGAGGAGGCGGAGAGATCAAGGCACGGAGTACCTCGCAAGGTGCTCGTGCAAGCCATGACGATCGAGACCAGGCAGGCGCCAGGCGGTCGCCAGCCGGTGCAGTGTCCTCATTTCCTCTTTGGTGCAAAGGGGGCAAGCGCAGGCGCGGAGTACCGAGGCATCAAGCAAAGGTTTCCCTATCGGTGCAACGAGACCAATACAAGAAGAGCGGTAGGATGGAGGTCACCGTGGAGCCCAAGACGGCGTCATCACCAGTGCCTTTGGCAGTCGAAGACCAACTTTAGTCAGGATAACTTGTACTAGCTATCCCCCTTCAAAATGGCTGTTGTTGGCTCCCTTCCCGCTCAATATTTGGGAAGAGGACCAGGGTCCCTATAAATAGAGATAGCCACCACCGTAGAGAGGGAGAGCTCATCCAGAGGAGATCGGATCCAGACTTGATCGAATCCTTCCCAAGTAGAACACCGCACCAGCCCAAGAACACCCCTCGCGAGGCTGTTCTTCCTCTGTACTGTTCATCATCAGCCCCAAAGGCAATCTACCACACCACACACTTGATTAGGGTATTACACCACAATGGTGGCCCAAACCAGTATAAACCTTGTGTCCCTTGTGTTGTTCATCGTGTAGCTTAGATTCACGGCGAAGTGTTGGGACATGGATCGGTAGGGATAAGATCTTTGTGCGCACCCTAGAGTTTGAACCTTAAGGGTTTTGCCGGAACCCGATATCCGACAACAACAGTACCTAAGTGGTGGTTTATTTTCTTATACTAACGGAGCTTACGAGTTTTCTGTTGAGTTTTGTGTTGTGAAGTTTTCAAGTTTTGGGTAAAGATTCGATGGCCAATGGAATAAGGAGTGGCAAGAGTCTAAGCTTGGGGATGCCCAAGGCACCCCAAGGTAATATTCAAGGACAACCAAGAGCCTAAGCTTGGGGATACCCTAGATTTCATCCCCTCTTTTGTCTTCATCCATCGGTAACTTTACTTGATGCTATTCACCACATGATATGTGTTTTGCTTGGAGCGTCTTGTGTGATTTGAGTCTTTGCTTTTTAGTTTATCACAATCATCCTTGCTGTACACACCTTTTGGAGAGAGACACATGAATCGGAATTTATTAGAATACTCTATGTGCTTCACTTGTATCTTTTGAGCTAGATAATTTTGCTCTAGTGCTTCACTTATACCTTTTTAGAGCACGATGGTGGTTTTATTTTGTAGAAATTATTGATCTCTCATGCTTCACTTATATTATTTTGAGAGTCTTTTAGAACAGCATGGTAACTTGCTTGGGTTATAAAATTAGTCCTAATATGATGGGCATCCAAGTTGGGCATAATAAAAACTTTCATATAGAGTGCATTAAATACTTTGATAAATTTGACACTTGATAATTGTTTTGAGATATAAAGGTGGTAATATTAGAGTCATGCTAATTGGGTAATTATGAAATTTACAAATACTTGTGTTAAAGTTGGCAAGTCCCATAGCATGCACGTATGCTGAACGTTGTGTGACAAATTTGAAGCATGGGGTGTTCTTTGATTGCCTTCCTTATGAGTGGAGGTCGGGATCGCGTGATGGTTAACTCCTACCAACCATTCCCCTAGGAGCATGCGTAGTAGTACTTTGCTTTGAGGGCTAATAAACTTTTGCAATAAGTATATGAGTTCTTTATGACTAATGTGAGTCCATGATTAAACGCACTCTTACCCTTTTCGCAATTTGCTAGCCTCTAAGGTACCGTGCATCGCCCTTTCTCACCTTGAGAGTTGGTGCAAACTTCGCCGGTGCATCCAACCCCCATGATACGATACGCTCTATCACACATAAACCTCCTTATATCTTCCTCAAAACATCCACCATACCTACCTATTATGGCATTTCCATAGCCATTCCGAGATATATTCCATGCAACTTTCCACTGTTCCGTTTATTATGATACACTCCACCATTGTCATATTGCTTTGCATGATCATGTAGTTGACATCGTACTTTTGGCAAAGCCACCATTCATAATTGTTTCATACATGTCACTCTTGATTCATTATCCCGGTACACCGCTGGAGGCATCCACATAGAGTCATATTTTGTTCTAAGATTCTTGAGTTGTAAGTAGATAAAAGTGTGATGATCTTCATTATTAGAGCATTGTCCCATGTGAGTAAAGGATGATGGAAACAATGATTCCCTCACAAGTTGGGATGAGTCTCCGGACTTTATGAAAAATAAAAGAGGCCAAAGAAGCCCAAATAAAAAAAAGAGGCCAAAGAAGCCCATAAAAAAATAAAAAAATGATGAGAGAAAAAGATAGAAGGGACAATGTTACTATCCTTTTACCACACTTGTGCTTCAAAGTAGCACCATGATCTTCATGATAGAGAGTCTCCGATGTTGTCACCTTCATATGCTAGTGGGAATTTTTCATTATAGAACTTGGCTTGTATATTCCAATGATGGGCTTCCTCAAAATGCCCTAGGTCTTCGTGAGCAGGCAAGTTGGATGCCCACCCACTTAGTTTCTTTTTGATGAGCTTTCATACATTTATAGCTCTAGTGCATCCATTGCATGGCAATCCCTACTCCTCGTATTGACATCAATTGATGGGCATCTCCATAGCCCGTTGATTAGCCGCGTCAATGTGAGACTTTCTCCTTTTTTGTTTTCTCACATAATCCCTATCATCATACTCTAGTCCAACCATAGTGCTATGTCCATGGCTTACGCTCATGTATTGTGTGAGGGTTGAGAAGGCTAAAGTGCGTTAAAAAGAATGAACCAATTGCTTGGCTGAAACCGGGGTTGTGCATGATGGGAGCATTTTGTGTGACGAAAATGAAGCATGGCCAAACTATATGATTTTGCAGGGATAAGCTTTCTTTGGCTATGTTATTTTGAGAAGACATGATTACTTTGTTAGTATGCTTGAAGTATTATTACTCTTATGTCAATATTAAACTTTTGTCTTGAATCTTTCAGATCTGAACATTCATGCCACAATAAAGAAAATTACATTGATAATTATACTAGGTAGCATTCCACATCAAAAATTCTGTTTTTATCATTTACCTACTCGAGGACGAGAAGGAATTAAGCTTGGGGATGCTTGATACGTCTCCAACGCATCTATAATTTTTGATGTATTCATGCCATGTTTCTAATATTTTTACATGCATTCGGTATGATTTGGTTAGAACTAACCCGGACTGACGTTGTTTTCAGCAGAACTACCGTGATGTTGTCTTTGTGCAGAAATAAAAGTTCTCGGAATGCGCTCAAAATCAACAAAGATTTTTTCTGGAAAATATAAAAAATACTGGAATAAAGAGTTACTGTAGAGGAGACTCGTGGGGCCCACGAGGGTGGAGGGTGCGCCCCCCTGCCTCGTGGACACCCCGTGGGTGCTCCTGACCTGTTCTCGACGCCAAACCCTCCTATAAATACCCAACCTCCAGAAAGGAACCTAGATCGGGAGTTTCGCCGCCGCAAGCCTCTGTAGACACCAAAAACCAATCGGGACCCTGTTCTGGCACCCTGTCGGAGGGGGGATCCATCACTGGTGTCCATCTTTATCATCCCGGCGCTCTCCATAAGAAGGACGAAGTAGTTCACCCTCAGGGCTGAGGGTATGTACCAGTAGCTATGTGTTTGATCTCTCTTTCTCTCTCTCGTGTTCTTGATTTGGCACGATCTTGATGTATCGCGAGCTTTGCTATTATAGTTGGATCTTATGATGTTTCTCCCCCTCTACTCTCTTGTAATGGATTGAGTTTTCCCTTTGAAGTTATCTTATCGGATTGAGTCTTTAAGGATTTGAGAACACTTGATGTATGTCTTGCATGTGCTTATCTGTGGTGACAATGGGATATTATGTGATCTACTTGATGTATGTTTTGGTGATCAACTTGTGGGTTCAGTGACCTTGTGAACTCATGCATAGGGGTTGGCACAGGTTTTCGTCTTGACTCTCTGGTAGAAACTTTGGGGCACTCTTTGAAGTTCTTTGTGTTGGTTGAATAGATGAATCTGAGATTGTGTGATGCATATCGTATAATCATACCCACGGATACTTGCGGTGACATTGCAGTATCTAGGTGACATTAGGGTTTTCGTTGATTTGTGTCTTAAGGTGTTATTCTAGTACGAACTCTATGATAGATCTAACGAAAAGAAGAGCTTCGCGTTATTTTACTACGGACTCTTGAATAGATCGATTAGAAAGGATAACTTTGAGGTGGTTTCGTACCCTACAATAATATCTTCGTTTGTTCTCCGCTATTAGTGATTTTGGAGTGACTCTTTGTTGCATGTTCAGGGATAGTTATATGATCCAATTATGTTATTATTGTTGAGAGAACTTGCACTAGTGAAAGTATGAACCTTAGGCCTTGTTTCCTAGCATTGCAATACCGTTTATGCTCACTTTTTCCACTTTCTACCTTGCTGTTTTTATATTTTCAGATTACAAAAACGTATATCTACCATCCATATTGCACTTTTATCACCATCTATTCGCTGAACTAGTGCACCTATACAATTTACCATTGTATTGGGTGTGTTGGGGACACAAGGGACTCTTTGTTATTTGGTTGCAGGGTTGTTTGAGAGAGACCATCTTCATCCTACGCCTCCCACGGATTGATAGACCTTAGGTCATCCACTTGAGGGAAATTTGCTACTGTCCTACAAACCTCTGCACTTAGAGGCCCAACAACGTCTACAAGAAGAAGGTTGTGTAGTAGACATCAATGTAGTCGTACGTCTTCACGATCGACCGATCCTAGTACCGAACGTACGGCACCTCCGCGATCTGCACACGTTCAGCTCGGTGACTGCCGGTGTCAAAACCGGTGGATCTCGGGTAGGGGTCCCGATCTGTGCGTCTAGGCTGATGATAACAGGAAGCAAGGGACACAATGTTTACCCAGGTTCGGGCCCTCTCTATGGAGGTAAAACCCTACTTCCTGCTTGATTAATATTGAAGATATGAGTAGTACAAGAGTAGATCTACCACGAGATCGTATAGGCTAAACCCTAAGAGCTAGCCTGTGATGGTATGATTGTAATTGTGATCAGCCTTCTAAGGACCAACCTCTCCGGTTTATATAGACACCGGAGAGGGCTAGGGTTTACATGGAGTCGGTTACAAGGAAGGAAACACAATATCCGGATCGCCAAGCTTGCCTTCCACGCAAAGGAGAGTCCCATCTGGACACGGGCCGAAGTCTTGAGCCTTGTATCTTCACGCTTCAATAGTCCGGACGATGTATACAGTCCTGCTGTCTGGGTACAACCTAATCTAGGACTCCTCAGTAGCCCCTGAACTAGGCTTCAATGACGATGAGTCCGGCGCGCAGTCTTGTCTTCGGCATTGCAAGGCAGGTTCCTTCTCCGAATACTCCAGAATAGTTATCGAACACTTGAATCGTGTCCGGATCCACAAAATGATCTTCACATACCGATGTAGAGATAATGGTATTTCACAAATGCAATCTGCTGACAACTTTTTAGACAACATGATGTGTCATTACGGTCGGGTCATTATTCGAACCTTTTTCCTACAACCAGCCACAGCGCATATTGAGAGGCGGTTTCCTTGACACGTCTTGTCAAAGCAGAGATCGTGTCCCCTTATCACGGGATTCTCATCAATACGGGTATGGGTAATCCCACCACGCCATCAATCGTGGCGCTTGGGAAGCAAGCGATTCCCAACGGGCAAGTGGGGAGGCGCACCGCTTTCGTCGCCTCTATAAAGGGATAAGGCTTCCCCATTTTTACCCACACCTTCTTCCTCCTTTGCCCACTCTTGCCCCCTCGAGCTCCAGCGCCCATGCCCAAGTCTTCTCCACACAGCTAAACATGTCCGGAGCAGGAGGCAAGTGGGTGGCCTCCACCGTCAAGGAGAAGCATATCACAAATCTTCGGGCGGCTGGATACTTGGCCGCAGACATAGCGCACCGACTACCGGACGCCGTGCAGGTCATTCCGACCCCAGGACCCCACGAGAGCGTCGTGTTCATCACCCACTTCGTCCGTGGACTGGGATTTCCACTTCATCCCTACGTCCGCGGGCTCATGTTCTACTACGGGCTAGATTTCCATGATCTAGCCCCAAATTTCGTCCTCAACATATCGGCGTTCATCGTCGTATGCGAGGCCTTCCTCCGCATCAAGCCTCATTTCGGCTTGTGGCTGCAAACCTTCTGCGTGAAGCCGAAGATTGTGAGCGGCCAACAAGCGGAGTGCGGAGGAGCCATGGTGGGCAAGATGCCTAACGTCACCTGGCTAGACGGCTCCTTTGCGGAAACCGTGAAGGGGTAGCAGTCGAGGTGGTTCTACATCACCGAGCCGCGCGGCGCCAACTGGGCGGCGGCCCCCAAGTTCCGATCCGGCACCCCCCATGCGGCTCACCTCCTGGGAAAGGAAGGGCCTGTCCTGGGGTGCATCTACAGAGCTGACCGGACTCCAAACCTGCATTAGGAGCATGAAGGACAAGAACATCAAGCTTGTCAATGTGATCCAGGTCATGCTCGTTTGCCGGATTCTGTCGTGCCAAAGGCAGGCATTCAATCTGTGGGAGTTCGTCCCTGCTGAACACCAGACGCTTCAGAGGCTCTACGACATGACGCATAAAGGCGCATGGAAGGTGTTGTTCAAGACCTCCGAAGTACCTCCTCCCACATCCGAGGACCGCGGGCTCCACACCGCGCGGCCTCCTAGCCAGGTGCATTTTCAGGCTACCACCGGATTCAGTTCTCCACAATATATTTATGGGGAAGCCTTATGTAACTGTGCATATTTGCTCAGGATTATGTGAAGGCAGTGGAGTAGGTTGACTGTCCGGCTCCGCTGCCAGAAGGCCCAGCTAATGCTCTCTTAACGGAGATCTTTGGTCCGGCACCTTACAAGGTCTTGGGAGAAGAAGGCCGAGAAGAAGGCCGGGGATCGAAAGGTCTCGGCATAAGGTTGTCTTGGAAGCCTCGTCCGAGACGACGAGGCACCTCCTCCCACGAAGGGAGGAGGTAGAAGAAAGCGCCCATCCGGAAAGGATGAGGGGCTGGGAGGAGCATACCAGGGGCGGAAAAGGCCCTCGGCGCAAGGTCCGTCATACCCACGTCGTCCGATGGCGACGAACAGATTCTCCCACACGGGCGGGAGGAAGCAAGAAAAACTCTACCTCCCGCACCGGGAGGAGAAAAAGGAAAGCCACCGGAGGGGAGGGGGCGTCAAGAAGGAAGGTGTCCTTCGGACTACTTCGCCACGACCGCTCTCAGCAAGGAGGGGTGGCTGCCCAGGGGGAAGCCCCCAGTGTGATCGTAAGTGTCCGCACTCTATCATGACTTCACTCATTAGCATTTTTATAATGCCGAACATATGTGCAGTCCGGCCAGGGCTCACCCCGAGGTGTCTTCTTCCGGGTCCCTGAGCGATTCGGAGATGAATTTGCTTCCGATGGCCACCACTCCTCAGCCCGCGGATGACACGGAGGTGTTGTCCCGAAGGCTCCCAGAGCGGGGGGAGGGGACTTTGGAGACGCCCCAAGGCGGGATTCCAGATGTCGGACACGCGGGGTTCAAGATCCCCGTGGATCGTGTCGATGAGAGCCACAGTAGGTCGGGCTCTCAGCCGAACACTGTTCCGGAACCTTCAATGGTTTCGAACTCAGGCAGGCAGCCCGTCGTTAGGGAGGGTGAGCCGTCTGCGTCGAGGACTTCTATTGCGCCCGAGGCGCAGGATTGTCTGCTGGAAGTGCTTCGCGGCACTTCCATGGATGAAGAGCACCGTACTCTTATGAGTGCGGTGATTCGGAAGGTTTCGTCCACCAAGAGCGGACTAACCGAAGCTTGCACCAGCCTCCTGACAGGCTTTGAGGTAAGTAATAAATATGTATAAGATTACCACCTGATAGGTAGTAGCCCCTAATACTCGGTTTGGTGTTCGGAAAGTAAAGCCAAACGAAGGGTCAATTATAATCCGCAGGAGTCTAATAATAAATATTCATGTGAATAAGCGGTTGTCTTTGCTTGCGCTCTACTGCCTGCCGAGGTTGCCGGCAAGCGGGACCTGGAGCAGGCGCATGGAGAGCTCGACCTCACGAAGAGGCAGCTCGAAGAGAACAAGGGTAAGTGATTCCCCGCTCTTATGTAGTTAAGGATAGACAAAATTGGTTAGTCTAATGCCAAAGCATCGTGACTATGTAATAGGAACCACCGCCGAAGTGGCGTCCCTAAAGAAAGCATTGTCCAAGGCCGAAGACAAGGCGGCCTTGGAATGCAAGGAGTGCGAACAGCAAAGTGCTAGAGTGGGCGAGGTACAGCTAGAGCTCCGGGACCTCGGCAAGAAGTTCGAGTCCATGGAGCATGATCTGAAGATGAAAGAGGCCGAGCTTGCGAAGGCCCTTGTGAGTATGAAGGACGCCAAGGCCGAAGCCGAGAAGGCACAGCAGGAAGTCCATGAGGCCAAAAATATAGCAGCGGGTAAGAAATTCTTTATGCAAAGCAAACATGTGGAGGAGGCGTTTCTTTTACTTACTCGAATTCAGAGCTCTCCAGGGGCATTCGCAGATCTGCCACGCAGCATTTCAGATGCCGCGGAGTTCTACCGTGCCCAAGAGGGGAGCTCAATGGAGAACCTGTTCTGGTCCCAGTATGCTGGGGCCGAACAGTCAATGCCTCTAAGTGACCAACTGAAGCAGTTGGTCGAACTCCACAGGGCGGCCGAAGTGGCTATGAAAGATTTCATAGTCTGGATGTGGCCTGGTGAGCTCCTTCCCACTAGCTACTTCAGCCTGATCAAGCGGATGGTGGATGCCTGTTCGCGGCTTGAAGTGATCAAGCGATCCATTTGCATTGAGGGTCCTCGCCGGGCCTTTGCCCGCGCAAAGGTGCATTGGGGCAAGCTGGACGCGGAGAAGCTGGTGAAGGACGGGCCGCCGGAGGGCAAGGCGCATCGCCATCCCGAGATGTACTATGATGGCGTGATGAAGGGCGCTCGTCTCGTGGCCGATTCGTACCAAGGACACCATTTTAGAATGAATTCACTTCTGTCATGTTTGTAATTTAAAGACGAAGTTACTTGTGCTATGTAGCCTTGTTTAATTAAAATATTACCTTACATGCGGTTGTTTATAAAATTCGAAAGTAGGCGATCGTCGGCTTCCGCCCCATCGTAACTAATCTTTGGGGTGTTAAGTGGAAAACCAGACACTCTTTATCCAAATGTTTGGTCCCTTAAGGAGGTGTCCGTAGCAGAACAAGGCAATCGGACTATCGGACTTTATAACTTTCACTTAGCCATAGAAGTCTACAATTTTAAATTTCGTGAAGCCCCTAGAATCCGGAAGGCGAATTGAGGCGCTATATCGCCTTGATCGGACGAAGCCGATTTATCGCCTAAAGCGGAAAAATCTTTAAGGATTTTAAGACCTCTCGAACAGCGACCAGCTCTCGCCACATCATGCCGGTCAGTTTTCGGCTTTCTCTACTGAGGTGCTCGTCCGGAAGAACCGGGACACAATCGCAGTAGTTCTCCTTGCGCTACCTTAGCCGATATAATGGAACGTAAGGTACCAAAACAAGGGAGCCGGGCTAACCCAACTGTAGACCCAAGACATGATTCGGAGCTGATTCATATAGTGCTATAAGTTCAGGGTGCCGCACTGTTGAAAGTGTTCAGACTTTACTTGTCGTATTACGGGGCGCCATAAGAAGCCCCTGGCAAGCTGAACGTACCAAGGTGTACGGATGCAATATCAAATAAACATTTATAAGAAAAAATGCTCAAATAAGAATAATAACTTGACGCTATTTATGATCTCCCATTGATGAATAATACGTTTAAGCGTATGTTTACAATGGATGCATTGAGCGGAGATAAATAGGACTATTTGACATGTCCTATCCAGGGGCAGGCCACGTATAGATAGATAAAACAGGTGTGTACAGAATTGCCTGCATAAACAAATCGGCCGCAATGTGCACGCCTATGTGGATGATATTGTAGTCAAGTCAAGACAGAAGGAGACGTTGGTTGATGATTTGAAGGAAACCTTTGACAACTTGCGGCTTTACAAGATGATGCTTAACCCGGCCAAGTGTGTTTTCGGCAGGCAAGTTACTGGGTTTTCTTGTGTCCAACAGAGGAATTGAGGCTAATCCGGAGAAGATTACGGTTATCACCTCCCTGGCTAAACTGAAGTGTATCAACGATGTTCAGCGTTTGGCGGGTCGGATCGCCGCCCTGAGCCGGTTTATCAGCCGCCTCGGAGAGAAGCCCATCCTTTATACGGATCTTTGAGAAAGATGATCAATTCATCCGAGTCCGCTTCGATGAAGTGTTCGAGGACTTAAAGCGGCAATTAGCCAATCCGCCCGTTCTTGCGGCTCCGGTTGACAAGGAGCCGTTATTGTTATACGTAGCGGCCAATGCTCGTGCAGTTAGTGTGGCTATTGTGGTGGAACGCAAGGAGGCAGGCAAGGAGTATCCGGTTCAGCGGCCGGTTTACTATATCAACGAGGTGCTCATTGAATCCAAGCAAAGGTATCCGCATTGGCGAAGTTGGTATATGGAGTTTTATGGCAAGTCGGAAGTTGAAGCGATATTTCCAAGGGCACCCCATCACGATGGTCGATTCGGCTCCTTGGGCGATATCATCTGAACCGGAGGCGATCGGCGGATTGCCAAGTGGGCTATAGAACTTGGGCCGCCGGATTGAAGTACGTACCTCGGACGGCGGTGAAGTCTCAAGCACTTGTGGATTTCATCAATGATTGGACCGAGTTGCGGCACCAGAGGAGAAGCGGATCACACATATTGGACTATCCATTTTGATGGATCCGAGCAATTGGAGGCTCGAAATGAGTCGTATTAACTTCCCCACGAGGTGATGAGTTTTGTTATGTTCTCCGCTTAATGTTCCCTTGTATTAATAATGCAGCTGAGTATGAAGCCTTGCTCCATGGTCTCCGGATGGCTAAGGAGATGAACCTAAGTCGGGTTAAGTGCTTCGGTGATTCAGACCTCGTGGCTCAACAAGTGTCTGGCACTTGGGATTCTAAAGACCCACTTATGGCTGCATATCGTCGTGAGGTGGATAATATTGCGGGCCACTTCAAGGGTTATCAGGTGGATCACGTGGACCGTCGAAAGAATGAAGCGGCGGACGCTTTAAGCCGGTTGGGCTCTCAGTGTAAACCGGTCCCGCCTAATGTCTTTCTTGATGTGTTGCACAACCCGTCAGTCAAGCTCCCGGGTGAAGCGGATTTGGCCATTCCTGATCCGGAGGCTCAAATGGTGGCAGCCCTGCATGTCATACCGGATTGGACAGTTCCTTATCTTGCGTACATGAACCGGGGAGAGTTGCCAGAGGATGAGATTCTAGCCAGGCAAATAGTCCGGCGATCCAAGTCTATGACTATTGTCAATGGTGAATTGCATCATTGCAGTGTATCAGGGGCGTTTCAACGTTGCGTTTCTCCTGAGGAAGTGTAACACCCCCAGTGTCATGCTACAGTAATCACCTGTTAATGGTGCCATGTCATCAGGTTACTGTTGATAATTTTTCACTTGATCCAAATCACCATTCAAATTCAAATCCAATATAAAGTCAAAAATTCTTTTTAACAAACATGAAACCTAAAAAGTTCATCCTATGGCAAATAATCCCTAGATAGTTGTCATGTTGAAATAACATTTTGAAATTCCCAAATTGCCCACAGGATTTATTATCTAGTCCAACAAGATTTAAGATGTCCTTTTCATTTACTAAAAATGCTTGGATGAACTCTGATGGCCCCAAACTCTTTGTGGCGATGACAAATACTAGAAAGAATTTAAGTGGGCAGTCCCACATTTTTTCAAAGTATTTTGGTAGCCCAAAATATTCCCTAGATGTCTCTAAATTTTTGAACATAAAGAAATCAAAAAGGAAAAGCCCCCCCTCAACTAGGCCGATTGGCCCACCACCCACCGCCCCCATGGGCCTCGGCCCACTGGCCGACCAGGCCACCCAGCTCCCAGATCGCTCTCCTCCCCTGTTCGACCGACCGAGGCGCGCTACCCGTCTTGTCGCCGCCAACCACCTCGCCGTCGAGAGGTGGGGATAAACGCCCCTCGGCGCCTCGGATCCTCCCCTCACCTACCGCCACTCGCCCACTCACCCTTGCGCGCCTTCTCCGCCTCCCCACTCAGATCCCCTTCCCCACGGGCTCTTGCTTCTCCTCTCCGCCATGGCAGCGCCATCACCGCGGAAGCCCGCGACCACCGCCGCCCGCTCACTGCTCCGACAAGTCCGGGGCTCCGTCGTGGTCCGCCTCTTCTTCCTCCACCTTTGGATCGGGACCGGGAGCGCCACCGTCGTCGCCTTCTTCATCTTCCTCATCTACAGCCACCGCACGACCACGCCGTCGATCTGCTCCACCGGTTCTTCCCCGAGCCCACTTGTGCACACCTGCAGGGCCCGGTGAGCAGTCGCTTCAACCCCCCTCTCCCTTCTCCTCCCCGTGCACCGTAGTTAGCTTCCACGCGTGCTCGAGCTCCGGTCACCGTCGTTAGACTTCGCAGCCGACGCTGCGGGCCGTTTCAACGGCCACCGTTGCCGCCGTTCGACACGGTGTGATGCCCGCGTTCGAATGCCCTTGTTTCCGCACCGAAAGAGCCCCCACAGCCCACTTCTCCTTGCGCCACCGAACGCCACCGCCGCCTTGCTCGTCGCCGGCGATGCGCCGGCCGCCCCCAAGCCCTCCCATCAGCATCGTTGGATGCGCGGCTCGACGCTCGCTCAAACGAGCCTACGCACGGGCCGAGCGACCCCTTGTAGCCGATTTCCGGCCATTCCCGAGCGCGTCGCCATTGAATATGGTCGCCGGAGACAACTCCGGCGCCGTTTCGATATTGCCGACGTGGCGACACAGGGCCACCCGAAATTATTGCCAGCCAGGCCCTATGGCCCCAGATTGGCCGGTTGACCCGATCGGCTCGCCGATCAGGCAGCCCAAGATTACCAGCGACGTGTAGGCCCCACCACATAATTAAGCTAATTAAAATGGTTTTATAATTAAAAGTAATTAGTTTAGCTAATTATTCACTGACATGTGGGGCCCAACTGCTAATTAACACCCTGTTAATTTAAAATAACCCACCGTTAGCCCTTTGTCTATGACATGTGGGACCCGTTGGTCAGTTTGACCTGGTCAGCGAGTCTGTTGACTGCTGACGTCATCAGCACGTCATGCTGACATCATTTTATCTTTTCTGCTAATTTAAATAAATCCAGAAAATGGTTTAATCTTTGAAAATTCATAGAAAATAAACCGTAACTCGGATGAAAATGTTTTCTACATGAAAGTTGCTCAGAACGACGAGACGAATCCGGTTACGCAGCCCGTTCGTCCGCCACACACCCCTAGCATACCGAACACGCAACTTTCCCCCTCCGGTTCACCGGTCCGAAAACGCGGAACACCGGGAATACTTTCCCGGATGTTTTCCCCCTTCATCGGTATCACCTACTACCGCGATTGGGCACACCTAGCATCGTTACTTGTCTTGTCATGCATCGATATGCATCTGTTTGCATTGTATTCATTGTTTCTTCCCCCTCTTCTCTCTGGTAGACTACGAGACCGACGTTCTTTCTTTGCCCGATTCGACTACACGGTTGTGACGACTCTCTCTTGCCAGAGCAACCAGGCAAGCCCCCTTGATCACCAGATATCGCCTATTCTCCTCTATCTTGCTTGCATTAGAGTAGTGTAGCATATTACCGCTTCAGTTAATCCTATTACGATGCATAGCGACATTGTTACTACATCTGTTGATACCTTACCCGATCCTAAATGCTTAGTATAGGATGCTAGTTTATCATCATTGGCCCTACATTCTTGTCAGTCTGCCTTGCTATACTATTGGGCCGTGATCACTCGGGAGGTGATCACGGGTATATACTATACATACATACATACTACAGATGGTGACTAAAGTCGGGTTGACTCGAAGAGTACCCGCGAGTGATTCACGGATTGGGGGCTGAAAGGACCTTTGTCCCGACGGCCCTCTGTGTGGATCTTTGTGGCGGAGCGACAGGGCAGGTTGAGACCACCTAGGCGAGAGGTGGGCCTGGCCCCTGATCGGCGTCCGCGTTGCTTCATAATAACACGCTTAACGAGATCTTGGTATTTGATCTGAGTCTGGCCATTTGGTCTATACGCACTAACCATCTACGTGGGAGTAGTTATGGGTATCCCGACGTCGTGGTATCAGCCGAAGCCTTCTTGGCGTCGGCGGAGCGCGCGCGGATTGGAACGTAAGCTTCGCACTTGTATTAAGGGGCTAGTTACGCTTCCGGCCACAGACGCAACGCGTCTTGTGTGTGCTCGGCGATGGGCCCGGACCCTGCGCGCTTAGGTTTAGACCGCGTCTTGACCTCTCTGTTGTGCCTAGGTGGGGCTGCGGCGTGTTGATCTTCCGAGGCGGGCATGACCCAGAAAGTGTGTCCGCCAAATGGGATCAAGCGTGTTGGGTTATGTGGTGCACCGCAGGAAGTTAATCTATTGAATAGCCGTGTCCCTCGGTAAAGGGCGACCGGAGTTGTACCTTGACCTTATGACAACTAGAACTGGATGCTTAATAAAACACACCCTTCCAAGTGCGGATACAACCCGGTGATCGCTCTTTAACAGGCGACGAGGAGAGGATCGCGGGTAGGATTATGCTATGCGATGCTCTTGGAGATGCTACTTGGAGATGCTACTTGGAGATGCTGTTTGGAGGACTTCAATCTACTCTCTTCTACATGTCTTTGCAAGGCGGAGGCTGCGAAGCGTAGTCTTCTTGCGAGGATTAGCTATCCCCTCTTATTCGGCATTCTCGATTCTAACAGTGATATGGCCTCCTTACACATATACCCATGCATATGTAGTGTAGCTCCTTGCTTGCAGTACTTTGGATGAGTACTCACGGTTGCTTTCTCCCCCTTTTCCCCCTTTCCTTTCTTTACGGTTGTCGCAACCAGATGTTGGAGCCCAGAGGCGACGCCACCGTCGACGGCGACTACTACTACATCGAGATGCCTACTACTACGTGCGGTGTCGGCGGCGACCGGTGAGTAGTTTAGGAGGATCGAGGCGGAGGCATGCGCCTCTTCGATTTGTATCCTGGTTTGTGCTAGCCATCTTATGGCAACTTGTTTAACTTATGTCGTACTTTCAGATATTGTTGCTTCCGCGACTCGTCTATGATCGAGCACTTGTATTCGAGCCCTCGAGGCCCTCGGCTTGTATTATGATGCTTGTATGACTTATTTTACTTTTAGAGTTGTGTTGTGATATCTTCCGTGAGTCCACGATCTTGATCGTACACATTTGCGTGCATGATTAGTGTACGATTAAATCGGGGCGTCCTGAAGTTGGTATCGAGCCATTGCTGTCAGAATCCCCTTCCACACTCCTTGGCCGAAGTTGAGTCTAGTCATTGCAAAACCTTTACTAACATGGCTGTGTGGCCTATAGGCCCACGTCGCCATTTGGGTGGTATTAGGATCTTTTATTCCTTGATCTTTACTCTGGGACTCTGAGCTCTTTTCTATTCGGGTTAAATGATTTTGCTAAAAACAAAACTAACTTTAGGTTCTCGCAAGTACTTTCTCCCGGAGAGCCCCTTGTTACCGATGACCGCCTGCTGCACCAGAAGAAGAAGATACTCTCCGATATTCTCTCGAGACCTTGTGCCTGTCGCGTTTGCAATTCCCTACCACGAAACATCCTTATGGATAACTACTTACACTTGCCATTCATACGATCATCCCCATTGATCTTGTTAGTACAATATACCCAAGTTTTCTCTATTATTCTGAGAATACTTTGTGCCTACTGCCTAGCAGTTCCTTGCCACCGGAATACCCCTATGATTAATTTCTCGCCCTTATTGAGTATCCGTTCAACGCCACTTGTTCATGTGTTTCACATTGGTCTTCGAAATACTATTTTATCCTCCAAAATCCTTAGTAGCTTATTGCTCGGCAATACTTGTCTGCTTGCATTATGGATGCTTTCCATATGTCTGGCAATATTCGTTAGTATCCTTAGAGACCGTCATTTTGGTCCTATCGATTCAAACATGTGTGTGAAAGCACACACTCATCGATTAGTCCTTTTAAATTATCTTTCTAGCTCGACGTCATTTTAAACATGAGCTGGTTATCAACCAATCAAATGTAAATCGATAGTACCCGAAGGCTATTCAACTTATCCATCCGTAATCAGAACATTGCTTCTATTCCCATGATTTGAAAATCATAATTCCTTTGCATTTAAGCTTGGAATTATTCAGATGATTCCATAACCTGTTGCATTTGCATTCTTTCCTCTTCTGATTGAGTATCGATGCTCACATCAGATTCCTTGTGGACCATCGGTTCCTTTGTTGGATTCTATCCGACAGTGTCCTTCATATTGAATAACCTTGAGAACCTTTCCATGGGTATATAATGCCTTTGGTAAATTGTATCATCTACTTTTGAACTTGCTCTACTATCGAGTTTGTATTAATTACTCCTAAAGTTTGTGGTATATGTTCCTAAGATGCCCTGCTATGCCTTCCTTAATATGTGTGAACTCGGAAGTTTTCACGGGTCATACTCCTCTGATAATTCACCAGGTAGGTTTTGACACTGAAATCATTTTTATCTAGAGAAGTGAATGAAAGGTTATGCATTGAAGAAGTGGGAGTCGACCTTGAACTTTGTGTTCATGCCCATGGACACGATGTAGATCGTATCATTAAAGCTTCTATTAAATTAATTATTCCTTTGGTATAAGTTCATCTTATATCTGGGATCTGGCCTTTTGCAATCGTGGTTCCGACCATGTTCTCCTTTAAATACCATTTCTTGTGCAAGTTTAAGCACTTGTCTTTTGCAAGTCAATACACCAGTCCAACCTCTACCTTGATCTACCCTCGGGTATCTCGAGAATATCTAAGAACTGTGTTGCTTCTTATGAGTCTTCATCTATTATTGCTTCTCACCGATTTTAGATTTCCCCTGGGTTCTGAGTTATTTCACTCGAGAACACCGGTAAGTGAATCGATTCCGCACTTCGATTCAATAACTCTAAGTAATTTTCATTGGTTACAAGTTAAATAATCCTTCAAGTCATTCCTAGCCTGATTGACTATATCATTATCATGCTAAATTTAACTGTGCTACCAGGTCCTTAATCCTGGAGCACAACCTTCGATGATGAGCTAAGCTCATGTCGATTTCCTCGTCTTATCGTTCCACCTTGAACAACAAGGTTGATTCCGAGCTGGTGTCGTATCCGTGGTTCAAAAAAATCTTTTCTTTGCATCAGGTCCTTTTACTTGATGTAGTGGATGTCCGATTACATCTTCATGAAACCTCTCGATAAAATTTGTGATGATCATCATCACCATTCTGTGCTCTTCCAGGATATCAATCAAATTCATGATGGTAAATACCATCCTTGCCCCTCGATGATTGCGTTATCATCGGCCACTTTATTGCCTTCCTCCAACACAAACTTGTTCATGTTTTGTGTCGTACCTTGAGATCCTTGCTATCCAACTTATGTTATGTTCTACCTTGGAGTATTGCCATCTTTTATGTCAAAGATGTCGTGAGAAATTCACCACCCTTAAGAATTCTTGATAACAGTGATACTTATTAACCTCACCATTCTTTTCTTGGTCCCCGTGATATTTCTAACCGGAATACCGACAGATGGTCTGTGATGTGTAAATTCTAAACTTCGAGCAACCCTCTTGCTTTGAAGTTATTTGTCTATAGTTTCATTCTACGACTATGGCTTATTAAATCACCATTCTGACATTGGTCGTGCAACCCAACCCATATTTTGGGCGCACCTTTCAACCAACGTTTAATTGTGTATGTTTTCCTTGAGCATACTTCCTTATATCATTTGATCTGACAAATGTTATCTCCTTGTTCACTTAATTGTGGAGATCCATCTTTTGGAAATCTCGATGAATTGCCGTTGAGTTCACCAGACACCTCCTTGTCCTCTCCTTGGGTTAATGATGAACTCTTGTTAACGGAAATCACTTCATAGTTCTTTTCCCGAGAATCTTACATTGTCATCTCGTCAATTGTGTTGCACCTTTTCTTCTCAGGCATACTAAGTCGGAGGTATCCTGACACCAATCGGATCTGAACCTCGGTCAGATATGATGGTTGGAACATATTTCCAAGCGTTATAACACTGGTCTTTTATGACCCGGTAAGGTGATGTCATGCCCAGCACACCTGGCTGAAGGGCCTATTGTTATAGTTTCCTTTTTTAACAAGGTTAACCAATTTCCATGAGGAACTTGAATGCCTTGTTTAATAAGTTATCCTGATGGATCCTTTGTGTATCCAAAGTCTGACCTTTGCTTGAATACCATGTCAATGCTATCTCGAAGCATGTCTGTGGTACTCCGATTTTCAAAAAAAAAACGTTTGAAGCCCAAGGCTAAATGTTTCCTGCTCGAGTATCCAACCACCGCTGTATGGGTAATGTCATGAAAATTCTCTCCCGTACCTAAGGAGTTTTCTACAGTATATCCTGTCATGGACATCATACTCTGCTTGTCCTTGGGAAGGATATACCCTTGAAATATGTGTTTAAACACATTATCCTTTCCGTTGTCTTGTTCAAACTTTCTTATAATCTATTTAATTGAGCAGTGGTAATTCCCTGCTTAGGTAAGCACCACGTGGTACAACTCTGCCAGTAAGACCCTGTTACTATCGTTGGTGACATTTCGGTAACCACCGATGGATGAGAACTTTGCCTATTGGTCCGCCTCGTTCAACGAGCAGGAAAATGGTTCTCTTCGTCCCTCGCCCTTGGTATCGTTGTTGTTGCCGACATAACTGACAGACTACCCTTTGACACGCCTTGCTATCATGGCCATGCAAGATGTCGGCCCCTTTTCTACTTTCAACCACATGGTGGGCCCATAACCCACAGTTCCACACGATCGAAACGACTCTCCAGTATATCTTGATTCCAAAATATTCTTGCATATGGCTTCATATCATGTCACGAGCCACCTTCCGAGAGATGATCTATTCCCGATGCTCTGAACCCCTTTCTCTCACTCTGTCTAGGTATCAATCGTTTGTTCATTCGGTTGAAACTTCCTATTGTACCTTCATACCTTGCTCTCGATGTTTTATTAAGTTTCAACTCGAGAGATACATCTACCTCATTTCCTGGATTGTTCACCAGACAATTAACCCTATATGGGTCAGTTCTCCCGAAGTTACTCTTTACTTCACCACTTAAATCTCGGGATGAGATTTCTTGTAGTGGAGGAGATTTGTAACACCCCCAGTGTCATGCTACAGTAATCACCTGTTAATGGTGCCATGTCATCAGGTTACTGTTGATAATTTTTCACTTGATCCAAATCACCATTCAAATTCAAATCCAATATAAAGTCAAAAATTCTTTTTCGTCAAACATGAAACCTAAAAAGTTCATCCTATGGCAAATAATCCCTAGATAGTTGTCATGTTGAAGCCAACATTTTTGAAATTCCCAAATTGCCCCTGGGATTTATTATCTAGTCCAACAGTATTTAAGATGTCCTTTTCATTTACTAAAAATGCTTGGACAACTCTGATGGCCCCAAACTCTTTGTGGCGTTGACAAATACTAGAAAGAATTTAAGTGGCAGGTCCCACATTTTTTCAAAGTATTTTGGTAGCCCAAAATATTCCCTAGATGTCTCTGAATTTTGAACATAAAAGAGAAATCAAAAAGGAAAAGCCCCCCCTCAATCTGGGCGATTGGCCCGGTAGCCCGCCCCATGGGCCTCGGCCCACCCGGCCGACCAGGCCACCCGGCTCCCCGCAGATCGCTCTCCCTCCCCTGCTCGACCGACCAGAGGCGCGCCCGTCTTGTCGCCCTGGAACCACCTCGCCGTCGACGAGGGGGGATAAACGCCCTCGGCGCCTCGGATCCTCCCCTCACCTACCGCCACTCGCCCACTCACCCTTGCGCGCCTTCTCCGCCTCCCCACTCAGATCCCTTCCCCACGGCTCTGCTTCTCCTATCCGCCATGGCCGCGCCACCAGAAGCCCGCGCCACTTTGCCGCCTGCTCGCTGCTCGACAAGTCCGGGGCTCCGTCGTGGTCCGCCTCTTCTTCCTCCACCTTTGGATCGGGACCGGGGCGCCACCGTCGTCGCCTTCTTCATCTTCCTCATCTCGGCCACCGCACGACCACGCCGTCCGACCGCTCCACCGGTTCTTCCCGAGCCCACTTGTGCACACTGCGAGGCCCGGTGAGCGATCGCTTCAACCCCTCTCCTTCTCCTCCCGTGCACCGTGGTTAGCTTCCACGCGTGCTCGAGCTCCGGTCACCGTCGTTAGACTTCGCGGCCCGACGCGTGGGCGTTTCAACGCCACCGTTGCCGCCGTTCGACACGGTGTGATGCCGCGTTCGAATGCCCTTGTTTCCGCACCGAAAGAGCCCCCCACAGCCCACTTCTCCTTGCGCCACGAACGCCACCGCCGCCTTGCTGCGTCGCCGGCGTCGCCGCCCCAAGCCCTCCCATCAGCATCGTTGGATGTGCGGCTCGACGCTCGCTCAAACGAGCCTATGCACGGGCCGAGTGACCCCTTGTAGCCGATTTCCGGCCATTCCCGAGCGCGCCGCCGTTGAATATGGTCGCCGGAGACAACTCCGGCGCCGTTCGATGTTGTTGACGTGGCGACACAGGGCCACCCGAAGTCGCCGCCAATGAGCCCTATATTTGATTGACGGGTTGACCCAAATAATCTGGCGACTGGCAGCCCAAGACCAGCGACGTGTAGGTCCCACCACATAATTAAGCTAATTAAAATGGTTTTATAATTAAAAGTAATTAGTTTAGCTAATTAGTCACTGACATGTGGGGCCCAACTGCTAATTAACACCCTGTTAATTTAAAATAACCCACCGTTAGCCCTTTGTCTATGACATGTGGGACCCGTTGGTCAGTTTGACCTGGTCAGCGAGTCTGTTGACTGCTGACGTCATCAGCACGTCATGCTGACATCATTTTATCTTTTCTGCTAATTTAAATAAATCCAAAAAATGGTTTAATCTTTGAAAATTCATAGAAAATAAACCGTAACTCGGATGAAAATGTTTTCTACATGAAAGTTGCTCAGAACGACGAGACGAATCCGGTTACGCAGCCCGTTCGTCCGCCACACACCCCTAGCATACCGAACACGCAACTTTCCCCCTCCGGTTCACCGGTCCGAAAACGCGGAACACCGGGAATACTTTCCCGGATGTTTTCCCCCTTCATCGGTATCACCTACTACCGCGATTGGGCACACCTAGCATCGTTACTTGTCTTGTCATGCATCGATATGCATCTGTTTGCATGGTATTCATTGTTTCTTCCCCTCTTCTCTACGGTAGACTACGAGACCGAGCGTTCTTTCTTTGCCCGATTCGACTACGGTGTTGACGACCCTCTCTCTTGCCAGAGCAACCAGGCAAGCCCCCTTGATCACGGATATCGCCTATTCTCCTCTATCTGCTTGCATTAGAGTAGTGTAGCATATTCTGCTTTCGTTAATCCTATTACGATGCATAGCGACATTGTTGCTACATCTGTTGATACCTTACCCGATCCTAAATGCTTAGTATAGGATGCTAGTTTATCATCATTGGCCCTACATTCTTGTCGATGCGCCTTGCTATACTATTGGGCGTGATCACTCGGGAGGTGATCACGGGTATATACTATACATACATACATACTACGATGGTGACTAAAGTCGGGTCCGCTCGAAGAGTACCGCGAGTGATTCACTTGATTAGAAATGAAAGGACCTTTGTCCCGCGGCCCTCTGTGTGGATCTTTGTGGCGGAGCGACAGGCAGGTTGAGACCACCTAGGCGAGAGGTGGGCTGGCCTGATCGGCGTCATGATTTGCTTCATAATAACACGCTTAACGAGATCTTGGTATTTGATCCGAGTCCGGCCATTTGGTCTATCGCACTAACCATCTACGTGGGAGTAGTTATGGGTATCCCGCGTCGTGGTATCGGCGAAGCCTTCTTGGCGTCGGCGATCGGGCGCTGCGGATTGGAACGTAAGCTTTGCACTTGTATTAAGGGGCTAGTTACGCTTCCGCCACAGACGCACGTCGAGTGTGCTCGAGGCGATGGGCCCGGACCCTGCGCGCTTAGGTTTAGACCGGCGTCTTGACCTCTCACAGTGCCTAGGTGGGGCTGCGGCGTGTTGATCTTCCGAGGCGGGCATGACCGAGAAAGTGTGTCGGCCAAATGGGATCAAGCGTGTTGGGTTATGTGGTGCACCCTGCAGGTGAAGTTAATCTATTCGAATAGCCGTGTCCCTCGGTAAAGGGCGACCGGAGTTGTACCTTGACCTTATGACAACTAGAACTGGATGCTTAATAAAACACACCCTTCCAAGTGCGAGATACAACCCGTGATCGCTCTTTAACAGGCGACGAGGAGAGGATCGCGGGTAGGATTATGCTATCGCGATGCTCTTGGAGATGCTACTTGGAGATGCTACTTGGAGATGCTATTTGGAGGACTTCAATCTACTCTCTTCTACATCTTTGCAAGACGGAGGCTGCGAGCGTAGTTTTCGGCGAGGATTAGCTATCCCCTCTTATTACGGCATTCTGCAGTTCGGTCCAACGATATGGCCTCCTTACACATAGACCCATGCATATGTAGTGTAGCTCCTTGCTTGCAGTACTTTGGATGAGTACTCACGGTTGCTTTCTCCCCCTTTTCCCCTTTCCTTTCTTTACGGTTGTCGCACCAGGATGTTGGAACCAGAGCGAGACGCCACCGTCGGCGGCGACTACTACTGGAGGTGCCTACTACTACGTGCGAGTGCTGGCGGCGGCGACCGGGAGTAGTTTAGGAGGATCGAGCAGGAGGCATGCGCCTCTTCGATTTGTATCCCGGGCTTTGTGCTAGCCATCTTATGGCAACTTGTTTAACTTATATCTCGTACTCGGATATTGTTGCTTCCGCTGACTTCGTCTATGATCGAGCACTTGTATTGAGCCCTCGAGGCCCTCGCTTGTATTATGATGCTTGTATGACTTATTTTACTTTTAGAGTTGTGTTGTGATATCTTCCGTGAGTCCACGATCTTGATCGCACACGTTTGCGTGCATGATTAGTGTCTGATTAAATCGGGGCGTCCTGAAGGTGTGAAATCTTCGTGAAATCCATGAAGGGATTGTGGTCACCACGCTGGTTCAAAGTCTCGGTGGGAAAGGCGTTTAAATCACGGGTTCTCTTGGTTGACAGCTCATCGCGTCTGGGAGGACTTGGTTAAGCGGTGTGATGGCTGTCGAAATTTTCAAAGGCGTGCTCATGTGCTTGGCTCAAGAATTGAGGATGATTCCAATCACTTGGCCATTTGCAACATGGGGCTGGATATGGTCGGACATTTTAAAAGATCCAGAATAAGAGAACCCACCTTTTGGTGGCGGTTGACAAGTTTACCAAGTGGGTTGAAGCGGAGCTGTCGGCAAGTGTGATGCAGCTACGATGGTGCGAGTTCATTAAAAGGTGATTTTCGGATTGGCTTTCCACACGGTATCATTCGACAATGGTACCAATTTATCCAAGGGTGCTATGAAGGAGTTACGTGAGCGTGAGCACATCCGACTTGGCGTATCATCGATGGCTCATCCCGGTCCAGCGGGCGGGCGAGCAGGCTAATCAAGAGATCTTGCGAGGCATCAAACCACGGCTTATGGTTCCATTGCAAAGAACACCGGGTTGTTGGGTTGAAGAGCTACCGTCTGCGTGCTATGGAGTATCAATACTACATGGCCGATCTCGAGGATACCGCCATTTTCATGGTCTACGGAGCGGGCGGTTCTCCCTAGTGATATCGGCACGATTAGCCTCGTGTGGCGGCTTATGTTGAAGCGGACAATGAGGCAAAGACGGCAAGGCGCTTTGGACCTATTGGATGAGGAGTGTGACATAGCGGCTGCCCGCTCGGCGATTTATCAACAAGATCTTCGTCGCTATCACAGTCGCCGGCTCAGAACCAGAACTTTTCAAGAGGAGATTTGGTGCTTCGGCTCATCCAAGACCAGACGGATATGCACAAGTTATCCCCACCTTGGGAGGGACCTTTCGTGATCAGCAAGAATCTGCACAACGGGTCGTACTATCTGATTGATATTCGAGAGCATAAAGACTCACGCACATCGGAGGAGGAGACCAACGAGGCCATGGAACATAGCTCATCTTGACCTTACTACACAGAGCCATTGGCTCTATCTATGTACATATTATGACAGTGTATATATTATCTTTGATATAATAAAACCGGAGCCTCAGCTAAAGCGGGGTCTCTGTCCTTTCATATCATGTGTTGTTACATGGAGTAGTTCTGTCTTAAAGCGGCCTCCGATTTACCCCTTGAAATTTGCTTTTTATATCACTTGGGGCCTTGGTCGTGTCCGAACCAACGCGACACCTTTTGATAGGCGAAAGCCACCAGATCACTTGGGAACATGGTCAAATCTGAACCAGTCACGCCTCTTGATCGGCCTAAGGCCACAAAATCACTTGGGGGCTTGGTCGAACCCGAACCATTGCCACGCCTTTTGATTGGCATATATGCCATGGTTTCATTTGGGGACCTGGCTGACTTGAACCATTGTCACTCCTATTGGGGGCTTGGTCCTGTCCGACCATGGTAACACCATCTGATCAGCTCAGTAAAGCATGTTTTTGCAAACGGTTTTTATCATTGCCTTTGCTTCCATATTTCTTTTATGGCTATTTCTTAATTTTTGTTGTGTTTCCTTTAAACCAACAACACTTTTTTACCGGTTCAGCTGACGGATTCAGTTCATTTTTTTTAATCCGGAGAAATATGCCCGGTTTACTTTTCCTGTTAACATCATGGAGTAACAAGGGGGCTCATAATGACCCAGCACGGTTTACATGGGAGCTGTTTTCTCCCCTTTGACGGTAATGGTTTATAAAACCTCCGCTTCAAGCCTGGCTAAGCCAACTTCATGCCCAGCGATGGCAGGTACTTTGTGTCGCCTATTTGGTTATATGTTTTAAATACATTGGTGATATATATATCAAGATCATAAACCGGCTGGCGGTATAACCGCCACCGTTCAAGATTTTCTCGGTTGCGAAATATAAATTAAGGTTTTTCAAGCAAAAGCATCAGTACTTATGCACGAAGGCATATTCAAGGCAGAAGTATTAACTATCCTATTACAAGGCAACATGGTGCCCAAATAAGATCATTGTTATTTTGGCGGATCCTCGTACGGAAGCTATTTAAATCGCTTCGGTTCAAGCTAACTCATCGTCTGCGCCGCTTGACTTCCTCGTCTCTATCCATTGGTTGGAAATCAACGATGGTCGATCGATTCCCATTAAAGCTTGAAAGACAGCCTCTTCATGGATCAGAGAAGACGGTTCAATATCAGGAGCGTAAGTATGCTTACGGATTGGAGGTATCAGATTCTCCGCTTCAAGAGTTGGTGCAGGCATTCGTTTGTTCTGATCGTTGTACTGGGCTTGAGAATGCGACAAGTCTGCCTCTTCATCCAATTGACAAGCCAGAGGGCGTACTGCACGGTTTATGGCCCTCAAATCGTCTTCATTGAACTTGGAGCCATCTTCTTTCAGGCTGGGATAGCCTTGAGCTGCCTCAACAGGATCGAAATCCGGCACCCATGCTTTTGCCCGGATCAAGGCATTAATGGCTCCGGTTCGAGCAGCAGATTTTTTTCAGCTCTTCAATCCGAGCAGGAAGCATTGACAATCTATTAAGAGTGTCTTGGATTAAAGAGGGTGCCGGATTGTTATGAGAGGCCGTGGTGATGATCCGCTGCGCTCCGATATCTGATTGTTCAACTAAAGTGTAGGCAGCTTTCAACTTCTTTCGAACATCTGACCCTAAGTGACCAATGCGTGTACCTGCAATAGTACAGGAATGATCACAAACCGGATCTATTATAAGCAGGCCAGAGTTGTCACAGAAACTAAAAGGAGCTTACCAAAGATAGCAGCGGTCATGGAGTGTATTTGTCGCTTTACGACGGTCAGCTCATCTACCACCGGTTTAAGGGCAGCTTCAGTGTTTTCAGCTCTTTTTATTAAAGCGGCCTTCTCAGTGACCCAATCAGCCCGCTCCTTCTTGAAGCCCTCTTTCAGCTGTTCTGTGATGCTCAAAGCGTTGGTTAATTCTTCCCTTGCCTTGTCGGTTTCAGCTTGTTGGGTCTTCAAAGTTTCCTGTAGATCGGTAATCCGGTCCTCTTTGATCCTCACTTCAGCCTGCATCAAGACAGTGCTTGGCTTTAAACAAACGGTGCAAGAATTTGAAGTACCAACCACATAACAAGTTATATGCTTGATACTTGGGGGCTAATGCGCCTTCAATTTTCATCTCTTACTACATCGCAAAGTCCCAAGCTCAAAACAGGTATTCAACTTGGCACATGGGGGCTAATGGCTATTTGTTCAGTTATGTTCTGATGTTAGCATCTTTATTGGAGTCCTGGTTTAACTATACTAAGTTGAACCAGCCCTTGGGAGCTACATTTATGGATTCCCAAGTATTGAGCAAAATCCCGGTTTGAAGAAGGTTACAAACCGGCCCTTGGGGGCTAGGAGAATTAATACAGTGGCAGTAAGTAAAGAAAGAAGAAGCACAAGGAAGTTACCTCAAATTTGTCTCTCATCATCTTTACCAGGCCAGCTTCACAGTCGCGACTAGTATATAGCCGGTTCAAATAACCAGAATGAAGATCTTGGGCACTCAGAGCAGCATATGTTTCCAGTTCCACATCCCATTTGCCTTTGTTCTTGGCAGAAAAATCCTCTTTCACTGTATGCTTGGTTAAGCGGCAGATTCCACAGTTCAAAGCGACCTACGCCGGTAATTACAACGTCATCATCCTTGGACTCACCGGTTTGTGTTGGCGCAGTCGGTTTATCAGCAGGACTGCGGGATCTTTCAATCCGGACGGAGCTGGCGGTAGTCGGCGAGGGATGAAGTATTGATAGGCCTTTCCTCAGGAATAGCATCATCTTGCAAAGGAGGATCATTGGGAATATCCTCATGAACAAACGCTTCAAGATCTGGTGCTTTATCCTGTTCAGGGGCGACATCTTCCTCAGCCGCTTTGTCCAAGCGGGCTTTCTTGCTCGGTTTAGGTTTAGCCCTGAAAGAGAAACAAAGAGTCAAGAAACAGCATAAGTTATAACACAGTATACCAGAAGCATATGTTCAGCCTAGCTTACCCAAGGACCGTTTTCGATGGCGGCGGTTGAGTGGCCGATGATTCACGGAGGAAGAATGAAAGTAACCTCGATAATCGAGTCGGACGGATTAAGAGGTTGTGGATGAAACCCGCTTTAGGATATAAATTAATAAAAGGTCGGAGACCTCAAAGCGGCGCTTCGAACGGTATTTTTGGTAAACCAAATGGAGGTAACTACACGCCACTATCTTGGGTTGTCTTGGGCGAGCTTCATGTTCTTGAGTCTTCACAAGAAATTTGGGATCCAAGTAAGCAAGAGGATGAGAAAATTTAACTTTCCGGTTTGCCTGGCAAAATTTTGGCAAAGGCAAAGGATCTGAATCGGAAGAGAGAATAGTTACCTCAGCGACATCAGCATTACTGGCTTCAGCGTCGTCCTGACAAGTATCATCATCAATAAGGCATGTAAAAAGTAAGCCTAGTGAATCGAGTTCTACCTCAAGGTCCGAGTTACCCACATCATCATCAACAGTCGGATCAGATGAAGCAGTGGTTTTCCTCTTTTTAGCAGGCTTCTTCATGACCTTGGTCTTTGGCCGGGTTGGCCGTTCTGCTTTCTTCGTTTTGTCTTGTGGAAGCTTCTTGCTCCAAAACGGATTATCACCCCAGTTAGCGATAATTGATGTCGAGGCGGAGATAGCGATAATAGGTTCAATAAAAAACAATCAAAATCTTCACCGGCGGTTTGTTGGTAGTGCAGAAAGGGAGCAGGCCGGTTTGAGCGCAGAGATGCTCCGGTTCATTCAACATTTTCTTCACAGCCTCTGTGACTTCATCATCGGAGAGCTGAATTTTAGTGTGCCGGAGTGGGTCATCGACGCTTATCAAGATACTTTGCACATCAAACCAGCGCCGGGTGAGAGGCGATCGCTCCATGATATCAACGGCGTGCAAGGTCTATTCTGTTAAACCGTTGGCCATGAAGGCTCGGAGCTTGGACGATTCGCGAGCATATTTACTTGTCTCCTTGGCACTTAATCTTTGTGGAAAGGGGTGAGTGTTGCTGAGCCGCTCCGGACGAAAGCCAGGTAAAGGATTTTCATTGTCAGGAGAAGTGTCTTTGCAGTAGAACCATGTTGCATTCCACTCCTTGGGGTGACTGTGTAGTCTGGCGTGGGGATAAGTGATCTCTTTTCGTTTCTGAATTGCCATACCGCCCAATTCGGTATTGGGGCCATCAGTGAATTATGTGCGGCGGTTTAAGTGGAAGCAGTCTCTAAACAATTCAACTGAAGGCTCCTCTTGAAGGTATACCTCGGAGAGCACTTGGAAGTGGCATAAGTTGGTAACAGAATTGGGGCCAATATCTTGCGGGCGGAGCTGAAAATTGGCTAGTACATCCCGGTAAAATTTAGAGCCGGGCGGTTTGAAGCCTCAGGCTAAATGATCTGCAAAGATCACAACCTCTCCCTCTTGAGGTGTGGGAGGACATTCATCACCAGGAACCCTCCAGTGGATAGTATCTTTGTTATCTAAAGCGCCGATCAAGACTAAATCATCCAGCTGAGTTTCTGTGACGCGAGAAGGAACCCAATTGCACTCATATACTTGTTTGGCCATGGTGAGATCTACAAGAAATAGGTGATTCTGGTTCAAGAACATGTTGAACAAAGGAAGGCGCTGGTATGAACAATGCTAAACCGGAGGCAGTATACTTAAACCGGATTTCTATGAAGTGGCATCATATGGCTAAAGAGTACTGGCGGTTCAACCAGGGGACTAATGGTATATACAGGTTTGTTAACTTTTTCTATATTGAGTTAAACCGCTGGATCTAAACATTGAAGGCAATCGAGGTTGCGGATGGCTAAGTATGCAGAAACAGGTTTCGCAAAGTCTTATTGCGACAATGGATGCAAGCAAGTTCGTAAAAAGCGTAAAATATTCAAAAGGGTAAAGACAGAACGGAAGTGAACCAATGGGCAGATATATAGATGAGATTTATGGACTTAAGCATGAAACTACAGGCGGATGCTAAAAGGCTACTGCTAATCAGAGCAGAGGTTCACAGATTTATCCAGAGTCTGGGTACGAGCATGAACAAGCGATGAACACGGCAAGAACATGAAACCCTAAGAACAGATCTATGTCAAGAAGAATGAAAGGCTTCTGAAGCGAAGAAGACGCGGAAGGCTACGCGATGCTCGGTATGCGTTCAGGTTGATGCAGCGGCCCAAGACGATGCAGAGGTCGACGGCGGCGGCGGAGCTCCGAGGCTGGCAACGCGAGGAAGACGAAGAGAAAGAGACGAAGAGGAGAAAAGGAAATGACCCTTCGGTCCTATTTATAAACAGATGTGGGTCAGGCGCGTGAATCCAGGAGCCAAAATTTCGGAAGTGAAGCTGATGACTTGGGTATTACAGATCTATTAATAAAAGAAGGCGTCATAAATGTTAACTTCATAATGACGTCATGCTGGTTTACAGCAACCAGGGATGATGACGACATGGCGGTTTACCAATTACCAGAAGATGTCCAAGACAAAGATTTTGTGAAGGATTGACATGAACCAATTCAAATCAATCTGGGGACTAATGTTGGGGATATTACCATCGATGTGAACCGCCTACTTGGGCGGGTTAACCGATAGTAGTATAAGCGAGAGGAAGGCCCAAGGCACGTAGTCGGTTTAGAACACAGGCCGTATACCGCTTGATATATAAACTTGTATTGTAAGTTAGGAATAGAGAGATACCAATCGGGATACAGTATGAACGGTTGGGACTCTATGGACCGACAGGTGTCACCGTGTAAATAAGGGGCGACCGGCGGTTCGAGTGACGACAACAACAACTCGAGCCTAGGCGAAGCTTGTTTGCTCCCTAGCCATCGAGACCACATCAATTCCATCACAACTAGACGTAGGCTTTTACCTTCATCGAAGGGGCCGAACTAGTATAAACCCTCATGTCTTTGTGTCCGCTTTAACCCCTTCAAGTTAACCCGTAGCGATGGCTCCACGACTAAGTCCTTTCACTAGGACATCTGCCATGACAAATCCACGACAACTCGCGTGAGGTGAAATCCGTCGATGATTGGGTCTAAGACCAATGCGGCTGAGCCGCCGTGACGGATGCTAGTAGGATGATCCCTACAATCAAAGGTGATCGGACAAGCTGACCATGGGTTGAACTTGGGGGCGACTGGCTCCATCGCGTGGACGTCCCGTAGTGCCCGCTTCCGCTCCCGCTTGGGGATGTGAGTGGCGTAAATCATGTTGACCGTTTTCACCTGGGGGGATTTCTTTTGTCCCCCCATGTTCGGACGTCGGGGCTCTTCGTCATCGTCGCTGTGCAGCCCCTTGTCCTTGTTTTCGGCATTTATTTTGCCGGCCTGTTTGAACACCCAGCAGTCTCTATTGGTGTGGTTGGTGGCTTATGCAGGGTGCCATGAATTTGGCACGGCGCTCTAGTATCACGGTCCAGGTGGGCGGTCCTCGATTATTTCTTTTGAACGGCTTCTTCCGCTGACCAGACTTGGATCCACTGAATCCGGCGTTGACTGCCGTGTCTTCAGTGTTGTCGCCGTTGTTCCATCGCTTATGTCTGTTACGCCGTGGCTTGCCGTCAATATCGCGGCTGTCCGAGGTGCCGGAATGTGGCGTGGTGCCGCTGCGAGCCAACCAGCTGTCCTCGCCTGCGCAAAAGCGGGTCATTAGTGTTGTGAGAGCTGCCATGGACTTGGGTTTTTCCTGGCCGAGGTGTCGAGCGAGCCACTCGTCACGGATATTATGCTTAAAAGCCGCTAGGGCTTCGGCGTCTGGATAGTCGACTATTTGGTTCTTTTTAGTTAGGAACAGAGTCCAGAATTTCCTGGCTGACTCTCTGGGCTGTTGAGTAATGTGGCTCAGGTCATCAGCGTCCGGTGGTCGTACATATGTGCCCTGGAAGTTGTCGAGGAATGCGTCTTCCAGGTTTTCCCAACTGCCAATGGAATTTGCTGGCAGGCTGTTTAGCCAGTGCCGGGCTGGTCCTTTGAGCTTAAGGGGAAGGTATTTGATGGCGTGTAGATCGTCTCTGCGGGCCATGTGAATGTGGAGAAGGAAATCTTCGATCCATACTGCGGGGTCTATTGTGCCATCGGATGATTAGATGTTTGAGTTTGAACCCTTACGAATTCATGATCCATCACTTCGTCGGTGAAGCGAGAGGTCTGCGCGCGCCTCCGTGCGGGCTATGTGGCTATGTAGTTCGAGTTGGTGCAGGTTCTTTGTGTTCTCGCCTACGGACTTGTTGATGATGTATCGGCGTGGCGGTCATCGTCATGTACCGCGCGCCCCACGATCCGTGATCGATCTTCGCTGTCCTACTTTGTTTTCCGAATATCTTGCGTGTCTTGCTGTTGCCCGAACCGTAGTGTATTGGCGTGGTGGTGCGGGCTGGTATTGGGCAGATATCCGTTTATCCGGCCACGGGTGGCCGGTCACCGCTTACGCTCGAGTCAGATTCCTCGGCTGCGGGACTTGATCCATCTATCTGTGAGCAGGTCTTGATCAGCCTGGAGTTGTTGTTGCTTCTTCTTCAGGCTCCTCGCAGTGGCAATAAGCCGGTGCTTGAAGCGCTCCTGCTCCATGGGATCCTCAGGCACGCCGAACTCGTCGTCGCCGAGGCTAATATCTTTTTCGGAGGGGGGCATATAGTTGTCCTCCTTAGGATATCCGTTGGTCGCCTGTTCGTCTGGGCTGACCTACTCATCTTCATGTTCGGCCTGCTCGAAGGCGAGTTGGTCAGGGTTGTATTCCTCTTCGGGGCCGTCCGGATTGCTTTCATCTCCGGGGCCGGTATTGTTGTGGCGGGGCTTGGAGCGGCACCCGAGGACGCCCATGCTTTGCTTTTCTCCCTGAGGGGTTATCCTTCGTTGCCTCGTCGCCATTGGTTTCCTTCGGAGTGTCCACCATGTATATATCGTATGAGGAGATGGCCGTCCACCGCCCTGTGAGCGGTGGCTCTTGTAGTTCTCCTGCATCGCCGTCCATACCGTCGATGTCTTCGAAGTCGAAGTCCAGCATGTCGGTTAAATCATCGACCGTGGCAATGAAGTGGGTGGTGGGTGTGTAATGCCCTGGATTCGATGCGCCAGGTGTCTGCCAGTTATTCGTCGTTGTTGCCATGTCATTTGCTTGCGTGTTGCACTTCGCCATGTCATCATCTGCATTTCATATCATCATGTGCATCTCATTTTTCATACATGTTCGTCTCATGCATCCGAGCATTTTCCCTGTTGTCCGTTTTACAATCCGGCACTCCTATGTCATCCGGCGTCCCCTTATCGCCTCTCTTCGGGAGTGGGTGTTAAACTTTCTCAGAATGGCCCGAGGTTTGCCAAGCGGCCTTGGTATAGCACCGGTAGACCGCCTGTCAAGTTTCGTGCCATTTGGAGGTCGTTTGGTACTCCAACGGTTAACCGGGTAACCGCAGAGCCCTCTTTTGTTGCAGCCCAACACCCCTTCCAAAGTGGCCCAAAACCCACCAAACTCCCCTCCATGCTCTCGGTCGTTCGATCACGATCACGTGGCCGAAAACCGCTCCTCATTTGGACTCTCCTAGCTCCCTCTACCTATAAATATGCCCTCCCCATCCAAATTCGCGGATGATTTTCCCCTTAACCCTAGCCCCGCACCCTCTCCACCACCGGACATGTCCGGACGGAGCGAGACACGTCCGCGCCGCCGCGCCCAGCCAATGGCACGCCGCCACGTGGCCTGCGCTGCCGCCCGCCGTGGCCCGCAGCGGGCCCAGCCCGCCCGCTCCCACGCAGCAGCCCGCACCCGTCCAGCGACCGAAGCGCCGCCGCTGGCCGCCGCTCCGCCGGCGCCCGTCCGTCGCCGCCGACCACCCTCGCCGGCGAACCCGACCTCGCCGCGCATCTCGCCTCCATCGCCGCCTGCCGCGGTGCCTTCCCTCGCGCCACCAGGGCGCTCGGCGTCCGTGCTCCGCCCGCCACCTCATCCTGCCGCCGCGCGCGCCTCGCGCCCCCGCCACCGGCGGCGAGCTCGCCGAGCCTCGCCGGTGTCGCCTCGTCGACAGATCCAGGCGGGTGGACGAGATCCACCCGTCCCGAGATCCAAACGCCTCCCCGCTGCACCCGGATCCCTCCGTCCCGGAACGCCTCCGTCCCGGGTTGACTTTTCCCGGAGGTAGAAATTCCACTAAGTCCTCGGTTTTTCATATAATCATGCCATGTTCATCATGATGTATCTCTGCATCCGTAGCTCCATTTCGTGCGTGTAATATGTCAAATTGTTCGCCTCGACGAGTACTTCATTTCATTCCATTGCATCATTTTCATTTGAGCTCATCTTGATGCCCGAAATGCTGTTGGAAGAGTGCATGTTGATGTTAATGCTTTGGCTGTTATAACTTGCTCATTTGTCATTTTTGCCATGATTGATGTGTGCATCCTATGAGGTTGATGTCTTCATGTGTTTTGATCTATGCCATGCCGTCTTTCCAGGGGTGTATGCCATGTATTTTTGTGATCAATGTGGTGACTAGCACAAGCATGCAAACTAGGCTTCGTGATATTGCTGATTTTAGTCCCTGTTCTGCTGTTATTTTGATGCCATGTAAACTTGATGCTTCAGAGAGATCCATGCATATTTTGAGATACTTCAGTAAGGGTGTTTTGAACATGTGGGTATTGTCTATCCATTCATGCCCTTGTTTGCAATTATGGAGTAGTCTAGCATATCATTTGAGTGCTCTACTTTTGCTTCAAAATGTTTCCTGGCAGATTGTTTACATGTTATTCAATTTGGCCAAGGTTGCTATATTTGATCCTTGCATGCTATAGACTTGTTCTTGCCTTGGTTGGTTACATAAACATGTCTTCTTGATGATGCTATGCTTATCTTGTCATGCAATGACCTGTGGTGAGTGAATCGAGCTTGTTAAGGAGGGTACTTGCTGTTGCTGTTTTGCTAGACAGATTCTGTAATTTTGTGAAGCCATGTTAACATGTTGCTACTAATCATTCTATGCATAATCTGGAGATGTTCTATAAATATGTTTTGATCTACATGTCATGCTCTATCCATTCATGCCCTTAGTTGCAATTATAGCTTGCTGGGACATGTTGTAATCTTGCTCCAAATTTACTTCGAAATGTGGCTGTCAACCTGTTAACATGAAGTTCAATGTTTCCATGATTGTTTCCTAGTGATCCATGCACCCTATGAACTTGATCTTGCCATGCTTAGCTTCATAAACATGTCTTCTTGCTGTTGGTTGCCATGCCATGCCATGTATTGCTCTGTGGTGAGTGGTTCAAGCTCACCAACATGCCTACTTATTGTTGTTCCTGCCATGTATGAATCTATAATATAACTTGTCATGTTTACATGGGTGCCATCATATTTTCCGTGCCTTTTTGGCTCATGGTCAGTAAGGGACTGTTGTTCTATGCATTTAGTAGTATCATGCCATGCCTTTGTTTGCCATGATAAGTTCCTGTAACATGTTGTTTGATAGCTCTAAACATTGCAACCTGATGTTATTTCTGCTAAAGTCTGAAACTGTTATTATTTGCAATCTTACCATGTGTTTTTGAGCATGTTCTAGTTGTTTCTGGAGATAGCTCAGTGTTCATGTTTTGTTGTCCTTTACCTGTACTTCATGCCCATGCCTTTTGTTATTATGTTGGGATGTTGTAGCTTGTTGTTTTGATGCTTGCAATATGCCTAGTTGCTGTTATGGACAGATTGTTGCTATGACTTGTATAGTGTGTGTGTGTGTGTGTGTTGAACCGTTGCTCCGTTTTGAGTGTGCTCTATATGAAACTTGCTTGATTTTGCATGTTGTTTCATATTATCATGTTACATCCATGTTTTGAGGTGTTTGCTTGATGTTTGAGTGCATTTTGCATCAATGCCATGTTTAACTTGTTTTGCTCATATCTCCTAGGCCGTAGCTCCGAATCTAATGAACTTTATATGTAACTTGACTAGAATTTCGTGTAGATCATCGTGGTGCATCTTAACTTTCTGTTTAACAACTTGAACATAATGTTTATTCAGTTCTGAACCAATTTCGAAATTTGCATATGAGGACTTACCGTAATTGTTATATGTTGTTTCCGGCCTCATTTAAACTTGCCTTGATGTGTTGTTCTTGTTTGCATCATCTCTTGCCATGAGTAGCCTCATTTAGCTTTCTCATGCATCATACTTGGTTGAGCATCATGTCTTGTTCATGTGTGGTGTGTTTACTATGTTGTGTGCTTCTTCTCAATAGTTCCCGTTTCGTTGCGATCGTGAGGATTCGTTCGTCTACGTGTCGTTCGTCTTCGTGGCTTCATCTTCTTCATGGACTCGTTCTTCTTGGGATTTCAGGCAAGATGACCGCTACCCTGGATCTCACTACTATCATTGCTATGCTAGTTTGCTTCGTTCTATCGCTTTGCTGCGCTACCTATCTTTTGCTCATCAAGCCTCCCAAATTGCCATGAACCTCTAACCTTTGACACCATTCCTAGCAAACCGTTGTTTGGCTATGTTACCACTTTTGCTCAGCCCCTCTTATAGCGTTGCTAGTTGCAGGTGAAGTTGAAGATTTCTCCATGGTGGACAGGATTTTGGTTGGGATATCACAATATCTCTTATATTATTAATGCATCTATATATTTGGTAAAGGGTGGAAGGCTCGGCCTTATGCAGTGTTTTGTTCCACTCTTGTCGCCTAGTTTCCGTCATACCGGTGTAATGTTCCCGGATTTTGCGTTCCTAACGCGGTCGGGTGATTTATGGAACCCCCGACGATTCGCTTTGAATAAAACTTGTCCAAAGAAGGCCCAACCTTGGTTTTACCATTTGCCTCACCACCACCTACCTTTCCCTTGGGAGTAATTAACCCAAGGGTCATCTTTATTTACCCCCGGGCGGTGCTTGTCTAAGTGTTGGTGCGAACCGGCAGATCAGCAGGGCCACCTCGGGCAACTCGAGGGCTGGTTTTTACTCGTGGGTGACCTATCCGGTGTTGCCACGAGAACGAGATATGTGCAGCTCCTATCGGGATTGTCGGCGCATCGGGCGGCTTTGCTTGGTCTTGTTTTACCATTGTCGAAATGTCTTGTAAACCGGATTCCTAGACGATCGGGTCTTCCGGGAGAAGGTGTATTCCTTCGTTGATCGCGAGAGCTTGTCATGGGCTAAGTTGGGACACCCTGCAGGTATAAACTTTCGAGAGCCATGCCCGCGGTTATGTGGCGATGGGAATTTGTTAATGTCGGTTGTAGATAACTTGACACGGATCCGAATTAAAACGCATCAACGCGTGTGTAGCCGTGATGGTCTCTTCTCGGCGGAGTCCGGGAAGTGAACACGGTTTCTGGGTTATGTTTGACGTAAGTAGGTGTTCAGGATCACCTCTTGATCATTGCTAGCTTCACGACCGTTCCTTTGCTTCTCTTCTCGCTCTTATTTGCGTATGTTAGCCACCATACTTGCTTAGTCGCTGCTGCAACCTCACCACTTTACCCCTTCCTTTCCCATTAAGCTTTGCTAGTCTTGATACCCATGGTAATGGGATTGCTGAGTCCTCGTGGCTCACAGATTACTACAACAATTGCGTACAGTTATCACGATGATCATGATCGAGAGCGATGCTTGCTTGCTTTGAGTTCTTCTTATGCTTCTTCGATCAGGGGATAGGTTCCAGGTCGGCAGCCTGGGCTAGCAGGGTGGATATTGTTTGAGTTTCTGTTTATGTATCATCCTTAGTCGGATGTTGATCTCTTGTATTGTGATGTTGTATTCATGTGGCATTGTATGCCTTATGTATGTATCCCCATCTATTATGTAATGTTGATGTAATGATATCCACCTTGCAAAAGCGTTCCAATATCGGTCTATCCTTGGTGGGACCTTGAGTTCTTTTGGATAGGGTCGCATATTGGGCGTGACAAGTTGGTAATGTCGAGCCTCGACCAACCTAGGAGCCCCTTGATTGATCGTGTAGTTTGGCCGTTGTTGAGTCTAGAAGAAAACTGTTTTCGGAGTCTAGTTATATCGGAGAGTAGGAATTCTTTTTACTCCTCTATCCCTTCGTCGCTCTGGTAAGGAATCTTGACGTAGGTGTTTTGAACTACTCCTCTTCCCGTTCAAATTTTCTTTAGGATCACGCGGTTAGTTTCGTTCGTTGTCCATCCTCTTTTGTCCGGTGCATCTCTCGTCAAGCTGATTCGAACCTCTCTCTCTTTGGGAGATCAATCCTCAGCTCTTTTCGATCGATGTTGTTTCCCTGTCCGAAGTTGTCCTTGTTTTCCCACCCACCCACCCTTCTTATTCTTGGAACCGAGTCTGTAATCGAGTATCCATCCTACTCGTGCGAAGTCTTTGCTTTCTTCCTCAAGGATTTCAACTGGTGTTTTCTCTTCAAGATATTCGTCGGCTTTCCCCCTTCTAAGTTGCCTTTGTTTTCCCGCCCTCCCACCCTTCTTCTTCCTGGAGTCTGAGTCTGTTTCGAGTATCTATTTCATTCGTGCGGAGCCTCTTCAGTCTTCCCTCAATTGTTTCAACCGGTGAATTCTCGTCTCGTTCGACATTCTTCATCTATTTTTTCTTCTCCGGTGGACTCAATGCAAGTTTTTCGGTGTTGATCATATTCTTTTCCTCGGCTCAAATGTTTTCCCCTTGCTTGTTCGCCTCTCGCTAGTTTATCCTTCCGGAGTGCTCAAGTCATCTCAGGAGATTCGTCTGTGTTCGAATTAATTCGAGGTTGTCACCTCATTCAAATATTTCAATTGTTTCGGTGCATCATCTACCTCTTCAACATCCTTTCCAACGGTGTTATCGCTTTAGTGGGCCCTAACCCACAGGTCTTTTCCCAGGATCTTACCTGACTCTTCTAATTCCCCCGGAGCTATTCTCAATACTTTCAAGTGTGACGTAAGAATGAATTTCATCAGTCACATGCCTTCTCCAAGGTCGCTTTCAAATTCTTTCATTGTTGGCTCAACCTCTTCGCTTTTCATTCTCCCGGAGTACCTCAGTAATTTTGTTGGTGTTTCTCGTCGTCATTTGAAGATCGAAGGAGAGTTTTTCCTCTCAATCTTGCCCGTTCTCTCGAAGTTTCGTGGTTCTAGCTTCACGTTACCCTCTCATTTTGTTCCGTTTGTCAGATATTCTTTCTTACCCATCCGGAGCATTTCAGGAGTTGTTTTCTATTTCTTTTCACCGGAGGCCATCATTCCAGCTATCGTTCTCTAATTATCCCGGTGTTTCGTTCAAGTATTCTTCAATCAATTCGCAATCTCTAAGTTCTCGTCTCTCTAAATCCCCTCAGGCATATTTGTTCGTCTAATTCTTCCCGGTGATTCATTCCCTTTCGTCAGTCATTTGCAAATTCTTACGGTGGTTCTTTCAGATTCTTTTCCTTGTTTATCATTTTAATCCATTCGTTCTTTCAATCCTACCGGTGGTTCCATCAATACTTTCTCAAGTTTGCGCTATATCTCTTCTTATTCTTTTTCAATAAGAATAAGTAGTATGCGAAATCCATCGCTTGTCATCAATTTAATTTGATGAAGGATAAGCATACAATAAATCTTTTTCTTATTTTCATCCAAGTGAGTAATTCCTTCCTTCGGAGCTTGTTCTTGATGAATAAATTCTAGTTCCAAGTGTTTTCATCTTTTCTTTTCCGGAGTTCATATTTCCTCGGTCATTTCGTCGGAACCCCCATCTAAATCATGGCAAGGCTCATCTTATTCTTTCATCCTTCATTCTAGCTCATAATCTTTTGTCACCGGAGTTCTTCATGGTGGTTCTTCATGATTTAATTCATTCTGCAAGAGTTCGTCAAGTATCATTCCATCCTCTCTAGCTCGTGTTCTATCCTTTCCTTGTTCAGCCGAAGTGCTGTCTAAATCATTTCAGTCTTATTCGTTTCTTTTCTCATTCTAACCACTACGGTTAGAACGAGTGGTCTCATAGTCTATCTGATTCCGTGAGCTTTCCATTCTCGCCATTCTCGTTGTTTCTCTCTTCTTCTCGAGTGCTCTCAATTCTTTGCTTCTTCTTTTGAGTACTTGTTTCACCTCATCCCTTTTACCTTCAGTCTCGGTCCTAAGATCTCGGGACGAGATCTCTTGTTAGTGGAGGAGTGTTGTAACGCCCCGGATTTGATGCGCCAGGTGTCTGCCAGTTATTCGTCGTTGTTGCCATGTCATTTGCTTGCGTGTTGCACTTTGCCATGTCATCATCTGCCTTTCATATCATCATGTGCATCTCATTTTGCATACATGTTCGTCTCATGCATCCGAGCATTTTCCCCGTTGTCCGTTTTGCAATCCGGCACTCCTATGTCATCCGGCGTCCCCTTATTGCCTCTCTTCTGGAGTGGGTGTTAAACTTTCTCGGAATGGCCCGAGGTTTGCCAAGCGGCCTTGGTACAGCACCGGTAGACCGCCTGTCAAGTTTCGTGCCATTTGGAGGTCGTTTGGTACTCAACAGTTAGCAAGGGTAACCGCAGAGCCCTCTTTTGTTGCAGCCCAACACCCCTTCCAAAGTGGCCCAAAATCCACCAAACTCCCCTCCATGCTCTCGGTCGTTTGATCACGATCGCGTGGCCGAAAACCGCTCCTCATTTGGACTCTCCTAGCTCCCTCTACCTATAAATATGCCCTCCCCGTCCAAATTCGCGGATGATTTTCCCCTAACCCTAGCCCCGCTCCCTCTCCGCCGCCGGACATGTCCAGACGGAGCCGGACACGTCCGCGCCGCCGCGCCCAGCCAATGGCGCACCGCAATGTGGCCCACGCCGCCCGCGCTCTTGCCGGCCCGCCCGCCCCGCCCCTCCCCGCGCGCCCCGCGCCCGTCGCGACCGCAGCGCCGCTGGCGCCGCTCCGCCGCGCCCGTCGTCGCCGCCGCCGCCGACCGCCCTCGCCGGCGAACCTCGACCTCGCCGCCGCATCTCGCCTCGCGCCGCCTGCCGCGGTGCCTTCCCTCGCCACGGAGTGCTCCGGCGCCCGTGCTCGCCCTCGCCACCTCATCCGCCGCCGCGCCTCGCCAGCCCGCCACGGCGGCGAGCTCGCCGGAGCCTCGCCGGTGTCGCCTCGTCGACAGATCCGGGCGGGTGGACGAGATCCACCTATCCCAGGATCCAAACGCCTCCCCGCTGCACCCGGATCCCTCCGTCCCGGAACGCCTCCGTCCCGGGTTGACTTTTCCCGGAGGTATAAATTCCACTAAGTCCTCAGTTTTTCATATAATCATGCCATGTTCATCATGTTGTATCTCTGCATCCGTAGCTCTGTTTCGTGCGTGTAATATGTCAAATTGTTTGTCTCGACAAGTACTTCATTTCATTACATTGCATCATTTTCATTTGAGCTCATCTTGATGCCCGAAATGCTGTTGGAAGAGTGCATGTTGATGTTAATCTGCTGAAACTGTTATAACTTTCTCATTTGTCATTTTTGCCCTGATTGATGTGTGCATCCTATGAGGTTGATGTCTTCATGTGTTTTGATCTATGCCATGCCGTCTTTCCAGGGGTGTATTCCATGTATTTTTGTGATCAATGTGGTGACTAGCACAAGCATGCAAACTAGGCTTCGTGATATTGCTGATTTTAGTCCCTGTTCTGCTGTTATTTTGATGTCATGTAAACTTGATGCTTCAGAGAGATCCATGCATATTTTGAGATACTTCAGTAAGGATGTTTTGAACATGTGGGTATTATCTATCCATTCATGCCCTTGTTTGCAATTATGGAGTAGTCTAGCATGTCATTTGAGTGCTCTACTTTTGCTTCAAAATGTTTCCTGGCAGATTGTTTACATGTTATTCAATTTGGCCAAGGTTGCTATATTTGATACTTGCATGCTATGGACTTGTTCTTGCCTTGGTTGGTTACATAAACATGTCTTCTTGATGATGCTATGCTTATCTTGTCATGCAATGACCTGTGGTGAGTGAATCGAGCTTGTTAAGGAGGGTACTTGCTGTTGCTGTTTTGCTAGACAGATTCTGTAATTTTGTGAAGCCATGTTAACATGTTGCTACTAATCATTCTATGCATAATCTGGAGATGTTCTATAAACATGTTTTGATCTACATGTCATGATCTATCCATTCATGCCCTTAGTTGCAATTATAGCCTGCTGGGACATGTTGTAATCTTGCTCCAAAGTTACTTCGAAATGTTGTTGTTAACCTGTTAACATGAAGTTCAATGTTTCCATGATTGTTTCCTAGTGATCCATGCACCCTATGAACTTGATATTGCCATGCTTAGCTTCATAAACATGTCTTCTTGTTGTTGGTTGCCTTGCCATGCCATGTATTGCTCTATGGTGAGTGGTTCAAGCTCACCAACATGCCTACTTATTGTTGTTCCTGCCATGTATGAATCTGTAATATAACTTGCCATGTTTACATGGGTGCCATCATATTTTCCGTGCCTTTTTGGCTCATGGTCAGTAAGGGACTGTTGTTCCATGCATTTAGTAGTATCATGCCATGCCTTTGTTTGCCATGATAAGTTCCCGTAACATGTTGTTTGATAGCTCTAAACATTGCAACCTGATGTTATTTCTGCTAAAGTCTGAAACTGTTATTATTTGCAATCTTACCATGTGTTTTTGAGCATGTTCTAGTTGTTTCTGGAGATAGCTCAGTGTTCATGTTTTGTTGTCCTTTACCTGTAATTCATGCCCATGCCTTTTGTTATTATGTTGGGATGCTGTAGCTTGTTGTTTTGATGCTTGCAATATGCCTAGTTGCTGTTATGGACAGATTGTTGCTATGACTTGTATAGTGTGTGTGTTGAACAGTTGCTCCGTTTTGAGTGTGCTCTATATGAAACTTGCTTGATTTTGCATGTTGTTTCATATTATCATGTTGCATCCATGTTTTGAGGTGTTTGCTTGATGTTTGAGTGCATTTTGCATCAATGCCATGTTTAACTTGTTTTGCTCATATCTCCTAGGCCGTAGCTCCGAATCTAATGAACTTTATATGTAACTTGACTAGAATTTCGTGTAGATCATCGTGGTGCATCTTAACTTGCTGTTTAACAACTTGAACATAATGTTTATTCAGTTCTGAACCAATTTCGAAATTTGCATATGAGGACTTACCGGAATTGTTATATGTTGTTTCCGGCCTCATTTAAACTTGCCTTGATGTGTTGTTCTTGTTTGCATCATCTCTTGCCATGAGTAGCCTCATTTAGCTTTCTCATGCAACATACTTGGTTGAGCATCATGTCTTGTTCATGTGTGGTGTGTTTACTATGTTGTGTGCTTCTTCTCGATAGTTCCTGTTTCGTTGCGATCGTGAGGATTCGTTCGTCTACATGTGGTTTGTCTTCGTGGCTTCATCTTCTTCATGGACTCGTTCTTCTTCCTTGCGGGATTTCAGGCAAGATGACCGCTACCCTGGATCTCACTACTATCATTGATATGCTAGTTTGCTTCGTTCTATCGCTTTGCTGCGCTACCTATCTTTTGCTCATCAAGCCTCCCAAATTGCCATGAACCTCTAACCTTTGACACCATTCCTAGAAAACCGTTGTTTGGCTATGTTACCGCTTTTGCTCAGCCCCTCTTATAGCGTTGCTAGTTGCAGGTGAAGTTGAAGATTTCTCCATGGTGCACAGGATTTTGGTTGGGATATCACAATATCTCTTATATTATTAATGCATCTATATATTTGGTAAAGGGTGGAAGGCTCGGCCTTATGCCTGGTGTTTTGTTCCACTCTTGCCGCCCTAGTTTCCATCATACCGGTGTAATGTTCCCGGATTTTGCATTCCTAACGTGGTCGGGTGATTTATGGGACCCCCACACGTTCGCTTTGAATAAAACTTGTCCAAAGAAGGCCCAACCTTGGTTTTACCATTTGCCTCACCACCACCTACCTTTCCCTTGGGAGTAATTAACCCAAGGGTCATCTTTATTTTAGCCCCCCGCGGTGCTTATCTAAGTGCTAGTCTCGAACGGGCAGGCATCTGAGGGCCACCTCGGGCAACTCGAGGGCTGGTTTTTACTCGTGGGTGACCTATCCGGTGTTGCCACGAGAACGAGATATGTGCAGCTCCTATCGGGATTGTCGGCGCATCGGGCGGCTTTGCTGGTCTTGTTTTACCATTGTCGAAATGTCTTGTAAACCGGGATTCGAGACTAATCGGGTCTTCTGGGAGAAGGTCTATTCTTCGTTGATCGCGAGAGCTTGTCATGGGCTAAGTTGGGACACCCTGCAGGTATAAACTTTCGAGAGCTGTGCCCGCGGTTATGTGGCGAGATGGGAATTTGTTAATGTCGGGTTGTAGATAACTAGACACCAGATCCGAATTAAAACGCATCAACAAGCGTGTGTAGCCGTGATGGTCTCTTCTCGGCGGAGTCCGGAAGTGAACACGGTTTACGGGTTATGTTTGGCGTAAGTAGGTGTTCGGGATCACCTCTTGATCATTGCTAGCTTCACGACCGTTCCTTTGCTTCTCTTCTCGCTCTTATTTGTGTATGTTAGCCACCATACTTGCTTAGTCGCTCTTTGCAACCTCACCACTTTACCCCTTCCTTTCCCATTAAGCTTTGCTAGTCTTGATACCCATGGTAATGGGATTGCTGAGTCCTCGTGGCTCCTGATTACTACAACAACGATTGCAGTGTACAGGTTATGCAATGATCATGGCGAGAGCGATGCTTGCTTGCTTTGAGTTCTTCTTCCGCTTCTTCGATCGGGGATAGGTTCTGGGTCGGCGGCTGGGCTAGCGGGGTGGATATTGTTTGAGTTTCTGTTTATGTATCATCCTTAGTCGGATGTTGATCTCTTGTATTGTGATGTTGTATTCATGTGGCATTGTATGCCTTATGTATGTATCCCCATCTATTATGTAATGTTGATGTAATGATATCCACCTTGCAAAAGCGTTCCAATATGCCGGTCTATCCTTGGTGGGACCTTCGAGTTCCTTTTGGATAGGGTTGCATATTGGGCGTGACAGGGTGGGCAGCGAATTCCTTCATCGTCTGCTTCCCACTCGGACCGGACATAGTTTGGCCCAGAGCCTCCTGCCAAAGAGAGAGACTTTAACGAGTTCAGCATGTCGCCGAAGGGCAAGCGCTAGAAGATGTCCGCAGCGGTAAACTCCATTACCGGAGCCCAACCTGGCTCGGCTGGCTCAAGGATATGCGGACCGGAACCAACAACCGGATACGAGTCTGGGGGCCCGGGGTTACAGGCTTCCACAGAGGTGAGACCTGTATTCAGCTCCACCGCCGACGAGTGTGCGGCCTGCGGGAAGGGGTCCACCCCTCCGTCCTCAGGCAACGCAACCTGCTCGGTTTAGATCCGGCTCTGCGAGGTGATATCCGTGCATCGTCATTGCGGTTTAAGCCGTGCCCATCGTAACTGTTCGGTGCTCCTGGCGCAGGCCCAAATCCGTCGAAGATCAAGTTTCCGTGAATATCCGCCGTGTAGTTCAAGTTTTCGAACCTAACCTGGTGGCCAGGGGCATAGATGTCGATCTGTTCCAGATGGCCAAGCGAATTGGCCCGCAGTGCGAAGCCTCCGCACATGAAGATCTGTCCGGGGAGAAAGTCTCCCCCTGGACCGTGTTGTTGACGATTGAAGGCGCCATCAAGCCCCGCAGTGACGACACAGAGGAACTCTCAATGAAAGCACCAATGTCGGTGTCAAAACCGGCGGATCTCGGGTAGGGGGTCCCGATCTATGCGTCTAGGCTGATGGTAACAGGAAGCAAGGGACACAATGTTTACCTGTTGGGCCCTCTTGATGGAGGTAAAACCCTACTTCTGCTTGATTAATATTGAAGATATGAGTAGTACAAGAGTAGATCTACCACGAGATCATAGAGGCTAAACCCTAAGAGCTAGCCTATGATGGTATGATTGTAATTGTGATCGGCCTTCTAAGGACCAACCTCTCCGGTTTATATAGACACCAGAGAGGGCTAGGGTTTACATGGAGTCGGTTACAAGGAAGGAAACACAATATCCGGATCGCCAAGCTTGTCTTCCACGCAAAGGAGAGTCCCATCCGGACACAGGCTGAAGTCCTGAGTCTTGTATCTTCACGCTTCAATAGTCTAGACGATGTATACAATCCGGCTGTCCCGATACCCCCTAATCCAGGACTCCCTCAGTGATGTCCCATGAACTCATGATCCAGTAGAGTGTCGAGGGAGAGCTTCGTCAACACGACGGCGTGATGACGATGATGATGAAGCTACCGGCGCAGGGCTTCGCCTAAGCACTACGACGATATGATCGAGGTGGATTATGGTGGAAGGGGGGCACCGCACATGGCTAAGAGATCAGTGATCAACTTGTGTGTCCTAGGGTGCCCCTGCCCCCGTATATAAAGGAGCAAGGGGGAGGCCGGCCGGCCCTGGGGCGTGCCAAGGAGGGGAGGAGTCCACCTCCTAGTGGGAGTAGGACTCCTCCTTTCCTAGTCCAACTAGGAGGGGGAGGGGGAAGGAAGGAGAGGGAGAGGGAGAGGGAAAGAGGGGCTGCACCCCCCTCCCCTAGTCCAATTCGGACTCCCCTTAGGGGGGCGCCACCTCCTAGGCTGCTGCCCTCTCTCTTCCCTAAGGCCCACTAAGGCCCAATACTTCCCCGGGGGTACCGGTAACCCCTCCGGCACTCTGGTTTTCTCCGAAATCACCCGGAACACTTCCGGTGTCTAAATATAGTCGTACAATATATCAATCTTTATTTCTCGACCATTCAAGACTCCTCGTCATGTCCGTGATCACATCCAGGACTCCAAACTATCTTTGGTACATCAAAACACATAAACTCATAATACCAATCGTCATCAAACGTTAAGCGTGTGGACCCTACGGGTTCGAGAACTATGTAGACATGACCGAGACACGTCTCCGGTCAATAACCAATAGCGGAACCTGGATGCTCATATTGGCTCCCACATATTCTACAAAGATCTTTATCGGTCAAAGCGCATAACAACATACGTTGTTCCCTTTGTCATTGGTATGTTACTTGCCCGAGATTCAATCGTCGGTATCTCAATACCTAGTTCAATCTCGTTATCGGCAAGTATCTTTACTCGCTCCGTAATGCATCATCCCGGAACAAACTCATTAGTCACATTGCTTGCAAGGCTTATAGTGATGTGCATTACCGAGAGGGCCCAGAGATACCTCTCTGACAATCGGAGTGACAAATCCTAATCTAGATCTATGCCAACTCAACAAACACCATCGGAGACACCTGTAGAGCACCTTTATAATCACCCAGTTACGTTGTGACCATTGGTAGCACACAAAGTGTTCCTCCGGTATTCGGGAGTTGCATAATCTCATAGTCATAGGAACATGTATAAGTCATGAAGAAAGCAATAGCAACATACTAAACAATCAAGTGCTAAGCTAACAGAATGGGTCAAGTCAATCACATCATTCCCTAATGATGTGATCCCGTTTATCAAATGACAACTCATGTCTATGGCTAGGAAACTTAACCATCTTTGATTAACGAGCTAGTCAAGTAGAGGTATACTAGTGACACTCTATTTGTCTATGTATTCACACATGTACTAAGTTTCCGGTTAATACAATTCTAGCATGAATAATAAACATTTATCATGATATAAGGAAATATATAAATAACAACTTTATTATTGCCTCTAGGGCATATTTCTTTCACAAGGTCCGGCTTCTACTTTCAAGATAAGTCGGGACTTCAAATAGCAATCCTTCAACTTTGCATATGTAGCCCCCAAGGGCCGGCTTAAACTTTCAAGATAAGCCGGGACTTCAAATAGTAATGATTCAACTTTGCATATGTAGCCCCCAAGGGTCGGCTTAAACTTTCAAGATAAGCCAGGACTTCAAATAGTAATGATTTAATTTTTGCACCTGTAGCCCCCAAGGGCCAGCTTAAACTGTCAAGATCAGCCGGGTCTCATTACCATAGTTGTCCATAAAATCCAAGTATATAGCCCCCATGAATCGGCTATAGTCACAATAATGTATCAGGGTCATCATAAAATTGTCTTCAAAAAAGAGCAATGCGCATTGGCCCCCAAGTGCCAAGTGAAATACTTGTATTGTGCTTGGGACTTTTAAACAAGATGACTGTAACCCCGCCTATTGTTTGCATCCTGCACGCTGAACCCAATGTCAAAGAATCCCAAGTCGCCGATCTTCAAGAGGATATCAAGTCTCAGCAATCTGAAACCTCCAAGGCCAAAGCAGAATTGACCACTGCCTTGGCTGAGATGGAGAAGCTGAATAAGAACTTCAATGCTGACCAGGCAGGCTAGGAGACAGAGAAAACAACTTCGTTGAAGATATCAGAAGAAGCAGAAGCAGCCCTTAAGCTGGTAGCTGAAGAGCTTGCCGATTTAAAACATCAAATAAATACCATGACTGATGTCATCTTTGGTAAGTAACTTTATTTCAATTTGTTACTACCAATGCATTGTAATATTCATTCATCCGGCTTATAAATGTACTTGGTACTGCAGGCTCTAGAATCGCCCATCTTGGCGCAGACATGCGCAAGAAGCTGAAAGCTGCCTATACTCTTATAGAGCAACTGTACACTAGCGCAACAAGCTATCTCTGCTGCCTCGCACAAAACAACCGCATACCCTCATCAAGGACACGCTGGAGAAGTTATCTGTGCTGCCCCAATGGGTTGAAGATCTTAAAGGATCAGGTGCAAGCCGGTGCCATCACTGCACTAACCCGGGCCAAGGCGTGGCAAGCAGATCTTGACCCGTAAGACTTGTCTAATGGCTGCCCCAGTGCAAAGGAGGACGGGTCTACCTTCAGTGCTGAGGACTTTGCTTCAATAGCAAGAGAAATGCGTCCTTTAGCAAGCAAATTAGCTGAAGATACCGACATGTCCCATTATCACGCGGTTTATGATGCTGACAACAAGAATGTTAAAGCGCCGATCCATGAATCCCAGGACCTTACTCCTCCAATTCGTAAGCACACTTTTGCCCCTGACATTGACCCTTCAACACTTATTGGTGATGAGGTTGTATTCAAAGCTTTGACTAGGATCAATTGGACAACCTCTGACTTACAACCAATGGGTGAAGAGGAAGACGATGAACCTATGCAAGATGACCCGGAACCCTCTACCCGCCAAGGTCAAGACCTGTAATCCGAAGGCCGGCTTACCATCTGCTAGTTAAAATACTTTATCAAACACTTATTCTTTTGGGTCGTCTGTTGCCTTGTAATAGGCTAGCTTGAAAACAATGATCTGCCATGCCATCGCGCATGTTGATTTGCGTAACAATCATGAGCCATTTGATCTTATCTAACAATCCACTGTTTATGCTCATAACCATTGTCAACTTTGCTGATCATATTGTCATAAACCCTGCATACAAACAGAGAACAAGTGCCTTGGCGTTTTACCCAAAGGCAGGTCGTCATGCCCTATATAAAAACCACTGGTGATTGCATCGTCCATAACCAGGGCCGGTTTATCAAAACCTCATATAATCATAACAAAATAAATATCATACATGTGATACTTATGCGTATTGCCGGCTTACCATGCCATATGCAATAAGGGTACCAACCCAGACTTAGAGCGCAGCACTCTGTGCAATTTATTCATACTATCGGCTTACAATGCCATAGACAGCAAAGGGTAACATCCCAAATCTTTAGAGTACAGGACTCCAAACATATGATCATCATACACTGGCAACTTAACGTCCAAAGCCAGACCGGGTTAACAAAACACTGGGTATTATCAAATAAAGATCAAGGCATCATGGCCTGAATCAACTTTCAACCATATATCAATATGGTACAAACAGAAATTACCAAAAAGATTCAAAGTCAATATAAACCAGAAAAACAAGCCATTCAAAGGCTACCAAGCCTCAACATCAAGTGCTATTCAAGGGATGCACAGCCACTGAGTTACTCATTAATTCAAACCTGTAAGCCGGGCCTCACATGACCAATCGCCGTTTTAACTTTGACAAGTTTAGGGTCTTTATAAGATTGACTGTCAAGAGTACGGCGAGTCATTCCAGGATTACTTGGTCAGAGTGGCAAGCATACAAAGGCAGGATAACCCGATTTTTGGTGAATACACCTGGCGTCCAACCCTATTACAAGGGACACAAAGCTCCTGTTCATTTAACAAGAAGCCCCCAAGTAATATTTCGATCCAGGCATACTAGCCGGATCAAAAGTGTAATCATAGCTATGCTCAATAAGCAGGAAGCCCCCAAGTGACCTTATGAAGTAACAATAAAGTCTCTCTCAGAAATGAAATGACAGAGGCCCTGAATCATTAGGGATGCTGGCTTTATTATACTAATCATAATGTATACATTGGTAAAAGTATGTACATCACAAGAGCCGGTGGCTCAGGTGTAATAAGGCAGAAGATGAGTAATATTACATGGCCAGTGGGTCTCCTCCTCCGACGTGTATGAGTCCTTGTGGTCTCGAACATCAATAAGGTAGTATGACCCGTTGTTCAGATTTTTGCTGATTACAAAAGGTCCTTCCCAAGGTGGGGATAGCTTGTGCATGTCAGATTGATCCTGGATGAGCCGAAGCACCAAATCTCCTTCTTGAAAAGGTCTCTTTCAAATCGTCTATCAAAATCTCCTTTTTCCTAGATTTCACAACAATATCATCCACATAGGCATGAACATTACGTCCAATCTGGTCATGGAGGCAATTCTGAACACATCGCTGGTAAGTCGCCTGGGCACTCTTGAGCCCAAAGGGCATAGATACATAGCAGAAGGCTCCAAAGGGAGTGATAAAAGTTGTCTTCTCTTGGTCCTTAACTGCCATCTTGATCTGATGATAACCAGAATAAGCATCCAGAAAGCTCAAGCGCTCACAACCCGTCGTAGCATCAATAATCTGATCAATACAAGGGAGAGCAAAAGGGTCAGCCGGACAAGCCTTATTAAGGTCTGTATAATCCACACACATACGCCAAGTTCCATTTTTCTTAAGCACCAGCACCGGGTTAGCTAACCACTCAGGATGAAAAACTTCAATGATGAATCCAGCAGCCGAGAGCCGAGCCACTTCTTCACCAATTGCCTTGCGCCTTTCTTCATTAAAATGGCGAAGGAATTGCTTGACCGGTTTAAACTTCGGATCCACATTAGGCTCAGCGAGTCCTCGGTAGACCTGGCATGTCAGAAGGTTTCCATGCAAAGATGTCCCGGTTCTAACGGATGAACTCGATGAGCGTGCTTTCCTATTTCAGATCCATGTTAGCACTGATGCTGAATTGCTTGGACGAATCGCCAGGAACAAAATCGACCAGCTTAGTGTCATCTGCCGACTTAAACTTCAACAGGGGGTCATTCTCTGTAGTTGGCTTCTTCAAAGGCGTCATATCCGCCGGGTCAACATTATCTTTATAAAATTTCAAGTCCTCGGTGGCACAAGCCTACTCAGCATACACAACATCACCCTCTTCATAGTCCAGAGCAATCTTCCTATCACCGTGCACCATGATGGTGCCCTTATGATCCAGCATTTTAAGCTGCAAATAAACATAACAAGGTCGTGCCATGAATTTGGCATAAGCCGGCTGCCCGAACAAAGCGTGATCCGGGATTTTGATATTGACCACCACAAAGGTCAATTTCTCAGCTCTGGAATCATGATCATCTTCAAAGGCTACCTCCAGGGTTATCTTACCCACTGGATACGCCGACTTACCAGGCACCACCCCATGGAAAACAGTGGAAGACGTCTTAAGATCTTTGTCAGTCAAATTCATACGACGAAAAGTATCATAGTAAAGTATATTGATACTACTACCCCCCATCCATGAGCACCTTTTTAAGCTTATATCCTCCTACTGAGGGGCAACCACCAATGCCAACTGACCTGGATTGTCAACCCGGGGCGGGTGATCTTCACGGCTCCATACAATAGGCTACTCAAACCACCTCAAATAACGAGGTACTGCCGGTTCAACTGAGTTCCCCGTGTCGGTGTCCTGGGTATGGGGCTATCGAGCCCTGCCTGCCTGCGGCCCACCACGTGGATCCATCGACAGCCTGGTACAGCCCAGCTTCAACATCAACAACTCAAGACCCTCGCGATGGGCCAAGCCTCGTGAGGCGGATGACGTCAAGACCCCCGAGGGGATCGGCCTCCCCAGGATGGCTCCCGAGGGGCGGAGAGTTCCATGCAAGGTTTAACTCATGAGGCTCAGCTGACGTGAGCCATGACGACCAAGGCTAGGCAGGCGCAGAGCGCAGGTTTCCTCTTTCGTGCAAAGAAGGCAAGTCGCAGGCGCGGAGTCTCGAGGAATCGGCCAAAGGTTTCCATTCTGGTGCAACAATACCAAGACCGACAGGACGGCAAGACGGAGGTCATCGACGAGCCCACCGCAGCGTCACGACCAGAGGCTTTTCGCAGGCAAAGACTACTTTTGTCAGGATAAGCTGTACTACTTGTCCCCTTTCAAATCCGGATGTTGTGGGATCCCTTCCCCGCCAACATTTGGGAAGAGGACCAAGGCCACTATAAATAGGACTAGCCACCACCATAGAGGCAAGACAAGCCGAACTAGCTCATACCTCACCAGCTCCCACGAGAGCAAGAACACCTCACCTCCTGAGGCCAGTTCATCCTCTGTACTAGTTCATCCTCAGCCCTCCGAGGCAATCCACCAAAACGTTGGAGTAGGGTATTACACCGCAAGGTGGCCCGAACCAGGATAAATTGTTGTGTCTCCTTGTCCCTTTGAGCTCGACGCGCTAGGCTTAGGAGGATCGCGAGTAGGCAGGCTGGGTAGGTCGAGATCTCCGCACACACCCCAGAGTTCGAACCTCTCAAGGGTTTGCGGATCACTTAATCCAACATTTGGCGCACCAGGTAGGGGTGCATCGGATCTTCTCTTCCGCCGATCGATCCACCACCACTCCGACACCTCCATGGCCGTCGCACGCCGAGCCCACGTCGAACGTCGGGCTGCAGTCGCCGCTCGCGTTGCTCAGACGGCTCCGGTGGGTGATGGTTGTGCCCTTCGCGCTCCGTCTCCGGTGGACAACGCCGCCACGGGCCCTGCCGGCCACGAGCAGCAAGCTTCATCGCTGCACCCATCGGTGCGCCGCGACGGGCGCACCGCCACTCTGTCACTGACCCCAGCAGCTTCGTCCTCCCACGCGCGTCGCGCCCAAGCGGACGCGCAGACCGCTCTGCTCATGGCGCGGGAGCTCCTTTGCTACCGCCCGGTTGGTGACCTATACGAGGAGTGGTTCAAGCGGATCGCAGAGCTCGTCAGCATGGCGCACGGGGGCTCCGCCGAGCCGGCTCGCTCGCTGCCTCAGCAACCACCCTGATACGTCTCCGTCATATCTATAATTTTTTGTTGTTCCATGCCAATATTCTTCAACTTTCATATACTTTTGGCTACTTTTTATACTATTTTTGGGACTAACATATTGATCCGAAGGCTCAAAGCAGCCTCACATCATTGCATGTTTTATGTTATGCAGAAACCCAATATCAAACGGAATCCAAACGGGATAAAAACAGACGGAGAATTATTTTGGAATATTTGGGATTTTCTGGAGGAAGAATCAACGCGAAACGGTGTCCGGTGGCCACGAGGCAGGTCGCCCTCCCCCGGCGCGCCTGGACTCTTATGGGCCACGCGTAAGGCAGTTGACGCTCTTCTTTTGCCGCAAGAAAGCTAATTTTACGAGAAAAATCTGGGCGAAAGATTCACCCCAATCGGAGTTACGGATCTCCAGATATAAAAGAAACGGTGAAGGGGTAGAATTTGAGAACGCAGAAACAGAGAGATAGATCCAATCTCGGAGGGCTCTCGCCCTCCCAAGCCATGGGAGCCAAGGACCGGGGGAAACCCTTCTCCCATCTAGGGAGGAGGTCAAGGAAGAATAAGAAGAAGGGGGGCTCTCTCCCCCTTGCTTCCGGTGGCGCCGGAGCGCTGCCGGGGGCCATCATCATCACCACGATCTTCACCAACACCTCCATCATCTTCACCAACATCTCCATCACCTTCCCCCATCTATATCCAACGGTCCACTCTCCCGCAACCCGATGTACCCTCTACTTGAACATGATGCTTTATGCTTCATATTATTAACCAATGATGTGTTGCCATCCTATGATGTCTGAGTAGATTTTCGTTGTCCTATCGGTGATTGATGAATTGCTATGATTGGTTTGAGTTGCATGTTTTATTATTGGTGTTGTCCTATTTTGCCCTCCGTGTCGCGCAAGCCTGAGGGATTCCCGCTGTAGGGTGTTGCAATGCATTCATGATTCGCTTATAGTGTGTTGCGTGAGTGACTGAAAGACAAACCCGAGTAAGGGGATTGTTGCGTATGGGAAAAAGGGGACTTGATACTTTAATGCTATTGTTGGGTTTTACCTTAATGAATCTTTAGTAGTTGTGGATGCTTGCTAGAGTTCCAGTCACAAGTGCATATGATCCAAGTAGAGAAAGTATGTTAGCTTATGCCTCCCCCTCAAGTAGAATTGCAATTCTATTTGAGGGAGAGGCATAAGCTAACATAGTCAATTGCTTAGGGACAATTTCACAACTCCTACCACCACTTTTCCACACTCGCTATATTTACTTTATTGCATCTTTATCTAAACAGCCCCTACTTTTTATTTACGTACTCTTTATTATCTTGCAAACCTATCCAACAACACCTACAAAGTACTTCTAGTTTCATACTTGTTCTAGGTAAAGCGAACGTCGAGCGTGCGTAGAGTCGTATCAGTGGCCGATAGGACTTGAGAGAGTATTTGTTCTAACTTTAGCTCCTCGTTGGGTTCGACACTCTTACTTCTCGAAAGAGGCTACAACTATCCCGTATACTTGCGGGTCATCACACCTCCAGCGGGCGACGTGGTGCACCTCCAGCCCAGGGCGTCATCGTCGAGCCAAGGCGTGTGGCACCATGGTGCGACCCACCGCGCCCTGCGCCAGCTCAGGAGGATGTGAGCTTCCAGGTGGTGCAGCAACCTCAAGGAGAAGCGCGCGTACTTCCAGCACCCTGCACCAGGCCCACATACCACCGCAGGAGGTGGCGGTGCGCATGCACCAGGACCAGTTTCCACCCCCTCGACGACCTTCGGTGGCCACTGCAGGATGTCACGCGTTCACCCCGGAGCTCCACAACATCGTCTGGCCAAGCAAGTTCAAGCCTAACCTGCCTCCACGCTACGACAGCACCGCCGACCCCGCCGAGTTCCTGCAGCTCTACGAGCTGAGTATCAAGGCGGCCAGCGGCGACGGGAAGATCATGGCAAACTAGTTCCCGATGGCCCTCAAGGATGGCGCGCGTTCTTGGCTCCTAAACCTACCCGAGGGGTCAGTCTCTTCCTGGGAGGAGATGCGTGGCCGCTTCATCGCCAACTTCCAGGGCACTCGCGACCGTCCGTCGGCCGCGGGTGACCTACGTCGCATCAAGCAGCATCCTAGAGAGACCCTGCAGAAGTATATCTAGCGCTTCAACAACGTTCGCCTCAAGATCCCCAAGGTGTTGGACAAGGCCATCATCTCAGCGTTCACTGATGGCGTTCATGATGTCAAGATGAAGGAGGAGCTCGCCATCCATGAGGATCTCTGCACAACCCTGGAGATGTTCAACATGGCGAACAAGTGCGCAAGGGCTGAGGAGGGGTGTCTCTCCCTCCTCGAGCTCCCCGATGCTGATCCAGAAGACAAGAAGGCCAAGACCAAGGACATGAAGTGCAAGGGGCCAGTCGTGCTTGCGGTCGAACCAGAGATGAAGCGCGGCTGCGACCACCCCGAGTCATCCAAGAGCAACCGGTTGTTCTGCGTCTTCCACAACGTGCACAGCCACAACATCAACGACTGTCAGGAGCTCAGGGCCCTCCGCGATGGGCGCCTCGGTCAACGCCCTGAGCGCAACGATCGAGGCTACGGCCGTGGAGGTGGCCGAGGCAGAGGACGCTGGGACAGACGCGACCACCATCAGGAGTGGTGTGAGCAGCCTCGTGAGGACCGCTGGCAAGGCCGGCCTCGCGAGGGCTCCTGGAGGGAGCAGCCTCGCGAGGAGCGCCCTTAGGGCAATGCTACTCTGCCTCCACTGCCTCCACTGCCAAGAAGGAACGAGGATCACCACCAGGACGAGGGGGCTGGGGGCTTCCAGGAGCCTCGAGCCATCGCCTGCATCTTGGGCAGCTCACAGGCCCCGGCTTCCCACCGCATCTTCAAGCAGTTCGCGCGCGAGGTGAATGCAGCGCTTCCCAAGCCCAAAGCAACTCGCCCTCTCCGGTGGTCCAAGTGCGCCATCACCTTCAGCTCCTCAGACCAGCTCAAGTGCGCGGCCACTGCTGGCGCACTCCCCTCCGCTCCCCCGTCATCAGCAATGTGGTCGTCACCAAGACTCTCATTGATGGCGAAGCAGGGCTCAATGTTCTGTCTGTTCAGATGTTCGACATGTTTCAAGTGTCATACTACCAGCTTCACCCAACCAAGCCATTTTCAGGAGTGACCGACGGTTCTACGCACCCGATAGGGCAGGTCCGCCTCCCTGTCACCTTCGGCGAGCGCAACAACTACCGCACCGAGCTCATCGACTTTGACGTCGCCGACATCCGCCTGCCCTACAACGCCATCCTAGGGTACCCAACACTGGCCAAGTCATAGCAGCTACGCATCACGGCTACAACGTCCTCAAGATGCCAGGAAGCGGCGGCGTCATCACGGTCACGTGCCAAGAGAAGGATGCGGTGTGCTCCCTCGAGCGCGCCTTCCAGGATGCAGCGGTCGAGAACCCTGTGGACGAGGACGGCACCCTCCCTCCTGAGGTCGCCCCCAATATGAAGAAGCTGCAGCTGGGACAGGGGTCTCATGAAGGAGCAATGCCGGAGGACGCTGCGCTGTGCCTCGCATCCCCGAACGCGGCACCTTCATCCATCGCGTAGGAAGGCGCACCCGGCGCCCCTCTTAGGCTGGGCTTGAGAGCTCTCCTCGGGAGGGCCTCAGACCTAGCCAGGGTCACGAGGGAGGCGCTCTTCAGATCACGCTTCCCAGGAGAAGGCGTCAGGTGGGAGGCACCAGGCGTACAGTGTTGGGGAATGTAGTAATTTCAAAATTTTCCTACGCACACGCAAGATCATGGTGATGGCATAGCAACGAGAGGGGAGAGTGTTGTCCACGTACCCTCGTAGACCGTAAGCGGAAGCATTAGCACAACGCGGTTGATGTAGTCGTACGTCTTCACGATCCGACCGATCCAAGCACCGAACGTACGGTACCTCCGAGTTCAGCACACGTTCAGCTCGATGACGATCCCCGGGCTCCGATCCAGCAAAGCTTCGGGGATGAGTTCCGTCAGCACGACGGCGTGGTGACGATGATGATGTTCTACCGGCGCAGGGCTTCGCCTAAACTCCGCGACGATATGACCGACGTGGAATATAGTGGAGGGGAGCACCGCACACGGCTAAGGAACAATCCGTAGATCAACTTGTGTGTCTATGGGGTGCCCCCTGCCCCCGTATATAAATGAGTGGAGAAGGGGAGGGCCGGCCCTCTCTATGGCGCGCCCTAGGGGAGTCCTACTCCCACCGGGAGTAGGATTCCCCTTCCTAGTCCAACTAGGAGTCCTTCCAAGTAGTAGGAGTAGGAGACAAGGAAGGGAAGAGAGAAGGAAGGAAGGAGGGTGCGGCCCTCCCCTAGTCCAATTCGGACTAGGCCATGGGCGCGCCCTGCCCTAGGCAGCCCTCTCTCTTTCCCGTATGGCCCAAATAAGGCCCAATACTTCTTCCCGCGAATTTCCGTAACTCTCCCAGACTCGAAAATACCGAATCACTCGGAACCTTTCCGAACTCCGAATATAGTCATCCAATATATCGATCTTTACGTGTCGACCATTTCGAGACTCCTCGTCATGTCCCCGATCTCATCCGGGACTCCGAACTTCTTCGGTACATCAAAACTTATAAACTCATAATAAAACCGCCATCGTAACGTTAGCGTGCGGACCCTACGGGTTCGAGAACTATGTAGACATGACCTAGAACTATTCTCGGTCAATAACCAATAGCGGAACCTGGATGCCCATATTGGCTCCTACATATTCTACGAAGATCTTTATCGGTCAAACCGCATAACAACATACGTTGTTCCTTTGTCATCGGTATGTTACTTGCCCGAGATTCGATCGTCGGTATCCAATACCTAGTTCAATCTCGTTACGCAAGTCTCTTTACTTGTTACGTAATGCATCATTCCGTAACTAACTCATTAGCTACATTGCTTGCAAGGCTTATAGTGATGTGCATTACCGAGAGGGCCCAGAGATACCTCTCCGACAATCGGAGTGACAAAACCTAATCTCAAAATACGCCAACCCAACATGTACCTTTGGAGACACCTGTAGTACTCCTTTATAATCACCCAGTTACGTTGTGACGTTTGGTAGCACCCAAAGTGTTCCTCCGGTAAACGGGAGTTGCATAATGTCATAGTTACAGGAACATGTATAAGTCATGAAGAAAGCAATAGCAACATACTAAACGATCAAGTGCTAGGATAATCGGAATGGGTCAAGTCAATCACATCATTCTCCTAATGATGTGTTCCCGTTAATCAAATGACAACTCATGTCTATGGTTAGGAAACTTAACCATCTTTGATTAATGAGCTAGTCAAGTAGAGGCATACTAGTGATGTTATGTTTGTCTATGTATTCACACATGTATCATGTTTCCGGTTAATACAATTCTAGCATGAATAATAAACATTTATCATGAAATAAGGAAATAAACAATAACTTTATTATTGCCTCTAGGGCATATTTCCTTCATTCAGGAGTTCATCAGCAAGGCAATCGAGGAGATTCAAGAGGCAAGGGTTCTGCAAGGCGATCGACGCGTGCCGCGAGGCGCAGCCCACTGCCCCGGCAAGGGTAAGGAGTTCCGTGTCTGCATCGACATCCCCGGGCTCAATAGGGCCGCATCTCGGCAGCTCATCTGGCCATCTCGTGTCGGCTGATGCGAGGGTCCACCTCACAGCTACGTCTGCATACCTTTCGGCCTGCCGGGCGTGGCTGTGGTGTTCCAGCACGGCATGAGGGACGCCCTGGCGGCTCACGAGGTCAGGCATCAGGCGATCCTGGCGGAGATGGAGGAGCACCTTCAGGAGCCTCCCGGGACTCTGAGCCTCCCGAGGCTCAGCACCGGAACGGCTCGTGAGGAACGACTCCAGCAGCGTGCGCTTTTTGGCTACTTCAACACCTCTTCAGTGACGGTGCCAGGTGACATCTCTCTAGTTCGTTCAGTCTGGGGGCGCCCCTCGGGCTACATCATCCCCATGCCGTGTGGGTCTGTCCCTACGGCCTGTATCCCTTTTGCATCTATCAGAGTTAGTTTACCCTTCTTCGCAAGCTACCTTTAAGTTATCAATTGCCTGACCGGCGCTTCGTCGCTAAGAACGTCTCGCGCCCTTGCAAGCCCTCCCGCGACCGCCTCATGATTAAGGACTGGCACGACGTCTATGCTCAGGTCCGTCCCTGCAGTGTCGCTAAATCCAAGAGGCCAAGCTCTGGCTCACGGGCCAGTCCCCGTGTACGTCACCTCCCATGGCCCTTAGTGCCTTGTTCTCACATGAGCTAATCGTGGGCGGATGAGTAAGGGCGCGCAACCTGGTGCCCCCGTGGCCACGGGAACCGCCCGGTTGTTTTTCTTCAGGATCTTTGCATGAGAAGATTGGGCACGGCGTCTGTGCTCGGGTCCGTCCCTGCAGCGTTGATAAACCCAACGGTTGAGCTTTGGTTGGCGGGCCGACCCCGTTCACGTCACCTCCTGGGGTCGTTGGTGTCTGGCCTTCTCATGGAATAACCTCAGGAGACTCATTCGGCGCAGGCTGCCTAACCATCTCGCAGGATTAACACAAGCATCCCCAATCAATTATGCATGTTCTCTCTTATTTTACAAGGTTTACATAAAGAGGGAGAATGCCGGCAGCTGGAGTTCTGGGCTGGAAAAGGAGCAGATATTAGAGACCTATTTTGCACAACTCCAAAAGTCCTGAAACTTCATGGAGAGTCATTTGGGAATTAATAAAAAATATTAGGCGAAGAAAGCACCAGAGCGGGGCCACTAGCCATCCACAAGGGTGTAGGGCGTGCCCCCTGCCTTGTGGGCCCCCTGTCAGGCCTCCGGTGCCCATCTTCTGCTATATGGTGTGTTTTGACCTGGAAAAAAAATCAAAAGGAAGCTTTCGGGGCGAAGCGCCGCCATCTCGAGGCGGATCCTAGGCAGAACCAATCTAGGGCTCCGACGGAGCTGTTCTACCGGTGAAACTTCCCTCCGGGAGGGGGAAATCGAAGCCATCATCATCACCAACGGTCTTCTCATCGAGAGGGGGTCAATCTCCATCAACATCTTCACCAGCACCATCTCCTCTCAAACCCTAGTTCATCTCTTGTATCTGATCTTTGTCTCAAAACCTCAGATTGGTACCTGTGGGTTACTAGTAGTGTTGATTACTCCTTGTAGTTGATACTAGTTGGTTTATTCGGTGAAAGATCATATGTCTAGATCCTTAATGATAATTAATACTCCTCTGATTATGAACATGAATATGTTTTTTGAGTAGTTACGTTTGTTCCTGAGGACATGGGAGAAGTTTTGTTATAAGTAATCATGTGAATTTGGTATTCGTTCGATATTTTGATGAGATGTATGTTGTCTCTCCTCTAGTGGTGTTATGTGAACGTCGACTACATGACACTTCACCATTGTTTGGGCCTAGGGGAAGGCATTGGGAAGTAATAAGTAGATGATGGGTTGCTAGAGTGACAAAAGCTTAAACCCTAGTTTATGCATTGCTTCGTCAGGGGCTGATTTGGATCCATATGTTTCATGATATGGTTAGATTTATCTTAATTCTTCTTTCGTAGTTGCGGATGCTCGCGAGAGGGGTTAATCATAAGTGGGAGGCTTGTCCAAGGAAGGACAACACTCAAGCACCCGTCCACCCACATACCAAATCATTAAAGTAACGAACGCGAATCATATGAGAATGATGAAAACTAGCTTGACAGTAATTCACAAGTGTCCTCGGGAGCGCTTTGCTTTATATAACAGTTGTCCAGGCTTGTCCTTTGCTACAAAAAAGAATTGGGACACCTTGCTGCACCTTAGTTACTTTTGTTACTTGTTACCCGTTACGAATTATCTTATCACACAACTATCTGTTACCGATAATTTCAGTGCTTGCAGAGAATACCTTGCTGAAAACCGCTTGTTATTTCCTTCTGCTCCTCGTTGGGTTCGACACTCTTACTTATCGAAAGGACTACGATAGATCCCCTATACTTATGGGTCATCATCATGACGCCCTTGTCCCCGATCGCCTGCAACCCCTGCCATGGCCGTGAATCATCTGTCCTCTGTAGCCATTCCCATCGCAGACAAAGGGTGATGCCATGCTTGTGCGGATCAATGACGCCCAACCCGCCTAGGTGCTTAGGGCGGCACACCCTCTGCCATGCGACTACGCACTTTCCTCCTTGAACCTCATCTGAACCAGCCCAGGAAAAAGCACGGCACCCTTTGTTGATTTTGTCCAGAGCCCATTTAGGTGCTTTCCGCAACGATCATGTGATGCGTCGGTCTTGCCCTCATGAATTGGTTTACAAGGATTAACCTACCAGGCCTAGTCACCATCCCCCGTTGCCATCCTAGCAGTATTTTCAGAGCTGCATCAACCATGGGCTGCCAGTCCGATCTGGTGAGTTGCTTGATGCTAAGTTGCAGGCCTAGGTATTTGCACGGGAATTGCCTGATTTGCCAGGGCAGAGTATTCCCCGGGATCTGTTCATCCCTCTCCTCCCCTCAGATTAGAATCACCGAGGATTTGGCATAGTTCACTCGCAGGACGGAAGCTTCACCGAAGATCTGCAGTACTTCTTGGACAAAGAACAGGTCCGCTGGCAAGTAGAACCACATCATCTGCGTACAGAGATAGCCTCTGTGTAGGCCCGGTCACTTATAAAACTAGCAATAACTTGAAGAGTGTCACCGTCAGATGACGATGTCGGGTTATTTTTGCTCCTTTTGGGGACATATCATTTCTCTTTTATTAGTGCGTGTCGCATGGAGCATCCAAATTGCAATACCAAAAGAAACCACCTTTCTTTGTGTACAGGGAGCACCATGACCTCATATGTCAAGAGTTGTAACACCGAGCTAGCACCAACGATATACAACACCGGACGCCCAGACTCCGCTGCGATGGCGAACCCGGCGGGTAAATTTTTGGTGACCACTGTAAAATTTTAGCAAAAAAACTGCGTTGACGCACACTATCATGCTAGTACTCCCTCCGTCCCATAATATACGAGTGTTTTTAACACTAGTGTAGTGTCAAAAACGCTATTATATTATGAGATGGATGGAGTAGAACTGAATGGAAAAGGCAAGCAATCCGCACGCTAGAAAAGTTGACTCTTTTGATGCGCAGACAATTCACGCCTACCTGAATCTAGAGCGAAGGATCTTGAAGCTGCCTTCGCACGCTAAAAAGTTGAGCATCTCTTGATGGAATGGATGCATTTTACTTGCTGACTAAGAGTCAGGGATGCCATTCCTTCCGGTGATCCAGTGCCAGGGCCTGCTTTTCGCCCCCACTGAACTAGCTTCACCTCTTCACCAAAGAACACGATGCCTCCTCACCTTTACCTGAAAAATTGTCCTTTCTTCAATGGAATAGAAGGGAGGGCATCCAAAATTCATGCTATCATCCATTGGTCCATCACCCAGCGCTTCTTGGCGACACCGTTAATTACCAATCATGCTGCTATGCGTCGATGCATACCAGTACTTAATCATAAACGCCCATTTACTCCGTTTCGGAAAAAAAAATTTCCGTTTCGAAAAAAATAAACGCCCATTTACAGCGAACTCCAGCTACATCCCCTCTCCCAAACAAGAACAGGTCGTTACCATGACAACTCGTAAGGCGAGGTTAATATTACTAGTATTTGCCTGCAGATTTTGAGTATTCAAGAGAACTAGAAGCCGCGTTTATATTACTATAAATATAAACAAATAAATAAATAAAAGATCATCCGCGTTTGAGTGAGCTGTAAACGGTGGTGGCAAGGCGAGCGCAATAATTGTACCCTTAACCACTCTACTACCAGAACAGTCAACAGAATGACATATGGAGAGCAAACAAAAGGAGAAAAAACCATCCATTCACATGTTTCTCATCAGCGGCATGCAGCCATGCAATGCAATGATTCTCTCCTCGCCCGCTGCGTTTGTATTGTACCCGGCGAAAGGAAAGAAATGCTTTGACCGAAAACAGTCACAGCCTTGGGCAAGAGAGGAAGGAACCAGCTACTGACCGTGTTCATTCAGAAATGGACAGTCTCTATTGAGAACCGAATCAAAGCACCAGGTCACCCTAGGAACGACAGCGACAGTGCGCGCGCGGTAGAGTGTGGACTTGTGGACGTGACGGACAAGCCGACGTCAACGGCACGGCGACCCGACCTCCGGCGTCACGCCCCCGGCGTGTGCGGCGGCAGCTGGCACCGTTTTGCAGGATCACCACCGCACCGCACCGCACCGTCTGCAGAGCTGGCACAGCGCTGCCGCATTGACCTCGTGCTCTCCTTTGCTGCCGCGAGGAGGTAGTAAAAAAAAAAGAGTAAACTCAGCGTATGGGGGTAGGCGCCGACCGACACGGGGGCAACAGGGTGCGCGTCGGCGCGACCAAAGACGGAAGGAAGGGACGCGAAGGTCGCTCTGCTTTCCTTTCCTCGCTTGCCCCTCCTCCGTCCTCCCTCCCGCGCCCGGAATAAAAATCTGAAAACAGCAAGGCACCAAACGCCCGGGAGCCCCCAACACACCACCACACACCATTTCTTCCCCCCTTTGCCTCTCGCCTCGTCTCCCCCGCAGACCTCCTCAGCCGGCCTACTCTCCCTCCCTCCTCTAAAAGCCCAGGTCAAACTCCCCCGGCCAGCGAGGGAGACGGGGGAGAGAGAGGGAGAGGTGAGAGGCTCTCGGATCCGAGCTGCTCCCTCCCGCGCCCGCCCAGATCTCCTGCGCAGCCCAGCACCCGACGCCCCGGATCTGCGCCTGTCGCAAAGGTATTCCTTTTCCCGTCCACTCTCGCTCCCCGGATCTGCGCCTCCTCCCCGGAGCCGGACGCGGCTTCCGTTCCTAGCTCCGCGGCTGCTGCGGAGTAGGAGTAGCTACCTAACTTAGCTGATCTAGTCTACTAGATTAGATGATGATAAGCATCGAGAGCGGAGTTTACGGTAGGCCCACCAGAGCAAATCTCGCCTCTCGGCCCCGGGGATCTCGACCTCCGGTAGATATCTTTACGTGTTTCCAATTAAAGCGGGCCTGCAAAATGTTTTAAGGATCCGCGTCTGGCTTTGATGAAATCTCGGAGACTCATCCACTGCTTCTTCTGCTCAGATCTACAAGCGACCAGCCGGCAGCTTGCGGTCGCTGGTGGTTGGTTGGTTGGTTGGCGAGGAGGAGGAGGAGGATTAGGCGGCGGAGATGTCGTCCAGCACGATCCGGAAGGCGCTGGGCGCCGTCAAGGACCAGACCAGCATCGGGCTCGCCAAGGTCACCAGCAACATCGCGCCGGAGCTCGACGTGCTCATCGTCAAGACCACCAGCCACGACGACGAGCCGGCCGAGGAGCGCCACATCCGCGAGATCCTCCACCTCACCTCTGGATCCCGCGCCCACGTCGCCGCCGCCGTCGCCGGGTGCGCCCGCAGGCTCTCCCGCACCCGCGACTACGTCGTCGCGCTCAAGTCGCTCATGCTCGTGCACCGTCTCCTCACCGACGGCGACCCCTTCTTCCACCGGGAGCTCCTCCACGCCACGCGCCGGGGCACCCGCCTCCTCAACCTCTCCGACTTCCGTGACGAGGCGCACTCTGGCTCGTGGGACCACTCCGCCTTCGTCCGCACCTATGCGCTCTACCTCGACCAGCGCCTCGAGTTCCTCCTCCACGAGCGCAAGCAGGGCTCCAACGCTAATGGAAGCGCCAGCCTGAACGGGCCATCGCCGCGTGACCGTTGGGGTTCTCCTGACCCGTATGGCCGCCGGTCACCCTCCTACACCTCCCCTCCGGGGAATGGGTATGGAGGGTACGATGATAACCGTGACAGCAGGAATGGGGGGAACTCTGATGACAAGAGGCCGCCGACCCCTGTGAGGGATATGAAGCCAGAGCGGGTCCTTGGCCGTATGCACCACCTGCAGCAGCTGCTCGACAGGTTCCTTGCCTGCCGCCCCACGGGTGGCGCGAAGCAGAGCAGGATGGTGCTGGTTGCACTGTATCAGATGGCGAGGGAGAGCTTCCAGCTCTATGCCGATATCTGTGAGGTACTTGCGGTGCTGCTGGACAGGTTCTTTGACATGGAATACGCTGATTGTGTCAAGGCCTTTGAGGCATATGCCAGTGCGGCAAAGCAGATTGATGAGCTTTGCTCATTTTATGCTTGGTGCAAGGACACCGGTGTAGCGAGATCATCGGAGTACCCAGAGGTGCAGCGGGTCACTGATAAGTTACTGGAGACATTGGAGGAGTTTATGAGGGACCGGGCAAAGCGCCCCAAGAGCCCACCACGGGAGCCTGAGCCCGAGCCGGTCAAGGAGGAAGAGCCAGAGCCGGACATGAACAGCATCAAGGCGCTTCCTGCACCAGAGGACTACAAGGAGCCTGAACCTGAGAAGGTGGAGGAAGAGGTGAAGCCAGAGCCCCCGCCGCAGCCCCAGGGTGATCTGGTGGACCTTAGAGAAGACACTGTGAGTGCAGATGAGCAAGGCAATAGGCTTGCTCTGGCCCTCTTCCAAGGGCCACCTGCTGCTGCTGGTAGCAATGGGTCATGGGAGGCCTTCCCTTCCAATGGTGGCAATGAAGTGACTTCTGCGTGGCAGAATCCTGCAGCTGAGCCCGGTAAGGCTGATTGGGAACTCGCCCTTGTGGAGACGGCCAGCAACTTGTCCAAGCAGAAGGCTGTAATGACAGGTGGTATGGATAATCTGCTACTGAATGGTATGTACGACCAAGGTGTTGTGCGTCAGCATGTCAACGCACAGGCGACTAGTGGAAGCTCCAGCAGTGTTGCTCTACCTGCGCCTGGACAGAAGACACAGATGCTGGCTCTTCCGGCACCAGACGGTTCGATGCAGAACGTTGGTGGGGATCCTTTTGCGGCATCCCTTACCTTCGCACCACCATCCTATGTGCAGATGGCCGAGATGGAGAAGAAGCAGCAGTTCTTGACACAGGAGCAGATGATGTGGCAGCAGTACCAACGGGACGGCATGCAGGGGCCGTCGAGCTTGGCCAAGCTCGATTGGACCTACAACAATGGCTTCGGCCCAAACCCAGCCATGCCATACGGGATGCCAAACGCGCCAATGGCGAATACAGGGTATTACTACCCCACTTACTGAGCTATTCTTTGTTCATCCTTACAGTTGCTGTGAATTTTGTTCTGTATTTGTGGTCTTACTCCTCGGGGCTGTGTCCAGCATCAGCTGTTGTGTCCTCTGTCTCTGGATCAAACCTTTTGGTCTCTTATATATATGTAATTCTATTTGTTTGGAACCAAATGCGGCATCTACGGGTTGGTTATAGTTGAATACATAATCTGAGCTGATGTTCTTTTATAGTACTTGATAGTACTAGAGACTTGTGCATGTTGTCGGTCGCTTGGTGCTACCCGGTTGTTGTTAGTATACCTCTTGGCAGTGTACTGCATGTCACATCTGTCATCTACCTGCTATGATGAAAAATTGTTCCGTTTCTCAGATCTAGATCTCCTTGTTCGCTGGAGTCTGAATAGGTTTGTTGCTAGTAGTTGGCATTAAGGACGTCCTGGTAGGTGGTTTCCTTTGATCAATTATACTAACTTCGTTGAAGCGATTGCTTTCGGTGATGGACTTTGGAGCAAAGCTCCCTTGTAAAAAAATAATAGAGCTCGAATGATTGCCTTGCTGCTCGTCGAAGTTATGGAATACCTGTTGCTGCAAGACTGGAACCTATCATAATGCTGCGTTCACATTTAGGCCCTCTTTAATTTGCATGATTCTCAAAATGTAGGAAGTGACATGCCCACTTGAATCCAACTTCCTCTGATTCAAAATAAGCGAGTTCAACCTCAATTCAAAGTTGTGACAAGTTCAACCTTAGTTCAAAACTGCGATACTTATTTTGGATCTGAGGGAGCATAGAATTAGCACAGAATGGCTGATGTCACCAAAAAAAAAGAGATTGTAAAAAGAGGTTGTACTGGATGCTAGATTTCCAACAAAGTGTACATATGACTCCTTAGAATTCCTATGGGATTCAGTCCGATGAATCAAATGACCAATGTAGAATTCCTTTTTAAAGATTCTAACCCTGGGAAAATCCTATTGAATCAAAGGAGCCCGCCCTTAGTTGTTGCTCGCCCCGATGTATAAGTTCTGAATATCAACCCCGTCAACAGGATGAAACATGGGTACATAATTTTTTATGAGGGGGACGGTGCTCGGTGGTGTGGGGGCTAGGGACGGTTTCACCAACTACACCATGCGGGCTAGTAGTCGGTAAGGACGATCAAATCAAAGCGATCGGGTACGTCGTGTGTGATTGACTCTTTCGCTTGGTGCTGTGTTTTCCTGGAAAGAAAAACCGAGCTTTGTTTCCCTAGGTCGCTTTCTTGTCCTGACGACCCTTTCTATTCTTCAGTGCTGCTTGCGGTCATCTGGTTACAATTCCTTCATTTTCTCCCGGCCCTTCTTTTCCATCTACGAATGATTGGATCCTTGGAATGCACCTCGACATCTTCATCTCCTCCGTTTCGGAATCTGAGCTAGCACTACACTCTTTCTCAAGAGGAAAGGCAACCAAAAAAAACATAAGAATGAAATGGGTACTACATAAAATGGAAATGGAATCCAAATGGCGGAAACATACTAGCGCTGCCGCGAACGACCCCGATTTCCCTTTCCCTAGCCCGTTTCAAAATTTCACTTCACCGTTTACATTTTCAAAAAGAAATTAGACTTGGAAGTTCAGATTTCATGAGGAGAGGAGAGGGTGGGTTAAGACGACGACGCTTGGCACAATGCGGCGTGGATGCACACAAAATAGACATCCCCAAATGCGCGCTGAGAGGTCCGGAGTGTGCTTTCCCCGCACGGCAACGCACTTTCTTAAACCGACTGGCGGCTACCCATGGCGGATAAGCAGCACGTCCTTGTCATTTCGGGCAAGTCGTTGTCTCTTTATTTTTTTTGCGGGACACGTCGTTGTCTTTCTTTCTTTTTGCGCAAGGGGAAAGGAGTTTTATTCCATAGTGAGAGAATTACATTCGAGAGGCAAAAAATCCTTTAACACATGATGGTCCTACATGTACACTCTATACGACTATAGTTTGCCACATAGTCGGCAACTCTATTTTGATCCCTAGTCAACTTCTGAGGAATAAACTCCCTCTCTCTCATCAACTCCTTGATTTCAACCACGAGATGACCATAGGCCGAACGATCAAGTCTGTTCCCTGATAGACAAGATAAGGCCTCACTTGAAACAGATTGGACAATGAATGGAATGTTGTATAGCCAACGGCATCCCTTACATAATTGCATGTACTCCCTCCGTTTCTTTTTACTCCGCATATAAGATTTGGTCAAAGTCAAACTACACAAAGTTTAACCAAATTTATATAAAAATATATAAACATTTACGATACTAGAACTATATAGTATGAAAATACGTTTCATGATGCATCTCATAATATTGATTTCGTATTGTGAATGTTGATATTTTTTAACATAAAGTTAGTCAAACTCAACAAAACTTGACTTTGACCAAACCTTATATGCGAACTAAAAAGAAACGGAGGGAGTATCTCAGTTTCCAATGCATTGGCAATCGCTAGTGCCTAGTGGGGCAGCAAAAATTATGCAGTAAGCCTTCGTCAAATTTAAAGTAAAACCACGACACTTATTTTGAAACTAAGGAACAGAACGACCTGCTCAAAGGTGTAGCCCTCGAAACAATGAGATGTAATAGTACCATCTGCAGTAATATAGCCTGATTGCCATACTGATGAACTGATCACCATACTTGTGCGGGTGCCCAAATCACATTTGCAGCGACGCGGCATTCATCAGCATGCAGATAGCGTTCAACGAGGATTTTCAAAAAATGTTAATTGCTCGTATTAAGGCAGACTCTGAACTGCCACAGTCCAAATGATACACAAACCAATGAATATGAATCAGTGTTACAGTAACAGGCGAAAAATATCTTCAGGAATCTTGAGCGGGTGTTCTCCAGTCTCGGTGCGTTTTAGATTATACTTGTATTATTTCGGCTTCAGGAACTCCCTAATGTTACAAAGCATGCCTTTGTCGTATGGATTGACAAACTTGACTTCAAAATCTGCATTTGTGGTTTGAAAAAAAAAGGTCAAACATGTACCATAATTCAAAAAGCAACAAGAGGAATTAATCAGTCAGCGGTAATGTTTATACTGGTAAAGCACCTGACTGAGGCTGTTCCTTCATTTGGAATTCAGGATATTTCTTCCAGTTTATCTGGATAAATCTCACCTCTTAGCTATAAGAAACAGCAAACGAGAAGACGACCTGCAATTGGTGAAGAAAGAGTCCAAAGCATGGGAAATTTGACATTACCCACTCATCCGTCCTGATGTTGAAGCAGATGCCGTACACATGCCATATAAGGAACACAACCTAGCAAGGAGCAGCAAAATTCATACCCCAAGACTTAGGAGAAACAACACGGATCATAAAAAGTCATAATCAGCACATTTGGTCTAGACAAAGGCTCACAGCAACACAAGTGCAGCCATGGCCTTGCATAGGAAGATAGATTTCAAGCTGTGCAAAAATAAGAAGACCCGCCAGCTGACATATTTAAGACACTTGCCAATCATAGAAAAAGCGGCCAGTGACTGAGATTAGAGAGAGCAAACTGGTATTTCTAGCTGCATGCTTTCAGTGTGCATCTATATCAGGATCGCCGTAGCTGAATGTAATTTTATAAATGTTGGCACTTTCAGTCCAGTTGAGACATGAAAAACCATGACACCGTATATCACTAGTTGTAAACCTCTGCAGTTACATTATTTGTGTTTCTGTCCGTAATTCATGAAGCATGATCTGTTGAACCATTACCCTCAATTCTATCCAAAAAAATTATTCTGATTATCTTGCCAGATAAATTGTTCATGGCATGCAGACAACTCTATCTCATAAGCGAATATTGCCACAGTTCAGACACATGAGATGCTTTTTCTCCTTCCAAATAATACAGCTCATTTATGTGCAGAGGTAAATGGTTACAGAAGCAAAAACTATGGTCAATGTGGCTTCCAAGAGGTTAACAACGAACCTGCCATACCACTTGGAGGACTGAGAAGAGCATTGTGCCGATCACCATGTTTAGAGACAGATGATTCTGTAAAATTGCCCAAATTAAGTATCATGCAGTGATCCTTACATACAATGATGCTATCTGATGGCCAAATCAAACAAATGAATCATAGGGGAAAAACTGAAAAGAATGTTCTGTAATTAAAATATGACAGGATTCTTCAAAACACTCTGAATTACACGTTCTCTGGAAAATCATACTGAACTAGACTACAGATGCACTTATTGTGCCTAAATATCTGAATCTACTAAGATAGACCAGCATTGGTCGAAAGTCATAAATCCCATGATGCCTACTCCCTCTGTTCCAAAGTAAGTGTCGTGGTTTTAGTTCAAATTTGAACTAAAACTTGAACTAAAACCACGACAATTATTTCGGAACGGAGGGAGTACAAGACAACCATTGTGTGTTAACATGAGCTGTTGGTTTTGTGCCTTTGACAAACAGAGTTTGCCTTGCCTACCCTTGACCAAATTTTGCTAACATCTAGTTTGATGCAAAAGTTTTGGGTTTTCTACTCTAATACTAGTATTTTCGGAACAAAACTTAGCCAAAACATTGGGGCCACCCAGATTTTGCTAAAAAAAAATGCTTCCATGTTCTATGTTTGGGCATAAGCCAAACCTGATCAATGTATAAGACCTTTCATGCAAGGAACAAAAGATCAATTGGCTTGACAATGTAATCATAATATCACTTGGCAAGCTATGCAAAATAAGATGATGGAAAGAGATACCTCAGTTCTTAAAGTTCCTGAGGTTATGCATCTAGTTATATCTGTAAAATAGAATAAAAACAGTTACAAATGCAGCGAAATCCATGACTGTGAATACTATTTGGATATACGAAACGTGAAAGTCCAAAAAGAGTAAATGTATGTACAATGTCTTTAAGTAGAAAAAAAGACATTTCCAGCTGTGAAAGCATGTAGACCAGCTATCCCGGAAAACAGTTAATTTCTTTCGGACGTGAAGGAGATAAAAAGCCACATACATTTAGTTGAACACATTGTATATGTTGATTCAGCAACAACAAATCCTGTCAAAAGTGCCATAAATAGCCTATGATTTTTTTGTCCTGCAAAACACGGTATGCAGGTTAAAGTGTGCATCTATCTATAATGCAAAAACAGAAGCAAAACTAAAAAAATGCAATATAGTACCTATGCAATTACCAAATGCAGGGCAATGGTGATCATAACCTCTAACATTTGCTTTGCAACAGTTACAATGCCTCACCCTTGAGAGTGATGGGTACTTCTACACCAAAAGTACAAAAGATTCAGCATGTTAATGCACGACGTCCAGATTTCAAACTTAATATAACAACTTCATTGAAAACTCTACTTTCTCAACACCTCACTCGAGCATATAGCATCCACGAAATCCTTGCAGCCAGCCTCTTCCAAAAATGAAGATTCGTATGCAACAATGCCGGGATCACCAGAAAGAATCCTGCAATAAAAAAAATCAAACTAAACCCCTAATCCCAGAGGCAGTTGTATGCTAAGGCCAATAAATGTTAAGCGGAGTATGTCCAAATGGATTTTTTTTGTTGTTGTTTTAAAGCCTGAACTTCATTATGGAGTCCAAGATGAACCTCGAACTTCCAATCCCCCAAATCTGAACCCTTATCTTATAATCCTGGCCCGACCCTTGGACCTGAAGCTTGTTTGACTTTGACACACCCACGATGATACGGCCACGTCTACACACACGACTGAATATGCTACGGGTGGTGTTCAAGGTGAACCTATAATTATTGTTGACGTCACTGTTACGCCAAGCTTGAAAACAGGAGAAGTACATGTACCAAAGTACATACGTTTTGATCTGGAAGACGAGAAGGATACATAAGAATTAATGGAAATTACTAGTAGGCATTTTGTGGTGCTTCCATTTACGTGCGTACAACCATGCATGCATGAGGAACATGATGCATTGGTGAGTCACGTTGATGGATAATAATTTCCATCAGTTTAAACCAGAGAAGACAGCCTATGTTGTGCATGATAAGGAATCTACGGCTGGAGAGTTTATTTACAGTAATACTTGCTACGTCAGGGTCAAATCTAGAAGATTTTTACGTTTTTATTCCTGCCCAGCAAGGAGAGGATCAGCGTGAGGATTCTAATTATTTGGGATTTCTTAAGCTTGAAGGACATCGGGTTTAGAGATATCTTGTCAAAATCTCTACTGGCATGTGAGTTCCTGCAACGCGTTTACAAGCTGAGCCTATACGGTTCGTCCACATTATTCCTTCAGATCAAAGGGTTGGCATGTTGTTTCCGTGGGACTTGCAAACATCTTCGTAAACCTGCTGCGATGGAGGTTCATGCCGTGAAAGATCAGGCCAACAACGGACCGATCCTTGCCTCGAGGTTTACTCCACATCACACGAAAAGAGCGATCGCAAATTCGCAATCAAGAACTCATATCCTCGCGCACTCTTGTCACTGACATTCCTAGCCCTCCCCAAATTCACTCCCATTTCTCTCTCATCAGCGAGCTACCTCCCATGCCACCGTTGAAGTGTATATGTGGATTGCCTAGCCCTTTCCATCAGTTTAGACTTTTGGTTGCGTTGGCTAGTGCATGAAGCTTAACATGGTATGGCCCAAGGACTTGAGTTCAAGTCCTGGCTTTCGCAATTTATCCAAAAATTGTTGTTCCCCCCTTTGTGTCCACGTATAGGCCTCTCTTTCCGCGTCACACGTGAGAGGGGGTGTTGAAGTGTATATGTGGATTGTCTAGCCTTTCCATTAGTTCGGACTTTTGGTTGCGTTGGCTAGTGCATGAAGCTTTTGCAATTTATCCAAAAATCCCCCCTTTGTGTCCACGTATAGGCCTCTCTTTCCGCGTCACGTGAGAGGGGGTGTTGAAATGTATATGCGCATTGCCTAGCCTTTCCATTAGTTCGGACTTTTGGTTGTGTTGGGTAGTGAATGAAGCTTAACAACCTCCCTTTCCCTAGCTGTTTTCCCTTCCTTGCCAGTGTCCATCTCCACCGCCGGCCCCATTCCACTCATGTAGCTCTATTTCTCCTCACCATCATCTCCCCCAGCACACCCTTTTTGCCGAATAAGTATAAGCTCAACGTTAGGATCAGGATTAGGAAGTTCAAAGTTCCACTTTCAATGTTTGAAAGTTCAGAGTCCATCTTGGAACGAGAACCATAGTTTAAGGTTTACAATGAACAATTTCCTTAGTGACTAAATAGAGGTTAGAGATCGCTAAGCGCATCCCAAAAATATGTTCCAGAGGAGTAGCTAACCTGTAAAGTCCCCACAGAAGCAGTGCACACTCAGCATTAAGCAGCATGTCTAGTAGAGAAGAGGTATCTACAAAACATAAGGCTAGTTATAAAACAAGGATATTCTAGAGTATAGTTAGAAAACTATCAGAAGCTCTATACACTTATTTAACTATACCCTGCTCAAAAGTGGCATAATTTTTTTCGAACAAGTTATGCATAATGCAAGGAGGTGAGTATAAACTACATGCTGGGATCATAGAAAAAATATGGCACCTGATGTCCTGATCTACAATTCCATCCCAAATCATATGAAATGTCAGGTATTACCATATTTATTTAAATAGAACTATGCTCTAGAATTGCAATACGTCAGGAACGGCTCTTAGCTCCATCCACCGTAAACTAATATAAGAGCGTTTAGGTCACTACTTTAGTGATCTAAACGCTCTTATATTAGTTTACAGAGGGAGTGGCATATATCTAAAGCAATAAACACCGTCAAATGGCATTCCACCAGTGCATTGAGCTATAATGAATGCTTATTTCTATTAAAACAAGAAAAGGAGACACACATAATATGCAATTTCAAACACTAAAGACATACGCACTCTGCAAAGTCCAAACAGAAGTAATGCACGGGGATTTCACCTCTCCGGATGACGAATAGGTAGACGCCCCACAAAAACAGCACATTGAACAGCACGAACAGCGGCGCCGACGCGGCCACCCCGATGAACCTCCTCCAGAACCTGCCCACCAGAATAGCCGCCAGGAATACCAAACCTGTGCAGCACGCAACCGAAGCAGGGTCAAAATTGCATTAAAAGGGCCACGGGAAAGCAAAGCACGCACTGACCTGCGACGGGGAGCATGGCGAGGAGGGAGATGGATGGGAGGAGGCGGGGCACTATGGCCACGGCGAGCTGCGAGAAGAGCACCAGGCCGCATGATACCAGCGCGGAGCACAGCACCTCCCATGGCGACCTCCGCAACCGGTGGAGCTCCGACGCCAGCCTGCTCATCGCCGAGAACTCCTCCGCCACGCCCTCTGGATCCCAAGAACCATCAATAACTCTTGAGCACGGAGATCCAGCCAGGGTCGGTACGGCCAGCGCCGGGTTCCGGCGAGACCTTCGATCTTGGCGGATTCCGAGACAAACTGAGGAAGGAATCGAAGGAGATGCGGGGGAATTTCGTCGAACGTGTGTAGTGGGCGGTGGTGTGGGAACAGCAACACCTAGCAACGCGTCAAAGGAAAGGGCGGTGCTAGGCGCCGGTCGACCGGCGCCAGCACCCCGCAGGTCGCATCCTGTGCGCTAAGAGCATCTCCAACAGAAATGCACATGTAAAAATACTGAACTTTTGCGTCTTCAGAACCCAAAAAGATGCAAAAAAAAAATACATCTCCGCCTTCCAAAGATGTAAAATACAATACTTAAATCATCTCCACCTCCGGAGATGTATATTTGCCAGCCACGCGCCAACCACCGTTTCTTTTCACTTCCCTCCCTTCTTCCTCTCACCTCCTGCCACACCACCGTCGCCGGCCACCCGCCCACGACGTAGTCGTCCCCGCGCCAGATCCGGCCCCGCCGTCGCCCCACTGTCGGTTTCGACGTTTGCCGTCAGCCGCCGTCCGAAGCCGCGAATCGGCGGATTTTTCCTTCTTTTCTCCCCGCCGTCGATTCGGCCTCGTCGCCCCCTGATTCGCCCCCTCCCCGCCGCTCATCCGTCGGCCCCACTCCGTTGCCACCCTACTTCACCTCCGGCCGCGCACCACACGATGTGGTTCCACCGCCCTTGACACCGTCCAACCTCACCGCCTGATTCCTCCTCACCGCCTTGCCGCTCTGTGCCGTGAACCGTCGCCGCCTAATCCATCTCCGACTACAACGCCCCGCCCGCCGTCACCATGTCGCCGGGGAAGACCCTGAGGGGCAAGGCGGGGTTCTCTCGCGTGAGGGCGAAGCCCTCCGGCAACTTCGGGGTGGAGTTCAGCGACGCCGCCTGCTGCTTTTGGCTAGGCACCTACCCCACCGTCCATGAGGCCGCGCGCGCCTACGACGTGGTGGTGTGGCGTGCTGGGAGGCCTGTCTGAAAGTGCAACTAATCCCCGGGTGGTTTTGGTAATTAATAACAACATATATATCATTGAACTAATAGTTACTTGAGAATCATTTGAAAGTTCGATTGATATGGGTATGGCAAGGATCAAGAAGTGGACCCTCAAAATGCTAAGGCAAGCATTGGCAAAAGCTCAAGACTCCATCTTTGGTTTAGTGATCCAAGATCACATTGAGTCCATAGGAAAGTCAATACTATTAAAGGGGATGAGGTTATGATGATGATCTGGTTGCTCAAAGTGCTTAGTGATACATCTCCTAAACTATCGGCAACTCTCACCGCCATATACACTCATAAGTAATCTCGGTCCCACCGATATTCCAAACTCATCGCACCGAGATGAACCACCTCACCATAAAGCCAAACCCTAGAAAACTCGGATTTTCCGATTACGAACTCGGTCTCACGAAACTTGAGTTATAAGCTTCAGAACCTACATCATCAAATCGGTGTCACCGAGATGATAAAGTCGGTCCCACCGAGATTGGCAAGCTCTTGTCTTTACACAAATCGGACTAACCGAGATTGTATTTTCGGTCCCACTGAAAATCCCAACGCTCACATGATTTGAACTTTCGGTCTCACCGAGTTGTCAACTTCGGTCCCACCGAGATTGGTCAAATGTGTGTAACGGTTGGATTTTGTGTGGAGGCTATAAATACCCTCCACCCCTCTTCATTCGTGGAGAGAGCCATCGAAAGAACTACCACTCCTACCTTACATTTCGAGAAGAGAACTACCTACCCTTGTGTTGAGATCAAGTTGCTCCCTCCCACCATATGAAGCTTGATCTCTAGCCTTCCCAAGTTGCTTCCACTCAATCCTTTCTTCCACCACAGCCAAATTAGTGAGGAGAGTTGAGTGTTGGGGAGATTATCATTTGAAGCACAAGAGCAAGGAGTTCATCATCATCAACACCATCTATTACCTTTTGGAGGTGGTGCCTCCTAGATTGGTTAGGTGTCGCTTGGGAGCCTCCGTCGAGATGTGGAGTTGAACCAAGAAGTTTGTAAGGGCAAGGAGATCGCCTACTTCGTGAAGATCTACCCCAAGTAAGGCTAGCCCTCCGTGGGCGTGAGCCATGATGGCATAGACAAGGTTGCTTCTTCGTGGACCCTTCATGGGTGGAGCCCTCCGTGGACTCTCGCAGCCGTTACCCTCCGTGGGTTGAAGTCTCCATCAACGTGGAAGTGCGATAGCACCACCTATCGGAACCACGAGAAAATCACCGCGTCTCCAAAATTGCGTTTGCTCTTCTCCACCTCTCTTTACTACATGTGCAATTTACTTTCCGCTGCCTATACTCTAGAATTGCATGTGTAGGGTGATGCTTGACTTGATCATAATTGTGAATCGCCAAAACTGTTCTTTGTCAAAAGGCATAATTTTTATATTGTCAAGTAGTCTAATCACCCCCCCTCTAGACATACTTTCGATCCTACAAGTGGTATCAGAGCTTTGGTCTCCATTGTATTGGTCTCCATTGCATTGGACTCCATAAGCTTGGTTTCACAACCTAGGAGAGTATGGCGTCTAGTGAGGGAATTGGAAGATGCTTCATGGCTAAAGGCCCCAAGGTATCACACCCTGAATTAATTGACTTTGATAGTGATGAGGATGACTTGCTTGGTGAAGATGAGCTCTTACATGATAAATACAATGAACCTAGTAATGATGAACATGCTAGTAGTCCTTATAGTCGAGAAGAGTCGAATGACAATGCTATGAAGGAGATTGAGCGTCTAACTAAAGAACTAAACACTCTTAAGTTAGCTCATGAAACAACTCAAGAAGATCATAGAGAGCTTCTAAGATCTCATGAGAAGCTACGCTTCGAGAAGCTCACTCTAGAGCAAGAACATGAGTTTCTAAAAGCAATCAATGACGATCTTCGAAAGAAGAGTTCTTCATATCTTGCCAAACGACTTCTCTTGTCTAATTTCTTGCCACCCATTAAAACTAAGCATGACAAGCATAAGAAAAATTCTTCATCTAGTAGTAACAATAACCATGCTAAATCCAATATTGTTGCTTCTAGTAGTTCTCTTGATTCCACTAACAATGTTTCAAGCCAAGTTACACTTGAGCAAGAAAATAGTTTATTGAAAGGGATTATAGAAAAGGTGTCTACAAGAGCCTTGCGGAAGCAAGAACTTTGAGGAAATTGTTCGCAAGCAAGGAAGGCACCGGAAGAATCAAGGAATTGGTTTTGAGCGAAAGTTCAACGCCAAGGTGTTGAATGGGAAAAAGGTCAATATCCTACTCCACGCTTTATTCCTCAAAAGGAGAAGTACGATCCTACTTCTTCCAATGTGGAACAAGCTCAAGATGACCTTCCACCACAAGACCACAAGCTAAAAGGCAAGGACAAGCTTCAAGAGGAGATTGATGCGTTTGTTGAAGCACCTCAAGCCATGGTCAAGTGGGTTCCCAAGGAAACGTCAAGTTCTACTTCGTCAAGCTCAACTACAACCCCAAGGATTCCCATCAAGATGATGTGGATCCCGAAGAAGAAGAACTAGAGAGTTCTTGAGGGTGACTCCGCCAACATACTTCACTCACATTCATTTTGGCAAAAACTTGTGCAATCAACTTCCACATCGTGCACTAGTTCATGGAGTCACAAACCCTCTTGTTGGTAAGTCAAGGGACAAGGTAATCATTGCTTTCATGGACATCATCTATTGTGAACTTCAATCTATGTCCATGGATATCCTTGTTTGTTCCTTGTGGGACTAACCCATGTAGGTATTGAAAGTGCCCGAATCCAAAGGATTGCTCCCAACTCTTGATGACCTTCATCAACATTGAGCATCCACATCTTCAACATCTATATGAAGTCTTCTACGACAACCCAAGGTTAGTTTGACCTTTTAAAAGGGGTTCTCACATCTAGGGGGAGCTTTGCACTAAAAATTGAGCTAAAGCATCTTCAAAATGATGTGAACACATCAATGCTTTATGTAAAAGTGGTAACCCCACTTGTGCTTAAACGATGAGTATGACCTATGATCAAATGTTCTCATTTGGCTCCTAAGTCAATATACTCATATAAAGATGACCTAGTCATCGACAAATTGTGTGATAGTAGCTAGAGTTTTGATTGTGCATGTTTGACACATATTTCATTTGCTATCTTATTGTGTGAGCATGTTGGATGCATGATTTTATCCATTCAAGGACATCCATTTGTTGTTTTGGTCGTTTTGATTTTTCGACCAAATGGATGGACAAGAATGCCTAAGTACCTCCCTTAGCTATCTATGCTTTCTTGTCTCAAATTCTATTCATGCTTACATCACAAATTTTGAACAAGTCATTTTCGGACCCTCCGAGTGAGGAGCACTCGGAGCCACCGATCCGTCAAGGGCTAACTTCCAAAACCTTCTATTTGATTTCGGTCAGACCAACTCTCTCAAACTCGGTCGAACCGAAAGCATTTAGACTGATCTAGGTTTTCACCTCGGTGAAACCGAGTTGTGATTTTCGGCGTGACCGAAGTGCATAATCGCCAAGAAGTTATCCATCTCGGTGCCACCGAGTTTTACAACTCGGTCCCACCGACAAAGATAGGGGTATATATACTCGAGGGCCAGCGTTGATTTCTCCTTCAAACGCTTCGCCCCACACCCTTCTTTGCCGTCGCCTTGGTCTCCGGATCGTCGCCGTCGTCGCCTGTGTGCCCTCGCCGCAGGTCTCCGTCACCGTCAACGGACATCTTCTCCGCGCCGTTGCCGCCGTAGAGAAACTCCACCAAGTTAGGGTGAGTTTTGATCCCACTCGTGCTCCCATCTCCGATTCAATGCACGTTTGGTTTGCCTAGAATCTTGCCACGATTGAAATCTTCCTGTACACCAGATCAATTCGTTTGAACTAGATTCGAGTAAAAGTTTTAGGGTTAGGTTTCCGCCGAACACATCTCGGTGAGACCGATTTTACATTTTCGGTATGACCGATTTGGCCTATGGCCATTGACTTTGCACCCTTCGGTCCAACCGAAGTTGTGCAAATCGGTGTGACGAAATGAGGATTCTGTGAAACCCTAGTGTTTTCGGCGGGACGAAACCCACTTCGTCCAACCGAAAAGTGGTGTGAAAGCTTCGTTTGAACACTTCGATTCACCGAATTTTAAACTCGGTCTCGACCAAATGTCTTCTGTGAAAACCTAATACTAAAATTTGAACTCATTTTTTTGCAAAATCTTCTGCGTTTGTGATGACTCTTCTTCTCTGCCTACACCTTATCTATTCACAGGTTGTCGGCCATGTCGATGCCGCGGTGTGAATCGAATGTGCCGAGACACCCATTGCGAGATATTCGAGGCGGGCACTAGTCCCGATCCCAAGAGCTCATCGATGATGGTGAGAGGAGTACACCAAGTGGCTTACCTCCTGCAGCCACGAGCCGGGAAGAAGAGGAACTCGGATGATGAAGACTCAGATTTTGTTGTTGAGGAAGAGGTCACCTCAAAGCCCAAGAGGAAAGTTGTTGCCAAAGAGCCACAAGGTCAGCAAACTAAGAAGGGCACCAGAAAAGTAAAGGAATCAACTGTTGCTAAGAAGCTAAATTTGGGAGAGGCAGCTGCAAGCAAAGTGAAGAAAACTTCCAAGAGGAAGAGATTAGTGCATGATGCAGCAGAAGAAGATGAGGATGAGGAAGCACCCCAGCCTCCTCAGAAGCCTAAGCTCATGTCAACAAGCTTGAGGCAGACATTGAGGAAGCAAAGAGGGAGAAGGAAGAGCTTATGCGTGAGATGCAGGATGACTTAGTCCAGGATGCTTATCAACAGACTGCTCCGGTTCCCACAGACCCGATCATTTGCTATTCCAAAGGATGTGAGACACCAGACTACAACTTCAAAGCACCTCCCACAGTTCCATCAGTTGCTCCAACTCCAGCTCCAGTGACCACTCCTCCAAAGACAGACATCACCAAGACTTCGCCGATCTTTGTCATATCCACTCCGACATCAACCCAGACGGAGCCGCCAAAGCAGAGTCCCCAAAGTGGCGCTTAGCTCTATGTTGTTTGAACTTTTGGTAACTTGTTGCCAAAGGGGAGAAATTGTATAGATCATAGGACTTCGAGAGAGAGTCTTTGTTGTCTTTGCGCTTTTGCTCTTTCGTTCATTTGCGGTTTCTTTGAGATACTTTTGGTTTTCGAGACATTCAAGGTGTTTGATACTCGTTTCATTTTACCTTAATGAGTGCTTGGTCGTACTATGCTTTAATGTGTGCTTAATGCTTATCATATGCTATTCCTATCTTGTATGACCATTTACTCATGTCTTGGTGATTGGGTGCATCTTGTTCATTCTTATCATTTTGTGCGCTCCACCAAGATGTATGTGACATGGAAGAGTGACCCATGATCCTAATCGATTGTGCATTTGCATTCAAGCATAAAATCTTAAATAATGCACAAATTTAGGGGAGCTCTTGCTTATCACATACTTCTCAAAGCGATTTATATTATTCATTGATTATATCCTTTGTCGAGCTTTGATCTATATGTTGTCATCAATTACCAAAAGGGGAGACCGAAAGTGCAACTAATCCCGGGTGGTTTTGGTAATTAATAACAACATATATATCATTGAACTAATAGTTACTTGAGAATCATTTCAGAAAGTTCATTGATATGGGTATGGCAAGGATGAAGAAGTGGACCCTCAAACATGCTAAGGCAAGCATTGGCAAAAGCTCAAGACTCCATCTTTGGTTTAGTGATCCAAGATCACATTGAGTCCATAGGAAAGCCAATACTATTAAAAGGGATGAGGTTATGATGATGATCTGGTTGCTCAAAGTGCTTAGTGATACATCTCCTAAACTATCGGCAACTCTCACCGCCATATACACTCATAAGTAATCTCGGTCCCACCGATATTCCAAACTTCGATCGCACCGAGATGAACCACCTCAGCCATAAAGCCAAACCCTAGAAAACTTCGGATTTTCCGATTCGAACTCGGTCTCACGAAACTTGAGTTGCCAAGCTTCAGAACATTCGTCATCAAATCGGTGTCACCGAGATGATAAAGTCGGTCCCACCGAGATTGGCAAGCTCTTGTCTTTGCATCGAATCGGACTAACCGAGATTGTATTTTCGGTCCCACGAAAATCCCAACGTTCACATGATTTGAACTTTCGGTCTCACCGAGTTGTCAACTTCGGTCCCACCGAGATTGGTCAAATGTGTGTAGCAGTTGGATTTTGTGTGGAGGCTATAAATACCCCTCCACCCCTCTTCATTCGTGGAGAGAGCCATCGAAAGAACTACCACTCCTACCTTACATTTACGAGAAGAGAACTACCTACCCTTGTGTTGAGATCAAGTTGCTCCACTCCCACCATATGAAGCTTGATCTCTAGCCTTCCCAAGTTGCTTTCCACTCAATCCTTTCTTCCACCACAGCCAAATCGGTGAGGAGAGTTGAGTGTTGGGGAGATTATCATTTGAAGCACAAGAGCAAGGAGTTCATCATCATCAACACCATCTATTACCTTTTGGAGGGTGGTGCCTCCTAGATTGGTTAGGTGTCGCTTGGGAGCCTCCGTCGAGATGTGGAGTTGAACCAAGAAGTTTGTAAGGGCAAGGAGATCGCCTACTTCGTGAAGATCTACCCGAGTAAGGCTAGCCCTCCGTGGGCGTAGGCCATGATGGCATAGACAAGGTTGCTTCTTCGTGGACCCTTCGTGGGTGGAGCCCTCCGTGGACTCTCGCAGCCGTTACCCTCCATGGGTTGAAGTCTCCATCAACGTGGAAGTACGATAGCACCACCTATCGGAACCACGAGAAAAATCACCGCGTCTCCAAAATTGCGTTTGCTCTTCTCCACCTCTCTTTACTATATGTGCAATTTACTTTCCGCTGCCTATACTCTAGAATTGCATGTGTAGGGTGATGCTTGACTTGATCATAATTGTGAATCTGCCAAAAACTGTTCTTTGTCAAAAGGCATAATTTTTATATTGTCAAGTAGTCTAATCACCCCCCCTCTAGACATACTTTCGATCCTACACTATCGGTGTCAAAACCGGCGGACCTCGGGTAGGGGGTCCCGATCTGTGCGTCTAAGGCTAATGGTAACAGGAGGCAAGGGACACGATGTTTTACCCAGGTTCGGGCCCTCTCGATGGAGGTAAAACCCTACTTCCTGCTTGATTAATCTTGATGATATGAGTATTACAAGAGTTGATCTACCACGAGATCGTAGAGGCTAAACCCTAGAAGCTAGCCTATGATGATTATGATTGTCCCTCTACGGACCAAACCCTCCGGTTTATATAGACACCGGAGGGGGCTGGGGTTTACACAGAGTCGGTTATAAAGAAGGAGATCTAATATCCAGATCGCCAAGCTTGCCTTCCACGCAAAGGAGAGTCCCATCCGGACTCGGGACAAAGTCTTGAGTCTTGTATCTTCACGGTCCAACAGTCCGGCCAAAGTATATAGTCCGGCTGTCCGGATACCCCCTAATCCAGGACTCCCTCAGTAGCCCCTGAACCAGGCTTCAATGACGATGAGTCAGGCACGCAGTTTGTCTTCGGCATTGCAAGGCGGGTTCCCTCCCCAAATACTCCAAAGTAAACCTCGAACACTTAAATCGTATCCAGCTCTGCAAGACGACTTTCACATTCCACTGTAGAGAGAACGATATTCCACAAATGTAATCTGCTGACATCTTTAGACAACATGACATAGCACCATGGTCGATTCATTATTGAACCGATTTTCCACAACCAACCATCGCACATATTGCGAGGCGGTTTCCCAAGCACGTCTCATCGAAGCGGAGATCGTGTTCCCCTTATCGCGGGGCCTTCATTAATATGGTCACGGGCAGCCCAATCGCACCGCCAATAGCGGCGAGTGGGGAACGAGCGGGTTCCACTAGGCAAGTAGGGAGGCGCAAAAAGTTTTTATTGCCTCTATAAAGAGATAGGGCCTCTTCTTCCTTACCCACGCCTTTCCCTTTCGCTCGTCCATTCCCCTTCGCTCGAGCCCTAGCGCCCAAGCACTCATCTCCTCCACCGAAAAAAGGTTCTCCAAAGATGTCCGGATCCGGAGCAGGAGGCAAATGGATGGCCTCTACCATCTAGGAGAAGGATATCAAAAAGCTTCGAGAGGCCGGGTACCTGGCCAAGAAAATTGTCCATCGTCTTCCGACGACGGGACAGATCGTCCCCAATCCGGAGCCCCACGAGAGGGTCGTGTTTCTTCCTCATTTTGTCCGCGGGCTCGGGTTCCCCTCCACCCATTTGTTCGCGGCATCATGTATTATTACGGGATTGATTTTCATGATCTGTCCCCTAATTCTTTCCTTAATATCTCAACGTTTATCGTCGTGTGAGGCCTTCCTCTGCATTTCGCCCCACTTCGGCTTATGGCTGAAGATCTTCAATGTGAAGCCCAAGGTGGTTAATGACAAACACGCTGAGTGCAGCGGCGCCATGGTGAGCAAGATGCCCAAGGTCACATGGCCGACGGGCACCTTCAATGATTCCGTCAAGGAGTGGCAGCAACAGTGGTTCTATATCACCGAGCCACGCGGTAAAAAGTGGGCCGCTGTTCCTGAATTCAGATCCGGAGCCCCGCTGCGGCTCACGTCCTGGCCCAAGAAGGGCCTGAACTGGTCCTCATCCGATGAGCTGTCGGTGCTCCAAACACGCGTCCAGAGCATGGTAGACAAGGATGTCAAACTCGTCAATGTAGTCCAGGTGATGTTAGTTCGCCTGGTTCTCCCTTGCCAGCACCGAGCCTGCAGTTTGTGGGAATACGACCTAGCCGAGCACCAAACCCTACGGGAGCTCTACGGCTCCTCACACAAGGACATCTGGAAGGTGCTCTTCAAGTCCGGTAAACTGTGGCCGGGCTCCACCGAAGACCGCGGGTATCAATTGTCCCACTCCGCAAGTCCGGTAAGTCATTGCTATGTTCTGTCTATCCATGTTTAGCTGGCATATCCTGAGGGAGACGCTTTATCATGCTTTCTACAATGATCCCAGGAATGGACGAAGAAGGTGAGGCGGATACACTGTCCGGACCCGCTGCCGGAGGAACCGACAGGACCTCTTATGACGAAGATGTTGGTCCCAGCGCCTTACGAGGCGCCGAAGAAAGAGGCCTCCAAGAAGGTCAAGGAGACCCAGAGCGGCCTCCGTCGCCGCGACGCTTCGGACACAAAATCCGAAGATTCCAGCACCCATCCCTCCTCTAAAGACGAAGAGGAGGAAGAAGACGAGTCCTCCATGGGGGGAGGGAAGAAAAGGATGGCTTCCTCATCCCTGGAGGCCGAATCGCCAAAGAGGGGGAAAAGTTCCCTCCCGGAGGCATCCACCACGGCTGCCAATAGCAGCCCAGAGTGGGATCCCAGGGCCCAGCCCCTGGTAAAGTCGTGAGTACACGAAATCCGAACACGCCTACGCCCCCAGGGTTATTAGGGTGTAGTAGTTTAACTGTCGCCATATTTTGTGCAGACCGGCAAGGTCCCACGCCGGACAGTCCTCATCGGAGGATTCGCTGAGCTCAGATGCCCTGGAGAGCGAGACACCTCCAGAGGCCCCTTCCCCGAAGCCTAGGCGCGGCACCGAGGTGTCGCCTCAGCGGGACCCGGACCAGGGAGGGCATATCTCTCGGGCCGGTGTAACGCCCCGGATTCGATGCGCCAGGTGTCTGCCAGTTATTCGCCGTCATTGCCATGTCATTTGCTTGCGTGTTGCATTTTATCATGTCGTCATGTGCATCGCTTTTGCATACGTGTTCGTTTCATGCATCCGAGCATTTTCCCCGTTGTCCGTTTTGCAATCCGGCACTCCTATGTCATCCGGCGTCCCCTTTTGGCCTCTTCTCTTGTGCGGGTATTAAACGTTCTCGGAATGGCCCGAGGTTTGCCAAGCGGCCTTGGTATAGCACCGGTAGACCGCCTGTCAAGTTTCGTGCCATTTGGAGGTCGTTTGATACTCCAACGGTTAACCGGGTAACCGCAAAGCCTCTTTTGTTTGCAGCCCAACACCCCTTCCAAAGTGGCCCAAAACCCAGCAAACTCCCCTCTATGCTCTCGGTCGTTCGATCACGATCGCGTGGCCGAAAACCGCACCTCATTTGGACTCTCCTAGCTCCCTCTACCTACATAAACACCCCTCCCCCGAAATTCGCGGATCAATCCCTGTCCAAACCCTAGCAAATCGTCCTCCGCCGCACCGGACGCGTCCGCGCCACGCCGGACACGTCCGCCGCCGCCGCCCGAGCCAGCGGAGAGCCGCCACGTCGCCACAGCCCTCCGGGCCACCGCCAACCGCCGGGGCCGAGGCTGCCCGCCCGAGCCCGAATCGCCGCCGCCGCCCGATCCGCACCGCGCCGCCCGTGCTCGGCCTCCCGCCGCCCGCCGCCGCCTCGTCGCCCGGCGGCCGCCCTGAAGCGCCCGCCAAGCTCGCCGCCGTCTCCGGCGTCTGCCCCGCCTCGACTCCTCCTCGCGGGATCCTCCCCGCGTCGCCTGGACCTCCGCGCCTCCGCCCGGCCCGCGCCGCCTCCGCCGCCTGGGCGCCGCCCTGCGCCAGCGAACGCGCCGCCCGCCTCTGTCTGCGCTCTCAGCGCCCGCCGCCTCCGTCTCCGCCCTCCTCCGCCGTTCCCCGCGCCGGATCCGGCGAGATCCGGCCGGAGGAGGTTGCCCCGGGCCCTTCCTCGCCGTCTCCAGCGAACTTCTCCGGCGAACCTCGAAACCCGTGCAACTCAGATCTGAACGGAGGTTGACTTCCCCCCCTCGTTTTTCTCTAAGTCCCCGTATCTTTTGCATAATCATGCCATGTTCAACGCATCATAACTCTGTGCATACTGCTCCGTTTCATGCGTGTAATATGTCAGATTGTTCGACTTGACGAGTACTTCATTTCATTACATTGCATCATTTTCATTTGAGCTCATGTTGGTGCCCGAAATGCTGTTGGAAGAGTGCATGTTGCTGTTAATCTGCTGAAACTGTTATAACATGCTCATTTGTCATTTTTGCCATGATTGATGTGTGCATCCTATGAGGTTGATGTCTACATGTGTTTTGATCTATGCTATGCCATCTTTCGAGAGGTGCAACCCATGTATTTTTGTGAGTTGTGTGCTGAGTGCATCGAGCTTGTTAAGTAGGGTACTTGCTGTTGCTGTTTTGCTAGACAGATTCTGTTATATTTTGTTGCTATGTTAACCTGCTGCTACAAGTCATTTCGTGCATTATTCTGGAGATGTTCACTAAGGATGTTTTGTTATACATGTTATGCTCTATCCATTCATGCCCCTGGTTGCATTTATATACTACTGTAGCTTGTTGTAAACTTGCTCCAAAGTTGCTAAATAATGTTGCTGTCAACCTGTTAACATGAAGTTCAGTTTTGGCCATATGCTTTTCTAGTGATCCATGCATCCTATGAACTTGTTCTTGCCATGCTTAGCTTCATAAACATGTCTTCTTACTGTTGGTTTCCTTGCCACACCATGTTTTGCTCTGTGGTGAGTGGTTCAAGCTCACCAACATGCCTACTTATTGTTGTTCCTGCCAAGTATGAATCTGTAATATAACTTGCCATGTTTACATGGGTGCCATCATATTTTCTGTGCCCTTTTGGCTCATGGTCAGCAAGGGACTTTTGTTCTATGCAATTAGTAGATTCATGCCATGCCTTTTTTTGCCATGGTAAGTTCCTGTAACATGTTGTTTGATAGCTCTAAACATTGCAACCTGATGTTATTTCCTGATAAGTCTGAAACTGTTATTATTTGCAATCTTCCCATGTCTTTTTGAGCATGTTCTAGTTGTTTCTGGAGATAGCTCATTGTTCATGTCTTGTTATGCTTTACCCGTACTTCATGCTCATGCCTTTTGTTCTTATGTTGTGGTGTTGTAGCTTGTTGTTTTGATGCTTGTAAGATGCCTAGTTGCTGTTATGGACAGATTGTTGCTATGACTTGTATAGAGTGTATGTGTTGAACCGTTGCTCCGTTTTGAGTGTGCTCTATATGAAACTTGCTTGATTTTGCATGTAGTTTCATATTACCATGTTGCATCCTTGTTTTGGTGTGTTTGCTTGAGGTTTGGGTGCATTTTGCATCAATGCCATGTTTAACTTGTTTTGCTCATATCTTCTAGGCCGTAGCTCCGAACTAAATGAACTTTATATGTAACTTGACTAGAATCTCGTGTAGATCATCTTGTTGCATCTTAACTTGCTGTTTAAGAACTTGAACATAATGTTTATTCAGATCTGGACCAATTTCGAAATTTTCATATGAGGACTTACCGGAATTGTTATATGTTGTTTCCGGCCTCATTTAAACTTGCCTTGATGTGTTGTTCTTGTTTGCATCATCTCTTGCCATGAGTAGCTTCATGTAGCTTTGTCATGCATCATGCTTGTTGTGCATCATGTCTTATTCATGTGTGGTGTGTTTACTATGTCGTGTGCTTCTTCTCGATAGTTCCCGTTTCGTTGCGATCGTGAGGATGCGTTCGTCTACGTGTGGTTCGTCTTCGTGGCTTCATCTTCTTCATGGACTCGTTCTTCTTCCTAGCGGGATTTCAGGCAAGATGACCGCTACCCTGGATCTCACTACTATCATTGCTATGCTAGTTGCTTCATTCTATCGCTTTGCTGCGTTACCTATCATTTGCTTTTCAAGCCTCCCAAATTGCCATGAACCTCTAACCTTTGACACCCTTCCTAGCAAACCGTTGTTTGGCTATGTTACCGCTTTGCTCAGCCCCTCTTATAGCGTTGTTAGTTGCAGGTGAAGTTGAAGATTGCTCCATGGTGGACAGGGTTATGTTGGGATATCACAATATCTCTTATATTATTAATGCATCTATATATTTGGTAAAGGGTGGAAGGCTCGGCCTTATGCACGTGTTTTGTTCCACTCTTGCCGCCCTAGTTTCCGTCATACGGTGTTATGTTCCCGGATTTTGCGTTCCTAACGCGGTCGGGTGATTTATGGGGCCCCCCTGACGGTTCGCTTTGAATAAAACTTGTCCAGCAAGGCCCAACCTTGGTTTTACCATTTGCCTCACCACCACCTACACCTTTCCCTTGGGTCGGCCAACCCGAGGGTCATCTTTATTTTAGCCCCCGGGCGGTGCTTGTCTAAGTGTTGGTCGGCCGAATCGAGCTGCTGCAGGGGCCACCTCGGGGCAACTTGAGGGTTGGTTTTACTCGTAGCTAGTCTCATCCGGTGTTGCCCTGAGAACGAGATATGTGCAGCTCCTATCGGGATTGTCGGCGCATCGGGCGGTTTTGCTGGTCTTTTTTTACCATTGTCGAAATGTCTTGTAAACCGGATTCCGAGACGATCGGGTCTTCTGGGAGAAGGTATATCCTTCGTTGATCGCGAGAGCTTATCATGGGCTAATTTGGGACACCCTGCAGGTATAAACTTTTCGAGAGCCGTGCCCGGTTATGTGGCAGATGGGAATTTGTTAATGTCCGGTTGTAGATAACTTGACACGGATCCGAAATAAAACGCAACAACCGTGTGTGTAGCCGTGATGGTCTCTTCTCGGCGGAGTCAGGAAGTGAACACGGTTTACGGGTTATGTTTGGCGTAAGTAGGAGTTCGGGATCACTTCTTGATCATTGCTAGCTTCACGACCGTTCCTTTGTTTCTCTTCTCGCTCTCATTTGCGTATGTTAGCCACCATATATGCTTAGTCGCTGCTTGCAACCTCACCAATTTACCCTTCCTTTCCCATTAAGCTTTGCTAGTATTGATACCCATGGTAATGGGATTCTTTGAGTCCTCGTGGCTCCTGATTCTTCGCAACAACAGTTGCGAGTACAGGTTATGTGATGACCATGGCGCTAGAGCGATGTTTGCTTGTTTTGGAGTCCTTCTTACGCTTCTTCTTCGATCGGGGATAGGTTCGGTCGGCAGCCCGGGCTAGCGAGGTGGATGTCGTTTGAGTTTCTTTGTGTTTCATCCGTAGTCGGATGGTGCTCATGTATGATGATGTTGTATTCGTGTGGCATTGTATGCCTTATGTATGTATCCCCATCTATTATGTAATGTTGATGTAATGATATCCACCTTGCAAAAGCGTTTCAATATGCGGGTCTATCCTTGGTGGGACCTTCGAGTTCCTTTTGGATAGGGTCGCATATTGGGCGTGACAGCTGGATACACAGGAGCAGCGGTTCCCATGATCGTCGACGGCGGGGGCGATCTTAGATTCAGCCCGCAGCCGGACACGGTCCTGGAGACCTTTAAAGCTCCAGGATCGGGCGAGCAGCCCCCCTCGACGGAGGGAGGCAAGCCCGCTCCGCCAGCAACCTCTGTCCAAGCAGAGTTGCCGGGCGGCCTATCGACAATGCTAAAGAGTGTGTCCATCGTTGATGAACATCGCGCCCTCATGGGTGCGGTGATTGAAAAGATTCGGTCCACTGAGAGCGGACTGAATGAATCCTGCCTTAGCCTTATAAAAGGCTTTGAGGTATGTTTTTAGAAACCTTTGAAGATTGTCATAGTATGAGTAGTAGCCCCTGATGCACTGTTCGGTGAAAGAGAGATAGAGAGCCGGACAGGGGATCAAATTTCCACTTCGCAGGAGACTCAGTTAATGATATATATCCCTTTGTTTAAAAACAGGCGTCTGTAGTGACGACCGCCTCTCATAATGCGGAGGTGTCCAAACTAAAGCAGAGTTTGGAACGGGCCGAAGAAGAACTTGGCCGCGTGAAGAATCAGTTGGAGGACAAGCAAGGTATGTTGAAACCTTTTGCTGAGTTGAACACGAATGAGTAGTTGTGCCTGATGAAAATATTTGTATTGGATGCTCTAGAAGCGAGTGCCGAAATTGAGGCACTGAAGAAGGCTGTGGCCAAAGCCGACAAGAAGGCCGCTGCAGAGCAGACTCTTCGCGAGAAGCACGAGGCCAGGGTCATTGAAGCTGGCGAGAGCTCCAGAGGCCGTGAAGAAAAGCGAGACCTTGGAGCGAGTCTAGCGAGGAAAGAATCGAACTCGCCCAAGCTCTCCAAGACGCGGATGATGCGGGAAGAGGCCGAGGTGCTCTGAAGGACATTCGGGAGGCACGGAGGGTTCTTGGTGGGTAAGGCTTTTTTACATAAAGCAATTTTACATAGTAATAGGAGGAAGTCTAGCGACAAACTGAATTCTTGTTTCTCCAGGCGTTTGCGGACCTGCGCTAAAGATATCGATCTTGCCCAATTCTCCGGGCTGAAGAGAAGAAGTCCGCGGAGAAGCATTTCTGGTTGCAGTATTTGGCGCCGAATTATCCGGTGCCCTTTATCGATCAGCTGAAGCAGCTAGTTGAACTGCACCAGGCGGTCGAACTAGCCATGAAGGACTTAGTTGTCCAGCTGTGGCCCGCCGAGCCAATTCCAAGCAGTTACTTCGGACTCGTGAAGCGGATTGTTGGTGCTTGCCCTCGGCTCGAAGTCATTAAGTGATCGGTCCGTATAGAGGGTGCATGCATGGCGTTTCCCCTTGCGAAGGTGCACTGGGGGAAGCTTGATCTGAAAAGCTGATGGCTGAGGGACCACGAGAGGGTAAGGAGCATCGCAAGCCCGAATTATATTATGAAGGTGTCCTGAAAGGAGCCCGCCTTATGGCGGAACAGTGTACCAAAGACACTATATTTCCCTGAAGGCAGTCATGTTGTCCTTTGTAATGCGGGATACTGGCACTGTTATTGTTAATTGCCTGTTATATGAAGGTTTTTTTCTTCCTGTGTGGCCGTTTAGTATATATAAATCCTGAGAGTTGGCCAGTCATCGGCTTCTGCCCCCAGATAGAAATGCGAGGTGTTGGGACATACTGAACACTCTTTATCCCATTTTGGGTCCTTGAAGGAGGTGTTCATCACATGAACTAGGCAATCAGACCATAGGGCTTTATCACTCTCACTTGGCCATAGGAATTCGAGTATGGTAGGCGCAGCCCCTGGTGTTCGAAAGACCGTACGAGGGGCCCTAACGGCGCCTGATCGGAAGACCGATCCGTCGCACTTTGCATTTGTTTTGGCATTATGCAGAATAAATCTTTAAAGATTTTACAACCTCTCGAACAGCTGACCAGCTCTCGCTGTATCATGACAGTCAGTTTTCGACTTTCTCTACTGAGGTGCTCGTCTGGAAGAACCGGGACCCAATCGCAGTAGTTCTTCCAGCGCTACCTTAGCCGATGGAGCGGAACGTAAGGTACCAAAACATGGGAGCCGGGCAAACCCAACTAATGACCCAAGACATGATTCGGAGCTGATGCATATAGTGCTATAAGTTCGGGGGTGCCGAGCGACCGAGAAGGTGGCCGGACTTTGTTGCCATATTATGAGTACTATGAAGCCCCTGGCATAGTGGGGCATGACACTATGTGCGTGTGCCGTTATGGCGAAAAAAGGCGTCAATGAGGAATGACGACTGGTAAGTGTTATTTAAGTCTACGTATTGTAGTAGAGTGACATGTCTATGCGTATGGGTACGGTTTATTCTTATGAAAAGAGGTGTGCCGGTGGAACCTGTCGTGGCCGGACTAGAGGAGGATGTGTGCGGATCCGAGGTGTATCCGGACTGTCTCCTGATAACCCACAAGTATAGGGGATCACAACAGTTTTCGAGGGTAGAGTATTCAACCCAAATTTATTGATTTGACACAAGGGGAGCCAAAGAATATTCTCAAGTATTAGCAGCTGAGTTGTCAATTCAACCACACCTGGAAACTTAGTATCTGCAGCAAAGTGTTTAGTAGCAAAGTAATATGATAGTGGTGGTAACGGTAACAAAAGTAAAGACGGCAAAAGTAATGTTTTTGGTATTTTGTAGTGATTGTAACAGTAGCAACGGAAAAGTAAATAAGCGAGAACCAATATATGGAAAGCTCGTAGGCACCGGATTAGTGATGGATAATTATGCCCGATGCGGTTCGTCATGTAATAGTCATAACATATGGTGACACAGAACTAGCTCCAGTTCATGAATGTAATGTAGGCATGTATTCCGTATATAGTCATACGTGCTTATGGAAAAGAACTTGCATGACATCTTTTGTCCTACCCTCCCGTGGCAGCGGGGTCCTATTGGAAACTAAGGGATATTAAGGCCTCCTTTAATAGAGAACCGGAACAAAGCATTAGCACATAGTGAATACATGAACTCCTCAAACTATGGTCATCACCGGGAGTGGTCCCGATTATTGTCACTTCGGGGTTGCCGGATCATAACACAAAGTAGGTGACTATAGAGTTGCAAGATAGGATCAAGAACACACATATATTCATGAAAACATAATAGGTTCAGATCTGAAATCATGGCACTCGGGCCCTAGTGACAAGCATTAAGCATAGCAAAGTCATAGCAACATCAATCTCAGAACATAGTGGATACTAGGGATCAAACCATAACAAAACTAACTCGATTACATGATAAATCTCATCCAACCCATCACCGTCCAGCGAGCCTACGATGGAATTACTCACGCACGGCGGTGAGCATCATGAAATTGGTGATGGAGGATGGTTGATGATGACGACAATGATGAATCCCCTCTCTCGGCCCCGAGCGGACTCGAGATCAGCCCTCCCGAGAGAGATTAGGGCTTGGCGGCGGCTCCGTATCGTAAAACGTGATGATTTCTTCTCTCTGGTTTTTTTCTCCCCGAAAGCTAATATATGGAGTTGGAGTTGGCGTCGGCGGGCCACTAGAGGGCCCACGACATAGGGGGACGCGCCCAGGGGGGCGCCCCCACCCTCGTGAGCAGGGTGTGGCCCCCTTGGTCTTCATCTTTGGCGAGGATTTTTTATTGTTTTTTCTAAGGTGTTCCGTGGAGTTTCAGGTCATTCCGAGAACTTTTATTTTCTGCACATAAAACAACACCATGGCAATTCTGCTGAAAACAACGTCGATCCGGGTTAGTTCCATTCAAATCATACAAGTTAGAGTCCAAAACAAGGGCAAAAGTGTTTGGAAAAGTAGATCTGACGGAGCGTATCAACTCCCCAAGCTTAAACCCTTGCTTGTCCTCAAGCAATTCAGTTGACAAACTGAAAGAGAAAAAGAAAAACTTTTACAAACTTTGTTTGCTCTTGTTGGTGTAAACATGAAAAGCCAACATTCAAGTTTCAGCAAATATTATGAACTAACCATACTCACAATAACACATAGGTCTCATAATTACTCATATCAATAGCATAATCAGCTAGCGAGCCATAATAATAAAACTCGGATGACAACACTTTCTCAAAATAATCATAACATGATATAACAAAATGGTATCTCGCTAGCCCTTTCTGAGACCGCAAAACATAAATGCAGAGCACCTTTAAAGATCAAGGACTGACTAACATTGTAATTCATGGTAAAAGAGATCCAGTCAAGTCATACCAATATAAACCAATTATAATGAATGCAAACGGCAGTGTGCTCTCCAGCGGGTGCTTTTAATAAGAAGGATGATGACTCAACATAAAAGTAAATGGATAGGCCCTTCGCAGAGGGAAGCAGGGATTTGTAGAGGTGCTAGAGCTCGGTTTTGAAATAGAGATAAATTATATTTTGAGCAACATACTTTCATTGTCAACATAACAACTAAAAGATGACGATATCTTCCATGCTAAACAGATTATAGGCGGTTCCCAAACAGAATGGTAAAGTTTATACTCCCCCTCCTCCACAAGCAACAATCCATGGCTTGCTCGAAACAACGAGTGCCTCCAACATTCAACGGGTCCCACGGGGAGTTTTGTTTGCAGTTATTTTGATTTAGTTTGCATAAAGCATGGGACTGGGCATCCCGGTTACTAGCCATTTTCTCGTGAATGAGGAGCAGAGTCCACTCCTCTTGAGAATAACCCGCCTAACACAGAAGATAAGGGCAACTCTAGTTGACATATGAGCTATTCGAGCATGCAAAACAGAATGTTTATTTGAAGGTTTAGAATTTGGCACATACAAATTTACTTGGAACGGCAGGTAAATACCGCATAAAGGTAGGTATAGTGGACTGATATGGAACAACTTTGGGGTTTAAGGAGTTTGGATGCACAAGCGATATTCCCTTAAATGCAATTGAAGGCTAGCAAAAGACTGGGAAGCGATCAACTGAGAGAGCGACAACAGTCGTAAACATGCATTAAAATTAACTTACACCGAATACAAGCATGTGTAGGATATAATCCACCATGAACATAAATATCATGAAGGCTATGTTGATTTGATTCAACTACATGCGTGAACATGTGCCAAGTCGAGTCACTCAATTCATTTAAAGGAGGATACCATCCCATCATACCACATCATAATCATTCTAATAGCATGTTGGCACGCAAGGTAAACCATTATAACTCATAGCTAATCAAGCATGGCACAAGCAACTATAATCTCTAAATGTCATTGCAGATATGTTTACTTCATAATAGCTGACTCGGGAACGATGAATCTTCATATTTACAAAAACAAGAGAGTCGAGTTCATACCAGCTTTTCTCATCCCAATAAGTTCATCATGTATCATCATTATTGCCTTTCACTTGCACGACCGAAGGATGTGTATAATAATAAGAGTGCACGTGCATTGGACTAAGCTGGAATCTGCAAGCATTCAACTCAAGAGAGAAGACAAATAATATGGGCTCTAAGTTAAATAAACAATCCTGCATATAAGAACCACTAAGCATTTTCAATATGGTCTTCTCAACCCCCAAGAGAAAGGAAAAGAAATAAAAACTATTTACACGGGAAAGCTCCCAATAAGCAAAAGAAGAACGGGAAATATTTTTGGGTTTTTCTTTTTAATTACTACAGCAAAGAAATAAACTACCACTATTTTTTTGGTTTTTTCTTAAGGTTTATCAAACACACAAGAAAGTAGGAAAAAGAAAATAAACTAGCATGGATATTACAGTGAAAGAGTATGAGCACCGACATCTAGCAATGAGTGTGTGTGAACATGAATGTAATGTCGGTGGGAAATACGTACTCCCCAAGCTTAGGCTTTTGGCCTAAGTTGGTCTATTGCCGAGGATAGCTTTGGCGGATACCCGTAGGTGAAGCTGGGTCGTCTTGTGATGAAGAAGGCTCCGGCTGCCACCGGGTAGCAACCTCCTCTGGGTCCCAAGAATAAGCAGATAGTCGTGGAGGCTCATCTTGTGGCTCGGTTTGAGGGCTGGTGCAGGATTCGATAGGCTTGAACAGCCGACCATGGAACGATGTGAGGACCTGCAGATAAGTTAAACAAAGAAGGAGCAGGCAAAGTAATAGTCTCAGGGTGATGTTTATCAAAGTATAATTTGTATTCGAGCTCCCCTTCGTGACTCTTAACAAGAATTTCATGCGCTATCATACTCTTATAATCTAAATAAGCACGGGGCAGCACTGTTTCTTCTTTCTCCTCATGCCTAATAGGTATTTCAAAATGTTCAGCTAGGCGTGAAGCATAAATGCCTCCAAAGATGGGGCCCTTAGTGCAGTTCGAGACTTAACCGTCTAGCAACAATTCCACCCATGCTAACGAGTTATTGCGGTATAAACCATGGAACAAAATAATAATATCAGAATACTAAGGTTCCCACAGTTCGCGTCCAATCAAGCAACGACTAGCAAATAAGACAAAGTAGCGTAAAAGCAGGAAAATGTATGCTAGTGATCCTTGCATCGAAACCTTCTGGTTTCTCCCACGATGATAGTGTTAATAAAAGCTTCTACTTCGTTATGGTGGGGTTCATCTAAGGTGCCCTCAAAGGGTATTCTGCAAACCTCACAGAATTCAGCTAATGTCATCTCTTTAACAACGTCATATAAATGAAACTCTACTGTTGGAGGTGATCTCTTAGGGAAAAAGTAGAAGTTTTGCACAAAAGTATTTGTGAGTAAGAGATACTGATGACGTTGGTCGTGGAGGAAGTCGGTGAGGCCAGCATTCTCAATCAATAAATAGAAATCCTCATAAATCCCAGCTCTCCTCAAGAAGTCATCGGAAGGGCATTCACACGGCCGGACCTCCGCGGTGCGAGGCAGATTAAATTTGGGCTTCTGCTCTTCTTCCTTTTGTTTTTCCTTCGAGCTTCGGCTCGACGAGCCCCTCAAAAGTCTCTTCATTATTTTCTGAAACAATCTGAAATTTTTAGTAACTTCAAATAAAAAGTGAACCAACTTCAATAAAATTGATAGCAACAACTCCCACAAGTGCCTAGGGCCTATATCAAGCATTAGAACTACTTGGAACCATATAAATTTGACATGCAAGCTCAAGAACATGGTCACCTATGCAGCACAAATTTGCAATGAATAAAGCACTAGAACAAAAACTAATTGGACCAATGGAGGAGTCACATACCAAGGAACAATCTCCCCAATCAGTTTTGCGAGAGGTGCTTTGAGCAAGGAGATAAAAAATCACAGCAACGGGGGCTGGAACTCGTGCTTGAGTTGGTTTTTTGTGTTTGTGTGAAGCAGAGGAAGAAGATGGGTGCAGGGATAAGTGGATGAGGGCCACCATGGGCCCACAAGGTAGGGGGCGCGCCCAGGGGGTAGGGCGCGCCCTCCACCCTCGTGGCCAGGTGGCAGCTCCCCCTGCGGTAATTTTTGCACAGTAAATCCTCAAATATTCCCGAAAAAATCATATTAAATTGGCATGGCATTCTGAGGACTTTTATTTTCGGGATATTTTTATATTGCACGGATAAGTCAGGAAACAGACAGAAAAAATACTATTTTACTTTATTTCTATTAGATAACAGAAAATATAAAGAGGGTACAGAAGGTTGTGCTTCTAGTTTCATCCATCTCGTGATCATCAAAATGAACCCACTAACAAGGTTGATCAAGTCTTGTTAACAAACTCATTCCGAATAATCACGAGGCGGAGAAATTTGAATGACACTAAGTTACCTCAACGGGATATGAAAATCCCCAACAATAAGAATATCATACTTTTTCTTGACAGGAGGAGAGGAAATTCAAAACCTCCAAATATAATCAATGGAATTTTTCCAATAGAGTTGATACTATAAACTTGAGGTTGTTTCCTCGGAAAATGTACCGTGTGCTCATTGTCATTAACATGAAAAGTGACATTGCCTTTGTTGCAATCAATAACAGCCCCTGCAGTATTAAGGAAAGGTCTTCCAAGAATAATAGACATACTATCATCCTCGGGAATATCAAGAATAACAAAGTCCGTTAAAATAGTAACGTTACGCAACTTCTAGCAGCACATCCTCACAAATACCGACATGTATAGCAGTTGATTTATCAGCCATTTGCAAAGATATTTCAGTAGGTGTCAACTTATTCAAGTCAAGTCTACGATATAAAGAGAGAGGCATAACACTGACACCCACTCCAAGATCACATAAAGCAGTTTTGACATAATTTCTCTTAATGGAGCATGGTATAGTAGGTACTCCTGGATCTCCAAGTTTCTTTGGTATGCCACCCTTAAAAGTATAATTAGCAAGCATGGTGGGAATTTCAGCTTCAGGTATCTTTCTTTTATTAGTAATGATATCCTTCATATACTTAGCATAAGGATTTGTTTTGAGCACATCAGTTAATCGCATACGCAAAAAGATGGGTCTAATCATTTCAGCAAGGCGCTCAAAATCCTCATCATCCTTTTTCTTGGATGGTTTCGGAGGAAAAGGCATGGGTTTTTGAACCCATGGTTCCCTTTCTTTACCATGTTTCCTAGCAACAAAATCTCTTTTATCATAACGTTGATTCCTTGATTGTGGGTTATCAAGATCAACAACAGGTTCAACTTCTACATCATAATCATTACTAGGTTGAGCATCAACATGAACATTATCGTTAACGTTATGACTAGGTTCATGTTCATCACCTGATTGTGTTTCAGCATCAGAAATAGAGATATCATTCGGATTCTCAGGTGGTTCAGCAATAGGTTCACTAGAAGTTTGCAAAGTCCTATCATTTTTCTTTTTCTTCCTCTTAGAAGAACTAGGTACATCAATATTATTTCTCTGAGAATCTTGCTCGATTCTCTTAGGGTGGCCTTCAGGATACAAAGGTTCCTGAGTCATTCTACCAGTTCTAGTAGCCACTCTAACAGCATAATCATTTTTCTTACTATTCATTTCATCAAGCACTTCTTTCTGAGCTTTAAGTACTTGTTCTACTTGAATGGTAACCATAGAAGCATGTTTGCTAACAAGTTTAAGTTCACCTCTAATATCAGCCATATAATCACCCAAGTGTTTAATCATAAAGGTATTCTGTTTTAATTGTCTACCAAAATAAGCATTAAAGTCATCTTGCTTAAACATAAAGTCATCAAACTCATCCAAGCACTGACTAGCAATTCTAGTAGGAGGGACTTCAGCTTATCATATCTATAGAGAGAATTTACCTTTACTACATGTGTCGGGATATCGGGAGGTTCTTCAGTAAATAAGTAATTGAGATCATATACTTCTTCAACAGGCGGTAAATTAAGACCATGTATTTCTTCAATAGGAGGTAAATTCTTAACATCTTTGGCTTTAATACCTTTTTCTTTCATAGATTTCTTTGCCTCTTGCATATCTTCGGGACTGAGAAATAGAACACCTCTCTTCTTCGGAGTTGGTTTAGGAATAGGCTCAGTAATTGGCTCTGGAGCTGGCTCAGAAGGTGGCTCAGGAGGTCCCAATTATTTTCATTTGTCAACATATTATTCAATAAAATTTCAGCTTCATCCGGTGTTCTTTCCCTGAAAAGAGAACCAACACAACTATCCAGGTAATCTTTGGAAGCATCAGTTAGTCCATTATAAAAGATATCAAGTATTTCGGGTTTCTTAAGAGGATGATCGAGGCAAAGCATTAAGTAACTTGAGAAGCCTCCCCAAGCTTGTGGGAGACTCTCTTCTTCAATTTGCACAAAGTTGTATATTTCCTCAAAGCAGCTTGTTTATTATGAGCAGGAAATATTTAGCGAGAAGTAATAAATCATATCACAGGGACTTTGCACACAACTAGGATCAAGAGAATTAAACCATGTCTTAGCATCACCCTTTAATGAGAACGGAAATATTTTGAGTAAATAAAGGTAGCGCGATCTCTCATTATTAGTAAACAGGGCAGCTATATCATTTAACTTAGTAAGATGTGCCACAACAGTTTCAGATTCATAGCCATAAAAAGGACCAGATTCAATCAAAGTAATTATATCTGGATCAACAGAAAAATCATAATAATCCTTATCGGGAACACAAATAGGTGAAGTTGCAAAAGCAGGGTCGGGTCTCATTCTATCTCTAACAGATTCTTTACTCCGTTTAACTAGCAACCTCTTAAGTTCATATCTATCACGGCAAGCAAAAATAGCTGCGAGAAGATTCGCATCAAAAGATAACCCTCGGGAATAGCGGGCATATTTTCATCATCACTATCATCATCGTATTCAGGTTCGATAATTTCTCTTTCTCTAGACCTAGCAATTTGCTCATCAAGAAATTCACCAAGGGGCACAATAGTATCAAGCATAGAAGTAGTTTCATCATAAGTATCATGCATAGCAGAAGTGGCATCATCAATAACATGCGACATATCAGAATGAATAACAACAACAGGTTTAGGTGTCACAAGCTTACTTATAACAGAAGGAGAATCTAGTGCAAGGCTAGATGGCAGTTCCTTACCTCCCCTCATAGTTGAGGGCAAAATAGTAGTTCGATCATCTTTCAAGTTCTTCATAGTGTCTAGCAGATATAAATCCCAAGTGACTCAAAGAAAAGAGCTATGCTCCCCGGCAACGGCGCCATAAAAAGGTCTTGATAACCCACAAGTATAGGGGATCGCAACAGTTTTCGAGGGTAGAGTATTCAACCCAAATTTATTGATTCGACACAAGGGGAGCCAAAGAATATTCTCAAGTATTAGTAGCTGAGTTGTCAATTCAACCACACCTGGAAACTTAGTATCTGCAGCAAAGTGTTTAGTAGCAAAGGAATATGATAGTGGTGGTAACGGTAACAAAAGTAAAGACAACAAAAGTAACGTTTTTGGTATTTTGTAGTGATTATAACATAGAGTAGCGGAAAAGTAAATAAGTGAGAACCATATATGGAAAGCTCGTAGGCACCGGATTAGTGATGGATAATTATGCCGGATGCGGTTCGTCATGTAACAGTCATAACATAGGGTGACACAGAACTAGCTCCAGTTCATCAATGTAATGTAGGCATGTATTCCGTATATAGTCATACGTGCTTCTGGAAAAAAAGAACTCGCATGACATCTTTTGTCCTACCCTCCCGTGGCAGCGGGGTCCTATTGGAAACTAAGGGATATTAAGGCCTCCTTTAATAGAGAACCGGAACAAAGCATTAGCACATAGTGAATACATGAACTCCTCAAACTATGGTCATCACCGGGAGTGGTCCCGATTATTGTCACTTCGGGGTTGCCAGATCATAACACAAAGTAGGTGACTATAGACTTGCAAGATAGGATCAAGAACACACATATATTCATGAAAACATAATAGGTTCAGATCTGAAATCATGGCACTCGGGCCCTAGTGACAAGCATTAAGCATAGCAAAGTCATAGCAACATCAATCTCAGAACATAGTGGATACTAGGGATCAAACCATAACAAATCTAACTCGATTACATGATAAATCTCATCCAACCCATCACCGTCCAGCAAGACTACGATGGAATTACTCACACACGGCGGTGAGCATCATGAAATTGGTGGACGAGGATGGTTGATGATGACGACGGTGACGAATCCCCCTCTCCGGAGCCCCGAACGGACTCCAGATCAGCCCTCCCGAGAGAGATTAGGGCTTGGCGGCGGCTCCGTATCGTAAAATGTGATGATTTCTTCTCTCTAGTTTTTTTCTCCCCGAAAGCTAATATATGGAGTTGGAGTTGGCGTAAGAGGGCCACCGAGGGGCCCATGAGGTAGAGGCGCGCCCTACTCATTGCCTGGTCCGCTTGCCGCCATGGCTCTTCGCTTCCTTTCTATTCACAAGGACTGAACCGGAGGAGTTTGACATGTCCGCCTAGCTTACCTCGCCTGGTTCGACCCGCCTTCGAATTCCCCGACCTGTCGCCGCTAAGTCCCACCGCCGAGTCTCAAGAACGGCGATGAGTACCTCACGATGACCTCGGATGTCTACGAGCTGTGTATCACTACAGCCGTGTGATTTTTGTCAAGTCCACTATGACGCGTAACGCATCACATTCGCTAGGATTTCGCCAAGTACCACTTTGCCTCATAAGACCACTGTTCGACCATTGCAGACATCGAGTACGACTCATTACTTCGCTGGCGCGCTAAGTACCACTACGCCCAAGACGTTGAAACGCCAAGCACGACTACATCGCGTGATACGGAACGACCACACTGGCCACGGCTGCGTATCTTCTACACCCGTGATTTCACTATAATTCTCGACGCCGCTGTACCATCATCACGACCAACATCTACGAAAACGCAGTACCACTACCGCCGTCAGCCGGTACCACTACTTCAACTACCGCCTAATCTCGAAGACCTCAGGACCCCGGAATATCCACGGACACAACCGCCTACCATGAAACGGTAACTACTTCCACCATTCGCGGAACCACTACTTCACTACGACCGCCCCGCGAACGACCATTTCTACACCGATCGAACTCATCACTCAAACGTGACGCTTCAAGGTATAACCCAGACGCACTGCCAAGGAGATGCCCTGCATGTATGATATGCACTACTTGCACCGTGTCCGGAATTGGTTACCGCTTCTTGCCACTCAACCTGCGGGAACCCAGAATGGGAGCACCCCCACCATCTTTCAGATGTTCCGCACATCCGCGACACTTTGCTCTTTTTTTGCACCGTATCTCAATGAGTTATCCTGATCACTTCCGATTATGTTGCCGTGGCACCATTTTCAATATCGCCGTGGCACCATTTTCGTTTCGCTGCTGGTGGCACCTTTTCCTTCCGCCGCCATGGCGACATACCCTTTATCATGCCATGTCAACATTTTCATAATAATTGCATAAAACTTGTATATGTCATCCGCTTCATGATAACAACATTAAAATGTTTATATTTGTGTTTTCATTGTTGCTAACATATGGGATTTTCCAAGTGTTGTTTATGTTTCCCCTTCATTTAAACTTGCTTAACTAGTTAGTTTGCTTATGCTTCCCACTTGCCATGTTAACCAACATTTAATCTTGTGTTGTTAATAACCGAGAGAGAACTAAATATTGGTGGAGCCATTAATATGCAACTCGCTGCATATTGAGCTCCACTTAATTTGTAAGATAGTTTTGTGCACTTTGCCATGCCATGCTATTTAAACCTATGCATCATACTTTTTGTGATCATGCCATGTTTATGCTTGTGTGTTTACTATATTGTTTGCTTCTTCCGGTTTGCTTCTCTCGTTAGCTTCGGCTTTCATTCTCGAGTTGTGGTCCGATGACACAAGCTTCCTTGGGGTGGAGCACTGTGTCGCCGGACCCCGGACTCCATCCAGCTAGTTCGAACCAATCATCTTGACCTCGGGGCGGGGTCCATCCACCCATCCTCGGACGTCGCAATCTGCCCCGGATTTAGGTCCAGAGCTCCTGCAGGGCGATATCCCGAGTATTGTCCGACAGCAGGTCTAGGCCGTGCTCGTCGTGACTGTTCGGCGCTCCTAGCGTAGGCCCGAATCCGTCGAAGATCAAGTCTCCGCAGATATCGGCCGTGTAGTTCAAGTTTCCGAACGACCCTCTTGGCCAAGCGCGCGTTGTCGATCTGCTCGGATGGCCAAGTGAATTGGCCCTTGATCGCGAAACCGCCCGAACACGAAGATCTGTCAGGAGAAAAGTCTCACCCTGGACCGTGTTATTGTTGATGATCGAAGGAGCCATCGAGCCTTGCGGCGATGACCGGAGGAACTCTCAATAAAGCAACAATGTCGGTGTCAAAACCGGCGGATCTCGAGTAGGGGTCGATTTGTGTGTCTAAGGCTAATGGTAATAGGAGGCAAGGGACACGATGTTTTACCCAGGTTCGGGCCCTCTCGATGGAGGTAAAACCCTACTTCCTGCTTGATTGATCTTGATGATATGAGTATTACAAGAGTTGATCTACCACGAGATCGTAGAGGCTAAACCTGTCGGCGTTCTGGGAACGGGGGTACCCAGACTTGCCTGCCTGCGGCCTGTGGCGTGGCTCAAGAAGTGGCCCAGTACGACCCATCTTCATCAACGCATGCTCAAGACCCTCGCGTGGGGCCAAGCCTCGCGGGGCGGACGGCAGGAGGCTTCCTCGGGCACAACCTCGTCAGGCTGGCTCGCGAGGAGGCGGAGAGATCAAGGAGGGGTACCTCATGAGGTGCCCATGACGCAAGCCATGACGACCAAGGCTAGGTGGGCGCCGGCCTGCGCAGAGTTCTTGTTTCCTCTTTCGTGCAAAGGGGGCAAGCGCAGGCAAGAGTATCAAGCAAAGGCAACCATTTAGGTGCAACAAGACCAAGACCAGCAGGACAGCAGAATGGAGGTCATCGTGGAGCCCAAGCCGGCGTCATCGTCAGGGCCTTTGGCAGGCGAGGACCAACTTTAGTCAGGATAAGTGTACTAGATGTTCCCCTTCAAAATGGCCAACTGTTGGCGCCCTTCCTGCTCAATATTAGGGAAGAGGCCCAGGGCCTCCGCCTATAAATAGGACTAGCCACCCACAGGATAGAGGCATCGAGAGAACAAGGATAGAAAGACACACACACAGAGAGAAGCGACTGAACTCCCCCTAGCAGTTCATCGCACCAGCCAAGAACAGACCCTCGCGAGGCTGTTCTTCCTGTACTATTCATCATGAGCCCTAGGGGCAATCCACACACCACACACTGGAGTAGGGTGTTACACCACAATGGTGTCCCGAACCAGTATAAACCTTGTGTCCTTTGTGTTGTTCTTTGTGTAGCTTAGACCTTGCTAGGCGACGAGACACGGGTAGGCAGTAGGTGTGATCTCCGCGTGCACCCCAGAGTTCGAACCTTGAGGGTCTGCCGGAACCCTGAATCCGACATTTGGTGCACCAGGTAGGGGTGCGCCGGAATCTGCCTTCCGTCGCCTCGTGTTTACGCCGCCCGTCACATCATCTTCATCATGTCCGTGACCCAATGGGCAATCTGATCCTGGCGGCTGGCCCGCCAGGCGAGCCGCTTGCCAGTGCGACCTCAACCCGTGCCCAGGCACCCAGCGATCCTTGGTAGCTGTGAGCCACGCAGGCGGCGGTTAGACGACACCAGCTCTCACACCACGGTAGGTGCGGTCGGCAGCAAGGGCCTCGAGCCACGCCACGGCCACGGCGCCGTACTCCGCAGCGAGCGAAGCGAACTCAAGGGCGCTCACGGTAGCTCGAGAACTCTGCGGTGCGAGCTGCTAGAAAGCGGCTGCGGCGTGCTACTAGGCGGGTGGCAAAGCTCTGGGGCCGCCGCCTCGAGGCCTCACCCATACGCACCCAGTGCTCGCCTCGGGCCCAAAGGCGGATTGCGGAGGCCCCTGCAGCGCCCGCACAGCTCCAAGCGGATTCGAGGCCACTCCGCGCCAACGGCGTCGGCGCTGGCCTGCCAGTGCCGCCTCCGCCTCCGACCAGCGAAGGGGATCCACTACAGCCCACGGTCGGTGATCCGCGCGCTACCACTCGAGTTGGCACCATGGCGAAGCTGCGTGGCACATGGGGCACTACGGCGAGCATTGGGGCGGCAGCCGGGCGTATGTGCCCCATGATGGATCAGGACCGTGCACCATGGCGGTTCCTCGGCCCGGTGGGAGAAAAACACCGGTGAGCTCTTTGAGGAGCCAGGGGAAGGCATCGTCGACCGCACGAGGCGGCGACTATCGGTACCGCTAATCCCTCGAGGAACATGCATCGCTAACCATGGATCGCGGGAAGTACAGGTCGTCACGGTGGTGGCTGCCCCAATCGGCAGCTCCCACCCCTTAGGAGGAGGGCACGGGGTTGCGAGGAGAGAGCGAGATCGACCTCGTCCACACTTGGCGCTTTCGGACAAAGCGTCCTCGGGAGGTAGGCCCTCTGCGGGGAGGTGCCCAGGGCCTACCCGCGGAAGGACCCGTGGTCGTCGAGAGAACGTTGGCGACCGCTCTATTCCATCTGCGGCGTCCTCGGTCTCCGGCCATCGTCGATGGCAATAGAGTGTGGCGCAAAGCGGGGCCCTTATGCAGCGATATGAAGCAAGGCGGTACTTGTGAAGAAGGCCCGTGCTGTGGCTCGTCGCCCGTGACACTCTCACGTAATAATGAGTGGGGCTGTACGCCCGGAGTCTCGGAGAAACGTCCTCGGGCCTTAGGGGCTACCGCCCACGCCGATGGCACACTTAGCTCCTTTTGGTGAGAAGGCGTCGAAGACTAGACTAGGTGCGGACGCGGCTTTTACCTTTTCTTGCTTTTCCCTTGGTTGTTGCTTTTCCCTATTTGGATTTAAGTTGGTTTGAGCTTGAAACTTGCGTGTGTCAGGGAAGGGTGTTTAGTCTCGTTCGAGCAATCTCTTGCGTTACAGTTACCGCTTTGCGTCCGTCAAGCTTCATTGCCTCCCTCGTGAGCCCCTCACGGCGGGCGAGCCCGGCATGTCGCAGCCAGGTGCCGTCGGCACACCCTCTCAGGAGGTTCTCATTACAGGTACAATGGGCTCATCCAGGAGGCACTTGGGGCACCACGGCCCCCATGAGTCGCTCAGGGACCCACGGGTCGAAGGTAAACTAGCCAGTTGACTCATCACAAAACTAGTCGCTCGGTATGGGCATGCGGGCAACATCCTGTCTACAAATATGCTAACTGCAAGTTTCCACACGAGGAGCTCCCCCTCCCAAAATGCTCTTACAACTCTCAGGGCCAAGCCCGAACTCTCTCTGCGGGGTAAGAAGCGAGGACAGCCTGTGATCGTCGGGTAAATCCCCCAATGCATCCTCGGGGGCACCTCCGGAGTCGCCACTGGCGTCGCTAGCCTCGCCGTCGCCTTCTACGCCGCCGCCATCAGCACCTGGGCCATTCACCACTCCGCCCTCATCAGCAGCTATGACCACACCGTCGTCATCAGCGGTGAAAGCCCCTAACAAGGCGTCCATGTTGTCTTCCACCAGCGCGCGAGATTGCCTGGATTGCGAGGTGCGGGCGATAAGCGGCATCGAAATCGAAATGGGGTCCATGTTACGAAGGTGGCGAAGACACGAAAAAAGCACGCCGTGTAGTGCGGCTCCTCTCCTCCACCAACCTATCGGCTCTGCCCAAAGCGAACCTCCAGCTGCGTCACCACATCGGTGAAAAAGCGAAGGTTACCGGCATAGTTAACCACATGAGGCTCCCCAGCGGCTGCCTCGCGAATGATGCCAAAGGCTGTGTTAGCTCTTTCCGGGCTCGCGGGCATGGGGCTATGCCGTGCTCGGGGTTTGCCGCTGGCTTATCTCGTCCTTGTTCCGCCGCGCAACGGCCTCAGCCGCGTCCACCCTTTGGTGGAGAAGAAGCACCTCGGTGCGGGAGGAAGCGATTCCGCTTTGTGCGTGCCAAAGCGGCCCGACACGATCCGCACACCGCATCACTTCATCGAGCTTGGCCTTCAGGGTGGCGGTCCTGCCCTCTGCCTCGACCTTGATCAACTCCAGCCTTTCCTCGAACTCGCGCTCGAGGTTCGGCGAAGCGCCGCCACGGCGATCAACCTCTTCGAGGCTCGGGCTTCCCTCGTGGCAACATCATCCTCCGCTGCGCCACGAGCGCTCCTAATCTCAATCGCTCGAGTTCGAGTGCGCTCGATGGCCTCGAGCGTCGATGCCTCCTCACGTTTACGAAGCTACTGCTGATCGGCCGAGCCCCCTTCATCGGCGCAAGGGCCACCTCACGCAACTCCACTGTTGCTCCAAGGAGCTACTCCAGGCCCGGAGCTCCCACGCCCGCTCTTCTGCGGCCCTGCGCCGCTGGTTGGCCTCTTGAGCCTCCTCAACAGCCCGGGAGCAGGCCTCCCGAGAAGCTGCCAGCGACACCTCGGCCTTCTCATTGTCGAGGTCACGCTGGTGGCGCGCAGAACAGCAGCCACCTTCAGCTGCGCCTCTCCTCAGCTAAGCGCAGGCCCTAGGCCTCAAGGCGCGCGTCCTCGTCAATGAGCTCTACACCAAGCTGGCTCACCGCGTCAGCCGCCCTCCGGAGGAACCCTTGGCGGAGGGCGCGGCGTTCTCGGGCGTGCTCGAGCACGTCTTCCGCGTCATCCTCCGCCCCAGGCGCGCGCGGAGGACCACGGACCAGCACTCCCCCCTGGGCAGGGGGCTGGGGGCTGGCGCCCTCACAATGGCCGGACGCGCCTCGCCAGAAGCCTGGCCCAGAGCCAACTTGTCCTCCAAGGAGAAACGCAAGGCCGACCTCAGCCAGTCGCCGTCCACAACCAATCGAGGAGCCTAGGGTAGGCTGGCTATGCCTCGGGAGGGCTCGTGAAGGATGGTCGTGAGGTGCGCGGAATCAGGACGCATCATAGGACGGCCCACCTCTCCAACCGGCCTCACCACAAGGGCGATCTTTGGGCTCGGGCGCTTAGGGAAGGTGGAGAGGCGAGGCCGGGAGGATGGCTCCTCGGCCATCTCCGTGAACTTCGGCGGAAGGGCCCTCTGAGGCAATGATCAGCTGAAGCAGCAGGAAAGTAAGGAACTAAGAAAGGGAAAGGCTTACTCATCGGTGGTGAAGTACTTCCTGCGCTTCAATAGGCGGCAAGGGTAATCATCACCCAAGGCCTCACTTCTCTTTCGGAGAGCCTCGAAGTCCACAGGCGACCAGGGCTCGGCGCGAGGTCGACTGCGACGAGGAAGAAGCGCCAAAGTGACCGGTGTCGGTGACGTCATCCTGGCGCATGCTGCCAGACGCCGCGCCAAGAAGGGTGGCCGGGGCCTCAGGGGCCTCTGCCGCGGGAGCCGCGGGCCGCAGCTCAACACCTTCAGCCGCCGCAGGGCAGGCCTCAGGAACTGCCGCCTTAGGAGTGCCGCATGGAGTCATCATCCCGGCGGTGGCCCTCTCAGCCCCCGGTGGCCCTTGCCTCCCAGCTCCACCGCTCAAGGAAGGGCCGTCCCGGGCAACCAGAAGGGCAACCACCACGATTGGGTTCTCACGAGGTCCCACGAGGCCTGCGGGGCGCAGCCCCAATTCGTCGAAGCTGGGCATCTGCTTCACAAAATCACCCCTATTCAAGCAAAGGTACAACAGGGCGCCCCCATGCCGGATGCTGCCAGGGGAAGGGTCCCCAGTTAGGATCATGAGAACCTTCCTCAGCACTTCAGGCGTCAAATCTTCCTCCTGGAGCCTCATGCGGTCTTCACGCCCCCCGAAGGACCACATTTGGCAGGAATGGTGCTGGAGAGGGGCAATGCGGCATAGGAGGAACTCCTTCACCACCTTGGGTGCCATCACAACGAGCGCCCTCAAGTTCGCGAAGTGATGCCAAACGAAGACGAGCCCGGGGCTCGTGAGCATCTCCTGTGTAACACCCTGAGACCGATGCTCGAGAAGACTTCCATATATTCCGGGTTTCGCCGTGTGTTTCATTTGTGCCTGCCCTTTTTATTTTTACATTGCATCATGTCATCATGCCATCATCTCTTAAATCTTTTGCAACTCAACTAAATAAATGGCATGGATCTTTGATCCATTTAAATCGAGGGAATTCACATGGTGATTCTCTTTAAAACATATCCTCTCGATATTTAGAGAGCTATAGTAAATATTCCAATTATTTGGATTTACCGCAAACACACTTGCAAAATAATTCCCCATGCCTTTGTTATCTTAATTCTTGGTCTCCAACCTTGCCATATATTCTTTCGTCATTTTCCGGAGCCCCACCGAAATCCTCAACATTTTTGGACCTTCCTTTTATCAAGTCCTAGTTCAAACCCATTTGAATTAAATTCAAATGAGTTTGAATTTACATCTTTCAATCATGGCTTTTTCTATTTTCTCGGAACAAGCATATTTTTGCGAGTCAGGGAAAATTGACCGCATGCCCAAATTCTTCCTCTAACCTTCTCTTCTCTCCTGTCCTTTCTTCTAGTTCTTTGTTAATGAAAAGAGTAGAGAGGGAGAGAAGAAACCCAGCAGCCAGGCCGGCCTGCTTCCCTGCAGTTCATTTGGCCCAAGGCCCAGCCGCGCCTTTAACCCTAGCCCCTCACCACACTCTCCCGATCCCCAGCTCTCTCCCTTCGTTCTCCTCCTAGCGCCGCCACTCACAGGGACAGAGAGGAGCAAGAGCCCCGCTCGCTCGATCCCCATCTCTCTTCCTCCCCTTGATCCCGCGACTCCCCTTCTCTCCTCGCAGCGCCTCTCCACCTCCTCGCGCCGGCCGCTCGTCCCTCGCCGCGCCGTGCCGGCGACCGCCATCGCCGACGAGCTCCACTAGGAGCCCACGTTCCGCTGATCTCCTGCCCCGCCGGAGACCTCTCCTACTTCGCCTCGCCGCATCTTGCCATTCTCCGTCGTCGCCTGACCCACGCCGTCCTCTGCTTCCTCTACGGCGACCAGGAGCCACCTCGCCTCGCCGTCCCCGTCCTCAAGCCCGGCCATGGTCGTCGCCCCCTGCATCCTCTGCCTTGAGCAGGAGGACGACCGCATGGCCGCGCGCGTTGACCTCCATGGCCGCCGCGCCCCGCCTTGCTGCCTTGTCCTCGCCAAGCTCGCCGGCAGCCATGAGCTCGCCTGTCCCCGTTGTCCTTCTCCACCGCGCACCTCCTGCCTGCTCGCTAGCGCCAAGGCGATCCTCTTCCTCCGCGTCCGACCCCGCTGCTGCTCTGCCGCACCATCGCGTTTCGTTCCTTCATCGTCAAGGCCGAGAGGACGCCAAGTATCGGGACATCAGGACCCGTCAAGTTCATCTATGCGCATGTATAACTATCTTCACACAACGAACTATGGGGTTACACGAGCTACAAGTACCGCGACGACCCCGGAGACTGGATTCTGTCAAGTTCCTCTACGATATGTGTACCACTACTTCCACTACCGTCGACTTGAACATCTACGAAAACGTGTTCAACTACCGTCGCCACGTGAACAACGACTTCCACTACGCCGTGTACGACTACTTCCCACGACGACCCGTGAACGTCTACAAGATGTACCACTACCTTCGGCCCGTGCACCACTACTTCCTTCGTCGAACTCGACCCGCTCCGAAATGCATGCCTCGAAGGTATAACCCCGAGACGCCGTCCGTGGACCGAATGCATGTGTTGTATGAGATGTACCATATGTTTGCACCGTGCCCGATTGTTTCGTGCACGTTCCTCGTTTGCCATGCCGCCGTCCCGTGGGAACCCGGAATCCGGGATCACCCCACCATCTTGCATGACTCGCTCACGTCACACTTCCTTTTGCACCGGTACCTCCATGAGTTATCGGGACCGGAATGTTGCCGTGGCACCATTTCCGTTTCACCGCCGTGGCACCTTTTTCCTTCCGCCATGGCGACTAATGCCTCGTTTCATGCTCATGTCAACGTTTTCATAAAATTGCATAATACTTGCATATGTCATCCGCATCATGATAATAACATTTAAAATGTTTAAACTTGTTGTCGCATTAAATTGCTAAATGCATATGGGGATTTACGGATTTGTTGTTTTTATATCCGGCCCCATTTAAATTGTTTAGATGGTATAGTTTTTGTTATGCTTCACCCCTTGCCATGTTAACCAATATTTAATATTGTTGGGTACATAACGAGAGAGAACTAAATAAGTCATGTGGTGTTTTCTTCAATATGCCACTCCGTTGCATATTGAGCTCCACTTAATTTGTAAGATTGTTTTGTGCATTTTGCCATGTCATGCTATTTAAACCGGGCATGCATCATACTTGGTTGTGCATCATGCCATGTTTGTGCTTGTTGGTTTACTATGTTGTTTGTTTCTTTCCGGGTTGCTTCTCTCGTTAGCTTCGGTTTCGTTCCGGAGTTGTGAGGATTCATTCGACCACGTTCGTTTGTCTTCTTCATGGACTCGTTCTTCTTACTTGCGGGATCTCAGGCAAGATGACCATACCCTCGAAATCACTTCTATCTTTGCTTGCTAGATGCTCGCTCTTTTGCTATGCCAATGCTACGATGCCTACCATTTGCTTGTCAGCCTCCCAAATTGCCATGTCAAACCTCTAACCCACCATGTCCTAGCAAACCGTTGATTGGCTATGTTACCGCTTTGCTCAGCCCCTCTTATAGCGTTGTTAGTTGCAGGTGAAGATTGAAGTTTGTTCCTTGTTGGAACATGGAGATGTTGTTCCTTGTTGGAACATGTTTACTTGTTGGGATATCACAATATCTCTTATTTAATTAATGCATCTATATACTTGGTAAAGGGTGGAAGGCTCGGCCTTATGCCTAGTGTTTTGTTCCACTCTTGCCGCCCTAGTTTCCGTCATACCGGTGTTATGTTCCCGGATTTTGCGTTCCTTACGCGGTCGGGTGATTTATGGGACCCCCTTGATAGTTCGCTTTGAATAAAACTCCTCCAGCAAGGCCCAACCTTGGTTTTACCATTTGCCATCCTAAGCCTTTTTCCCTTGGGTTCTGCAGACTCAAGGGTCATCTTTATTTTACCCCCCCGGGCCAGTGCTCCTCCGGGTAATGGTCCAAACCGAGCGATGTCCGGCACCCCCTGGGCAACTAGGGTCTATGCCAACCCGAAGTCTGGCTCATCCGGTGTGCCCTGAGAACGAGATATGTGCAGCTCCTATCGGGATTAAATCGGCCTGTGGAGGTCTTGCTGGTCTTGTTTTACCATTGTCGAAATGTCTTGTAAACCGGGATTCCGAGACTGATCGGGTCTTCCTGGGAGAAGGTCTATTCCTTCGTTGACCGTGAGAGCTTGTCATGGGCTAAGTTGGGACACCCCTGCAGGGATTTGAACTTTCGAAAGCCGTGCCCGTGGTTATGGGCAGATGGGAATTTGTTAATGTCCGGTTGTAGAAAACCCGAAGTTGACCTTAATTAAAATACATCAACCGCGTGTGTAACGTGATGGTCTCTTCTCGTGGAGTCCGGAAGTGAACACGATGTTGGAGTTATGTTTGACGTAGGTTGCTCTAGGATCACTTCTTGATCACTACTAGCTTCACGACCGTGCCTTGCTTCTCTTCTCGCTCTCTTTTGCGATTGTAGCCACCATATATGCTAGTCGCTTGCTGCAGCTCCACCTCATTACTCCATCCTTCCTATAAGCTTAAATAGTCTTGATCTCGCGGGTGCGAGATTCTTTGAATCCCGTGGCTCACGAGATACTTCAAAACCAGTTTGCGGTGCCTATGTTATCGAAAGGTGGCGCAACCAAGCTCAAGGAGGAGCTCGATGAAGATCTTGCCCTTTGTGTTGTTTAGTTCTAGTTGATCATAGTGGAGCCCGGTTGGGGTCGATCGGGGACCTTTGTCACATTTGGGGTTCTTCTTTTATTTTGGTTCCGTAGTCGGACCTTGATTGTATCTGGATGATGTAATGCTTTATTCTTGTAATTGTGTGAAGTGGCGATTGTAAGCCAACTATGTATCTCTTTCCCTTATGTATTACATGGGTTGTGTGAAGATTACCTCACTTGCGACATTGCTTTCAATGCGGTTATGCCTCTAAGTCGTGCTTCGACACGTGGGAGATATAGCCGCATCGAGGGCGTTGCATCCTGGCCCCAGCCCAAATTGGGGATAGCGGGCACGGTTGGCTCCGAAAGTAGGGGTGAGGGAGTCCTGGATTAGGGGGTGTCTGGATGGCCGGACTATAGCCTTTGGCCGGACTCCTGGAATATGAAGATACAAGATTGAAGACTTCGTCCCATGTCCGGATTGGACTTTCCTTGGCGTGGAAGGCAAGCTTGGCGATACGGATATGTAGATCTCCTACCATTGTAACCGACTCTGTGTAACCCTAACCCTCTTCGGTGCCTATATCATCTGGAGGGTTTTAGTCCGTAGGACGAACAATAATCATACCATAGGCTAGCTTCTAGGGTTTAGCCTCTCTGATCTCGTGGTAGATCTACTCTTGTACTACATATCATCAATATCAATCAAGCAGGAGTAGGGTTTTACCTCCATCGTGAGGGCCCGAACCTGGGTAAAAACATCTTGTCCCTTGTCTCCTTGTACCATCCGCCTAGACGCATAGTTCGGGACCCCTACCCGAGATCTGCCGGTTTTGACACCGGCGTTGGTGCTTTCATTGAGAGTTCCTCGTATGCGTCATCTTTAGGCCCGATGGCTCCTCCGATCATCAACGGCGATGCGGTCGGGTGAGACTTTTCTTCCGGACAGATCTTCGTGATTCGGCGACTTTACCTTTGTGGGCCAATTAAGCAGCCATCTGGAGCAGATTGAAAGCTACGCCTCTGGCCATCAGGTCAGATTTGGAAGTTTGAACTATATGGCTGACGTCCGTAGAGACTTGATATTCGATGGGTTCAAGCCGCAGCCAAGAGCGCCGCACTGTTATGATGGGCATGATCTAGCTCTACCGCGGACGGTGCCACTCGAGGCTGCTGGCGTCGCTCCGACCCTTAGCTTCGAGCCGATCTGCGCCGATCGAGGGCGGGTGGCTGGACACGCCTCGGGGCTGCTATCTCTCGACGATAGAGCCGAACACCAACCACTGTCGCTTATGAAGCTTGTGACTCAAGGCGCGAACTCCTCTCCGGACTCGAACCTTCGCGCCCCCCCAATCGCCGATGGGGCGCCCGATCATGGAGTTCACCACCACGGACATCTTCGGCACTTCGCCCTTGGCGACATCCCGACTTCACTAAAGTCTCTCTCTCTCAGACAGCCTGGCTGGACTATGGTCGGCAAGGTTGGGATGCGGACGGCGAAGAAATTCGACTCCACCCACCACCCACTTTGTAGCCATTTGTCGAAAGTTTAAACAACGTGCTCAACCTCGACTCCGAAGACATCAATGGTATGGACGACGTTGTAGGAGACAAACATGGACCAGTACCTATAGGGCACTGGACAGCCACCTCATCTCACGATGTATACATGGTGGACACACCTAAAGGAAGCAGCGACGAGGAACAACGGGACGCCACAAGGGATCATTCCCTCGAAAAGCAGTCAAAACGGCGACGTAAACGCCGCTCAAAGTCCCGCCTCGAACAAGACAACAGCCATTCAGACCCAGCCATAGAGCAGGGCGAACCGGTGGATGACGAACATGCTATCAAGCAACTGTCCGAACAGGACAACCTAGATAAACAATCCGTCCCCGGCGAAGATAACAGTCCGGACGATCTCACGCCGGACAAGTTGCTGGAGCAGAAGAACCTCCACAAAAGGCTCATCGCCATCGCTGCGTAGCTGAAAAAGCGAAGCGAAGCTCAAAACAGCGAAGATGCGCTCGAGAATCGGATGGAGCAAAGTACTCAACACATGCACAAATCGGCGATAGTCTCCGCACAAAGAGCTACAGGCGAAAGCTCTTGCCCGGTTTGGCGAGGAGGCCGTAGAGCCCTGCAATCAAGAACAAGGAGACCACCGGTCGGATAGACGACCCATAGCAAACATACAGCGGCAAGCGGCGCCACACACAAGCCGACGCGCGATCCGCTGCGGATTCGCATAAAAAAAGGTGGCCAGTTAGATCTATCTACGGGCCAAGAAAGCAACTCTAGTGAGCAATGCAACACATCAAGTATCCGAATATTACGGTACACCTAAATATAGGGTGCCGCACACTATGTTTCACCAATGAGGTTACGGATTATGAATCTCGGTGAGATTCAAACCCGTAAACATAGAGGCATCTGACGGAACAACAGACCACAGAGTGCGGATGGAGGATTACATCCTCCACATACACATGGCTAGAGGAGATGACCTCCACGCCATAAAATACTGACCCCTCAAGCTCAAAGGGCCAGCCCGGCATTGGCTCAAAAGCCTCCCCGAAAACACCATTGGAAGTTGGGAAGAACTCAAGGACGCTTTTCGGGCAAATTTTCAAGGGACCTATGTCCGACCTCTGGACGCAGATGATTTAAGTCACATAACTCAACAACCCGGAGAGTTAGCCCAAAAATTCTGGAACAGATTTCTTACTAAAAAGAACCAAATAATCATTGTCAGTGCGCCAAGCCTTAGCAGCCTTCAAACACAACGTCCGAGATGAATGGCTCGCCCGAACACCTCGGCGAAAAATCCAAGAACAATGGCGCATTAACAAGCCTCATGACCGGCTTTTGCGCGGGAGAGGATAGCTGGCTGGCAAGATGCGATACCAGCGACCCAAGTACATCAAAAGTCGGGGATGGAAAGCGGGAAACGCGACGAGCAAGGACCAATATTGAAGCAAAGGAAACAGCCGAAAACACGGCGATCGGCGCGGATTCAAAAGCTCACGGCAGAATCATAAAACACCGCCCTTAAGGATAACAAGGACGAGCTATCTAGCAAACAAAATCTTGGACAAGATATGCCAAATCCACAATACTCAGGAAGCACGCAAACCATACCCACAGAGATTGTTAGGTCTTCAAGCAGTCCGGCAAACTCAACGCCGAACACAAGGGGCTCGACACACCAAGCGAGGACGATGACGAACCCCACAAGCAGAGCACCGGAAAGCAAAAGAATTTCCCACAAGTAGTCAAAAGAGTAAACTTACTGTACGAGACAAAAGGGAAAAACAGAATGGCGCCCATAGAGATACACGCCAGGCGGCCTATCCCAGCGGAGTCCCGCGACTAGTTATTAAAACCGATCACCTTCGACCATCAGGATTACTATAGAAGTATCCGGAATGCAGGATGGACTGCCTTGATATTAGATCTGATAATCGACGGACTCCAATTTACACAAGTCCTAATGGACGGCGGCAGTGATCTAAACCTGCTATATCAGGACACAATCCGCAAAATGGGGATAGACCCAGCCAAAATTCGCCATAGCAACACCTCCTTTCAAGGGTAATCTTTGTAACACCCGAGACCGGCGCTCGAAGACTTCCGGCTATTCGAGATTAAATGCGTGTGATTTATTTGTTTGATGCATTCATCATTCGTCATTTGCATTGCATCATGTCATCATGCCATCATTTCATTATTTTAAACCTCAACTAAATAAATTGCATAGATCTTTTGATCTATTTAAATCGAGGAACTCACGATGGTGATTTCTCTTTATAATATATCCTCCCGATATTAGTGGAGCTATTATAAAATAATTCCATTCTTTGGAATCACCATAACACACTTGCAAAATCCCAATGCCTTTTATTATTTCAATTCTTGGCCTCTAACCGCCATATATCTTTTCGTCATTTTCGGAGCTCCACCTTTTCTCTCAACATTTTGGACACTTCTCAAACCGTCCTAGTTCAAATCATTTGAATTAAATTCAAATGAATTTGAATTAAATCTTCAATCTTGCCACTTCATTTTTCTTGGAGCGAGCATATTTACGTGAGTCGAGGAAATATCCCCATGCCCGACTTCTTTCCCTAACCCTCTCTCCTTTTTTCCTCTCTCTATTTTGTTTTCTGCTAAAGAAAATTAGAGATAGAGAGAAAGGAGCTTCAGCCAGTGACCTCTTAGGCCAGCCAACCTAGCTGGCCCAAGGCCCACCTAACCTATTCTAACCCTAGCCCGATCCCACGCATCTCTCCTCCTCCCTCGCTCCCTCTGGCGCCGCCACCTTGCAGCCCGATCCTGGCCCCAGCCCCTTCGTCCGATCCCCATCTCCTCTCTCCTCCACCCCGCAGCCATCCCAGCGTCGCCCCCGCGCCCTCGCGCGACCCTCCGCCACCGCCGCCCGTCGGCCAGGCCGCGCCGCCCAGTGCTCGCCTCCCCAGCCTCGCCGCCGTCGCCCGAGCCTTCCGCCGCCCGGCCAGCTGCTAGTCCCGGCCATCCTACTGCGCCCCTCGCGCCTCTGCCTCGCCTCTACACCTCCGCGCCGGCGCGCCCGTTCTCCCTCGATCTTCTCACCTCGCGCCCGACAACAGGCGCCGCCCGGCTCCCTCGCACCCAGCGGCCGAGGACCCCAACTCCGCGGCCCCGTGCCCCTCCTCTCCTTCGCCATCCTCCCACCGCGCCCCGGCAACCCTCCTACTCCGCTGGCCTGGTCCGCCTGCGTCGCCATGGCCTTCGCCTCCTCTATCCGCGCGGGCGTGTCGAAGGAGCGGACATGTCCGTCCGATCTACCCCGGCCCGGTGCGACCCGCTCTTGACCCCTCACGGACCTCTGCTGCCGCCAAGTCCCACCTGCGGAGTCCTGCGAGCGGCGATGAGTACCTCTCGATGACCACGGATGTCTCTGAGCTGTGTATCACTACAGCGGTGTGATTTTGTCAAGTCCGACTATGGCGTGCGACTACATTCGTTGTGGATTTCGTCAAGTACCACTTCGGTTCGGCAAGACCACCAAGTTCGACTCACGTGTGACGCCGAGTGCGACTCCACACGGCGATCGTCAAGTACCACTACGCCGAAGGCGTTGGAAGCGCCAAGCACGACTACATCGCGGTGATCGTGAGCGACTACACGCTCGACAAGTGTACCTCTACACCGTGGATTTCACCAAGTACCCGGCGTCGCGTGTACCACTACCGTCGACACGAACATCTCTGGCGTGTACCACTACCGCCGCCGCCGTGTACCACTACTTCAACTACCGTCGACCCTCGAAGACCACAGTGGACCCCGAACATCCACGGGACATGAACAAGCTGCTTCCCACTATGAAGCGTGTACAACTACTTCCACGGCGTCCGTGAACCACTACTTCCCTCGACCGTCCGTGAGCGACTACTTCCTCTACACCGCGCCGAACTCGATCCGCCCGAAACGCACGCTTGAAGGTATAACCGAGACGACGCGATGAGATGCCCTTGCATGTATGATATGCACTACTTGCACCGTGTCCGGGTGTCACGCGTTTCCTTGCCACTAACCCGTGGGAACCCGTAGTCGGGAGCACCCCACCATCTTTTGCATGTTCGCACATCCGCACACTTGCTCTTTTGCACGGTATCTCAATGAGTTATCGGATCATCGGATTGTTGCCGTGGCACCATTTTCGTTATCGTTGCCGTGGCACCATTTTCGTTATCGTTGCCGTGGCACCCTTTTCCTTCCGCCATGGCGGCACATACTCCTTATCCTGCTCATGTCAACATTTTCATAATAATTGCATAAAACTTGTATATGTCATCCGCTTCATGATAACAACATTTAAAATGTTTATATTTGTGTTTTCATTAAGTTGCTAAATAACATATGGGGATTTTCGGAAGTGTTGTTTTGCGTTTCCGGCCTCATTTAAACTTGCCTAACTAGTTAGTTTGCTCATGCTTCCCCACTTGCCATGTTAACCAACATTTAATCTTGTGTTGTTAATAACCGAGAGAGAACTAAATAATTGGTGTGGTGTTTCGTCAATATGCAACTCGTTGCATATTGAGCTCCACTTAATTTGTAAGATAGTTTTGTGCACTTTGCCATGCCATGCTATTTAAACCGGACATGCATCATACTTGTTTGCGCATCATGACATGTTTATGCTTGTGTGTTTACCATATTGTTTGCTTCTTTCGGGTTTGCTTCTCTCGTTAGCCGGTTTAGTCCGGAGTTGTGAGGATTTGTTCGACTTGACCGTTTGTCTTCTTCATGGAATCGTTCTTCTTCCTTGCGGGATTTCGGGCAAGATGATCATACCCTCGAAATCACTACTATCTTTGCTATGCTAGTTTGCTCGCTCTTTTGCTATGCCTATGCTACGATGCCTACCATTTGCTTGTCGGCCTCCCAAATTGCCATGTCAAACCTCTAACCTTTGACACCATTCCTAGCAAACCGTTGATTGGCTATGTTACCGCTTTGCTCAGCCCTCTTATAGCGTTGTTAGTTGCGGTGAAGATTGAAGTTTGTTCCTTGTTGGAACATGGAGATGTTGTTCCTTGTTGGAACATGTTTACTTGTTGGGATATCACAATATATCTTATTTAATTAATGCATCTATATACTTGGTAAAGGGTGGAAGGCTCGGCCTTATGCAGGTGTTTTGTTCCACTCTGCCGCCCTAGTTTCCGTCATACGGTGTTATGTTCCCGGATTTTGCGTTCCTTACGCGGTCGGGTGATTTATGGGACCCCCGACAGTTCACTTTGAATAAAACTTGTCCAAAGAAGGCCCAACATTGACTTTTACCATTTGCCTCACCTAGCCCTTTTTTTCCCTTGGGTTTCGGGCCGAGGGTCATCTTTATTTTAGCCCCGGGCGGTGCTCCTTCAGTGTTGGTCCAAGCGAAGCAGATCAAGGGGCCACCTCGGGCAACTCGAGGGCTGGTTTTACTCGTGGTGACCCATCCGGTGTGCCACGAGAACGAGTGCGTCGACTCCTATCGGGATTTGTCGACACATCGGGCGGCTTTGCTGGTCTTGTTTTACCATTGTTGAAATGTCTTGATGTACCGGATACGAGTCGATCGGAGTGTCTTGGGTGAAGGTCTATTCCTTCGTTGATCGCGAGAGCTTGTCATGGGCTAAGTTGGGACACCCTGCAGGGTTTAAACTTTCGAGAGCCGTGCCAGCGGTTATGTGGCAGATGGGAATTTGTTAATGTCCGGTTGTAGAAAACCGAAGTTGACCTTAATTAAAATACATCAACCGTGTGTGTAACCGTGATGGTCTCTTTCGTGGTCCGGAAGTGAACACTGATGTTGGAGTTATGCTTGGCGAGTTGCTATAGGATCACTTCTTGATCATACTTTTATCGACCGTGCTTTGCCTTCTCTTCTCGCTCTCTTTTGCGTATGTTAGCCACCTTATATGCTAGTCGCTTGCTGCAGCTCCACCCCATGCCTTTACCTTACCCATAAGCTTAAATAGTCTTGATCTCGCGGGTGTGAGATTGCTGAGTCCTCGTGACTCACGGATACTTCAAAACCAGTTTGCGGTGCCTATGTTACCGAAAGCGGTGGCGCAACCAAGCTCAAGGAGGAGCTCGATGAAGATCTTGTCCTTTGTGTTGTTTCGTTCTAGTTGGTCGATGAGTGGAGCCCAGGTTGGGGTCGATCGGGGACCTTTATCGCATTTGGGGTTCTTCTTTTATTTTGATTCCGTAGTCGGACCTTGATTGTATCTGGATGATGTAATGCTTTATTCATGTAATTGTGTGAAGTGGCGATTGTAAGCCAACTATGTATCTTTTTCCCTTTTGTATTACATGGGTTGTGTGAAGATTACCTCACTTGTGACATTGCTTTCAATGCGGTTATGCCTCAGTCGTGCTTCGACACGTGGGAGATATAGCCGCATCGAGGGCGTTATAAGTTGGTAATCAGAGCCTTCCCCGACCTTAGGAGCCCCACTGCTTGATCGTTTTTAGCGGCCGAGTTGTGTCTAGAAAAATGTTTTGAGTCAATTAGGATTATATATATCGGAGAGTTTAGGAATTCTTTTTACTCCCGGTCCTTCGACCTTCCTCGTGAGGTATCTGACGTAGAGTTTTGACTCTTCTCTTCTTAAATTTCACTAAAAAATTTTTAGGATCACGCTGGTATCTTAGAATCGTTCGATGGTTTTATGATGACAACATTGTCTTGGTTGCCTCGACATTTAGGGGTTGTGGCGGTGTCCGGGAGTTGAGCTCCGAGGTGTTGTCGTCATAATTTTATCGTTGCGATTCGGAATACCGAGTTTAGTAGCCGACATCGAAAATCTCTTTTATGCGGTTGTTGGTGAGATAACCCGCTAACCCGATCTTGAGGTGAGTACGGGAGTATTGCCATGACTCGTATAACGGATGCTTTTCAAGGTTGAGGTACCACGATTTCGAAGGTTTCTTGGTTATGTGTTGACGGATGGATACAATGGATGTAGGGATTGTTAGTTTGAGTGAGATATATTGCTCCCTGTATCCCCAACACCAGATTGCATAACCGAAAGTTTGGGAGTTTTATAGGTGGGAATTCAAGTAGCTCTTAGGATATCTTTCCGACGGATGTATGATATGAAATTGGGGTTCGACGTCTAGTGGTCCGCCTATTCACGGTTGGTTTCTGATGGTCTCGTTGTGTCTTAAAGAGTCCTTGGCTATGCCGACTTCGGGGGCGCTTCAGTATGTCATGTGCCTTGCCTTGTACATGATGGTCTTTGTCTGATTGAGCCGTGTAGGCCCCACCACAAAAACTTGGACGAAATCTCTATCATATGTTTGTTCCGCTTATTCTGCAAGCCAGTCCTTTGTTTTTGTTTTGAGTTGTGGTATTCGAGTTGCTTCAATGTCAAGTGTTGATTCCATACCTTTCCGAAATGGTGTTCTCATACTCCGATGTGAATACCAATCCTTCTCGCCAATCGAGATTGTCATGTCTATCCTTTTTCAACCGGCGTGTTTCTCTTCAAGTGGATCCGATCACTTCAACATCAGCAAGACCAATTATCATTTCTTCTCAACGGTGTTTGTTTCATCCGTCTCCAAGTTGCCTTTGTTCTTTCCCGCCCACCCACCCTTTTTCTTCAAGGACTCATTTATTTTAATCAAGTATCCATTTATTCATGTGAAGCCACTTCACTCTTTTCAATCAATGTTCTTATCCGATGATTTCCCATGAAGATGCTCAACAGTTTCAAGTTCATCATCCTTCATTGTTGTTTCTTCTCCGGTGGATCCTATTCAAGCTTTCGATATTCATCATATTCCTTTCCTCGTTTCTAATGTCTTCTCATACCGGTGCACCTCATTATCATTCTTCTTCTCGCTATTTGTTATTCCGGAGTGCTCAAGATATCTCAAAGATTCGTGTTTCCACTCTGCAATCGTTCAAGCCCTTTTGAGATTGTTATCTCATTCAAGCCATTTAATTCAACCGGTGCAACATCTCTTTTAAATCTTTTCAACGGTGTTCTTTTGAGTGGGCCCTAACCCACATGTCTTTTCCCAGGATCTTACCCGACTCTTCTATTTTCCCAGAGCTATCCTAAATTCTTCTCCAAGTTTGACGTAAGAATGAGTTATCATCAGTCAAATGCTTTTCTCCAAGATCTTTCAAATTCTTTTCTTAGTTGGCTCAACCTCTTCGCTTTTGATTCTTCCGGTGTGCCTCAATAATTCTTGGTGGTGTTTCTCGTTGTCATTCTCAACATTTGAAGACCGAAGAAGAGTTTCTCTTTAATCTTGCTCTATTCTCTTCAAGATTCATGGTGCTAGCTTGTTGCCATCCTCTCATAATTGTTCCGATTATGAGAATCTTTTTCACCCATCAGGAGATATTCAAGAGTCTACTCAGTTTGTCATCCGGAGTCCATCAATTCAGGTTTATTCATTCTCAGCCTTTTGCTCGTCTTCTCTATATTCTTCCGGTGCATCGCTCAAATACCCTCTAATCAGCTCGTGATCTATTCGTTCATTTGTATCTAAATACCCTCAAGTATCTTCATTCATTTTGCAATTCTTCCCGGTGATTGTGCATTTGCTACGTTCAATTTCAATTCTTACGGTGGTTCGTTCAAGATCTCTCTTCCTTGTTCATCATATCAATTCATTTGTTCTTTCCAATCCTACCGGTGGTTCGTTGAATACCTTCTCAAGTTTGCGCTATATCTCTCTTAATCCTTTCTACGAGAATAAGTAGTATGCCTAATCCGTTGCTTGTCATCAATTTAAATTGGTGAAGGATACGCATAACATAATTCTTGTTCTTGTTTCCTCCAAGTGATTAATTCCTTCTTTAGGAGTTTATTCATGATGAATAAATTCTTGTTTACAAGTGATTCATCTTTCTTTCCGGAGTTGGTCATCATATCACATTCTCGGTTCGAGAGGCTTCATCTTTCTTTTTCCGGAGTTCCAAGTTTTCTGCATTATCGTCGCGAAGCTCATTCTAAATCATTGCAAGGCTTCACCTTGTGTTTTCAACTTCTCTTTCTTTTCGTCATCCTTCTATTACCAGAGTTCTTCATGGAGGCTCTAAATGGTGGTTCATCAAGGATTCCTTTCATTCTTCAATTGTTCTTCAAGATTTCTCTTGAAGTTATGACCCGCCAAGCTATACTCAAAATTAAACATGGTGCTCAACACATGTCTTGTTTTGAGGAGCTCAAGCTTTCTTCATATGGTAATCCGGAGTGCAATTCTTTCTACCTTATCTTTTGAGATGGTGTTATGTCACTCTTGACAATTTCCTTCATGTTTCATGATTCATATTGTTGTCAAGAATGAGGTATTTTAAATCCATCAATCTATTCTTTGGAGTTATCTTGGTATAGATGTCACCTAAAGCCTTTCCGTAAGGGTTGTTGCTATTTGTGGTGCTTATCAATGACCCAAGTTATCTCTTTTCCATCTTGATGGAACAAGCTTTCATCTCTTCGTTAATCTCAAGCAAGCAATTGTTTCCGTTAGTGGCCGGTTGTCACCTCATAATGTTGAGATGTTTCCATAAGCCCACTACAAGCTTGTTCTTTTCGTTGTTGGTCTTCCAACAACTCTATTCTATCCTTCTTGCAAGGGTGCTTTCCAAGATCATTTGTGGCAGAAGTTGGCATTTTCTTCTCCATGCTGTTATTCCAGTGATCTATCTTCTATTCTTTCGTTACGGAGGCATTGTGATGTGCTCTTCACCCATCACCTCGTTTTGTGAGGATCGTGTTCTTTTCTTGCTTATCCATTTAACCGGAGTGTTGGGTCATCTCTTCAAGTTCTTTTCATCTTATCAAGTTTTGCCTCTCTTTTCAACCGGAGTGCTGCCCGAATTCTTCCTCTCTCATCTTGTTTTAACCGGAGTGGTTTCGAATTCTATCTTGTCCATTAAACTCTTGATTCATGTCTTTGCAACCTTCAAGTTCTCGTAATACTCCTTGTTCCTCTTTTCCTACCGGATAGTTTGCAATCTCGTTCATCTCCGTTGTACTCTTTCTTTTAAATTGCTCAACCTCTCAAGGTTCGTGGTTTCACTCGTTCGTCAAAGAAGCAACTTAGTTTTACCTCCTCTTCCTCTTCCGTTTCTCTCCGGTGCCATTCTAGATCTCGGGACGAGATCCTCTCGTAGTGGTGGAGTGTTGTAACACCCCGAGACCGACGCTCCAGAAGACTTCCAGCTATTCCGAGATTCGTCGTGTGATTTATTTGTTTGATGCATTCATCATTGCGTCATTTGCATTGCATCATGTCATCATGCCATCATTTCATTATTTTTAAACCTCAACTAAATAAATTGCATAGATCTTTTGATCTATTTAAATCGAGGGAACTCACGATGGTGATTTCTCTTTATAATATATCCTCCCGATATTAGTGGAGCTATTATAAAATAATTCCATTCTTTGGAATCACCATAACACACTTGCAAAATCCCAATGCCTTTTATTATTTCAATTCTTGGCCTCTAACTTCGCCATATATCTTTTCGTCATTTTCCGGAGCTCCACCTTTTCTCTCAACATTTTTGGACACTTCTCAAACCCGTCCTAGTTCAAATCATTTGAATTAAATTCAAATGAATTTGAATTTAAATCTTTCAATCTTGCCACTTCATTTTTCTTGGAACGAGCATATTTCTGTGAGTCCAGGGAAATTATCCCCATGCCCGACTTCTTTCCCTAACCCTCTCTCCTTTTTTTTCCTCTCTCTATTTTGTTTTCTGCTAAAGAAAATTAGAGATAGAGAGAGAAGGAGCTTTTCAGCCCAGCTGACCTCTTAGGCCCGGCCAACCTAGCTGGCCCAAGGCCCACCTAACCTATTCTAACCCTAGCCCGATCCCACGCATCTCTCCTCCTCCCCTCGCTCCCTCTGAGCGCCGCCACGCGCAGCCCCGATCCACAGCGCCCAGCCCCTTCGTCCGATCCCCATCTCCCTCTCGTCCTCCACCCCGCAGCCATCCCCGCGTCGCCGCCCCGCGCCCTCCGCGCGACCCTCCGCCACCGCGCGCGTCGTCCCACCAGGCCCTTGCCGCCCGGTGCTCGCCTCCCAGCCTCGCCGCCGTCGCCCGAGCCCGCCGCCAGCCGCTGCTAGTCCCCGGCCATCCTTCTGCGCCCCTCGCGCCTCTGCCTCGCCTCTACACCTCCGCATCGGCCGCGCCCGTTCTCCCTCCAGTCTTCTCACCTCGCGCCAGCAACAGGCCGCCGCCCGGCTCCCTCGCACCCCGCGGCCGAGGACCCCAACTCCGGCGGCCCCCGTGCCCCTCCTCTGCCTTCGCCATCCTCCCACCGCGCCCCCCGGCAACCCTCCTACTCCGCTGGCCTGGTCCGCCTCGTCGCCATGGCCTTCTGCCTCCTCTATCCGCGCCGGACGTGTCCGGAGGAGCCGGACATGTCCGTCCAGTCTACCCCCGGCCCGGTCTGGACCCGCTCTTCGACCCCTCCTGGACCTGCTGCTGCCGCCAAGTCCCACCTGCCGGAGTCCCTGCAACGGCGATGAGTACCTCTACGATGACCCTGGATGTCTACGAGCTGTGTATCACTACAGCCGGTGTGATTTTTGTCAAGTCCGACTATGACGTGCACGACTACATTCGTTGTGGATTTCGTCAAGTACCACTTCGGTTCGGCAAGACCACCAAGTTCGACTACGTGTGACATCGAGTACGACTCCACACGGCGATGCGTCAAGTACCACTACGCGAAGGCGTTGGAAGCGCCAAATGCGACTACATCGCGGTGATACGTGAACGACTACACGGCTACGACAAGTGTACCTCTACACCCGTGGATTTCACCAAGTACCCCGACGTCGCGTGTACCACTACCGTCGACCTGAACATCTACGAAAACGTGTACCACTACCGCCGCCGCCGTGTACCACTACTTCAACTACCGTCGACCCTCGAAGACCCTGTGGACCCCGAACATCCACGGGACATGAACAACTGCTTCCCACTATGAAACGTGTACAACTACTTCCACGACGTCCGTGAACCACTACTTCCACTACGACCGTCCCGTGAACGACTACTTCCTCTACACCGCATCGAACTCGATCCGCCCCGAAACGCACGCTTCGAAGGTATAACCCGAGACGACCGCGATGAGATGCCCTTGCATGTATGATATGCACTACTTGCACCGTGTCCGAATTGTCACGCGTTTCCTTGCCACTAACCCGTGGGAACCCGGTAGTCGGGAGCACCCCCACCATCTTTTGCATGTTCCGCACATCCGCACACTTGCTCTTTTGCACCGGTATCTCAATGAGTTATCGGATCATCGGATTGTTGCCGTGGCACCATTTTCGTTATCGTTGCCGTGGCACCATTTTCGTTATCGTTGCCGTGGCACCCTTTTCCTTCCGCCATGGCGGCACATACTCCTTATCCTGCTCATGTCAACATTTTCATAATAATTGCATAAAACTTGTATATGTCATCCGCTTCATGATAACAACATTTAAAATGTTTATATTTGTGTTTTCATTAAGTTGCTAAATAACATATGGGGATTTTCCGGAAGTGTTGTTTGCGTTTCCGGCCTCATTTAAACTTGCCTAACTAGTTAGTTTGCTCATGCTTCCCCACTTGCCATGTTAACCAACATTTAATCTTGTGTTGTTAATAACCGAGAGAGAACTAAATAATTGGTGTGGTGTTTCGTCAATATGCAACTCGTTGCATATTGAGCTCCACTTAATTTGTAAGATAGTTTTGTGCACTTTGCCATGCCATGCTATTTAAACCGGACATGCATCATACTTGTTTGCGCATCATGACATGTTTATGCTTGTGTGTTTACCATATTGTTTGCTTCTTTCCGGGTTTGCTTCTCTCGTTAGCTTCGGTTTCGTCCCGGAGTTGTGAGGATTTGTTCGACTTCGACCGTTTGTCTTCTTCATGGAATCGTTCTTCTTCCTTGCGGGATTTCAGGCAAGATGATCATACCCTCGAAATCACTACTATCTTTGCTATGCTAGTTTGCTCGCTCTTTTGCTATGCCTATGCTACGATGCCTACCATTTACTTGTCAGCCTCCCAAATTGCCATGTCAAACCTCTAACCTTTGACACCATTCCTAGCAAACCGTTGATTGGCTATGTTACCGCTTTGCTCAGCCCCTCTTATAGCGTTGTTAGTTGCAGGTGAAGATTGAAGTTTGTTCCTTGTTGGAACATGGAGATGTTGTTCCTTGTTGGAACATGTTTACTTGTTGGGATATCACAATATATCTTATTTAATTAATGCATCTATATACTTGGTAAAGGGTGGAAGGCTCGGCCTTATGCAGTGTTTTGTTCCACTCTTGCCGCCCTAGTTTCCGTCATACCGGTGTTATGTTCCCGGATTTTATGCGTTCCTTACGCGGTCGGGTGATTTATGGGACCCCCGACAGTTCACTTTGAATAAAACTTGTCCAAAGCAAGGCCCAACATTGACTTTTACCATTTGCCTCACCTAGCCCTTTTTTTTTCCCTTGGGTTTCCGGAGCCCGAGGGTCATCTTTATTTTAGCCCCCCCGGGCCAGTGCTCCTTCGAGTGTTGGTCCGAAACGGGCAGATCATGGGCCACCTCGGGCAACTCGAGGGCTGGTTTTACTCGTAGGCTGACCCATCCGGTGTGCCCGAGAGCGAGGTACGTCGACTCCTATCGGGATTTGTCGGCACATCGGGCGGCTTTGCTGGTCTTGTTTTACCATTGTTGAAATGTCTTGATGTACCGGATACCGAGTCTGATCGGAGTGTCTTGGGTGAAGGTCTATTCCTTCGTTGATCGCGAGAGCTTGTCATGGGCTAAGTTGGGACACCCTGCAGGTTTAAACTTTCGAGAGCTGTGCCAGCGGTTATGTGGCAGATGGGAATTTGTTAATGTCGGTTGTAGAAAACCCAAGTTGACCTTAATTAAAATACATCAACCGTGTGTGTAACCGTGATGGTCTCTTTCCGTGGAGTCCGGAAGTGAACACGATGTTGGAGTTATGCTTGACGAGGTTGCTATAGGATCACTTCTTGATCATACTTTTATCGACCGTGCTTTGCCTTCTCTTCTCGCTCTCTTTTGCGTATGTTAGCCACCTTATATGCTAGTCGCTTGCTGCAGCTCCACCCCATGCCTTTACCTTACCCATAAGCTTAAATAGTCTTGATCTCGCGGGTGTGAGATTGCTGAGTCCTCGTGACTCACGGATACTTCAAAACCAGTTTGCGGTGCCTATGTTACCGAAAGGTGACGCAACCAAGCTCAAGGAGGAGCTCGATGAAGATCTTGTCCTTTGTGTTGTTTCGTTCTAGTTGGTCAGTAGTGGAGCCCAGTTGGGGTCGATCGGGGACCTTTGTCGCATTTGGGGTTCTTCTTTTATTTTGATTCCGTAGTCGGACCTTGATTGTATCTGGATGATGTAATGCTTTATTCATGTAATTGTGTGAAGTGGCGATTGTAAGCCAACTATGTATCTTTTTCCCTTTTGTATTACATGGGTTGTGTGAAGATTACCTCACTTGTGACATTGCTTTCAATGCGGTTATGCCTCAGTCGTGCTTCGACACGTGGGAGATATAGCCGCATCGAGGGCGTTATAAATGCCAGGACCATATGCCCAATGTACGGGCCCTTTACCGCTAGAAGTTGTGTTCGGCTCACCCGACAACTTCTGCCGTGAAAAGTTAAACTTCCACCTCGCCCCATTTGCATGTAGCTACCAAGCACTATCGGGACGCGAAGCTTTCGCCCGCTTTAACGCAATACCGTATTATGCATCCCTCACACTTAAAATGCCCGGTCTGCGAGGCATCATCTCCTTAAAGGGAAATATCGAGTGTTCCTCGAGAGCGGAAGGTTGTGTGACTGTCTTGACAGCCACACACTAAACCGGCTTCACTAATCAAAGCACCTAAATAGGTCGTTCAGACCCCGGACACGATTAGACAAGTCCGGCGTAAACATACAAGGGCTTACTAGCCGCATACCCCTGCACAAGGGGCTCCACGCATGTGCAACAAGAGACAATAAAGCTCAATTTTATTCATTTTTTGAATCGTACTTTGTTTATTTAATATAACATACATTCTTGCACGATCTTTTTCAACTAAGTTCCTCTCTTTTACAGATGAACACCGTGCTACACCCGTCCAGGATACGGCACAACGGAGACACAGGCGCAGACGTGCAGTAGGGACCCGTGACAAGGATTCTTTTCAGATTAAGACCCTGTGTAAACCTTTTTACTGTCTCTTGTTGATACACATCCCCTGGTTTCTTGCTATAACCGAGGAGGAGGCTGGCGTTTTGGCATGGGCTACGTCAGAATTTTGCGCGTACCTGGACACCAGGGGCTTATTACCAAGGGCATTGTTCGGCCCATTTTCATAAAGACCGAATACCTCAGGGAGTGTTCGGCGTCTCGAGTTAGGCCTTATATGCATCTGCTCCGAATCATGTCTTTGGTAAAATGTTGGGTTTGCCCGGCTCCTGTGTTTTGCTGCCTTACGTTCCGCTCTATCAGCTAAGGCGGCACCAGGAGAACTACTGCGATTGTGCCCCGGATCGGCCAAAGAGCACCTCGATGAAAAAGCCGAAAACGATCATCATGATATAGCGAGAGACTGGTCAACCACTCGATGACCCCCTGGAATCTTTAGGATTCCTCCGCCTTGACGAAGGGCCGTTTCCCGGTCAGGCACTTACGCGCCCCGAATTCGGGTAAGCGCGGTGCCCCTAGGGGCTATATAGTAGCCCCACAGTCAAACTCCTATGGCTAAGTGAAAGTGATAAAGCATTATAGTCCGGTTGCCTAGTTTGCCGCGCTACCACCTCCTTTATAGGACCAATACGTTGGATCAAGTGTGAAAACGCGCCTTTTGCAAACAGCCCCGCATTATATGCGTGAAATTTTTGAAGACCGCCATCTTTCAAAGTTATATACACATATACATTAACGACCGCACAGAGGTATTTTAATTCCTTAAGGGCACTGAAGGAAATATGCCCTAGAGGCAATAATAAAGTTATTATTTATTTCCTTATTTCATGATAAATGTTTATCATTCATGCTAGAATTGTATTAACCGGAAACATGATACATGTGTGAATGCATAGACAAAACAATATGTCACTAGTATGCCTCTACTAGACTAGCTTGTTAATCAAAGATGGTTATGTTTCCTGACCATGAACAAGGAGTTGTTATTTGATTAACAAGGTCACATCATTAGTAGAATGATCGATTGACATGACCCATTCCTTAGCTTAGCACACGATCGTTTAGTATGTTGCTACTGCTTTTATCCATGACATATACATGTTCCTGTAACTATGAGATTATGCAACTCCGTTTACGGAGGAACACTTTGGGTGCTACCAAACGTCACAACGAATCGGGTGATTATAAAGGAGTACTACAGTGTCTCCAAAGGCGTATGTTGGGTTAGCGTATTTGAGATTAGGTTTTGTCACTCCGATTGTCGGAGAGGTATCTCTGGGCCCTCTCGGTAATGCACATCATGAAGCCTTGCAAGCACTACAACTAATGAGTTAGTTGTGAGATGATGTATTACGGAACGAGTAAAGAGACTTGCCGTAACGAGATTGAACTAGGTATTGGATACCGACGATCGAATCTCGGGCAAGTAACATACCGATGACAAAGGGAACAACGTATGTTGTTATGCGGTCTCGACCGATAAAGATCTTCGTAGAATATGTAGGAACCAATATGGGCATCCAGGTCCCGCTGTTGGTTATTGACCGTGAATAGTTCTAGGTCATGTCTACATTGTTCTCGAACCGTAGGGTCCGCACGCTTAAGGTTTCGATGGCGGTTATTATGAGTTTATGTATTTTGATGTACCAAGAAGTTCGAGTCCGGATGTGATCACGGACATGACGAGGAGTCTCGAAATGGTCGAGACATAAAGATTGATATATTGGAAGCCTATGTTTGGAGTTCGAATGGTTCGGGCAGAATTTATGGAGTACCGGAGGTTACTGAACCCCGGGAGGTAAATGGGCCATAGTGGGCCTTAGTGGAAAGGAGAAGGGCCAGCCCTAGGTGGCGCAAGCCCCCCTTCCCTAGTCCTACTAGGACTAGGAAAGGGGCCGCCCCTCTCTCTCTTTCCCCTCAGGAATCCTAGTCCAACTAGGATTGGGGGAATCCTACTCCCTGAGGGAGTAGGACTCCTTGGCGCCTCCTTTGGCCGGCCAGCCCCTCCCCTTGCTCCTTTATATCTGAGGCAGGGGGCACCCTAGAAAAACAAGTTGATCCTTGAGATCGTTCCTTAGCCGTGTCGGTGCCCCCTCCACCATATTCCACCTCGGTTATACTGTCATGAAGCTTAGGCGAAGCCCTCGCCGGTGAAACATCAAGATCGTCACCACGCCGTCGTCTTGTGACGAACTCTCCTCGACACTCGGCTGGATCGAGTACGAGGGACGTCATCGAGCTGTCGTGTGTCAAGAACTCGGGGCGCCGAGTAACGGCGCCGGATCGGTCGGATCGCGAGGAGAACGTCGACTACTTCCTCTACGCCAGATCGCTTCCGCCCGGGTCTACAAGGGTATGTAGACAACACTCTCCCTCTCGTTGCTATTCATCACCATGATCTTGCGTGTGCGTGGAAATTTTTGAAATTACTACGTTCCCCAACAAAGGTCATCCGAGCCTAGGTTTTTATGGTTTGATGTTTTGCACGAGTAGAACACAAGTGAGTTGTGGGCGATACAAGTCATACTTCCTACCAAATGTCATACTTTGGTTCAGCGGTATTGTGAGATGAAGCGCCCGGACCGACATTACGCGTGACGCTTACGCGAGACTGGTTTCACCGCTGCGAGCACTCGTTGCTTAAAGGTGACCGGTGGGTGCTGCTCTCTCACTTTAGTTGAACCGAGTGTGGCTACGCCCGGTCCTTGAGAAGGTTAAAACGAGTCTATTTGACGAAGTATCGTTGTGGTTTTGATGCGTGGGTGAGACTGGTTCTTGCTTAAGCCCGTAGCAGCCACGTAAAATTTGCAACAACAAAGTAGAGGACGTCTAACTTGTTTTTGCAGGCATGTTGTGATGTGATATGGTCAAGACGTGATGCTATATTTTTTTGTATGAGATGATCATGTTTTGTAACCGGTTATCGGCAATCGGCAGGAGCCATATGGTTGTCGCTTTATTGTATGCAATGCAATCGCTTCGTAATGCTTTACTTTATCACTAAGCGGTAGCGATAGTCGAGAAGCATAAGTTTGGCGAGACGACAACGATGCTACGATGAAGATCAAGGTGTCGCGCCGGTGGCGATGGTGATCATGGTGGTGCCGCAAGATGGAGATCATGAAGCACAAGATGATGATGACCATATCATATCACTTATATTGATTTGCATGTGATGTTTATCCTTTTATGCATCTTATCTTGCTTTGATTGACGGTAGCATTATAAGATGATCTCTCACTAAATTATCAAGAAGTGTTCTCCCGGTATGCACCGTTGCCAAAGTTCGTCGTGCCCGCACACCACGTGATGATCGGGTGTGATAAGCTCTCGTCCATCTACAACGGGTGCAAGCCAGTTTTGCACACGCAGAATACTCGGTTATACTTGACGAGCCTAGCATATGCAGATATGGCCTCGAACACGGAGACCGAAAGGTCGAGCGTGAATCATATAGTAGATATGATCAACATAAGATGTTCACCATTGAAAACTACTCCATTTCACGTGATGATCGGTTATGGTTTAGTTGATTTGGATCACGTGATCACTTGGATGACTAGAGAGATGTCTTTCTAAGTGGGAGTTCTTAAGTAATATGATTAATTGAACTTAAATTTATCATGAACTTAGTACTGATAGTATCTTGCTTGTTTATGTTTGATTGTAGATAGATGGCTCGTCTTTGTTGTTCCGTTGAATTTTAATGCGTTCCTTGAGAAAGCAAAGTTGAAAGATGATGGTAGCAATTACACGGATCGGGTCCGTAACTCGAGGATTATCCTCATTGCTGCACGTAAGAGTTACGTCTGGATGCACCGCTAGGTGCCAGAACTCTTCTTGATGCTGGCGACGGCGTTAAGAACGTCTGGCGAGCAAAGCGATGACAACTCTATAGTTCAATGTGCCATGCTTTACGGCTTAGAACCGGGACTTCAACGACGTTTTGAACGTCATGGAGCATATGAGATGTTCCAGAGTTGAAGTTAATATTTCAACAGAATGCCCGGATTGAGAGATATGAAGTCTCCAATAAGTTCTATAGCTGCAAGATGGAGGAGAATAGTTACATTAGTGAGCACATACTCGTAATGTATGGGTACTACAATCACTTGACGCAATTGGGAGTTAATCTTCCGGATGATTGTGTCATTGATGAAATTCTTCAATCACCGCCACCAAGCTACAAAGGCTTCGTGATGAACTATAATATGCAAGGGTTAGTAAAGACTATACAGAGCTCTTCGCAATGCTAAAGGCTGCGGAGGTAGAAATCAAGAAGGAGCATCAAGTGTTGATGGTCAATAAGACCACTAGTTTCAAGAAGAAAGGCAAAGGGAAGAAGAAGGAACTTCAAGAAGAACAGCAAGCAAGTTGCTGCTCAGAGAAGAAACCCAAGTCGGCCCTAAACACTGAAATCGAGTGCTTCTCTCCGCAAGCGGTAGTCATGAAGCGGAACAGCCCCAAGTATTTGGCGGATAAGAAGGATGGCAAGGTGAACAAAGGTATATGTGATATACATGTTATTGATGTGTACCTTACTAGAGCTCGTAGTAGCACTGGTTATTTGATACCGGTTCATTGCTAATATTTGCAACTCAAACAGGACTACTGATTGCTTAACTCGCAAAGGACGAGGTGACGATCGCGTGGGAAATGGTTCCAAAGTCGATGTGATCGCGGTCGGCACGCTACCTCTACATCTACCTTCGGGATTAGTTTTAGACCTAAATAATTGTTATTTGGTGCCTCGTTGAGCATGAACATTATATCTGGATCTTGTTTGATGCGAGACGGTTATTCATTTAAATCGAGAGAATAATGGTTGTTCTATTTATATGAGTAATATCTTTTATGGTCATGCACCCTTGAGGAATGGTCTATTTTAATGAATCTCGATAGTAGTGATACACATATTCATAATGTTGAAGCCAAAAGATGCAGAGTTGATAATGATAGTGCAACTTATTTGTGGCATTGCCGTTTAGGTCATATCGGTGTAAAGCGCATGAAGAAACTCCATCTTGATGGACTTTTGGAGTCACTTGATTATGAATCACTTGGCACTTATGAACCGTGCCTCATGGGCAAGATGACTAGAACACCGTTCTCCCAGACTATGGAGAGAGCAACAGATTTGTTGGAAATCATACATACTGTATGTATGTGGTCCAATGAATGTTGAGGCTCGTGGCGGATATCGTTATTTTCTCACCTTCACAGATGACTTAAGCGGATATGGGTATATCTACTTAATGAAACATAAGTCCAAACGTTTGAAAAGTTCAAAGAATTTCAGAGTGAAGTTGAAAATCATCGTAACAAGAAAATTAAGTTTCTACGATCCGATCGTGGAGGTGAATATTTGAGTTACGAGTTTGGTCTACATTTGAAACAATGCGGAATAGTTTCGCAACTCACGCCACCCGAACACCACAACAGTAATGGTGTGTCCGAACGTCGTGTCGCACTTTACTAGATATGGTACGATCTATGATGTCTCTTACAGATTTACCGCTATCGCTTTTGGGGTTATGATCTAGAGACGGCCGCATTCACACTTAATAGAACACCGTCTAAATCCGTTGAGACGACACCTTATGAACTATGGTTTGGCAAGAAACCAAAGTTGTCGTTTCTTAAAGTTTGGGGATGCGATGCTTATGTGAAAAAGCTTCAACCTGATAAGCTCGAACCCAAATCGGAGAAATGTGTCTTCATAGGATACCCAAAGGAGACAGTTGGGTACACCTTCTATCACAGATCCGAAGGCAAGACATTCGTTGCTAAGAATGGATCCTTTCTAGAGAAGGAGTTTCTCTCGAAAGAAGTGAGTGGGAGGAAAGTGGAACTTGATGAGGTAATAGTACCTTCTCCCTTACTTGAAAGTAGTTCGTCGCAGAAACCGGTTTCTGAGACACCTACACCAAGTAGTGAGGAAGTTGATGATATTGATCATGAAACTTCAGATCAAGTTACTGCAGAACCTCGTAGATCAACCAGAGTAAGATCCGCACCAGAGTGGTACGGCAATCCTGTTCTGGAAATCATGCTACTAGATCATGATGAACCTACGAACTATGAAGAAGCGATGGTGAGCCCAGATTCCGCAAAATGGCTTGAGGCCATGAAATCTGAGATGGGATCCATGTATGAAAACAAAGTATGGACTTTGGTTGACTTGCCCGAGGGTCGGCAAGCAATAGAAAACAAGTGGATCTTCAAGAAGAAGACCGACGCCGACGGTAATGTTATCGTCTATAAAGCTCGACTTGTCGCAAAGGGTTTTCGACAAGTTCAAGGGATTGACTACGATGAGACCTTCTCACCAGTGGCGATGCTTAAGTCCGTCCGAATCATGTTAGCAATTGCGATTTTATGATTATGAAATTTGGCAAATGGATGTAAAGACTGCATTCTGAATGGATTTACGGAAGAAGAGTTGTATATGATGCAACCGAAGGTTTTATCGATCCAAAGGAGCTAACAAAGTGTGCAAGCTCCAATGATCCATCTATGGACTGGTGCAAGCATCTCGAGTTGGAATAAACGCTTTGATAGTGTGATCAAAGCATTCGGGTTTGTACAGACTTTTGGAGAAGCCTGTATTTACAAGAAAGTGAGTGGGAGCTCTGTAGCATTTCTGATATTATATGTAGATGACATATTGTTGATCGGAAATGATATAGAATTTCTGGATAGCATAAAGGGATACTTGAATAAAAGTTTTTCAATGAAAGACCTCGGTGAAGCTGCTTACATATTGGGCATTAAGATCTATAGAGATAGATCAAGACGCCTAATTGGACTTTCACAAAGCACATACCTTGACAAAATTTTGAAGAAGTTCAAAATGGATCAAGCAAAGAAAGGGTTCTTGCACGTGTTACAAGGTGTGAAGTTGAGTAAGACTCAATGCCCGACCACCGCAGAAGATAGAGAGAAAATGAAAGATGTTCCTATGCTTCAGCCATAGGCTCTATCATGTATGCAATGCTGTGTACCAGACTGATGTGTGCCTTGCTATAAGCCTAGCAGGAGGTACCAAAGTAATCCAGAGTGGATCAATGGACAGCGGTCAAGAACATCCCAAATACCGAAAAGGACTAAGGATATGTTTCTCGATATGGAGGTGACAAAGAGCTCATCGTGGCGGTTACGTTGATGCAAGCTTTGACACTAATCCGGACGATTCTAAATCGCAGACCGGATACGTATTTACACTAAACGGAGGAGCTGTCGGTTGGTGCAGTTCTAAACAAAGCGTCGTGAAGGGATCTACATGTGAAGCGGAATACATAGCAGCTTCGAAGCAGCTAATGAAGGAGTCTCGATGAAGGAGTTCATATCCGATCTAGGTGTCATACCTAGTGCATCGGGTCCAATGAAAATCTTCTCGTGACAATCTCGAGCAATTGCCTTAGCGAAGGAATCCAGATTTCACAAGAGGACCAAGCACATCAAGAGACGCTTCAATTCCATCCGGACTTAGTCCGTGGGAGACATAGAGATTTGCAAGATACACACGGATCTGAATGTTGCGCACCCGCTGACTAAGCCTCTTCCACGAGCAAAACATGATCAGCACCAAGACTCCATGGGTGTGAGAATCATTACTATGTAATCTAGATTATTGACTCTAGTGCAAGTGGGAGATCAAGGAAATATGCCCTAGAGGCAATAATAAAGTTATTATTTATTTCCTTATTTCATGATAAATGTTTATCATTCATGCTAGAATTGTATTAACCGGAAACATGATACATGTGTGAATGCATAGACAAAACAATATGTCACTAGTATGCCTCTACTAGACTAGCTTGTTAATCAAAGATGGTTATGTTTCCCACCATGAACAAGGAGTTGTTATTTGATTAACAAGGTCGCATCATTAGTAGAATGATCGATTGACATGACCCATTCCCTTAGCTTAGCACACGATCGCTTAGTATGTTGCTACTGCTTTTATCCATGACATATACATGTTCCTGTAACTATGAGATTATGCAACTCCGCTTACGGAGGAACACTTTGGTGCTACCAAACGCCACAACGAATCGGGTGATTATAAAGGAGTACTACAGTGTCTCCAAAGGCGATGTTGGGTTAGCGTATTTGAGATTAGGTTTTGTCACTCCGATTGCTCTGGAGAGGTATCTCTGGGCCCTCTCGGTAATGCACATCATCAAGCCTTGCAAGCACTACAACTAATGAGTTAGTTGTGAGATGATGTATTACGGAACGAGTAAAGAGACTTGCCGGTAACGAGATTGAACTAGGTATTGGATACCGACGATCGAATCTCGCAAGTAACATACCGATGACAAAGGGAACAACGATGTTGTTATGCGGTCTGACCGATAAAGATCTTCGTAGAATATGTAGGAACCAATATGGGCATCCAGGTCCCGCTGTTGGTTATTGACCGTGAATAGTTCTAGGTCATGTCTACATTGTTCTCGAACCGTAGGGTCCGCACGCTTAAGGTTTCGATGATGCTTATTATGAGTTTATGTATTTTGATGTACCAAGAAGTTAGGAGTCCCTGATGTGATCACGGACATGACGAGGAGTCTCGAAATGGTCGAGACATAAAGATTGATATATTGGAAGCCTATGTTTGGAGTTCGAATGGTTCCGGGCGAAAACAGGAATTTACCGGAGTACCGGGAGGTTACCGGAACCCCGGGAGGTAAATGGGCCATAGTGGGCCTTAGTGGAAAGGAGAAGGGGCCAGCCCTAGGTGGCCGCGCGCCTCCCCCCTTCCCCTAGTCCTACTAGGACTAGGAAAGGGGCCGCCCCCTCTCTCTTTCCCCCCGGAATCCTAGTCCAACTAGGATTGGGGAATCCTACTCCCGAGGAGTAGGACTCCTTAGCGCGCCTCCTTTGGCCGGCCAGCCCCTTCCCCCTTGCTCCTTTATATACGGGGGCAGGGGGGCACCCTAGAAAAAACAAGTTGATCCTTGAGATCGTTCCTTAGCCGTGTCGGTGCCCCCTCCACCATATTCCACCTCGGTTATACTGTCATGAAGCTTAGGCGAAGCCCTCGCGGTGAAACATCAAGATCGCCACCACGCCGTCAGGTCGACTTGTGAAACTCTCCTCGACACTCGGCTGGATCGGAGTCGAGGGACGCCATCGAGCTGTACGTGTGTCAAGAACTCGGGGCGCCGAGTAACGGCGCCGGATCGGTCGATCGCGAGGAGAACGTCGACTACTTCCTCTACGCCAGTGATCGCTTCGCTTCGGGTCTACAAGGGTATGTAGACAACACTCTCCCCTCTCGTTGCTATTCATCACCATGATCTTGCGTGTGCGTAGGAAATTTTTTGAAATTACTACGTTCCCCAACAGGCACAAGTATAAAAAGCTTTTATATTTCATCGAAACATTGTTTCACAATAATACATGTTATTCGAACATAACATCCTTCGAGCACTGCGTCTCTATTAAACGAGCGCCTGCGAGAACTTCCCGAAAATAGTGCTCGATGTGTACTCGGCTTTCGTCCGAATCTTGGGATGCAACATCGGTGGCTTTCATCTCCGCCCAGTATGTCTTGACATGGGCAAGAGCCATCCGCGCACCCTCTATGCATGCTGACCTCCTCATTGCATTGATATGCGGCACCGCACCAAGGAACTGCTGCACCAAGCCAAAATAACTCTTCGGCTCGGGCCTCTTCAGCCACAAAAGACTCACGACATCCTTCATGGCAAGTCCGGATAACCTATTCAGCTCCGCCCATTCGGCCAAGGGATCGGTTAATGGAAGTGGGTGCTTTGGATTATGGAACTGCGACCAAAAAACCCTTTCCATTTCGTGATCCTGTTGATCTCGAAAGTGTTCGGCCGCATCCGCGGCACTTGCCGCCAAGTTCAGATAAGCATCCTCTGCACTCCACAGCGGGTCCAACTGAGCATATTTAGGATCCACGAATTTCCTCCGCAGCAGAAAGGGCTTTCCAGCCGTGATATCTCCGGCCTGACGCAACTCCTCCTTCATAGCTCTCATCGCAGAGCGAGCATCCTTGGCCTCGGTAGTGGCCTTCTTCAGGTCCTCTTGTACCGCTCGATCTTCTTTTTCAAGAAGCTTGCAGCGGTCGGCGGCATTCTTCAACTTCACGGCCATCTCGGCCATTTCTTTCTTGCTTCGGCAGTGAGCAGCCTGTTCGGCTTTTAGCTCTTCGGCCGCCGCTAAGGCAGCCGCATCACTCTTTTTGGCCTGCTCCTTGGCTCGGGCGAGCTCCGCCCGAAGGTTCTCCATGGCAGCAGCACCATCTGCATCAAGCATATATTTTGTAAGACACGGGCATCAAGCTCCCTTACCAGGTGTCCGCGGAGAAATTGCATACCTTGTGACTCGTCAAGTCGCTTATTGACAAGCGCGATGTCGGCATCCGCCATGTCAAGTTGCCGCTTTAGTTCGGCAAATTCATCAGTCCGGCTAGCCACCAGACCCTTCGCCACCTACATAGGAAGGGCGACATATTATACACAGGATTATGATCCTCGCGCGTTGTCATTTTTGACAACACACCGAGCCTCGAGGGCTACTATCTACACAGGCGCATTTTATATGCGAATCGTCGAAGGTACATCATTTTATGCACCTCAAAACCTATCAAGAAACTTCGACTGCTTTGTGCAATCCGCTCTCGCCGGATGAAATCCTTTCAATCACCATACCCATTAACGCACGGTGATCTTCGAGATAGACGCCGCCGAGCAGATCCTTCACTCCTCCGACCGTACACTAGGTGGTGCCGATGGTCCGATGGCCTTTTTCAAGGCCGGACGCGGAGGGCTTTGGGGGACATCGACGCCTTCCGCCCCGCCGGACTCGGAGAAACCCTCCGTGACGAGACCTCAGGGTCGCCTGCCTCGCAAGACGGTACGACATGGGGAGGCATTTCGCTCTCTATCATCTCCGGACGAAGATCCCCCGAAGATGAGCTCTGCTGAGAAGGGCTGAGATCCGAACTACAAGGTAAAGTTTCGGTTATCTTCATCAGAAATAAGGCAGGGATATCTTTTATTTTAACTCCCCTTTTTACTTACGGCTCGATGGACGGCTGATCCCCTTAGGGGGCACAATGCGGTCGAGGCATCTCTTGGCGCAGGACCCTCTGACGAAGATTTCTTCCCCCGCTTTGAGACCATGGTCTCCGGGTCTTCAGAGGCAGTCCTCTTCTTCCCTTGGACGGAGGGATTCTCGATCCCTCCTTTCCTGACAGCCTCCTTCGCGGAGGCAGTAGCTTCCTTGTTCCCCCTTCACCTTCTTCCGAAGGCGCAACCTCCAGCATCCTGGTTAACATGGGATCCGGCGTGGTCTCAGGGAGGGGGGCCGGACACCTGATTAACTTTGCTTTCTCTATCCACTCCTGTTCAAGGGACAAATCTTTTGAGGGCAAATTCATGATAAATATGGGATGGCGTGTCCGGGTATAGGGCTACTTACTTGAGTATCCGGGCGATTGCAGCTCAGACCTGCGTCCTCGGTCAAGTCCGGACACCTCGCTTGTGATCCGAAGAAAAGCTTATACATCTCCATGGGCGTTGCGCCCATAAAATGTTGGAGAGCTCGTGGTCCCTCCGGGTTAAATTCCCACAGGCGGAGGGGGCGACGCTTGCGAGGCGAGATGCGATTTAATCAAGATGACCTGGCTACTACGACCAGAGTGATCTTTCTTTCTAGGAGGTCTCGAATGCGGCCTCGCAACAAGGGCACGCCCTGGGCGGCCCCGACCAAGTCCTTTATTGACCCATGATGCCAGCATGGTGGAGGACCCGAGCGAAAGGCGGGCGGCGCCACCCATTTGGTGCCCCAGAGCTGTGATATAAAACCATTCTTGTTGCCATAGGCTGAGCTCCTCTTGGAAAGAGCCCTCGGGCCACGGAGCATCAACATTCCTCCTTATAACAGCCCCTCCGACTTCTGCTGCTGCCCCGATCATCTTCGGCTCCACTTTGAAGGTCTTAAGCCACAATCCGAAGTGAGGGGTAATGCGGAGGAAGGCTTCGCATACGACAATGAACGATGAGATGTGGAGGATGGACTCCGGATCCAAGTTGTGAAATTCCAACCCATAATAAAACATGAGCCCCCTCATGAAGGGGTCCGTCGGGAAGCCTAGTCCCCGAAGGAAGTGAGAAGTGAACACTACGCTTTCGCCAGGCTTGGGAGTGGGAATAACCTGCCCTTGGGCGGGCAGCCTATGCGAAATTTCGCCGGTTAGATACCTAGCATCTCTTAGCTTTAGCACGTCTTCTTCCGTAACGGAGGAAGGCATCCACCGGCCTTGCAGGTTGGAGCCGGACATCATCGAAAGTCCGAAGCGCCTAAATCTGGAGCTTTGGGTGTTGGAACTCAAGGCGAGGGGCGGATTCGATTGAGATTGAAAGAAAGGAGTGGAGCCTTGGTCTCTTTATAAAGAGGTTGAATACCAAGAGCCTTCCCCGTGACCGTTCAGGACTTGCCTTCGATAGAGGAGACATGCCAACGGGCACGATTGGGTTACCCACGCCCGTATTAATGAGAATCCCGGAATAAGGGGACAAGATCTCTGCTTTGATAAGACGTGCCAAGGAAACCGCCTCGCTAAATGCGCTGAGGTGGGACAGTAAAAACGATTCGAATAAAGGCTTGGCCATGGTTTGATGTCACGCCACGAAATACGTCAGCAGATTGAATTTGTGTAAATATTATTCTCTCTACGGTGGTATGTGGAACTTATTTTGCAGAGCCGGACACTATCCTTGTGTTCAAAATCTTCTATGAAGTATTCGGAGGAGGAACCCGCCTTGCAATGCCGAAGACAATATGCGCGCCGGACTCGTCGTCATTGAAGCTTGGTTCAGGGGCTACTGAGGTAGTCCTGGATTAGGGGGTGTCGGGATGGCCAGACTAGCCTTTGGCCGGACTCTTGGACTATGAAGATACAAGATTGAAGACTTCGTCCCGTGTCCGGATGGGACTTTCCTTGGCGTGGAAGGCAAGCTTGGTGATACGGATATGTAGATCTCCTACCATTGTAACCGACTCTGTGTAACCCTAACCCTCTTCGGTGCCTATATAAATCGGAGGGTTTTAGTCCGTAGGACGAACACCAATCATACCATAGGCTAGCTTCTAGGGTTTAGCCTCTCTGATCTCGTGGTAGATCTACTCTTGTACTACCCATATCATCAATATCAATCAAGCAGGAGTAGGGTTTTACCTCCATCGAGAGGGCCCAACACAGGTAAAACATCGTGTCCCTTGTCTCCTGTTACCGTCCGCCTAGACGCACAGTTCGGGACCCCCTACCCGAGATCCGCTGGTTTTGACATCGACAAGGGGGCTGGGCACCCCGGCATCCACATACAACCACCGCTCATGGAACCCGGTCGCAGGCGGAGGAAGGCTGAAATCGATTCCCGAAGCCGCTGTTTCTGGTGCGGCAAGGAAGCTCACGCACCCCGAGCATTGGGTGGGATCGCTGAGACGCAAAGAGAAGAAGTGGCGCAACAAAGCAACTGAAGGAGGAATGCCCATCGTCGCCTCGCAGACAAAAGAGAAATTGGAAAGAAGAGTAATGGATTCGGGACCCAAGTGCATCATGTGGATCTGGTGATGAGAAAGCACAACGTTGAAGAAATCGGAAAAGGGGGGAACCAGTCCCGCCCACAGAGCATCGGCAAAGTACCAGACCTCGGTGATTGTTCTATTAATGGAGAAGTGAGACGCGGGCCAGACCGTCGTCCTCCCGCACTCGTTGAAGATGGTGGCGATGGCAGAACTGACCTTGTCCGAGCCTTCCCGGTTGGGTATGATCGACCGGTCGACAGCAGGAGCCGCCGACGGCGACGGGCGGGGCGAGGGCATAGGCTTTTGCCCTTTCCCTTTCCTCGTCGGAGCCATGGCGATAGGAAGGGGGAGGATTCAAGATTGGATTGGAAGCGGAGACTGGAGCTCGAGAGAGGAAAGAGCAGGAGGCGCGCGCGGCGAGAAGAGGGGCGACTGTGTGCAACCGCGGGTCCGCCTAGCTGGGCGCCAAATAAGGAAGCGTGGGGGAACAGGGACACCCACGTCCAATCGACCGCCACGCGGCACCCAAAGCCGCATGCTAGTGGGACCCGCGACGCTTCATACTTGCCCCTTCGCTTCCCTACTAAGCCAAGTCCTGGCGCGCCTTGGGCCCGGGGGCTACTGTCGGCGTTCTGGGAACAGGGGTACCCAGACTTGCGTGCCTGCGGCCTGCGGCGTGGCTCAAGAAGTGGCCCAATACGACCCATCTTCATCAACGCATGCTCAAGACCCTCGCGAGGGGACAAGCCTCGCGGGGCGGACGACAGGAGGCTTCCTCGGGCACAACCTCGTCAGGCTGGCTCACGAGGAGGCGGAGAGATCAAGGCAGGGTACCTCACGAGGTGCCCATGACGCAAGCCATGACGACCAAGGCCAGGCGAGCGCCGGCCTGCGCAGAGTCCTTGTTTCCTCTTTGGTGCAAAGGGGGCAAGCACAGGCAAGAGTATCAAGCAAAGGCAACCATTTTGGTGCAACAAGACCAAGACCAGCAGGACAGCAGAATGGAGGTCATCGTGGAGCCCAAGCCGGCCATCGCTGTATGCGTTTGGCGGCGAGGACCAACTTTAGTCAGGATAAGTGTACTAGATGTTCCCCTTCAAAATGGCCAACTATTGGCGCCCTTCCCGCTCAATATTTGGGAAGAGGCCCAGGGCCTCCGCCTATAAATAGGACTAGCCACCCACAGGGTAGAGGCATCGAGAGAACAAGGATAGAGAGACACACACACAGAGAGAGAGAAGCGACTGAACTCCCCTAGCAATTCATCGCACCAGCCAAGAATAGACCCTGGCGAGGCTATTCTTCCTTGTACTATTCATCATCAGCCCCAGGGGCAATCCACACACCACACACTGGAGTAGGGTGTTACACCACAATGGTGGCCCGAACTAGTATAAACCTTGCGTCCTTTGTGTTGTTCTTCGTGTAGCTTAGATCCTTGCGAGGCGACGAGACACTGGTAGGCAGTAGGTGTGATCTCCGCGTGCACCCCAGAGTTCGAACCTTGAGGGTCTGCCGGAACCCTGAATCCGACAAAACCCTAGAAGCTAGCCTATGATGATTATGATTGTCCCTCTACTGACCAAACCCTCCGGTTTATATAGACACCGGAGGGGGCTAGGGTTTACACAGAGTCGGTTACAAAGAAGGAGAGCTAATATCCGGATCGCCAAGCCTGTCTTCCACGCAAAGGAGAGTCCCATCCGGACACGGGACGAAGTCTTGAGTCTTGTATCTTCACGGTCCAACAGTCCGGCAAAAGTATATAGTCCGGCTGTCTGGATACCCCCTAATCCAGGACTCCCTCAAGGCCCAAGGGCCTCAACTTCCTGGAGATCGAGACACGGGCGGTTGCTCGTGCTGGGGGGCATTCACATAGAGGAGATCATGACGAAGAAGACGAATAAGAAGAAGAGGCCCGCCGTTGTCGTCAGTCCCGACGATAGCGGTGAGGCAGCGATGGCGAGGTTCGCGCATGAGCATCCGGAGTATGTGTAGGCCGAGCAGGAGTTCTTCTGGAAGCGCGACACTGAGAAGAAGAAGAAGAAGAAGAAGAAGAAGAAGAAGAAGAAGAAGAAGAAGAAGAAGAAGAAGAAGAAGAAGAAGAGGCCGGCCCCTCGATGGTGATCCCCATTGAGTCCTCGGAGGAGGACTGGGGCGGCTCAAAGGAGGAGGAGGAGAGTTGTGATGACCCGGACAAGGGCGATGAGAGGAAGGTGGAGGATAAAGAAGAAAAGAGGGGGAAATCTGCCGGTGCGCTGGGCGGACTTCCTCAGATTTGTGTTACAGCGTGCGAAGCTCGCCGGATTTATGCGCGATATGGTGGATATCATTGAAGAAGGAGAGAAGAGATCACAATGCGTTGTGGGATAAAGGGATAAGGCAGTGTCGCCTCCCTCCCGTGTGGCCCACCGCGGTACAAGTGTAGCATTTCCCCGGGTAGATACCACGCAACAGCACAATGTCGATTGAGGTTTGGTATATCGATCAAGTTTGATCGAATGACTAGCGTGCGAGAGACGCAATCGCTCGACTGGGTGGGCGGCAATGATGAATTACCCAAAGTAAATATTACTACACTCTCTAAGGCGTTGTCAAAGTTCGAGGTGTCCCAAGCAGAGGAGGCGACTGATATGCCCATGTTGCATCATGTGTTCCTACTGTTATTTATAATGTTTTGGGTTAATATTTCACTTCATAGGCAATTCTAATGACTTTTCCCTCTTATTTTGCAAGTTCAACATGAAGAGGGAAATTGCCGGGAGCTGGAATTCTGAACCTGAAAAAGCTACGACAGAGATGTATATTCTTCGGAGCTCCAAATGATCTGAAAATTTATGGAGAATTATTTTGGAAATAAAAAATACCAGAAGAAGGATCATCGGGAGGCCCCCACTATGGAGTCACAAGCTCAGGTGGAGCCCTCCCCTCCCGGGGCGCACCAGGTGAGCGTTTGCCTCCACCAGCAAGCCTCCGTGGCCCCCTTCTCCTATATGATGCCATTTGCCCTAGAAAAAAACAAAAGAAGACTTTCGGGACGAAGCGCCGCCATCTCGAGGCGGAACATGGGCAGGAGCACTGATGCGGAGCATCCCACGATCATCCCCATGGACGTACCTACATCTCCCACGACACCACTTGGACCTATGACAAGAGCTCGAGCAAAGGCTATCGAAGATAAGGTGAACTCGATCCTCTCCGAACTACCCCTTTCTACACATGAGACATGGCTACTACCTCAAGCGGAAACACTATGTGTGATCAGGTACTTAGAAGGAGGCCACAGAATAGCTACATCCAATGGCCAAGACGATAAGGACACCAAGTATGAGAGACAAGAAGAAGAGATGCCATTGAAGCTACAGCCACCGGACGACCGGTCGGGGCCGGACGTCCGGCACCTGAAGCCCAGCCTGCCCAAGTCCCAGCCAACGCATGCTACAATAAGCGGAAGTCCGGCCAGGACCGGACGACCGGCCACACCTCCCAGCAAGCGGACGACCGGCCTGCACCGGACGACCAGCACCGTCACCATCGAAGGTCAATTAGTGGAAGTCCGAAGGGACCGGACGTCCGACACCACCATCACAGAACAGAAAACTGCAGAAGTCCGACAACTACCGGACTTCCGAACCCCCATGAGCCACTGAACGACCAGTCCCCCACGGATGTCCGTTGCCTGTGTGCACGCAGCTTCGGGCTAAAGCCCATGTACCCCTTCACTTCGGCCCCCATTTGTACTACGACTATAATAGACCTCTCCCACCTCCTAGCTAGGGTTAGCGTTGTGATAGCTCATTTGTGAGATAGAGCCTCGCTCATCCACCCGGATCTGCTCCTCCGAGAGAGTCCGTGCCTCTACGGAGAAGATCCACTTGGATTCAAGGCCCCTAACGGGAAGAACTCAAGACCTCCTCTCCGAGAAGAACCGATTACCCTATGTATCGTCCCTTGTTGGATTCTGAGTGTGTATCTCATTGTGTTTCGAGAATCTAGCGCATGTGTGATTGATCTTGTTGGTTGTGTGTTTTCTCTTGTGTTTCTCCTTGTTTTCCCCTCGTGTTCTTCGTGTTCTCGGTAGGAATACCTCCAAACATGAAAGATCGGGCGTCTAGGGTTCTACCCTACATCATCTTGGTATCATGAGCCACGTTGATCACGTTTTTGGAGCCCCTACCCTTTGTTTTCTAGCTTGATTTTGTTGATTTCGTCCTAAATCCGAAAATCTCCACCAAAAATAGCCCTAATTGTTTTTGTGATTTGTTGGTGTGATGAAGTTTTGTTGGATTTGATCCATGGATTTGCTTTGCCACGTGTGGATCTAGCTTTCCCCCATCTTCTCCACCATTTCCATCCACAAAATCGCTCGGATTTGACATCTCCACCTTCCTCCTCCACGAACCTGAGTGTTTATCCCGTGCCCAAGTTCACCCAGGCACCGGACGACCGCTGACCACCGGACGTCCGACGACCGGACGACCACTCTCGACCGGACGTCCGCTAAACCCTGACAAAACTGTAAAATTTCAGCTCGGCTACCACCACCTCTCCACCTTCCACTACCTTTTGCGAACACCAATACCACCACTGCTTTCCACAAGCACCACCACCGCTCACCGCTACCAGCTTCGACGATTTTGACCCATTTTGGTCTTTGAGAATTTGAGTCGTGGTTCCCGTGTCCTATTGTGTTTCAGCTATATAGGTACGGTTCGATTTCAACATCACCACCGCTCATCTTCGTCAAGGACTCTGATTCACCAACAACCGTCTGTGTTTGCAAACAACTACCGCGGCGGTAACCTCGACGACATATTTGTCTATTCCATGCCATTTGCATTGATAACCACATAGCCTTACTTTTGAGTTGCTTACCCATCAAGACTAGCCTTTGAGTATTGCCGGCAACATGACTTGTGCACATTAGTGATCATACTCCACATAGCATACATACCATATCATAGTGGTGCATATCCTGGCATCATCTTTTGTGTCACAAAGTTGTCACCGCATACACAATTTCCATCTTGGTTCATGAAGTTTTGCATGAGAAAAGAGCTCAAAAGTGAAAGAGCCAAACAAGCTTTTAAGCAAAGAGGAAAAGATAAGCAAAGAGCTTATAAGCAAGAACCATAGCATCATACTACATTAAGATTGTCATATCCGATCATCTTGGATCATACCATCGGAATACCATACATATAGCATACTTGGGATAGAAGTCGTTGCATTTTTGCATAGTAGGTTGTGCACAAGTTTTGTATCCGCCTATTGTGCAATCGTGCTAGCGTCTCTCTAGTGTTGTGCAACACGAGCATTTCCGTGGTCTCCACATTTTGGCTCATTCCTTGGTTGCACGACCCCACTTATCTATTTGCGTGTGTGTTTCCGTGTACCACATCTTGCTATTGATCTACTCATTGCATTTGCAAACTTGTGAATCTTTTCCAACATTATTGAAGCTCACTAACAAGTGCATCACATTTTGTGCCACCATCCTAACCGAGCTCCACCATAAGCTTTTACTTGTGTAGGTGTGAGAACCGACAAGAATCGGTACCAATTGTGCTATTTCCTTGTCCACATTTGAGTAATCATTGATCCATCTTCAACATCGGTCAAGGTACATTTGGTATAAGTTCATCTCTTTCTCCCACTCACATATTTGCTTGAAATGATGGATATGCCAAGTTCTTCTACCAACCCACTCTTCATCGAGAAAGATGACGACATGTCATCCTACATCACCAAGAGCCACCTCTTTGGTGCACAACGAGCTTTGCATCAAGAGCAACAACCAATGAGCGACCACATCGACAATCTCGCCACCGACTTGCGACTCTCCGAGCAACGAACAAGAGACTACTTCGACAACAAGCTCGACGCTCACAAGAAAGAGAACGATGCAAGAATGGACGATATTCGTGCCTTGTTGGTGAACCGTCATTCTTCCACTTCTTCATCTTCAAGACGGAGCCGCTCGAGTCGACAGACCGACGACACCTTCTCCAGCTCAAGTACACCAACATCAAACACTCTACGTCGAGCCACGCGTCAAGACCGTCAAGAATCTCACAATCGTCTACACGACAATCATCCACAAGAGCAATTCGACGAGCAAGCACATCGTCATCGACAAAACCAAGTCCCTCTCGCACAAGCACAAGAAAGGCAACGTCAACGTCTCCAAGAGGAAGAGTGAGCACAACAACATCAAGACGAACAAGACGCCGAGGCCGAACGTTAAGAACAACGACTACGTGAAGTACAAGATCTTGAGGCGCAACATGCCCTTCAAGAATCAAGTCAAGCCATTGCGAACCGCAACCGGGATAGGCGCAATCACGAGGAACCACTTCGAGAAGAAATTCACGAGCGACGCTACCAAGGACGAGTGCATCGACAAGTTCCTCAAGCTCCTCCACAAGCTCGACAAGCTCCTCCACAACCTCAAGTTCATCAAGAGCACGAGGAAAATGGACATCCTCCATTCCAAGAGCAACATGAGGTTGATAATCCTCCTTGTCAAGGGCGTCATCATCACCCTCGACCCCAACACAATGAAGAGCAACACTATGGCAAGCTCAAGTTCACCATGCCCATGTTCAATGGAAGCAATGATCCCGAAGAGTACCTATAATGGACATTGAAGGTCGACAAAATCTTTCGCTTGCACAACTATGAGGAAGAAAAGAAGATCACTATGGCATCCCTTGAGTTCCAAGACTATGTGCTCATATGGTGAGAACAAGTCCTTGAGCGCTGAGAAGCAAGAGGTGAACCACCAATCACCACATGGGAGGAAATGAAAGATGTCATGCGTGCACGCTTTGTGCCAACCTACTACAACCGCGATCTCTTCAAGAAGCTCCAACTACTCAAGCAAGGAACAAAGAGTGTTGAAGAATACTACAAGGAAATGGAGATAGCCATGATAAGAGCCAACGTCACGGAAGATGATGAGCAAACTATGGCCCGTTTCTTGAATGGCCTCAATCATCCCATCTAGAAGGTTGCCGACTTCCAACCCTACTCCAACCTCATTGAGCTCGCGCATCAAGCTACCAAAGCGGAACGTCAAGTGCAAGATGACTTCAAGTACGCCAACTACTTGTCCAAGAGCTACAGTTTCCCCAACACCCAAGCTTCAAGGACTCCTCCAACTTCTACCTCAACCAAGCCATCTACAACCAACAGCAACAAGTCAAGTTACAAGAAAACTTCAACAACCTCAAGCCATCCTCCTTCTACTACAAGCAACTTCAAGCCGCACACTTCATCATCTACTCCAACCGATGAGACCGTCAAGACAAGTTCTATCAAGTGTTTCACTTGCGGCGGTCGAGGCCACAAGTCCTTTGAGTGTACCAACAAGCGCACCATGATCCTCAACGACGACGGAAACTATGACTCCATGAGTGAAGAGGAGATGGAAGCCCTTGAGCAAGTGGCCATGCACCGGCACGTGAATGAATATGAAGATGATCAAGTCTTTTGTGATGAGGATTCGAGCTCCGCTCTCGTTGTCTCCAAAGTCTTGACTCTTCAACATCAACAATACGAAGACCAAAGTTGCCACATCTTCCACACAAAGGCCGACATCATTGGAAGGTCCGTCAAGGTCATTATCAATGGAGGTAGTTGTCACAACTTGGCAAGTGAAGAACTATGATCCAAGCTCCAATTGGTCAAGATGAAGCACCCGCACCCCTACAAGGTCCGATGGATAAGTGATTCCGGCAATATACAAGTTGAGCATATGGTCAAAGTCTCCTTCAAAATCGGAGCATATGAAGACACTTTGGAGTGTGACGTCGTCTCGATGTCTGTTTGCCACCTCCTTCTTGGTCGACCATGGCAATTTGACCACAGCGTCATCCATAATGGGCGTACCAATCATTATAGCTTCAAGATGAAAGGAAAGGAATATGTGCTATGACCTATGTCTCCAAGTCAAGTGATCGCCGACAAGCAAGCCACCCATCGTGGAGAAGAGAGTGAGAGAGTGATCCGCCAAAAAGAGAGTGAGCACCACAAGCCAAAATCGAGTGCCTCCACGATGAATGACAAGAAAAACTTAGTCCTATTTGCCACCAAAAGTGAGATGAGAGAAGTGTGTGAGAACCCATCAAGTGTTATGCACTATGTCCTTGTGTGCAAGGATGAGGCACCAAAAACTAACACCTCTCACAATCTACCTTTAGTGTTGTCTTCTCTTTTGCAGGAATTCCAAGATGTTTTCCCCGATGAGCTACCTCTGGGTCTACCTCCACTACGAGGTATTGAGCACCGAATCAACCTCATCCCCGGATCACCTCTTCCTAACAAGGCTCCCTACCGCGTCAACCCCGAGGAAACTAAGGAGATCCAACGGCAAGTACAACAACTCATCGACAACGACCAAGTACGTGAAAGCTTGAGCCCTTGTGCCGTTCCGGTCATACTTGTTCCAAACAAAGATGGTACTTATTGCATGGTTTCCGATTGTCGTCCCATTAATGCTATCACCGTTAGATATCGCTACCCTATTCCACGCTTAGATGATATGCTTGATGAGCTTAGCGGAGCCACAATTTTCTCTAAGATTGATCTTAAAAGTGGCTCCTATCAAATACGCATCCAAGAAGGTGATGAATGGAAAACCGCATTTGAGACCAAATTTGGCTTATATGAATGGCTAGTGATGCCAATGGGTTTATCCGAAGCACCCGGTACTTTCATGTGAGTCATGCACTTTGTTCTTCGTCCCTATATTGGTGTATTTGTTGTGGTCTATATTGATGATATTCTTGTCTTTATCAAATCTCTCAAAGATCATGTCACCCATCTTAGAATCGTGTTGCAAACCCTTAGGAAAGAGCGCCTTTATGCTAATGTGAAAACATGCCTTTTTGGTGTTGATAAGCTTGTTTTCTTGGGTTTTGTTGTGTCTTCTAAGGGTGTACATGTAGATGAATCTAGGATCAATGCTATTAAAACTTGGCCCCAACCAACCAACTTGCAACAAGTGCGTAGTTTTCTTGGTTTAGCCAGTTTCTATCGTCACTTTGTGAAGGATTTTAGCACCATTGCTTCACCTTTACATTCCTTGAGTAAGAAAAATGCGCCATTTGTTTGGGGACCATCCCAAGATACTGCATTTAATGAGCTCAAGAATTTGCTTACTCATGCTCCCGTGCTTGCATTACCCAACTTTGACAAACCTTTTGAGATTCATTGTGACGCTAGTGGTCATGGCATAAGAGGTGTGTTAACGAAAGAGAAGCGCCCCATAGCATACTTTAGTGAGAAACTTTCCGGAGCGCAACTCAATTATACCATCTATGACAAAGAGCTATATGCTTTAGTGCGAGTTTTGCGTGAGTGCGATCATTATCTTTGCCCTCATGAATTTATCATTCATACCGATCATGAAACACTTAAGTACTTAAAAGGACAAACCAAGTTGAAAAAGCGTCATGCAAAATGGAGTGAATTTATAGAGTCTTTTCCTTATGTCATCAAGTGCATCAAGGGTAAGGAAAACATATGCACGCTTTTCACTAAACTTGAGTTGAATGTCATTGGCTTTGAGCACATAAAACACTTGTATGCGCATGATCCTACTTTTGCTACTCCTTATGCCAAGTGTTTGACGCTTACTTCGTGGGAACGATATTACATCAAGGATGATTATCTTATGAGAGCTAACAAACTTTGCATTCCCGAGTCTTCTCTTTGTTTGCTCCTTTTGCAAGAGTCTCATCGAGGCGGACTCATGGGACACTTTGGACGCGACAAGACATTCACCACACTGTCCAAGAACTACTTTTGGCTCAATATGTTTCGCGACGTCTCATGTTTCACCAATCGATGCTCTACATGTCGCAAAGCTAAGTCAAAAGCTCAATCCCATGGTCTTTACATGCCTCTTCCTATTCCTTATCAACCTTGGGAAGACATTAGCATGGATTTTGTACTTGGTTTGCCTAGAACTCAAAATGGAAAGGATTCTGTGTTTGTTGTTGTGGACCGATTCTCTAAGATGGCACATTTCATTCCATGCAACAAGATAGACAATGCTTCACATATTGCCAATCTTTTTTGTATGGAAATCTTGCGACTCCATGGAGTACCAAAGACAATTGTCTCGGACCGTGACGTCAAGTTCTTGAGTTACTTTTGGAAGACTTTATGCGCCAAGCACGGAATCAAGCTCTTGTTCTCTTTGGCATATACTACAAAAAAATACACTTCCGTGATGATACGTGTTTGTCACAGTAGGTCGCGTTTTCTGTCATGCCTGTACATCCATGACGATTTTAGGACAAAATCAAGATAGTCATACCTGTTGATACATCTCCAACGTATCTATAATGTTTGATTGTTCCATGCTATTATATTACCTGTTTTGGATGTTTATGGGCTTTACTTTACACTTTTATATCATTTTTGGGACTAACCTACTAACCGGAGGCCCAACCCGTATTGTTGTTTTTTTTGCCTATTTCAGTATTTCGAAGAAAAGGAATATCAAACGGAGTCCAAATGGACTGAAACCTTCAGGAGCGTGATTTTTGGAACGAACGTGATCCAGAGGACTTGGAGTGCAAGTTAAGAAGCAATCGAGGCGGCCACGAGGGTGGAGGGCGCCCCCCTATTAGGCGCGCCCCCTATCTCATGGGCCCCTCGGGCGTCCACTGACCTACTTATTCCTCCTATATATACCCACGTACCCCGAGAACATCAGAACAGACCACGAAAACCTAATTCCACCACCGCAACCTTCTGTATCCGCGAGATCCCATCTTGGAGCCTTCGCCGCTCCACCGGATGGGGAAACGATCATGGAGGGCCTCTACATCATCTCCAAGGCCTCTCCGATGAGTTGTGAGTAGTTTACCACAGACCTCCGGGTCCATAGTTATTAGCTAGATGGCTTCTTCTCTCTCTTTGGAACTCAATACCATGTTCTCCTTGATCTTCTTGGAGATCTATTCGATGCAACTCTTTTTGCGGTGTGTTTGTCGAGATCCGATGAATTGTGGGTTTATGATCAAGTTTATCTATGAGAAATATTTGAATCTCCTCTGAATTCTTTTATGTGTGATTAAGTTATCTTTGCAAGTCTCTTCGAATTATCAGTTTGGTTTGGCCTACTAGATTGATCTTTCTTGCAATGGGAGAAGTGCTTAGCTTTGGGTTCAATCTTGCGTGTCCTTTCCCAAAGGATGTTAGGGCAGCAAGGCACATATTGTATTGTTGCCATCGAGGATAAAAAGATGGGGTTTATATCATATTGCATTAGTTTATCCCTCTACATCATGTCATCTTTCTTAATGCGTTACTCTATTCTTTATGAACTTAATACTCTAGATGCATGCTGGATAGCGGTCGATGTGTGGAGTAATAGTAGTAGATGCAGGCAGGAGTTGGTCTACTTGTCACGGACGTGATGCCTATATACATGATCATGCCTAGATAATCTCATAGTTATTCGCTTTTCTATCAATTGCTCGACAGTAATTTGTTCACCCACCGTAATACTTATGCTATCTTGAGAGAAGCCACTAGTGAAACCTATGGCCCCCGGGTCTATCTTTTATCATATAAGCTTTCAATCTACTTTTGTTTGCATCTTTAATTTTCCAATCTATATTATAAAATACCAAAAATATATTTATCTTATCATATTATCTCTATCAGATCTCACTTTCGGAAGTGGCCGTGAAGGTATTGACAACCCCTTTATTGCGTTGGTTGCGAGTTCTTGTTTGTTTGTGTAGGTGCGTGGGACTTTTGATGAGCCTCCTACTGGATTGATACCTTGGTTCTCAAAAACGGAGGGAAATACTTACGCTACTATTGCTGCATCACCCTTTCCTCTTCAAGGAAAACCAACACAAGCTCAAGACGTAGCAAGAAGGATTTCTGGCGCCGTTGCCGGGAAGGTTTTCGCTCAAGTCAAGACATACCAAGTACCCATCACAAACTCATCTCCCTCACATTTACATTATTTTCCATTTGCCTCTCGTTTTCCTCTCCCCCACTTCACCCTTGCCGTTTTATTCGCCCTCTCTTTCCCAATCTCCTCTCTCTTTCGCTTGCCTTTTTGTGTGCTCGTCACTATGGCTAGTCCTCCTATTATCATTAATACTCCCGATCATGAAGTTCTTAATTTTAAACAAAGGGAGGGAGGAAATTTAAAGGATGCTTGGCATAGAATTTGCAATGCTCAAAATAGATCTACTAGGAAGCAATCCACTTCCATTCTTCTTCGCAACTTTTATGTGGGCATTACTCCTTGGAATAGATTTATCCTTTATACCATTACTGGAGGGAATTTCTTGGGTAGTCATACTTTTGATGCTTATAATGCTATGTTAGATTTGTTTGGTCCACCCCCTCTTTTGGTTAATGGAACTATCTTAACTTTGGAACATGTGATGCAAAGGCTTGAAATTATTGAAAATAAAGTTGCCATTGTTGAATTAATTGAAAATTTGGATAAAAAGATCCACAATCAAATTACGCAATATGGATCTAGGGTTGGAGTTACTTTGAAGTTTTTTTTAAAGAAAAATAACCTATAGTTAATGAAAGAATAGATCTTGATTCTACAAGAATTGGTAAACAGGAGGACATTATCACCAATTTAGAGTCTACCTTTTCATCTGTGAAAAATACCCCAACACCTCCTACTAAAATTTCCAAGGTCATGTATGTTCCTAAAAATAAGGGTGAATCTTCTAGTAAAGGAAGTGTTGATCTCAAATCAATTAGGGTTCACCCCAATTTTCCTGCTATTATTAAGGAACCTTTTGCTACAAATGAATATCTTGATTTCCTACCTACAATCTTAATCTTCACTAAAAATAAAGGAACTCCTAGGGATTATAAGTGCTCTATTGAAGAATTGAGTGCCAAAGATGGCACCACTTAGATCTATCCTCGCTTTTATGCCTAGCTAGGGGCGTTAAACGATAGTGCTAGTTGGGAGGCAACCCAATTTTATTTGTGTTTTTTTGTTTTTGTTTCTGTTTAGTAATAAATCTTGCATCTACCTTCTGTTTAGATGTGTTTTTATGTTTTAATTAGTGTTTGTGCCAAGTAGAACCTATAGGATAACCTATGGTGATAGTTAATTTGATTCTGCTGAAAAACAGAGACTTTGCGCGCACGAGAATAATTTTGTTAATTCACAGAAAGGTGCTTTTGCGTTGATTATTTTTTCTGTATATCAATAGACAAATTTCCCAGGACTTCCTATTTTGGTAGTATTTTTAGAGATCCAGAAGTATTCGAGAGTTACAGATTGCTACAGACTGTTCTGTTGTTGACAGATTCTGCCTTTCGTGTGTTGTTTGCTTATTTTGATGCATCTATGGCTAGTATGTAAGGGTATGAACCATAGAGAACTTGAAATACAGTAGTTTTAACACCAATATAAATAAAGAATGAGTTCATTACAGTACCTTATGTGGTGATTTTTCTTTCTTTCACTAACAGAGCTTATGAGATTTCCTGTTGAGTTTTGTGTTGTGAAGTTTTCAAGTTTTGGGTAAAGATTTGATGGACTATGGAATAAGGAGTGGCAAAAGCCTAAGCTTGGGGATGCCTATGGCACCCCAAGATAGTCAATAATATCCAAAAGCCTAAGCTTGGGGATGCCTCCGGAAGGCATCCCCTCTTTCGTCTTCGTTCATCGGTAACTTTACTTGGAGCTATATTTTTATTTGCCACATGATATGTGTTTTGCTTGGAGCGTCTTGTATGATATTAGCCTTTGATTTTTAGGTTACCACAATCATACTTGCTGTACACACCTTTTGGGAAGAAGCCCACTTGATTGAAATTTATTAGAATACTCTATGTGCTTCACTTATATCTTTTGAGCTTGATAGTTTTTGCTCTAGTGCTTCACTTATATCTTTTAGAGCACGGCGGTGGCTCAATTTTGAAGAAATTTTTGATCTCTCGTGCTTCACTTATATTATTTTGAGAGTCTCCTAGAACATCATGGTATTTGCTATGGTTATAAAATTGTTCCTAGAATGATGAGCATCCAAGTTGGGTATAATAAAAACTATAATAGGAAGTGAATTGGATGCTATGATCAATTTGATACTTGATAATTGTTTTGAGATATAGAGGTGGTAATATTAAAGTCATGCTAGTTGGGTGATTATGAATTTAAAGAATGTTGTGCTAAAGTTTGTGATTCCCGTAGCATGCACATATGGTGAACCGCTTTGTGATGAAGTTGGAGCACAATTTTATTTATTGATTGTCTTCCTTATGAGTGGCGGTCGGGGACGAGTGATGGTATTTTCCTAACAATCTATCCCCCTAGGAGCATGCACGTAGTACTTTGTTTTCAATGAGTTGTAGATTTTTCAATAAGTACATGAGTTCTTTATGACTAATGTTGAGTCAATGGATTATACACACTCTCACCCTTCCACCATTGCTAGCCTCTCTTGTGCCGCGCAACTTTCGTCGATACCATACACCCACCATATACCTTCCTCAAAACGGCCACCATACCTACCTATTATGGCATTTCCATAGCCATTCTGAGATATATTGCCATGCAACTTTCCACCGATCCATTTATATGACATGCATCATTATTGTCATATTGCTCTTTGCATGATCATGTAGTTGACATCATATTTGTGGCAAGGCCACCTTCATAATTTTCATACATGTCACTCTTGATTCATTGCATATCCCGGTACACCGCCGGAGGCATTCATATAGAGTCATATCTTGTTCTAGTATTGAGTTGTAATCTTGAGTTGTAAGTAAATAAAAGTGTGATGATCTTCATTATTAGAGCATTGTCCCAGTGAGGAAAGGATGATGGAGACTATGATTCCCCCACAAGTCGGGATGAGACTTCGGACTTTAAAAAAAAAATAAAAAAAGAGAAAGGCCAAATAAAAAAAGAGAAAGGCCAAATGAAAAAATGAGAAAAAGAGAGAAGGGACAATGCTACTATCCTTTTTACCACACTTGTGCTTCAAAGTAGCACCATGATCTTCATGATAGAGAGTCTTCTATGTTGTCACTTTCATTTACTAGTGGGAATTTTCATTATAGAACTTGGCTTGTATATTCCAATGATGGGCTTCCTCAAAATGCCCTAGGTCTTCGTGAGCAAGCGAGTTGGATGAACACCCACTTAGTTTCTTTTATTGAGCTTTCATACATTTATAGCTCTAGTGCATCCGTTGCATGGCAATCCCTACTCACTCACATTGATATCTATTAATGGGCATCTCCATAGCCCGTTGATACGCCTAGTTGATGTGAGACTATCTTCCCTCTTTTTTGTCTTCTCCACAACCACCATTCTATTCCACATATAGTGCTATGTCCATGGCTCACGCTCATGTGTTGCATGAAAGTTGAAAAAGTTTGAGATTACTAAAGTATGAAACAATTGCTTGGCTTGTCATCGGGGTTGTGCATGATTAAATACTTTGTGTGATGAAGATAGAGCAACGACCAGACTATCTGATTTTGTAGGGATAACTTTCTTTGGCCATGTTATTTTGAGAAGACATGATTGCTTGATTAATTATGCTTGAAGTATTATTATTTCTTATGTCAATATGAACTTTTATTTTGATCATTTGGATCTGAACATTCATTCCACAGTAAAGAAAATTAGATTGAGAATTATGCTAGGTAGCATTCCACATCAAAAATTCTGTTATTATCATTTACCTACTCAAGGACGAGCAGGAATTAAGCTTGGGGGTGCTTGATACATCTCCAACGTATCTATAATTTTTGATTGTTCCATGCTATTATATTACCCGTTTTGGATGTTTATGGGCTTTACTTTACACTTTTATATCATTTTTGGGACTAACCTACTAACCGGACGCCCAACCCGTATTGCTGTTTTTTTTCCTATTTCAGTATTTCGAAGAAAAGGACTATCAAACAGAGTCCAAATGGAATGAAACCTTCAGGAGCGTGATTTTTGGAACGAACGTGATCCAGAGGACTTGGAGTGCAAGTCAAGAAGCAATTGAGGCGGCCACGAGGGTGGAGGGCGCCCCCCTACTAGGCATGCCCCCTATCTCGTGGGCCCCTCGGGCGTCCACCGACCTACTTCTTCCTCCTATATATAACCACGTACCCCGAGAACATCATAACAGACCACGAAAACCTAATTCCACCGCCGCAACCTTCTGTATCCGCGAGATCCCATCTTGGAGCCTTCACGGGTGCTCCGCCGGAGGGGGAATCAATCACGGAGGGCCTCTACATCATCTCCAATGTTGGGAACGTAGTAATTTCAAAAAATTTCCTACGCACACGCAAGATCATGGTGATGCATAGCAACGAGAGGGGAGAGTGTTGTCCACGTACCCTCGTAGACCGAAAGCGGAAGCGTTAGAACAACGCGGTTGATGTAGTCGTACGTCTTCACGGCCCGACCGGTCAAGCACCGAAAGCATAGCACCGCCGAGTTCTAGCACACGTTTAGCTCGATGACGTCCCTCAAACTTCGATCCAGCCAAGTGTCGAGGGAGAGTTCCGTTAGCACGACGGCGTGGTGACGATGATGATGTTATACCATCGCAGGGCTTCGCCTAAGCACCACTACAATATTATCGAGGAGAACTATGGTGGAGGGGGGCACCGCACACGGCTAAGAGATCAATGATCTGTTGTTGTGTCTAGAGGTGCCCCCTGCCCCCGTATATAAAGGAGCAAGGGGGGAGGGGGCGGCTGGCCAGGAGGAGGCGCGCCAGGAGGAGTCCTACTCCCACCGGGAGTAGGACTCCCTCCCTTCCTTGTTGCATTAGGAGAAGGGGGGAAAGAGGAGGGAGAGAGAGGAAGGAAAGGGTGGGGGGCACCGACCCCCCTCTCCTTGTCCTATTCGGACTACGGGGGGAGGGGCGGGCGACCCTGCCCTGGCCACCTCTCCTCTTCTCCACTAAGGACCACTATGGCCCATTAAGCCACCGGGGGGTTCCGGTAGCCCCTCGGTACTCTGGTAAAATCCCGATTTCACCCGAACACTTCCGATATCCAAATATAGGCTTCCAATATATCAATCTTCATGTCTCGACCATTTCAAGACTCCTCATCATGTCTGTGATCACATCCGGGACTCCGAACAACCTTCGGTACATCAACACTCATAAACTCATAATATAATCGTCATTGAAACTTTAAGCGTGCGGACCCTACGGGTTCGAGAACTATGTAGACATGACCGAGACACGTCTCCGGTCAATAACCAATAGCGGAACCTGGATGCCCATATTGGCTCCTACATATTCTACGAAGATCTTTATCGGTCAAACCGCATAACAACATACATTGTTCCCTTTGTCATCGGTATGTTACTTGCCCGAGATTCGATCGTCGGTATCCCAATACCTAGTTCAATCTCGTTACCAGCAAGTCTCCTTACTCTTTATGTAATGCATCATTCCGTAACTAACTCATTAGCTACATTGCTTGCCAGGCTTATAGTGATGTGCATTACCGAGAGGGCCCTGAGATACCTCTCCGATAATTGGAGTGACAAAATCTAATCTCGAAATACGCCAACTCAACATGTACCTTTGGACACACTTGTAGAGCTCCTTTATAATAACCCAGTTACGTTGTGACGTTTGGTAGCACACAAAGTGTTCCACCGGTAAACGGGAGTTGCATAATCTCATAGTTGTAGGAACATGTATAAGTCATGAAGAAAGCAATAGCAACATACTAAATGATCAAGTGCTAAGCTAACGGAATGAGTCAACTCAATCACATCATTCTCCTAATGATGTGATCCCGTTAATCAAATGACAACTCATGTCTATGGTTAGGAAACATAACCATCTTTGATTAATGAGCTAGTCAAGTAGAGGCATACTAGTGACATTATGTTTGTCTATGTATTCACACATGTATTATGTTTCCGGTTAATACAATTCTAGCATGAATAATAAACATCTATCATGATATAAGGAAATAAATAATAACTTTATTATTGCCTCTAGGGCATATTTCCTTTAGTCTCCCACTTGCACTAGAGTCAATAATCTAGATTACACAGTAATGATTCTAACACCCATGGAGCCTTGGTGCTGATCATGTTTTGCTCATGGAAGAGGCTTAGTCAACGGGTCTGCAACATTCAAATCTGTATGTATCTTGCAAATCTCTATGTCTCCCACCTAGACTTGGTCCCGGATGGAATTGAAGCATCTCTTGATGTGCTTGGTCCTCTTGTGAAATCTGGATTCCTTTGCCAAGGCAATTGCACCGGTATTGTCATAGAAGATCTTCATTGGTCCCGATGCACTAGGTATGACACCTAGATCGGAAATGAACTCCTTCATCCAGACTCCTTCATCTGCTGCTTCCGAAGCAGCTATGTACTCCGCTTTGCATGTAGATCCCACCACGACACTTTGTTTAGAACTGCACCGACTGACAGCTCCACCGTTCAATATAAACACGTATCCGGTTTGCGATTTAGAATCGTCCAGATCAGTGTCAAAGCTTGCATCGACGTAACCATTTACGACTAGCTCTTTGTCACCTCCATAAACGAGAAATATATCCTTAGTCCTTTTCAGGTATTTCAGGATATTCTTGACCGCTGTCCAGTGATCCATTCCTGGATTACTTTGGTACCTCCCTGCTCAACTTATTGCCAAGCATACATCAGGTCTGGTACACAACATTGCATACATGATAGAGCCTATGGTTGAAGCATAGGGTGTTGGGGAACGTAGTAATTTCAAAAATTTTCCTACGCACACGCAAGATCATGGTGATGTATAGCAACGAGAGGGGAGAGTGTTGTCCACATACCCTTGTAGACCCGAAGCGGAAGCGATCACAACGTAGAGGAAGTAGTCGTCGTTCTCCTCGCGATCCGACCGATCCGGCGCCACACTCTGACGCCCGAGTTCTTGACACACGTACAGCTCGATGACGTCCCTCGACTCGATCCAGCCGAGTGTCGAGGAGAGTTTCACAAGACGACGGCGTGGTGGCGATCTTGATGTTTCACGGCGCAGGCTTCGCCTAAGCTTCGCGACGGTATAACCGAGGTGGAATATGGTGGAGGGGCACCGACACGGCTAAGGAACGATCTAAAGATCAAACTTGTGTGTTCAAGGGTGCCCCCCTGCCCCCGTATATAAAGGAGGGAGGGGGGAGGCCGGCCGGCCTAGCTAGGGCGCGCCGGGAGGAGTCCTACTCCCACCGGGAGTAGGACTCCCCCCCTTTCCTAGTTGGAATAGGATTGGGGGGAGGGGGAAGAGGAGAGGGGGCGCCGCCCCCCCCTCCTTGTCCTATTCGGACTGGGGGGGAGAGGGCGCGCGGCCACCTCCTGGCCGGCCCCTCCTCTTCTCCCTCGAGGCCCACCGAGGCCCATTTACCCCCCGGGGGGTTCCGGTAACCTCCCGGTACTCCGGTAAATTCCCGTTTTCGCCCGGAACCATTCCGAACTCCAAACATAGGCTTCCAATATATCAATCTTTATGTCTCGACCATTTCGAGACTCCTCGTCATGTCCGTGATCACATCCGGGACTCCGAACTTCTTCGGTACATCAAAATACATAAACTCATAATAACTGTCATCGAAACCTTAAGCGTGCGGACCCTACGGTTCGAGAACAATGTAGACATGACCTAGAACTATTCACGGTCAATAACCAACAGCGGGACCTGGATGCCCATATTGGTTCCTACATATTCTACGAAGATCTTTATCGGTCGGACCGCATAACAACATACGTTGTTCCTTTGTCATCGGTATGTTACTTGCCCGAGATTCGATCGTCGGTATCCAATACCTAGTTCAATCTCGTTACGGCAAGTCTCTTTACTCGTTCCGTAATACATCATCTCACAACTAACTCATTAGTTGTAGTGCTTGCAAGGCTTCATGATGTGTATTACCGAGAGGGCCCAGAGATACCTCTCCGACAATCGGAGTGACAAAACCTAATCTCGAAATACGCCAACCCAACATCTCGCCTTTGGAGACACCTGTAGTACTCCTTTATAATTACCCGATTCACGCCAGACGCTTGGTAGCACCAAAGTGTTCCTCCGTAAACCGGAGTTGCATAATCTCATAGTTACAGGAACATGTATATGTCATGGATAAAAGCAAGAGCAACATACTAAACGATCGTGTGCTAAGCTAAGGAATGGGTCATGTCAATCAGATCATTCTACTAATGATGTGACCTTGTTAATCAAATAACAACCCCTTGTTCATGGTCGAAACACAACCATCTTTGATTAACAAGCTAGTCTAGTAGAGGCATACTAGTGACATGTTGTTTTGTCTATGCATTCACACATGTATCATGTTTCCGGTTAATACAATTCTAGCATGAATGATAAACATTTATCATGAAATAAGGAAATAAATAATAACTTTATTATTGCCTCTAGGGCATATTTCCTTCAGCCTCCCACTTGCACTAGAGTCAATAATCTAGATTACATAGTAATGATTCTAACACCCATGGAGTCTTGGTGCTGATCATGTTTTGCTCGTGGAAGAGGCTTAGTCAACGGTTCTGCAACATTCAGATCCGTGTGTATCTTGCAAATCTCTATGTCTCCCACCGACTAAGTCCGGATGGAATTGAAGCGTCTCTTGATGTGCTTGGTCCTCTTGTGAAATCTGGATTCCTTCGCTAAGGCAATTGCTCCAAAGATTGTCACGAAGATTTTCATTGGACCCGATGCACTAGGTATGACACCTAGATCGGATATGAACTCCTTCATCCGACTCCTTCATTAGCTGCTTCGGCTGCTATGTATTCCGCTTCACATGTAGATCCCGCCACGACGCTTTGTTTAGAACTGCACCAACCGACAGCTCCTCCGTTTAGTGTAAATCGATCCGGTCTGCGATTTAGAATCGTCCGGATCGGTGTCAAAGCTTGCATCAATGTAACCGCTTCGATGAGCTCTTTGTCACCTCCATATACGAAAACATATCCTTAGTCCTTTTCGTATTTCAGATGTTCTTGACCGCTGTCCATGATCCACTCTGGATTACTTTGGTACCTCCTGCTAGGCTTATAGCAAGGCACACATCAGTGCAGTACACAAGATTGCATACATGATAGAGCCTATGGTGAAGCATAGGAACATCTTTCATTTTCTCTCTCTCTTCTGCGTTGGTCGGGCATTGAGTCGACTCAACTTCACACCTTGTAACACGTGCAAGAACCCTTTCTTTGCTTGATCCATTTTGAACTTCTTCAAAATTTTGTCAAGGTATGTGCTTTGTGAAAGTCCAATTAGGCGCCTTGATCTATCTCTATAGATCTTAATGCCCAATATATAAGCAGCTTCACCGAGGTCTTTCATTGAAAAACTCTTATTCAAGTATCCCTTTATGCTATCCAGAATTCTATATCATTTCCGATCAGCAATATGTCATCTACATATAATATCGAAATGCTACTGAGCTCCCACTCACTTTCTTGTAAATACAAAGCTTCTCCAAAAGTCTCAGACAAACCCAAATGCTTTGATCACACTATCAAAGCGTTTATTCCAACTCCGAGATGCTTGCACCAGTCCATAGATGGATCGCTGGAGCTTGCACACTTTGTTAGCTCCTTTGGATCGATAAAACCTTCGGTTGCATCATATACAACTCTTCTTCCAAAATCCATTCAGAATGCAGTCTTTACATCCATTTGCCAAATTTCATAATCATAAAATGCGGCAATTGCTAACATGATTCGGACGGACTTAAGCATCGCTTCTGGTGAGAAGGTCTCATCGTAGTCAATCCCTTGAACTTGCCGAAAACCTTTTGCGACAAGTCGAGCTTTATAGACGATAACATTACCGTCGGCGTCGGTCTTCTTCTTGAAGATCCACTTGTTTTCTATTGCTTGCCTACCCTCGGGCAAGTCAACCAAAGTCCATACTTTGTTTTCATACATGGATCCCATCTCGATTTCATGGCCTCAAGCCATTTTATGGAATCTGGGCTCACCATTCTTCTTCATAGTTCGTAGGTTCATCATGATCTAGTAGCATGATTTCCGAACAGGATTACCGTACCACTCAGTGCGGATCTTACTCTGGTTGATCTACGAGGTTCTGCGAAGAACTTGATCTCAAGTTTCATGATCAACATCATCAACTTCCTCACTACTTGGTGTAGGTGTCTCGAAACCGTTTTCTGCGATTTAACTACTTTCAAGTAAGGGAGAAGGTACTATTACCTCATCAAGTTCCACTTTCCTCCCACTCACTTCTTTCGAGAGAAACTCCTTCTCTAGAAAGGATCCATTCTTAGCAACGAATGTCTTGCCTTCGGATCTGTGATAGAAGGTGTACCCAACTGTCTCCTTTGGGTATCCTATGAAGACACATTTCTCCGATTTGGGTTCGAGCTTATCGGGTTGAAGCTTTTCACATAAGCATCGCATCCCCAAACTTTAAGAAACGACAACTTTGGTTTCTTGCTAAACCATAGTTCATAAGGTGTCGTCTCAACGGATTTCGACGGTGTTCTATTCAGGTGAATGCGGCCGTCTCTAGAGCATAACCCCAAAACGATAGCGGTAAATCAGTAAGAGACATCATAGATCGCACCATATCTAGTAAAGTACGATTCGACGTTCGGACACACCATTACGCTGTGGTGTTCCGGTGGCGTGAGTTCTTAAACTATTCCGCATTGTTTCAAATGTAGACCAAACTCGTAACTCAAATATTCACCTCCACGATCGATCGTAGAAACTTAATTTTCTTGTTACGATGATTTTCAACTTCACTCTGAAATTCTTTGAACTTTTCAAACGTTTCAGACTTATGTTTCATTAAGTAGATATACCCATATCTGCTTAAGTCATCTGTGAAGGTGAGAAAATAACGATATCCGCCACGAGCCTCAACATTCATTGGACCACATACATCTCAGTATGTATGATTTCCAACAAATCTGTTGCTCTCTCCATAGTACCGAGAACGGTGTTCTAGTCATCTTGCCCATGAGGCATGGTTCGCAAGTGCCAAGTGATTCATAATCAAGTGACTCCAAAAGTCCATCAGTATGGAGTTTCTTCATGCGTTTTACACCGATATGACCTAAACGGCAAGTGCCACAAATAAGTTGCACTATCATTATCAACTCTGCATCTTTTGGTTTCAACATTATGAATATGTGTATCACTACTATCGAGATTCATCAAAATAGACCATTCCTCAAGGGTGCATGACCATAAAAGATATTACTCATATAAATAGAACAACCATTATTCTCTCGATTTAAATGAATAACCGTCTCGCAACAAACAAGATCCAGATATAATGTTCATGCTCAACGCAGCACCAAATAACAATTATTTAGGTCTAAAACTAATCCGAAGGTAGATGTAGAGGTAGCGTGCCGACCGCGATCACATCGACTTTGGAACCATTTCCCACGCATCGTCACCTCGTCCTTTGCGAGTTCGCAATCCAGTAGTCCTGTTTTCGAGTTGCAAATATTAGCAATGTAACCAAGATCAAATACCAGTGCTACTACGAGCTCTAGTAAGGTACACATCAATAACATGTATATCACATATACCTTTGTTCACCTTGCCATCCTTCTTATCCGCCAAATACTTGGGGCAGTTCCGCTTCCGGGACCATCTGCTTGCGGTAGAAGCACTCGGCTTCAGTTTAGGGCCAGACTTGGGTTTCTTCTCTGAGCAGCAACTTGCTTGCTGTTCTTCTTGAAGTTCCCTTCTTCTTCCCTTTGCCTTTCTTCTTGAAACTAGTGGTCTTATTGACCATCAACACTTGATGCTCCTTCTTGATTTCTACCTCCGCAGCCTTTAGCATTGCGAAGAGCTCGGTATAGTCTTTACTAACCCTTGCATATTATAGTTCATCACGAAGCCTTTGTAGCTTGGTGGCGTGATTGAAGAATTACATCAATGACACAATCATCCGGAAGATTAACTCCCAATTGTGTCAAGTGATTGTAGTACCCGGACATTCCGAGTATATGCTCACTAATGAACTATTCTCCTCCATCTTGCAGCTATAGAACTTATTGGAGACTTCATATCTCTCAATCCGGGCATTCATTTGGAATATTAACTTCAACTCTGGAACATCTCATATGCTCCATGACGCTCAAAACGTCGTTGAAGTCCCGTTCTAAGCCGTAAAGCATGGCACATCGAACTATAGAGTAGTCATCGCTTTGCTCGCCAGACGTTCATAACATCTGCGGTTGCATCAAGAAGAGTTCGGCACCTAGCGGTGCATCCAGACGTAACTCTTCTCATGCAGCAATGAGGATAATCCTCAAATTACGGACCCGATCCGTGTAATTGCTACCATCATCTTTCAACTTTGCTTTCTCAAGGAACGCATTAAAATTCAACGGAACAACAGCACGAGCCATCTATCTACAATCAAACATAAACAAGCAAGATACTATCGGTACTAAGTTCATGATAAATTTAAGTTCAATTAATCATATTACTTAAGAACTCCCACTTAGAAAAACATCTCTAGTCATCTAAGTGATCACGTGATCCAAATCAACTAAACCATAACCGATCATCACGTGAAATGGAGTAGTTTCAATGGTGAACATCTTATGTTGATCATATCTACTATATGATTCACGCCGACCTTTCGGTCTCCGTGTTCGAGGCCATATCTGCATATGCTAGGCTCGTCAAGTATAACCCGAGTATTCTGCGTGTGCAAAAACTGGCTTGCACCCGTTGTAGATGGACGTAGAGCTTATCACACCCGATCATCACGTGGTGTCTGGGCACGACGAACTTTGGCAACGGTGCATACTCGGGGAGAACACTTCTTGATTATTTAGTGAGAGATCATCTTATAATGCTACCGTCAATCAAAGCAAGATAAGATGCATAAAAGGATAAACATCACATGCAAATCAATATAAGTGCTATGATATGGTCATCATCATCTTGTGCTTCATGATCTCCATCTTGCAGCACCACCATGATCACCATCGCCACCGGCGCGACACCTTGATCTTCATCGTAGCATCGTTGTCGCCTCGCCAAACTTATGCTTCTCGACTATCGCTACCGCTTAGTGATAAAGTAAAGCATTACAGTATGCGATTGCATTGCATACAATAAGCGACAACCATATGGCTCCTGCCATTGCCGATAACCGGTTACAAAACATGATCATCTCATACAAAAAATATAGCATCACGTCTTGACCATATCACATCACAACATGCCCTGCAAAAACAAGTTAGACGTCCTCTACTTTGTTGTTGCAAATTTTACGTGGCTGCTACGGGCTTAAGCAAGAACCAGTCTCACCTACGCATCAAAACCACAACGATACTTCGTCAAATAGACTCCGTTTAACCTTCTCAAGGACCGGGCGTAGCCACACTCGTTCAACTAAAGTGAGAGAGCGAGCACCCACCAATCACCTTTAAGCAACGAGTGCTCGTGGCGGTGAAACCAGTCTCGCGTAAGCGTCTGGCGTAATGTCGGTGCAGGCCGCTTCATCTCACAATACCGCTGAACCAAAGTATGACATGCTGGTAGGTAGTATGACTTGTATCGCCCACAACTCACTTGTGTTCTACTCGTGCAAAACATCAAACCATAGAAAAAACCTAGGCTCGGATGCCATTTGTTGGGGAACGAGTAATTTCAAAAATTTCCTACGCACACGCAAGATCATGGTGATGTATAGCAACGAGAGGGAGAGTGTTGTCCACATACCCTTGTAGGCCCGGCGGAAGCGATCACAACGTAGAGGAAGTAGTCGACGTTCTCCTCGCGATCCGACCGATCCCGCGCCGTTACTCCGACGCCCCGAGTTCTTGACACACGTACAGCTCGATGGCGTCCCTCGTACTCGATCCAGCCGAGTGTCGAGGGAGAGTTTCACAAGACGACGGCGTGGTGACGATCTTGATGTTTCACCGGCGCAGGGCTTCGCCTAAGCTTCGCGACGGTATAACCGAGGTGGAATATGGTGGAGGGGGGCACCGCACACGGCTAAGGAACGATCTAAAGATCAAACTTGTGTGTTCAAGGGTGCCCCCCTGCCCCCGTATATAAAGGAGGGAGGGGGGAGGCCGGCCGGCCTAGCTAGGGCGCGCCGGGAGGAGTCCTACTCCCACCGGGAGTAGGACTCCCCCCCTTTCCTAGTTGGAATAGGATTGGGGGGAGGGGGAAGAGGAGAGGGGGCGCCGCCCCCTCCTTGTCCTATTCGGACTGGGGGAGAGGCGCGCCACCTCCTCTGGCCGGCCCTCCTCTTCTCCCTCGAGGCCCACCGAGGCCCATTTACCCCGGGGGTTCCGTAACCTCCGGTACTCCAGTAAATTCCGTTTTAGCGGAACCATTCCAACTCCAAACATAGGCTTCCAATATATCAATCTTTATGTCTCGACCATTTCGAGACTCCTCGTCATGTCCGTGATCACATCCGGGACTCGAACTTCTTCGTACATCAAAATACATAAACTCATAATAACCGCCATCGAAACCTTAAGCGTGCGGACCCTACGGTTCGAGAACAATGTAGACATGACCTAGAACTATTCACGGTCAATAACCAACAGCGGGACCTAGATGCCCATATTGGTTACTACATATTCTACGAAGATCTTTATCGGTCGACCGCATAACAACATACGTTGTTCCTTTGTCATCGGTATGTTACTTGCCCGAGATTCGATCGTCGGTATCCAATACCTAGTTCAATCTCGCTACGCAAGTCTCTTTACTCGTTCCGTAATACATCATCTCACAACTAACTCATTAGTTGTAGTGCTTGCAAGGCTTCATGATGTGTATTACCGAGAGGGCCCAGAGATACCTCTCCGACAATCGGAGTGACAAAACCTAATCTCAAATACGCCAACCCAACATCGCCTTTGGAGACACCTGTAGTACTCCTTTATAATCACCCGATTCGTTGTGACGTTTGGTAGCACCAAAGTGTTCCTCCGTAAACGGAGTTGCATAATCTCATAGTTACAGGAACATGTATATGTCATGGATAAAAGCAGTAGCAACATACTAAGCGATCGTGTGCTAAGCTAAGGGAATGGGTCATGTCAATCGATCATTCTACTAATGATGTGACCTTGTTAATCAAATAACAACCCCTTGTTCATGGTCGAAACACAACCATCTTTGATTAACAAGCTAGTCTAGTAGAGGCATACTAGTGACATGTTGTTTTGTCTATGCATTCACACATGTATCATGTTTCCGGTTAATACAATTCTAGCATGAATGATAAACATTTATCATGAAATAAGGAAATAAATAATAACTTTATTATTGCCTCTAGGGCATATTTCCTTCATAGGGAACATCTTTCATTTTCTCTCTATCTTCTGCTGTGGTCGGGCATTGAGTCTGACTCAACTTCACACCTTGTAATACAGGCAAGAACCCTTTCTTTGCTTGATCCATTTTGAACTTTTTCAAAACTTTATCAAGGTATGTGCTTTGTGAAAGTCCAATTAAGCGTCTTGATCTATCTCCATAGATCTTGATGCCTAATATGTAAGCAGCTTCACTGAGGTCTTTCATTGAAAAACTTTTATTCAAGTATCCTTTTATGCTATCCAGAAATTCTATATCATTTCCAACTAACAATATGTCGTCTACATATAATATCAGAAATGCTACAGAGCTCCCACTCACTTTCTTGTAAATACAGGCTTCTCCAAAAGTTTGTATAAAACCATATGCTTTGATCACACTATCAAAGCATTTATTCCAACTCCGAGAGGCTTGCACCAGTCCATAAATGGATTGTTGGAGCTTGCACACTTTGTTAGCACCTTTTGGATCGACAAAACCTTCTAGTTGCATCATATACAACTCTTCTTCCAGAAATCCATTCAGGAATGCAGTTTTGACATCCATTTGCCATATTTCATAATCATAAAATGCGGCAATTGCTAACATGATTCGGACAGACTTAAGCATCGCTACGGGTGAGAAAGTCTCATCGTAGTCAACTCCTTGAACTTGTTGAAAACATTACGCAACAAGTCAAGCTTTGGAGACAATTACATTACCATTAGCATCAGTCTTCTTCTTGAAGATCCATTTATTCTCGATGACTTGCCGATCATCGGGCAAGTCAACCAAAGTCCATACTTTGTTCTCATACACGGATCCCATCTCATATTTCATGGCCTCAAGCCATTTTGCGGAATCTAGGCTCATCATCGCTTCCTCATAGTTCGTAGGTTCGCCATGGTCAAGTAACATGACTTCCAGAATAGGATTACCGTAACACTCTCGAGCGGATCTTACTCTCGTTGACCTACGAGGTTCTGTAGTAACTTGATCTGAGGTTTCATGATCATTATCATTAGCTTCCTCACTGATTGGTGTAGTCGTCACAGGAACCGGTTTTTGTGATGAACTATTTTCCAATAAGGGAGCAGGTACAGTTACCTCATCAAGTTCTACTTTCCTCCCACTCACTTCTTTCGAGAGAAACTCCTTCTCTAGAAAGGATCCGAATTTAGCAACAAAAGTCTTGCCTTCAGATCTGTGATAGAAGGTGTACCCAATAGTCTCTTTTGGGTATCCTATGAAGACACATTTCTCCGATTTGGGTTTGAGCTTATCTGGTTGAAGTTTCTTCACATAAGCATCGCAGCCCCAAACTTTAAGAAACGACAACTTTGGTTTCTTGCCAAACCACAGTTCATAAGGCGTCGTCTCAACGGATTTTGATGGTGCCCTATTTAACGTGAATGCGGCCGTCTCTAAAGCATAACCCCAAAATGATAGCGGTAAATCAGTAAGAGACATCATAGATCACACCATATCTAGTAAAGTACGATTACGACGTTCGGACACACCATTACGTTGTGGTGTTCCGGGTGGCGTGAGTTGCGAAACTATTCCGCATTGTTTCAAATGTAAACCAAACTCGTAACTCAAATATTCTCCTCCACGATCAGATCGTAGAAACTTTATTTTCTTGTTACGATGATTTTCCACTTCACTATGAAATTCTTTGAACTTTTCAAATGTTTCAGACTTGTGTTTCATTAAGTAGATATACCCATATCTGCTCAAATCATCTATGTAGGTGAGAAAATAACGATACCCGCCGTGAGCCTCAATATTCATTGGACCACACACATCAATATGTATGATTTCCAACAAATCAGTTGTTCGCTCCATAGTTCTAGAGAACGGCGTTTTAGTCATCTTGCCCATGATGCACGGTTCGCAAGTACCAAGTGATTCATAATCAAGTGATTCCAAAAGTCCATTAGTATGGAATTTCTTCATGCGCTTTACACCAATATGACCTAAGCGGTAGTGCCACAAATAAGTTGCACTATCATTATTAACTCTGCATCTTTTGGCTTCAACATTATGAATATGTGTATCACTACTATCGAGATTTAATAAAAATAGACCACTCTTCAAGGGTGCATAACCATAAAAGATATTACTCATATAAATAGAACAACCATTATTCTCTGATTTAAATGAATAACCGTCTCGCATCAAACAAGATCCAGATATAATGTTCATGCTCAACGCTCGCACCAAATAACAATTATTCAGGTCTAAAACTAATCCCGAAGGTAGATGTAGAGGTAGCGTGCCGACCGCGATCACATCGACTTTGGAACCATTTCCCACGCGCATCGTCACCTCGTCCTTAGCCAATCTTCGCTTAATCTGTAGTCCTTGTTTCTAGTTGCAAATATTAGCAACAGAACCAGTATCAAATACCCAGGTGCTACTGCGAGCATTAATAAGGTACACATCAATAACATGTATATCACATATACCTTTGTTCACCTTGCCATCCTCCTTATCCGCCAAATACTTGGGGCAGTTCCGCTTCGAGGACGATGCGCTTGCGGTAGAAGCACTCGATCTCGGCTTAGGTCCAGATTTGGGTTTCTTCTCTTGAGCAGCAACTTGTTTGCCGTTCTTCTTGAAGATCCCCTTCTTCTTCCCTTTACCCTTTTTCTTGAAACTGGTGGTCTTATTGACCATCAACACTTAATGCTCCTTCTTGATTTCTACCTCCGCAGCCTTTAGCATTGCGAAGAGCTCGGGAATAGTCTTGTCCATCCCTTGCATATTATAGTTCATCATGAAGCTCTTGTAACTTGGTGGCAGTGATTGAAGAATTCTGCCAATGACACTATCATCAGGAAGATTAACTCCCAGTTGAATCAAGTGATTATTATACCCAGACATTTTGAGTATATGTTCACTGACAGAACTATTCTCTTCCATCGTGCAGCTATAGAACTTATTGGAGACTTCATATCTCTCAATCCGGGCATTTGCTTGAAATATTAACTTCAACTCCTGTAACATCTCATATGCTCCATGACGTTCAAAACGTCGTTGAAGTCCCGGTTCTAAGCCGTAAAGCATGGCACACTGAACTATTGAGTAGTCATCAGCTTTGCTCTGCCAGACATTCTTAACTTCGTCAGTTGCATATGCAGCAGGCCTGGCACCCAACGGTGCTTCCAGGATGTAATTCTTCTGTGCAGCAATGAGGATAATCCTCAAGTTACGGACCCAGTTAGTGTAATTGCTACCATCATCTTTCAACTTAGCTTTCTCAAGGAACGCATTAAAATTCAACGAAACAACAGCACGAGCCATCTATCTACAACAAACATAGACAAGCAAAATACTATCAGGTACTAAGTTCGTGATAAATTTAAGTTCAATTAATCATATTACTAAAGAACTCCCACTTAGACAGACATCCCTCTAATCATCTAAGTGATCACGTGATCCAAATCAACTAAACCATGTCCGATCATCACGTGAGATGGATTAGTTTTCAATGGTGAACATCACTATGTTGATCATATCTACTATATGATTCACGCTCGACCTTTCGGGCTCAGTGTTCCGAGGCCATATCTGTATATGATAGGCTCGTCAAGTTTAACCTGAGTATTCTACGTGTGCAACTGCTTTGCACCCGTTGTATTTGAACGTAGAGCCTATCACACCCGATCATCATGTGGTGTCTCAGCACGAAGAACTTTCACAATGGTGCATACTTAGGGAGAATACTTATACCTTGAAATTTAGTGAGAGATCATCTTATAATGCTACCGTCAATCAAAGCAAAATAAGATGCATAAAGGATAAACATCACATGCAATCAATATAAGTGATATGATATGGCCATCATCATCTTGTGCTTGTGATCTCCATCTCCGAAGCACCGTCATGATCACCATCGTCACCGGAGCGACACCTTGATCTTCATCGTAGCATCGTTGTTGTTTCGCCACCTATTGCTTCTATGACTATCGCTACCGCTTAGTGATAAAGTAAACCAATTACAGGGCGATTGCATTGCATACAATAAAGCGACAACCATATGGCTCTTGCCAGTTGCCGATAACTCAGTTACAAAACATGATCATCTCATACAATAAAATATAGCATCATGTCTTCACCATATCACATCACAACATGCCCTGCAAAAACAAGTTAGACGTCCTCTACTTTGTTGTTGCAAGTTTTACGTGGCTGCTACAGGCTGAGCAAGAACTGTTCTTACCTACGCATCAAAACCACAACAATAGTTCGTCAAGTTAGTGCTGTTTTAACCTTCTCAAGGACCGGGCGTAGCCGTACTCGGTTCAACTAAAGTTGGAGAAACAGACACCCGCCAGCCACCTGTGTGCAAAGCACGTCGGTAGAACCAGTCTCGCGTAAGTGTACATGTATGTCGGTCCAGGCCGCTTCATCCAACAATACCGCCGAACCAAAGTATGACATGCTGGTAAGCAGTATGACTTGTATCGCCCACAACTCACTTGTGTTCTACTCGTGCATATAACATCTACGCATAAAACCTGGCTCGGATGCCACTGTTGGGAACACAGTAATTTCAAAAAAATCCTATGCACACACAAGATCATGGTGATGCATAGCAACGAGAGGGGAGAGTGTTGTCCACGTACCCTTGTAGACCGAAAGCGGAAGCGTTAGAACAACGCGGTTGATGTAGTCGTACGTCTTCACGGCCCGACCGATCAAGCACCGAAAGCACGACACCTCCGAGTTCTAGCACACGTTCAGCTCGATGACGTCCCTCGAACTCTGATCCAGCCGAGTGTCGAGGCAGAGTTTCGTTAGCATGACGGTGTGCTGACGATGATGATGTTCTACCGTCACAGGGCTTCGCCTAAGAACTGCTACAATATTATCGAGGAGGACTATGGTGGAGGGGGGCACCGCACACGGCTAAGAGATCAATGATCTGTTGTTGTGTCTAGAGGTGCCCCTGCCCCCGTATATAAAGGAGCAAGGGGAGAGGGGGCGGCCGGCCAGGAGGAGGCGCGCCAGGAGGAGTCCTACTCCCACCGGGAGTAGGACTCCCTCCCTTCCTTGTTGGATTAGGAGAAGGGGGGAAAGAGGAGGGAGAGAGAGGAAGGAAAGGGGGTGCCGACCCCCTCTCCTTGTCCTATTCGGACTAGGGGAGAGGGGCGCGCGGCCCTGCCTGGCCTTGTCTCCTCTTCTCCAGTAAGGCCCACTATGGCCCATTAAGCCCCGGGGTTCCAGAACCCCAAGATACTCGGTAAAATCCCGATTTCACCCGAACACTTCCGATATCCAAATATAGGCTTCCAATATATCAATCTTCATGTCTCGACCATTTCGAGACTCCTCATCATGTCCGTGATCACATCCAGGACTCGGAACAACCTTCGGTACATCAAAACTCATAAACTCATAATATAATCGTCATTGAAACTTTAAGCGTGCGGACCCTACGGCTTCGAGAACTATGTAGACATGACCGAGACACGTCTCCGGTCAATAACTAATAGCGGAACCTGGATGCTCATATTGGCTCCTACATATTCTACGAAGATCTTTATCGGTCAAACCGCATAAAAACATACGTTGTTCCCTTTGTCATCGGTATGTTACTTGCCCGAGATTCGATCATCGGTATCCCAATACCTAGTTCAATCTCGTTACCGGCAAGTCTCTTTACTTGTTATGTAATGCATCATTCTGTAACTAACTCATTAGCTACATTGCTTGCAAGGCTTATAGTGATGTGCATTATCGAGAGGGCCCAGAGATATCTCTTCGACAATCGAAGTGACAAAACCTAATGTCGAAATACGCCAACTCAACATGTACCTTTGGAGACACCTGTAGAGCTCCTTTATAATCACCCAATTTTGTTGTGATGTTTGGTAGAACACAAAGTGTTCCTCTGGTAAACGGGAGTTGCATAATCTTATAGTTGTAGGAACATGTATAAGTCATGAAGGAAGTAATAGCAACATCCTAAACGATCAAGTGCTAAGCTAACGGAATGGGTCAAGTCAATCACATCATTCTCCTAATGATGTGATCCCGTTAATCAAATGACAACTCATGTCTATGGTTAGGAAACATAACCATCTTTGATTAATGAGCTAGTCAAGTAGAGGCATACTACTGACATTATGTTTGTCTATGTATTCACACATGTATTATGTTTCCGGTTAATACAATTCTAGCATGAATAATAAAGATTTATCATGATATAAGGAAATAAATAATAACTTTAGTATTACCTCTAGGGCATATTTCCTTCATCCAAGGCCTCTGCGATGAGTTGTGAGTAGCTTACCACAGACCTTCGGGTCCATAGTTGTTAGCTAGATGGCTTCTTCTCTCTCTTTGGATCTCAATACCATGTTCTCCTTGATCTTCTTAGAGATCTATTCGATGTAACTCTTTTTGCGTGTGTTTGTCGAGATCCGATGAATTGTGGGTTTATGATCAAGTTTATCTATGAGAAATATTTGAATCTCCTCTAAATTCTTTTATGTGTGATTAAGTTATCTTTGCAAGTCTCTTCGAATTATCAGTTTGGTTTGGCCTACTAGATCGATCTTTCTTGCAATGGGAGAAGTGCTTAGCTTTGGATTCAATCTTGCGGTGTCCTTTCCCAGTGACAGCAGGGGCAGCGAGGCACGTATTGTATTGTTGCCATCGAGGATAAAAAGATGGGGTTTATATCATATTGCATGAGTTTATCCCTCTACATCATGTCATATTTCTTAATGCGTTACTCTGTTCTTTATGAACTTAATACTCTAGATGCATGATGGATAGCGGTCGATGTGTGGAGTAATAGTAGTAGATGCAGGCAGGAATCGGTCTACTTGTCACGGACGTGATGCCTATGTACATGATCATGCCTAGATAATCTCATAATTATTCGCTTTTCTATCAATTGCTCGACAGTAATTTGTTCACCCAGCATAATACTTATGCTATCTTGAGAGAAGCCACTAGTGAAACCTATGGCCCCGGGGTCTATCTTTTATATATAAGCTTTCAATCTACTTTATTTTAATCTTACTTTTCCAATCTATATTATAAAATACCAAAAATTTATTTATCTTATCATATTATCTCTATCAGATCTCACTTTTGCAAGTGGCCGTGAAGGGATTGACAACCCCTTTATTACGTTGGTTGCGAGTTCTTGTTTGTTTGTGTAGGTGCGTGGGACTTTTGAGGAGCCTCCTACTGGATTGATACCTTGATTCTCAAAAACTAAGGGAAATACTTACGCTACTATTGCTGCATCACCCTTTCCTCTTCAAGGAAAACCAACGCAAGCTCAAGACGTAGCACCTGTGCTGTCGTAGAAGTGTTCCATGACATTACCAAAATTATCATCACGGAAGTGTCCACTTCCATGACAATAAATCACGTGTCATAGAAGTGCTTTTGTCAAGGGTGACCGACACGTGGCATCCACCGTAATGGAATGTCGTTAAGCTATCGGGTCCATCTTTGGATCCGATAACCCGTTAACATCCCCGACCAATGGGGATTTTCCACATGTAAAATCATCATTGGCTAGAGGAAACACGTGTCGTCTCACCGTTGGGACAGATGTCATCCACTCATTGGACCAAAGGCGCCTATGATACATCGACACGTGGCACGGCCCAACAGAGGCCCATTCTTGTGAAAAGGCCGGCCCGTTTGACTTGGTCAAAAGGTGGAGGGCCGGCCCACGGAAAGCCTGTTAACAACCTATTCACATATAGCCCATTTACAGCCCGCTAAGACAGGGCCAGTTACGGCCTATCTGAATTAGGCCCAGTAGCGTCATCTGGGCCGTCCAATATGATTCCAGCCCGTTTTAACTTCCGGCCCATGTATGACCCATGACGTCTTTCGGCCCATATGAGGCCCTTTGTAACTCTTAGCCCATTAACGGCCCATGGTGAAACTGGCCCGTAATGAATAGTGTATCACTTTATACCCATTAACGGCCCATTATTCCATTGTGCCGTTTCCAGCCCATGTTATATTTCGGCCTTCTCAGGGCCCATTTATTCTTGGGCTCATTTCCAGCATTCGGTTACTTATGGCCCGTTACTGTCATTTTCTGCTTGTGGGCCAAATTCAGCCCGTTGTTACAGTCGGCACGTTTGTGGCCCGCTAATACGTTGGGCCGTTTTCATAGCGTCATCAAATACGGCCTATTAACGACGACCCGTTATGGTCGGCCCATGAACGGGCGATTCCAACTCTAGCTCGTTTACGGCCATAATGCGGTCTTTTATTGGCCCATGTTTGGCCAATCGATCATACGGCCCATATAAGGCCCATTGATGATACGGCCCGTAGAAGGCCCATTGTGTCTACGGCCCATAGAAGGCCCATTGTTTCTACGGCCCGTAGAAGGCTCATTGTTTCTACGGCCGGTAGGAGGCCCGGTGTCACTACAGTAAATATGTAGCCCATGGTTATTGTGGCCTAGTTTTATAAAATAGGTTATCGCAGCCACTAGCAAACCGCGGAAAAAGAACTGCACTGACTACAAGCAAACATATAAACAAGACAATAAGGAAATAAACAAGAAAGCAACTTATGCTAGGCTATCACAGCTATTACACATATTACATCCACTGGGCATCAAAGTTCGCCACCAGTGCAAATATAGGGAACAAAGCAGCATATAAACGCAACAGCAAAACAAGTCCAGAACTTAAACCACTTCAGAAGAGCTCAAGAAACAATATCCTGGGTACCCATAATGCTAGCAAGATGCTTAACAAGCTTATTAACTTTCTCTTCTTTTGTGCTTAAATCCTCCAATGCTTGCTGATGCACAAGAAAGTACGCATCTGAATACTGTAGGGACTTCCTCAGTCCTTCAGCTTCTTGCCGCAAAGACAAATGATTGATGCCTTCGACTTGTAGCCGGTGAAGAAGTCAAGTGATTCAGCAAATGAGTTCGAAGAGCTTGTGCCATGGTGCTGCCAAGAACTCGAACACTACATCAACGCAGGACTGTGGGGTTTTCTCACTATCTACAAGATCTTTTTTATCACCTTTCTTGGAGACCAACAGGGTTGTCTCACTATCTTGAACCTTATCTGCATTACTTTCTCTACCATTGCATAGTGGGGTGCTCTTCTCCAATATTTTGTTTGCATACTACAAGAGAAACAAGCAGACACATCACAGGTTTAGCATGTAGTATACGAAACTCATTTTGGTAAACCGGTTCAGTAGTAAGGTGGACAGGATAACAACATGAAACAAACATATATCTATGTACTATGGTCACTGTTTTGTCCATATCATTCTAGTTTATGTTGCCTATTCAAGATAGAGACACAGTTCAACTCATATATTTTTAAGGCAGATTAGCATAGACAGAATATAAGTGTGAGAAACTACACAACATTGGCAACACTTGTAATGTGCATCACATGAGAACATAACTGTTTATACAACTTAAACTGAAATCAGCATAGAGCAAGAAGTTAGAACAACAATCCAGTTAAAGAAATAGGTTTAAAACATACCTGTTCCGCCATTGGAGTTTCAATTGGATCCTTCAAATTCGAAAGTAGTTGGTATGAGTAAATACAGTGATGCAACAACAAAGCAGTATGGACCATAGCTACGGAATCTGACATGAGAATAGTTGCTCTTCTACTTTAAACGTGGAGTTTGGGTTAGCTGTGGTGGTCTTCGTGCTTTGGGCACTGCAGTTGCTTTACAAACAGCTCGTGTGGGGATAATCTGTGGTGGACATGGTGCTTTGTCAACTAGAAGTGGGTTACTATCCGCTGGGGTTGCGGTTAGATGGGTTGTAGCTGGTTCTCTGCCCAACGATGTAAGTGTGCAATCTGGAAGAGTCTCGATTATGTGTGGTGGGGCTAGTTTGTGGGCCAGTACAACCATGGTTCTATCTGCATCGACGGGTAGCACTGTATTTTGTGAAGAACGGGTTTTTTCTCCCTTAGATACTGCCATCACCCCCTCCAATTCAAATGGCTGATAAACAAGAAAAGAAATTGAACATATAGACATTGTACAATAGACAGATGTGGTAATTCACATATATGTTGTCTAACCAAACAGGACAACATGACACAATTTCACATATATGATGCCTAACTAAACAGGATAGCATGACACAGTTTCAGACATATGATGGATAACTTAACAGGATATAATGGCATAATTCAACATATGATGAGTATCTAAACAGGATGACATGACAAAACTATATGATGTCTTTCTAAAATAGGTTGGGATGAAATAATTCACATACATGTTGTCTAAGTATACAAGATGGCATGATATAATTGACATAATTGATTCATATACTAAGCAGCTGGCACTCGCATGTATGATCTCTAAACTAAGCAGATGGAAATCAATATTGTGCATATGATGTCTAAACTAAGCGATGCAAGACACCATATGCATGATATGAGAAATATAAACATTGCAACTTAGAGCATACACCTCAGGTGGGATATAGGACTGTCATTTGTCTCTGAATCCTCCTCTGAGGAGCTCCCTGTAACCATCGAGATATATGCTTCAACAGGTACCATTGCCTGCTCTAAAGACCTTGTTTTCACTCCAGATTTTTTCATAACAGGCTCAAATGGCTGATACACATGAAGAGTAGTTCAATATACACAGATTTTCGACAAATGGAATATGTAATGAAAAAAAAGATGGCATGAGATAATTCACATATATGATGCCTGGCTACATGGCGGTGCGTAATTCATATATATGATAACTGGCTAAAAAACATGGCATTGCATAATTCACATATCTGATATAGAAAGCAAACATGAGGCATTCACAGAAAGCATGTCTAATCTAAGCAGATGGCATGGCAATGCAAGACACCATATGCATGATATGAGCAATATAACCCTGCCAAGTTAGAGCATGCACCTCGAGGGGGGGGGGGATACGACTGGTCATCTGTCTCTGAATCCTCCTCTGAGGAGCTATCGTAACCAGCAACAAATCTGCATCGACAGGTAGCACTGACTGCTCAGAAGACCTTGTTTTCACTCCAGATTTTCCCATGACCGACTCAAATGGCTGATGCACAGGAAGAGTAGATGAATGTATAAACATTGTTGACAAATGGAATACATTATGAAAAAAATATGGCACAATACAATTCACATATACGATGACTGGCTAAACAGGATGGCATTGCTTCCGTATGTGGTAGTCCATTTGAAATCTCGAAAAAGAAAAATATTTAGGAATGGTGGGAGTATGATATAGAAACCAAATAGGTGGCATTCACACAAAGCAAATCTAAACTAAGTTGATGACATATAAGATGTATAATGTAAGCAATGCGAGGCGCCATATGCATGATATGACCATCATCAGCATGCCAGGTTAGAGCAAACACCTCAGGTGGTAAACAGGCATGGTTGGCTCCTTCTTAATCCCCATCTGAACAGTTATCTTCCACTGGAATACTATCTGGAAATGCGGGAGGGGGGCACTTTGCCCACCATGGAGCGGCGTCTGCATGACATTATATTCCCACGCAACGGTCTTCTCTTTTTCTCTACATGTTCAGTATGATTGTGTACAATATCTAACATGCATAATAAAAAAATAGTTAGATTTTGTAAGGCCTAAGGGGTGCATGCAAGACTGATGGTAGCAAACGAGTGGATGGATCCAAAACTAATGATAGCAGGTACATTATAGCTTCAGTTTAAAAAGATAGACAATGGATCATCTATTGTTTGTTTCCCACCCAACATGAACCACATAGAAGACCCTAGATGAACCAGATAGTAGACAGATACTATTCGTTGCTTCCTCGATATGAGACCCAGAGGCATTTTAAAACTCAAGTTTGAATGATAAAGTAGCAGGTAATAATAACCGATGTATAACGTAAGCAAACACGAAAAACTGCGACCACTCTTCCGGAACTGTGTAGTCCTCAGGTTCATCTGCTCAGTCGACGATGGTAATGCAGTTTGTGTGGCTGCCGGCAACGGGGAAGATGATCTGAGGTGGCGAAAGAAAGTTTGCAGGGGAGGATCTCTGCTGCAATGAATGCTTCTGTCAATGGTGCACCTCAGGTGGGGTGGATGACGGCTCGGCAGGAGCATGACATAACACACAGAGTTTTCTTTGACGCCTATCTAAAAATGAAGTAAATCTGTAAGGGCTCCTTAGAATTAGAGGATTCTATAAACGCAGGGACAGGAAAAACACATGAATAGGATAGGAATGCACGTGCAAAACAGAGCATTTGGAAACATAGGATTTCAATCAACCTGGGTGTTTGGTTCACATCAATTGGAAGAACATAGGAATGGAGAAATGTGGTCAAATTAAAGTCAAACCACGTGAAAATGAAAAAAATAAGAATCTTATTATGCCAGTAATGCAATTAGTTCTGTTCTTCATGCATATTAATTTGAAAAGGACGTCCAAGTGAATATTAAAATTCCTACGTCTTTTCTTCGAAAGAGACACCAAAGGAAAACAATCCTCCAGTTTTGCTTTGCTCCACGCCTTCTAACCAAATGCATGAATAGTAGAACCATATTAGTTCCATAGCAAAGGACACCTGAGGGATCGACATGAATGGAGAGTAAAAAAGTGATGCGACGAGTGTACAACCTCTTTGGCATAGCCTTGTGGACCTCAGCATCATTGGGTTTGACGTGGAGGATGGTGATGCTGGTGTGACTGTCGGAGGCGGGGAAGAAGATCCGAGGCCTCTGGAAACGGCGCCGAGGGTACTGCTCCACTGTGATGGACGGATCCGTCGTTGGAGCAGCTCCGGTGAGGTGTACGGCGGCGAGGCTGAAGCAGGACAAGACAGACAACATTAATCTGAAGTGGGACTCTAATGTCATCTGCAATAGATGATGTAAAATACATCACCAAAAAGTGCTAGATGTAAAATGCATCAGCCGCGCCACGGCCGCTCCGACATATGCTGTAAGTACTGTTCACTCTAAACTTAACTGAAGAAACTGAACTTTACAGTCGAAACTGAATTTTACTGTTGAAACTGATTGAACTGGTAGCAGAGCATTGCAATAGATGTTTAGAGCGTTCGAGCACTAGTAGCAGAGAAGCAGTGATCTAAATCAGCAGACGCTCAAGCAGAGAACACACTAGCAGAGAGCAAGTCGTGCAGTAGCACCGCGAGTGAGTGCTAAAGCAGCAACTCCTGTAGCTGCCGGAGGAAGTGCAGCAGCAGCAGCAGCGCGAGCGAGAGCAAGAGCAGAGCAGCAACATGAACTAGAGCAAGAGCGGAGCAGTAGCGTGACCGACAACAATAGCAGAGCAGAGCAGCAGCACAAGCGAAAGCAAGAGCAGTGCAACAGCGTGACTGACAACAAGAATAGAGCCGAAGCAGCTGCAGCTAGTGCTAGTGTGGAAGTCACCGCCGATGAAGCAACGACATGGGGGAGAGACGCCGTGGATGATGTGGCCGGCGACGGCGCCGTCGAAGGAGACCTGCCATGGTTGCTCGGTATCGAGCACCGGCAGCCCCGTGAGATCGAATAAAAGATAAAATGCAGCGGTGAGTGCAGAACCTCCCTGGTGGCGCCGAGTTGGCCTCGGCTTCATTGGAGGAATGGGCGAGGGTGCTGCGGTTCCAGTGGGGCAGGTCAAGACGATGCTATGGGGATTAAGGTGGCGCGATAGACGAGGCGAACATCGGGGCATTTCGTTGGAGGTGGAGGACGGGGCGGCTGATCCGGCGTGACGACGAGATTGACGACGGATCCTCATCCGGTGCGGTGGATGAGGGACTGTGAGCTGTTGCGGTGGACGACGTAGTCGGGGAAGAGTTCTGGTTGGGCGGCGGTCGGGAGGCCGACGGAGGAGCGTGGGGTTTCGCGGGTTTTGGCGGCCTCGGTGTACGAATTGGGGGACGATGGGGAAGAGAGGGGGGAGCCATGGCTTAGGGACGCGCTTGTCGGAAATGTAGGGTAAGTTACCAGCGTACCCCCACTAGTTTTGACACCGTGACGTGGAGCTTCATTTCCGGCTGAGGGGTAGAAGGGGATTTTGCGTGTCTGGGTTGCGGGACCGATTTTGGGTGAGGAGGGAGTTTTCGCGCGCGTCGAAATTTCGGGATAACAAGGCGCGGCGCGGGTTGAAGAGGCGGGAGTTTGAAAGCAGGTGAGACAAAAGATACTCGAGCTTGAAAATTTCGGGATAACAAGGTGCGGATTCCTTGTTTGGCAGAACAAACTTAATGTGTAAAAAACAATTCATACAAGACACAAGAGAGTCATGTCCCCTTTTACTATATTGCTATAGATGCCATTGAAAAACTACAAGAAAATGTAAAAAAATCGGAGAACAAGATTACCTCAGATAAGACCAAATCGATTCACACTTCCCTCAACAACAAGAAAAAACAAAACAATTCCCACCAAAAGAAAGAGTAATGTCCCTTTTTATATGATTACAAATGCCAGGATCTCGAATTTCAATTTTTGAATCCACGTTATGTTGAATTCGAATATATCGTTAGCTGACCTTGCGGTTTATAATTGATGTAGTAGTACATTTTGATCTTCCATCATATATGAACATTTTACTCCACCATGTGAACATATATATTGTCGTCTACCATATGGACTAAATTTGAATCAATTTTCCTTATTTGAATATGGTTGTTGTCAAGTTATACAATAATTTAAACATTATCTTGATAACAAAAAACATGCATATAGCAGTAATCATATTTCACTATGAACTTTATGTACCATACGATCTCCATTTCAAATATTTGTATCCATTTTATGTTGAATTCAAATCATAGTACATGATTGGTCTAGGTAGCGAGATGTTCGGGATAATCTAAACCATGTTTTCATATGTATAATTTTTGGCTGAATTGGGACAAGTTTTGGTATAAGCTTCTTGCAAAACTAGAGATTCTCTCAACAAGCCTTGTGGTTCCGAGAAGGAACATGTCACCTTTGTGTGCGAAACGATATACGCTGCCTCCCCCCTGATTTTCTTTACAGAGGCAACATAGAACTATATGAGTGCCCTCTTAAATTTTGGAATTATTTCGGGTTCATTTGGCCTTTTTATACATTAATTGAGTTTCTGGACTTTTAATGTGCATAATCCAAATTTGAACTGCAGGCACATGCTCCGGTGTACCAAAGTTGGTTGAAAAATCACTTTGAGAAACTTGGTTTTAAAATTCTTGTAAATCCAAAACACGTCTGAAAATCATGAAACTTGGCATGGTGTCATGTCATGGTACTACCATGCTGTGTAAAAAATTGGCCGAATAGGAACAAATTTTGGTATAAGCTTTTTGCAAACCGAAGCTGCTCTCAAGAAGGCTCATGGTTCTGAGTGGGAACGTGCCACTTTGGACTGCGAAACGATATACGCTGTCCGCCCTTGAGTTTCTTTACAAAGGCAACATAGAACTACATGAGTGCCCTATTAAATTTTGGACTTATTCCGGGTTCATTTGGCCTTTTTTATACATTAATTGAGGTTCTGGTCATTTAATGTGCATAATTCAAATTTGAACTACAAGAACATGCTCCCATGCACCAAAGTTGGTTGAACAATCACATCTGTGTCCTCGGGTGAATTTCTAGGTCCCATGCAAGAAATGGGAATAAAATTCAAACATCTGGGCATCATGGCTTGGCCGAGAACATTGAGAAACTTGGTTTTAAAATTCTTGTAAATCCAAAACACGCCTAAAATTCATGAAACTTGGCATGGTGTCATGTCATGGTAGTATAGGAACAAATTTGGCCGAATAGGAACAAATTTTGGTATAAGCTTCTTGCAAACCGGAGCTTCTCTCAAGAAGGCTCGTGGTTCTGAGAGGGAACGTGTCACCTTTGTGTGCATAATTCAAATTTGAAATACAAGCACATTCTCCAGTGCACCAAAGTTGGTTGAAAAATCACATGTGTGTCCTCGGGTAAATTTCTAGGTTCCATGCAAGAAATGGGAATGAAATTCAAAATTCTGGGCGTCGTGTCTGGGCTGGAAACATCGAGAAACTTGGTTTTTTTAATTCCTGTAAATCCAAAACATGCACGAAAATAATGAAACTTGGCTTGGTGCCATGACATGGCACCAACATGCTGTGGTAATTTTGCAGTCCGATTTGCGAAGGCGCACACATTAACAATCAACAAAGTCATTTTGGAACAAGTGCTGTCACGTTACAATCGGAAACACAAGTATTATTGAAACCGTGGGCGTTCTATTTACTACCATTTACGCGCCGCCACGCATCCCCTTTTTTATTAGCTAGGAGGCGCCATGCAGGGTAGCTATTTGAGTATGAGAGGCGTGCGATCAGACTCCTGCGCGTGCTTATCGGGAGGAGAGCCCTTTGACCTCCATCTGCCGTCCACCTCTCTCCCAAGGTCTCCATTAATGGCGCCCGGGCCTCTGTTTAATGGCGTGACTATGTCTCACTCGACTGAGATTTAAGAGAGAAAAAAGAAAATCTGAAAGCATGGATCTTGATGTAAGATCCAACAGACCTATATAGCATCTACTGCGACTTATAGCAAGACTGATGAATATATAAGGACGGCGACAATGGATAATAATTGTCTTACATAATTAGGAAGATAATTAAAAAAGCCACATGCGGCTACGCCCGAAATACACAAGGGAAAAAGAAGAAGGAAGACAAGGATCTGGCTCGCTGATCTCTATTTTCTTGATGCGTTGCTGCAGGCCGTGGGAACTAGTCTCCGCGGCGAGCGGCGATGAGCTCTTTCGTGTCCTCAAGACGCTGCTTGAGAGCATCCACGGATTCCTCCACCAGCCTTTGGCGCTCGATGCAGAGCATGTCATTCTCGTCCATCAGTTTCTTGACGATGACGCCGGTCCTCTTCAACAAGGCACTGGTCTCCTCCTACTGGTCTGCACTTCGGACGATCTTCGCCCTCAGCAGGTCGCGCTCGGCCCGGAGCCTCTCATTGCCCTCCCTTAGTTACCGGATGGCGCCGGTAGCCTGTTCAAACGAGGCTTTCATGTTGTCCTGCAACCTCGCCCAGTTGGAGATCTGATCCATCTGGCTATGGACGATCGCATGCATGCGCCTGTAAGAGTCGTCGCCTGCCCGCGAGAAATTTTCCCAGGCTGCCGCAGCTCGGCGGGACATCTCTGCTGCATTCGCGGTGCGTCGAGACATCTCTGCTGCTTCCGCGGTGCGGCCGGACCAGTCTGCTGCATCGACGGCGCGACGGGACCTCCGTGCTGCTTTGGCGGCGCGGCAGGACCTCTTTGATGCTACTTCCGCGCGGCAGGACATGTCGGCTGCTTTCGCGGCGAGGCGGGACATCTCTCGTGCTTCCGCTTCCATGCTCGCCTCTCCCTGGTGGTAATCTCTTGACCCAGAACTCACGCTGGCCATGGCAGACGCAAGGGAAGGATGCTGAATGACTTGTTTGTTTTTGTGGATGAGGAGTTGAGGAGGAATGTGCAGTCATCTTGGCATAGTAGTATTTATAACCGAGTACTGATACGCTCCTAAGTGGGAAACCGTTTAGGTTGTGATCGGTGTGAACAGGTTTGCAATTCAATATAGCGTGGTAGTAGTAGTAATTTGGAATGTGACGAGATGCAAGCTCAAAATTTATTGATGGTTCTAGTTTCGAAGTGCGACACTATTCCCGGATGGCGTAACGTGGGCACGTGTTCTCGGCCGTGGTGTAGCATATGCCATGGTAGTTCTTTTTCTACTGCTGTGTACGTGCAATAACTGGCACCGTCGGATACATATCTTACGGTTATTGGGGCATTCGACAGGAATAGCCGCGTGGCGAGCTATAGGCTAGTCTTTTTTTCAGACGCATTAAACCTATCTCTCGGGACTTCTCGCACGCACCATCTCTAGCTCCCTAGGTCGATGCCACCCACATACACTTGTACTATGAGTTTAGTATGTTATACAGGAAGAGAAGAGGTGCACACACGCACTCATCCTCTCACAAACGCATATGTTTTTTCTCGAAAAGGAGGATGATGACCCCCGGCCTCTGCATCTGGGATTCACACACACGCATCTGTAGCTATGAATTGTAGTGTTCTCAACCATCTGATTGGCTATATCATAGGATTCACGTTGCTCCTTGGCCTTGAGATTGAGAAGTTTAAAACACAGAGGCTAAGCTGGAGGCGCGAGGTTTTGGTTAATTTGTGGGCCGCACACGGCACCAACACGACATGAGCTTCGTCTTTCTGGTGCGTAGTCCGGTGAGTTGTCCAACACAACCAAACCCTGCTTGGTATCTGCGCCTCGACTTATGCACAGAGAAATTAGGGTCGGAGGGAGTACTACTAGTAGTAGTACTACTTTGATGTGTCGCGTCAACTCACACAAGTATGAAACACTTCGTGAACAAACAAGCAAATTCACCCTTCGTTCCAAAATACTACTACATGACTTCCATTTGTCCAAAAATGGATGTACCTATATACTAAAACATGTCTAGATACATCTATATTTTGACAAATGGAAGGCATGTATTGTGGAACGGAGGGAGTAATTGTCATCAAAATGGATAAAAAGGGACGTATCTAGAACTAAAATACGTCTACATACATCTCCTTTTATCCATTTTGATGACAAGTAGTACTTCTTACCCAAAGGAACTTTATATCCAACAGACACAAAATATTCGTTCAACTGTTGGAAATTACTGATCTGATGTCAAAGTAATTGCTGCATCGCCACCAAAACCCACTGAGGGAGTCCTGAACTAGGGGGTGTCTGGACGGCCGGACTATCATTATCCGCCGGACTCCAAAACTACGAAGTTTAGAAGATTGAAGACTCCGGCTCGTGTCCGGATGGGACTTTCCTTGGCGTGGAAGGCAAGCTTGGCGATACGGATATGTAGATCTCCTACCATTGTAACCGACTCCGTGTAACCCTAGCCTCCTCCGGTGTCTATATAAACCGGAGGGCTTTAGTCCGTAGGACAAGATACATTACAACAATCATACCATAGGCTAGCTTCTAGGGTTTAGCCTCCTTGATCTCGTGGTAGATCCAATCTCGTAATACCCATATCATCAATATTAATCAAGCAGGACGTAGGGTTTTACCTCCATCGAGAGGGCCCGAACCTGGGTAAAAACACCGTGTCCCTCGTCTCTTGTTACCATCCGCCTAGACGCACAGTTCGGGACCCCCTACCCGAGATCCGCCGGTTTTGACACCGACATTGGTGCTTTCATTGAGAGTTCCTCTGTGTCGTCACCGATAGGCTTGATGGCATCTTCAACCAGCAACGCTGTCCAGGGTGAGACTTTTCTCCCCGGACAGATCTTCAGATTCGGCGGCTTTCCTGCGGGCCAATTCACTTGGCCATCCGAGCAGATCGAAGCTACGCCCCTGCCGTCAGTCAAATTTGAAGCTTAAACTTCACGGCCGATGTCCGCGGAGACTTGATCTCGACGGACTCGAGCCACAGCCGAGCAGCTTGCAACAGTGGCGATGGGCATGATCTAGCTCTGCCGCGGTCAAAGGCTTTGGTGGCGCTGACACGGATCTGCTTCGCCATTAGCCCGGAGCCGATCGCCCAGATCGAGGGCCGGTGGATAGACGCCGCCCTGGGGGCTTCAACATCCACGGCGATGGAGCCGAACACCAATCTTGTCCCCCGCAAAACTCGTGATTCCGAGGCGCCGGATTCCTTGCCGGACTCCGAACCTCCCGCGCCCCTACCAATCGATCCGGATTGGGCGCCGATTATGGAATTCACCGCCGCGGACATCTTCAATGCTCGCCTTTCGCGATATCTTGAATTCACTAAAGCAGCTCTCGTTATCGAGAGAGTCTGGCGGATTATGGCCGTGATGGTTGGGATACGGACGACGAAGAAATTCAGAGCCCACCCACCACCCACTTTGTAGCCATCGTCGACGATCTAACCGACATGCTAGACTACGACTCAAGACATTGACGCTATGGACGACGATGCGGAGACGAACAGAACCAACGCCACTGGAGGCACCGAAGACCACCTCGTCATACGACATATATATGGTGGACACCCCAAAGAGGCGGGATGGCGAAGAAGCGGAGAGGCACTCTTTAAAGAAGAAGCCCAAACGCCGCGCCGCTTAAATCCCGCCACAAAGAAGAATGGAGATTCCGCACAGAGATAATAACACTCGAGAGCGCCAAGACAATCCCTCTAGCAAGACTTAGCGCAGAGGATGCGAAGCAAGCCCTCATGTGGGGCGGCGGAGCGAAGAGGTTGAGGATCATAACTATATGCCTCCTCCAAGACGGCAAGCCTCAACGATGACGAATTCGCTGCACCGAGGATCCCATCGAACAAGAGCGCTTCAAGCGCAGGCTTATCGCCACAAAGAAACAGCCTAAAGAAAAGCAGCAACAGCTTGAAGCTGATCAGACTCTGCTGGCCGATCGATGGACCGAGGTCCTCGCGTCAAGAGTATAAACTCGAACGCCCTCCAAAAGTTACCTAAGACGCAAGCTGCTCCCCGATTAGAGGAGGAAGCATACGTACCTTCATCACCAGCAAGACGATATGGTCGACCGACCACCCGTGGTCGTGACAGAGAGGCATCCAGTGCCCCCACCAAGACCATACCCGACATCGCTCCAAAAGTACGGCCAAGAGGGAACGCGTGGGACTTGCGAGACATATTGAGGACAAAGCAAGGCAATCCAGATCCATCTATGGATCACGTGGGCGCCCTACGACCCACGCGAATACCGTCGTGCGAATACAATAACCCGCCAGGCGAACATAGCGATAACGCCTCTCGAGCTGCGTCGCGATATCGCTCAATACAGGGCGCCAAGACACCCGTTATGCTTCATCGACGGCGAAGTAATGGATCATCGATCCCGAAGGGTTTAAACCCAGAACATCGAATCTTCGATGGCACAACAGACCCAGCGTGTGGATCAAGACTATCTTCTCCACATCCATATGGCCCGCGGTGACGATCTCCACGCCATCAAGTACCTCCCACTCAAGCTTAAAGGACCAGCTCCGCATTGGCTTAACAGCTTGCCCGCAGAGTCAATTGGGTGTTGGGGAGACCTGGAGGCCGCATTCCTTGATAACTTCCAAGGCACATATGTGCGACCACCAGACGCCGATGACCTAAGCCACATCATTCAGTTGCCAGACGAATCGGCCAGACAATTCTGGACACGGTTCTTGACGAAGAAAAATCAAATCGTCGGCTGTCCGGACGTAGAGGCCCTTGCAGCCTTCAAACATAACATCCGGGACGAATGGCTAGCCCGGCACCTGGGGCAGGAAAAGCCGAAATCCATGGCAGCCCTCACATCGTTAATGACCCGCTTTTGCTGGAGAGGACATCCGCTAGCCCGCAGCAACAATCTCCGTAAAAACTCGGCAGTCCGGATACCAAGGACAACAACGGCAGTCACGCATTTAAACAAAACAAGCGCCGCATTAACGGCGACGATAAGGAGGATACGGCCGTCAGTGCCGGATTCCGAGGCTCTAAACCCGGTCAGCGGAAGAAGCCATTCAAAGGAACCACTCCGGGTCTGTCCAATCTGGACCGAATACTCGACCGCTTATGCCAGATACACGGCACCTCTGACAAGCCAGCTAACCACACCAATAGAGATTGCTGGGTATTCAAGCAGGCCGGCAAGTTAATTGCCGAAAACAATGACAAGGGGCTAAATAGCGACGACGAGGAAGAGACCCGACCGCCGAACAACAAAGGACAGAAGGGTTTTCCCCTGCAAGTGCGGACGGTGAATATGATATACGCGACCCACATACCCAAGAGGGAGATGAAACGCGCACTACGGGATGTCTATGCGATGGAGCCAGTCGCCCCAAAGTTCAACCCATGGTCCTCTTGTCCGATCACTTTTGATCGAAGAGACCATCCGACCAGCATACGCCATGGCAGATTTGCCGCATTGGTTTTAGACCCAATCGTCGATGGGTTCCACCTCACGAGAGTCCTGATGGACGGCGGTAGCAGCCTGAACCTGCTTTATCAGGATACAATGCGCAAAATGGGCATAGACCCATCAAGGATTAAACCTACAAAGCAACCTTTAAAGGTGTCATACCAGAGTGGAAGCCAACTATGCAGTGCTCACCACACCGAAGTGGTCTTCGGATCCCTGATAATTTCCGAGCGAAGAGTTAATCTTCGACATAGTCCCGCTTTCGCAGCGCTATCATGCCTTGCTCGGACGAACGCGTTTGCAAAATTCAACGCGTGCCGCATTATGCATACCTAAAGCTCAAGATGCCAGCCCTCGTGGAGTCATCACGGTCAATGGGAATACGGAACGCCCTCCGAACGGAGGAACATACAATGCTCTCGCGCGAAGTACAGAGCAGCCTTCTAAGGCAATTTCTAGTCCGCCGTTAAACGGCCGGATACAGCAAAGCGCGCCGAGCAACACCAACCAAGACCACCGGCGCGATCGAGCATCGCCAGAGTAATGCGGCCCCAACCTCGCCCGCATGATCGCAAGAATAACACTCGCGTACATCATTACGCCTTTGGAGATACCATGGGCACAGGGGGGGGCACGATCGAACGGACCCAGAGTACGGTTCGACCACACCGGGGCTCGCAAGTGTGCCCCCCTTTTTATTTTCTTCTTTATGTACGCAGGACTCATAACTGAAGCCTGTCCGCGAACTCTGCCGAACTCATGATGCAACAGTCGGGGACTAAAGAAGGCACGATTTAACATCCGTGGTCTCAATTACGAGCATTAAATTCGATTATATACACCAAGTCTGCAGCTCATCCCTGGAGGGGGACATGTTTATTTATTCCAAATCCCTTGCTTACCGCACTATTTGTATCAGTTCGCTCTACTAGCAGACTTTCTTTCATAAACAATGCAGCACCTTTTTTGCAATGGCATTATCTTTTATATATATGTTCATCACATGACATCTTGCACCCGTATATTTTGGTACGGCTGAATACGCCAGGGGCTTCTGTTCCCCAAATTATGGTGTGATTAAGTCCGAACACTTTCACAAGTGCGGCACCCCGAACTTATAGCATTATATGAATCGGCTCCGAATCATGTCTTGGGTCAATAGTTGGGTTTGCCCGCTCCCATGTTTTGGTGCCTTACGCCTGCCTCCGCCGGCTAAGGTAGCACTGGAGAACCATCGCGATTGCGCTCAGCTTGAGCCGGGCGAGCGCCAAAGGAGAAAGCTAAAACTGACCGGCATGATAAGGCGAGAGACTGTCGCTGTTCGAGAGGTTTTTTCGGTCCTTAAAGACTCACGCCGCTTGAAGAAGTTCCGGACAATGTCCGAAGAAGGCGTGGATAGCGCCCGATTCGGTCTTCCAATGCCGGGGCTTCACCAAATTTAAAATTATAGAATTCTATGGCTAAGTGAGAGTGTTCAAGCATTATAAGTCCGTTGCCTTGTTCGTTGTGTTGAGCGCCTCCTCGATGGACCCAACAATGGGAACAAGAGTGCTCATGTTTATCCCGAACACCCCAAAGACTCGCGGCTTGGGGGTGAAGCCAACGACTTGCCATCTCTCGTGTTTTATAAACGGCCGCATGAAGGTAATATTTAAATTAAACAAGCGCTGCTCATGGCGCATATGAATGAAGTTTTCAGCGACAGATAATACATAGCGAAGTTCACTCAAAGATTACATTTGAGAGAACTCATCGCAATATCGCAGCTCCCTTCAGACAATTTTATAATACTTCTCCGGCGATACTCCTTGCCCGGGCGGTGGGTCCGTGAGAAGCTTCTCCGCATCCAACTTGCCCCATTGTACCTTTATGCGGCAAGAGCCCGGCGAGCGCCTTCAATACAAAGGAGCGCTTGACGACTCCACCTGTGGGCTTGCATCCACCAGCCGCCGACGAGGCCAAAGTAGCTCCCAGCATAGCCTGTCCAGCCACAACCGACTATGAGGCCCTTCATGGCCTCCTTAGCTACCTTAGGAGTTCGACCACTGCTTCACTGGTCGCTGGGGGCACCGGATGGCCGGCCTCAACAGATCGAGACTAGAAGACCTTATCCGCCGAGCTCCTCCTCGCCATGATAGAATGCGGCGGCATCGACGCACTACGCGCAGATCCGCAAACGCCTCGAGAGCTCCGATGCGGGTAAGTGTCGTAGTTCACATTAACATGCCTGCTTGCATGAAAAATGCCTTACCCGCCGCTATCTTCTTTATGTCCTCAACCTCTGAAGGGCCTTACGGGCTTCGCCTTGGCGGACTTACACTTTCGAGAGCGAGGCAAGCTCGGACTCGAAGTCTTGAGTCACGCCCAAACTCTCATGCTTTTCCATGAGAGCCTCGGAGCTCTTGCCGAACTTCCGCCACCCGTGCCTCTTGCTTTTCTCGCCGCCTGTTCCACGGTCGCGTGATTATGCTCGTCATGACACAAGATCCTTCGTGGCTGCCACCTCGTTAGTGGCCCCTGCAATACACATATTATCCTTGTCAAATTTTATTGCACCCAAAATCCTTTTCCATAAGGTACCTATTCAAAGCGGTGCTACTCACCTTCTTTTTCCTTGAGCTGCCTCTTGGCATGGCCGAGCTCTTGCTCGGACCGCTCGAGGTCCTTCTTCAGCACATCGACCTCCGCCGTTAAAGCGGCAGAGGCCAGCAGCGCAGCCTGCAAACCCATATTGACATATTTTTTAGCAGCCCTGCAGATATCTTGATAGATCCTCATCCGCTTTTCTTTCCAACACCGAACTAAGCATCGAGGCTACCGCCTATGCGGTACTACACTACATAATTTTAACTTCTTACCTCAAAGCTCGTTAGAAGGCTGCTGCAGCTTCGTCAGCCCGCTCTTAGCGAGCTGAACCTTTCAATCACCGCACTCATGATAGTGCGGTGTTCTTCTCGATGGAAGCGCCTTTAAGCGCCTCAACAGTTATCCGGCGCCCGGTTGAACGGAGGCCGCCGGCGTCACGGTCTTGCCCTTCTTTCAAGGGGCGCTTGCGGACTTTGGAACCATCATGGGTTCCGGCGTAGAGTCCGGCACAAAGTCCGGAGGCTGCTCGATGGCGCCCCGAGCCTCCTCTGATGGGTCCTTCCTCGATCCCACCTCGGCGTCCTCGTCGACGCGTGGGTAGAGGCAGTCGATGGTATTCACATCCGACGAGGCCAACGACCCGCTCGATGAGTTGGGAAGATCGTCATCGGCCGGACTACGGACAGAATGCGGCGTTAGAAGGATACTACATGACATGAAAGGTACGGCATATAAATGATCCGGATACTTACGATCTTGCCGACGCCTCGCCCTTGAGGCCACTCATCCTCGCCAACGCTGATGTTGGCGAAACGTCCGGGGATAGTTCTCCCCTCTTGACCCTTCGCCCTCCCGATCGGGAAGCCTTCCTCTTCTTCTCTCCTCCTCCGGAGAGAATACCTCCTCCTCGCCTTCGGGGAGGAGTCTGCGCCGCATCAGACGCTTTGATTACGGAACTCTTTCGAGTCCCCGCGCCACCTTCTTGGTTTTCTTCTCCGCACCACGCGGGTGCCGGAACCAGCATCCCCGCTTAGCGGGCGCCCACTGGGTCTTCGGCATGGGAGCCGGGCTGATAAGCAGCTTGGCCTTCTCCATCCATTCCGCCAAAGGAAGAGGCAGAATGAAACCTCACTAAGATTCAATTTAATTATCACAAGTGTCCCGTAATGGGGTTGAATCACTTACCTCGCCGCTTGGATATCGCGAGCTGAATCCGCGATCTTCGTCGCGACGCTGGGCTTGGCGCTTTGAACAGCACCTCCAGCGCCTTTCAGATGTTGTATCAAGAGCCCGCTTAGCGCTCGTGCTGTTCCGGATTGAACTCCCACAAATTAAATGCCCGTTTGGCATGGGAGGATCCGCCGGATGAGCATGACTTGGACCACGCCGACGAGCCCGAGCCTATTGCTCACCATCTTCTTGATACATGCTCGAGTCCCGCCACCTCCACGGATTCCCCACCGCAAGCCCTTCTTTTTCAGGGAGGTGAGCTGCGTGGGGATGCTGAACTAAACTCGGGGCCGCCGCCCATGTGGGTTTGAGCAGCTCGTGATGTAGAACCACCCCGATTGCCACCCCTTGACGGAGTCCACGAAGGTCCCTTCAAGCCAAGGGACGCGGGCAATTTTCCCAACATGGCGCCCAAGATTCCGCTTATGCGTTCTTCACAACCTTCGCTTGACGTTGAAGGTCTTGAGCCACAGCGAAGTGGGGCTGGATGCAGAGGAAGGTTTCGCACACGCACGATAAACGCCGAGATGTTGAGGATGAAGTTCGGCGCCAGATCGTGGAAATCTAGGCCGTAGTAAAACATGAGCCCCGGACAAATGGATGGAGCGGAAAGCCCATCCAGCGGAGGAAGTGGGGAGGAAGACGACCCTCTCATGAGGCCCGGGGTAGGGATGAGCTGCCCTCGTCGGGTAGCCGATGCAAAGCGATATCGCCGAAAGGTATCCGCGCTGCAAGAAGCTTGGTGATGTCCTCCTCCTTAGCGGTGGAGGCCAACCATTTACCTCCCGCCCCGGACATATTCGGAGAAGGTCGAGCGAGATGCGCGAGCTCAAGCGCTGGAGCTTGAGTTCGCGGGGTGGATAAGCAAAGGAGGAAGAAGGCGAGGTGAGAAGTTGAATCCTTATCCCTTATATATAGGTGGACAAAACTATGCGTCCCCACCAGCCCGTAAAACTCGCTTATCTCCCAAGCGCCACCATCAATGGCGCGTTGGGTTACCCACGACGATTGATGAGAATCCCGAATAAGGGGAACACGATCTCGCTTCGACAAGACGTGCAAGGAAACCGCCGATAAACGTGCTGAGGTGGTACAAGAAAACGATTCAAACAAAGGCTTGGTAGCGGTGTGACGTCGCGCCGCATAATACGTCAGCAGATTGAACTAAGTGTACATTTTATTCTCTCTACGGTGGAATGTGGAAATTATTTTTGCAGAGCCGGACACTATCCTGGTATTCATGATCTTCTCTGGATTATTCAAGGGAGGAACCCGCCTTGCAATGCCGAACATTATGCACGCCGGACTTATCGTCATTGAAGACTGGTTCAGGGGCTACTGAGGGAGTCCTGGACTAGGGGGTGTCCGGACGGCCGGACTATCATTATCCGCCGGACTCCAAAACTACGAAGATAGAAGATTGAAGACTCCGGCTCGTGTCCGGATGGGACTTTCCTTGGCGTGGAAGGCAAGCTTGGCGATATGGATATGTAGATCTCCTACCATTGTAACCGACCCTGTGTAACCCTAGCCTCCTCCGGTGTCTATATAAACCGGAGGGCTTTAGTCCGTAGGACAAGATACATTACAACAATCATACAATAGGCTAGCTTCTAGGGTTTAGCCTCCTTGATCTTGTGGTAGATCCACTCTTGTAATACCCATATCATCAATATTAATCAAGCAGGACATAGGGTTTTACCTCCATTGAGAGGGCCCGAACCTGGGTAAAAACACCGTGTTCCTCGTCTCTTGTTACCATCCGCCTAGACGCACAGTTCGGGACCCCCTACCCGAGATCCGCCGGTTTTGACACCGACACCCACCATTTCTTAAGCTAAAGTAGACCGAGCTAATCCCTATATTAGCATATAACTAAGATAAACAGAAGGCACTGTAGAAACATTTAGGACTTGAGCTTGTCAATCTGAATGTGGAGGGACACCAGCTTAGCCCCAGCCAGCAGCTTGGGCGGAACTATGAAGAAGGTCAGCTCCTGCACGACGACGTTGCCGGGATCCTTGATGCTTGTCACCTCCATTTCCACCTTGACGGCGTCGGTCGTGCCTTTGGGCTCCCCCGGCGGGTCGTTCGCCCACAGCTTGTCCACGTAGTGCGGCAGTGGGGACACCCCCGCTCTGATGCAGACGACCAATACGGTGAAAGGAGCGCCGATGTCGAGCACGTCGCCGACCAAGAAAAACGCACGGCCGTCCTCCTCCGCGAATAGCAAGAGCCGTGGCTCCGACAGTGGCACTTGCAGCTGGAGCACCTTGCCGTACTGGATCATGTGCATGGGCATGGGATGCGCGGTGCTGATGTGGTGGTAGAGTGCCGGCAGTGGGCCTTCGTAGTCACAGACGGGCATGGGGCATTTGTAGGGCGCGAGCGGACACACGCTCTAGTGATCGGCGAGCTTGTGGTAAGTGACGTAGATCCCATAGCCTTCATGCGAGCACTCCACCGTCACAGACGAAAGGACGACGTCCACCGCCGTGTTCCGCACGTCGAAGCCACCGCCGCGCTCGCACTTCTGACACTGCCGCTGGTTCCCGGGGCGCTCGACATGGCAGTCCGCGCAGACCAGGTGCCCTCCCTTGCACTGCAGAAATCAATCGAACAACACATCAATCAAGAAACCTACACCTTGCTCGATCAGCCGAACGGACGAGGTGTATTCGAACCTCATACAAGGGGCAGTGGAGCACGATGAGGTCCATCGAGACCTTAGACAACTCCATCGTCGGGTCCTGTTCCGTCTGCATGATCTCGCCCTCCTCGGGCACAACCATCTCTCTCTTTAGGGTCGGGGCATTACCAAGCTTTACCATCACATATTTATACTACTTCAAGGTGCATTAAATCAACACATGCAAGTATCAAAAGGAGAGTCACGACATGCATGCATGCATTGTAATTAATGCATCAGTAAACGCAAATTATTGAAATATATCGAGTGCAGTGCTTTGATGTGTCGCATCAACTCGTACATCAACGAGAAGTTTGATTATCCTCTCCCTCGCGGACTTAACTGCGCCTGCCTTCGGCTGTAGGACAGGTTGGCCACCCACCTGTTGGGCCCACCTGTCATGCACGCAAAGGCAGGAGTGTCCCTCCCTCACCCATGAGCATGGTGGCTGGCACGACTAGGAGAAGCTTTCGCTACATGCTCTCCCTCCCGCACGCGGTGGACATGCAGCAGTTCAATCGGTGTCGATGGCCGAGCGCATTAAAGTACTCCTCCAAAGGCAGAGTACTCCATCATTGTTCGACTTCCCAAAGAGGCGAAGAGTCAAGTGCAGTCTGGACGCTCGTGTGGCAGTTTCATGTGTAGAGTAGTCTAGGATAGCGTGTACCATGCCTGTAAGCTTAAAATCGTTGGGGTCGGCTCCATGCTATGTGGCCGTCTCGAAGTTTTTTTTAAATTAAAATAGTCTTCTGGCCCTACCTGTCATCCTGGTGATTATACTTTGCACGCTCATCTGGTCAAGACAGGAATATATATTTTAAGTGGGTAAATGTTAGAGGTTACAACAAATATATTGTACACTGCGGGTCTTTCAGCCAAGTTTAGAGGCAAGCATATGGGGCCAGTGCTATGATGTGTCACGTCAACTCATACAACAAGGAGAAGCTTGATTTTACTACTACACGCCTTCTCCCTCGCCCATGCGCGCGGTTGCTCGCAAACGAGGGCAGGCTTTTGCTTATGTAGTATTGCAACAAGCTATCCCTCCTACTCGCGGTGGACGGACGTGTAGAAGTGGATAGACATTGTAGAAGCAGTAGTAGTAACATCATTGTTCGTCTTCTCGAAGAGGCGAAGAGCCAAGCGCAACCCGAACGTGGCAGTAGCAAACATTAGAAGACACATATAGCCAGGCTCTTGCATGAGAGAAAATTGCTATGTGAGCCCACTATTGTAGTACGTACTTGCTAGTATAGCCGTGTAAACCAGAAAGGAGTATTTTCCTTTCTAGAGATTTCAACAAGTGACTAGACTACACCGAGACGGAGTACATATGGAGCAAAATGAGTGAATCTACATCGTAAATAAATACGTAGTTCTCTTGTTTTCCTCTGCGAGGTGCATAATATTGAGTATACTGACTAGTCTCTTTTTGACATGCATTTACTTTTTTTGACACAGTACAGATGCAAGCGCTCATATACATGCGCATACACTCACCCCTATGAGCACCTCTGAAAGACTGAGTCGGCACTATCATCTTGAAATTTACGAAGTCACCATAGGCACCTTGTCGTCGATGGGGACGTCTCCTGAAATGCGTTAGACGACGCGAGTGGCAGTCGCCTCCATAGGTGCTTGAATGCCAAGGAGGGAGAGGGTAGCGGTTCCCTAGATGTTGAACGGTCAATGATGCATCCTCAATTACATGCAGAGGGAATTAATTGGAGAAGCACAATAGAGCCAGCACGATGTGAATGCGACAGAGTTTGGACTCTCATATAAAGGCGCCCCACCAGTCCAATCCATCTACTCCTAAGTATCTGCGCAACACTGCTCACTCCAATCCAAGACCAAGTGACCAGAAGCCACAAGCACCTATGGAGGCGATGGACGCGAGCGGCAGTCGGCTGTGCCAAATCATCCAAGGCGCCGGCCTGCGGCCCCGCACCGTGCAGCGTTTCCAGACGGTGCTGGCGACCACCGGCATTGTAACCCTCGCCGACGCCGGCTTCGCCTCTCGCATGGACGACATGATGGTCAACTCCATCCGCAAGTTCACCGCCGTCAAGAAGCGCGCGGACGACCTTGCCATACTGCTCTAGCCTGCATGCTCAGGCTCCTCATTGCCTGCCACCCCTCATCGGCCTCCATGGTGACAAACTCTTTCAAGCCCTGGTGGTCCTGCAGGTGCCGGAGGTCGTGATGAACAATATGCACCTCGAGGCCGCGCTCACCGCGCAGCACCTCACCATGCAAGAAACCGTCGACCTGCACATCCACGTCTACGAGGAAATCGTCTACATAGGCCACTACAAGGCAAGCGAGGATAGAAAGACATTGGCCTTCTTCCAGCGGCTGGAATCTTTGGACGCCATTGTTCAGAAGCACGTCGACCTGGCCACGAAAGCCACTGCTACTTAGGCGCCATTCGGTGGGCTGGTGCCCTGAGTTGAGGAGGTGGACGTCGTCGATGGATGCATCTCTTCTTCTTGCCTCCTATAACCAGCACTGCATTGCCTCGTGGCCTTAATGTTTTATTAGTATAGTACTCCCTCCGTTCCCAAATAGTCCCTTCGTCCAGAAATACTTGTCGTAGAAATGAATGTATCTAGACCTATTTTAGTTTTAGATACATCAATTTTTATTCATCTCTAGGACAAGTATTTTTGGACGGAGGGAGTATAAGTCTTTCTAAAGATTCCAGCAAGTGACTACTACATACGGAGCAAAATGAGTGAATCTACACTCTAAACTATGTCTACATACATTCGTATGCTGTATCCCATTTGAAATATTATCTAAAAAGGCATATATTTAGGAATGGAGGGAGTATATGGCATTTTTATTCCAACAGAACGCTTTTCACCGTGAGGTGGGGCCCAGTTGAGCAACCCACCCGCCACCGGCGCCGGCCGAGTTTAGAATTAGAAGAGAGAAACGAGGAGGAGATCTAGTCAGTAGCACGGACGCTGTTGTCGATGGGACTCGTGTTGATAGAATAGGAGTATCGAGCACTCGTACCTCTTTTTTTTTGAGGGAAAAAATAGTCGTATGTCTAGTACCACTAGTTGGGTGCGTGCGACCTATAGCTGTCATCACTTTAGGTCTCCTTTTCGAACCGCAGCTACGCTTCACAGTACATATTTTTCACGCATTTAGCCTCCTATATGTACTCCTAGGCTATTTCCATGTGCTCCCATTCGCCGACATGTGGGACATAGAGCATCTGGATTGTAGTGCATGCACGACTCGAAGCATTTGTCGGGGTACTTTACATTTCAGACCTCACGAATTACATGCAAACCCCCCGCAGAAGAATAAATAAATAAATGACTTACTAGATGAAACCGGATTATTTTCTTAAAAACCGGAGCACGTTCATTAAATTTTGGACATAACACGTTCATAAAAAATGACCGGACCTAAACCAGTCTAAGGGCCTCTTTGATTTTTCCCGCAAAAAAGGGCCTCTTTGATTCGCAGGATACTGAAAACACAGGAATGGGGAAAGTATGATGGCGATGAACCGAGACGAGGAGAACTCTAACTCAGTTAGAGGTTAGAGTTAGATCCTAACCCTGAACTAACCCTGAACTAACTCTAAACCAAAGAGGTGTATGGATGGCAGGGTTAGATTGACAATAAATGCTCTTTCTCAATCATTTGACTACTTTGGACCCCATTTCCCGTCGGATTTGGTGTGGCCGGCTCTTGTGTGGCCTCCTCCCGCTCACAGTTGACATAAATGAACCATCTTTGCAAATCAAGCATGCAAAACATGTTAATTTTTACTTTGTCCAGACAAATGAGATATCCCACTTAAACATACAAGTCTTCAATCAAGCTTCACAAAGAAACTCCATGAAACAAAGCATGAGCTAACTCATCACAGAAGTCATTCACGATAGGGAGGGAGCCCGGAGCCCTCACGCGACCGAGGGAGGAGCCTGCCATCGCCGCCTCGAGGAAGGCTCTATAGAGCCCAAGCCCCGAACCCCTCCAACGCCGGGCGCTAGAAGTTGAGGTCGACACCAACATGGGTAGCAGGCCGCTGTCACGATCGAACTTAATCTTTGGGCCTCTAGAAATAATGCAAGTCTGAAACTAAAATACCTAGAAAGGTGAACTGAATCTTTGGGCCTCTAGAAATAATGCAAGCCTGAAACTGAAATACTTAGAAAGGTGAACTGAATCTTTGGGCCTCTGGAAACAATGCAAGCCTGAAATTGAAATACCTAGAAAGGTGAACTGAATCTTTGGGCCTCTAGAAAGATTTATTACCTCCTCAAGCAGCATCAAAAAATTCCATGCGTGCACCATAAATCTATAACAAGTTTGATAAGGATCTACTTTTCCAAATCAGAATTAGCGCTAGAGCGAGCACGATCAATGATATGGCTGTGAGACAGAGAAGGAACGGACAAACTCACCCCTCTCATGACCTCCCTGGTAGATGCGCCGCCGCCGCGCACGACAGAGGGAGAAAAACGACCGGTGAAGGGGGAGTGGGGAAACCTTCGTAGGCTGGAGGAAGAGGGCGGTCGGAGTAGGGCGGCGGAGGCCGGAAGGAGAGGGCGGCCGGAGGAGAGAGAGGGCGAGCGGCCCTATGGGGAACATAGAGGAGTTGTGTGAGAGGGGGGGGAGCGATCTGGTGCGGGCAGGGGAGATTTTTTTAGTTCTCTTTTAGTGGGCCTGAGGATAACTAACCCAATTAGAACCTCTCCATCGGGCTAGTTTTTTTATCTGGGTTACACCAAAGTAGCTCAAACTAACCCCTCCCGTTTCGATAATTTGAGGCTATTTCAACCCAAACTAGCTCTAACTCAGGGATCCAAACAAACAGGAGTAGTACTGTACATGCTATAGTCTGGACCGTAGCACATTGTTTTTTATGGCCATATCACCACATTGTTTTCTACTGCTGATTCACTGGGCTACCGTGGTTTGCACTGTTGGTTCACTGGGCTGCCGTTGTTCGCATTCCTCCGGCCTGAGTAGTAGTAGTATATACTGCATCATTCTTTGCTCCTTCTTACTACGTACTTTGCCGACATGTGGGAGAGCCAGCATCTGGGCCGACGTGTCATGCACTAGATTAGAGTGCGAAACGGAAGGGGGGCATCACCCCGGTCGTAGCGCCAGTAATTCATGACTATAGTGAGTAGTCATATCACAAGTCTTTCCAGCAAGAACGCACCACAAATTGCACAGCCCGACCTTTCCAACAAGAAGTTTGAGAATCCGCCACTCGCCACCCTCCTCGCCTCTGTGAAACCGCCACCCAAAAAGCGCCACAGACGCCTGGAAAAGCCCCGCCTCAACTTTTAACTACGCCAAAATAGTTCGAGCTTGTTCGTTTCTATATAAATACTTATCAGTATGTTTATTCACCCGTGGGTTTGTTCAATGAATGGAGGGTCGGGAGCACAAGTGAATAATACTAGTACTACTAGTAGTAAGTAGGAGTCGACAAAGAGTCACCTTAAATAGAGAGTTTTTTTCTTTAATGCCACGTACACAAATTGAAACACTTGTTGTGGAGAGAAAAAGATAATCACTCCACTATATATGTACGTAGGGGCCTGAGCGCTTGTTTACTAGGGTTGCTCTCTTCATTCTCTCATCCTCTCCAGATCTAAACAAGACAGCGGTAGCGACATTTTCTCTCTGCTCACCGCTGGTCACAGATCCATCCGGATCCCTTTGGCCGGTGTGTGTAGAGAATTAAAAGGTGCATCGTTCACGCGGTCATCGCCGCCGAGGGAGGAAACCCACAGCTGCATGCGGGGCCCGATCTTTTGCCCGTGCCGTTCTCTCCGACACAGCGCTGGCTCGGGAGGTCCTTCGATGCTTTTTCCTCCCTGCCATATTGTGTGCAGATCGGACCTGCCGCCGCCGACATCGTGAAAAACCTCAGGTACAAGTTCTTCGAAAGCGGCCTTGCTCTACTGCCCCAGCTCCCAACGTGTATGCATGTGCATCTTTTTCTACTTCCATCAGCTCTTCCAAATCCACCTAAATTTTTAGTATTATTAGAGGTAAAGCTACTTCATGCATTCGAATCTAGGACTTGGTTCAAACAACGAAGAAAGGGGGGGAAATCGTAGCATGAATCTAGGACTTGATTCAAAGAGGAAATAATAGAGGGGAAGTAGTAGAGACCGGGTACCCAACCGGTCTCTTGGTTGAAAAGGGAAATAATGGGAAAACTCAGTACAAGCTGGATAAGGAACAGATCTATTATTGGTTGAAAAATGGATTGAAAGTGGCGGCTGGTGGACAAGTCAACAGGCTATGTCCAGGATTAGATTTGCTGCCCTCACATAGTAAAAGGTCTCCAGGATTAGATTTGCTGCCCTCACATAGTAAAAGGTCAACAGGATTAGATTTGCTGCCCTCACATAGGAAAAGTTCTCATGGATTAGATTTGCTGCCCTCACAGAGCATGAACAAACTCGGCACCACCACTTTATGCCTCCTTGTAGGTACATTGTGCTGATGTGTCCACTATCGCATGTCCTTATACCAACCTTCTGATGTTGTTAATGTAAGGGCGCATGTAAAATGAAGCAATCACATTGTTACTTTAAGGACATGTCTAACCAATGCTATTGTTAATCTAATGCCTCTAGTGTTATGATGCAATTAAACCGTGTTAACAAATGGTACTCCTGCTGTTTTCCCAAGTATGATAAGTAAGTTGCTTCTTTACGCTGCTGAGTGACCTGGTGTCCCCATGGTCCCATGCCCTTAAACCAACTCTTTAGCTGCTGTTGATTTACTGTATCTGGTGAACAAGCAATGCCACCATTAAAGTAATCCCATATTTGACGAATGTCATAGTTGATCGTAATCCTTCCGGTAACATGAAGCATTGCTGACGTTTTACTATTTCTACTGTCCTTGCGTGATTGCCATGAACATAATTAATATGCTTCTTTTCATTTCGTGTATGTTTCATATATTCTTATTGACCGGCAACTGTTTACTTTCTATCTTTTTGTGCAGATAGGGATATCCATTTCACCTATTGCTATTGTGACCTTTTGGTGAACTACACAAAACACTTTCTGTTGGAATGAGTGTCTTGTGCAGTTCAACTAAAATGTCACGTGGGCAACATCTCTCAATTTTGGTGGAACTGCACAAAATGGTGATTGGAGTTTCCAAAATCTCCATCAAATTCTGCTGGTAATCTCGTGCAACATTTTATTAGCTTTTGCAAGATGAGTCATCACTGTCACCACAATGGCACTTTATTTTAGTGGAACTGCACAAAAGGATAAGCAAATTATAGTTGCACCTTACATGAGTAGGACAACCAACCTCAATGTTGCTGAATTTTAGTGCAACTACTAAAGAAGAACCTGCCAGCTCACGAGAGCAAGTACTTGTTGCTAGCTGAACGATGCAATCTGTGCTTCATTTCAGGTGAACTGTAGAAAAAGGCGCATGAATTGAATTATGGATGTGCAGGTTGACCTCATCCGAGTGGAGTTGCAGGTTCACTACATCGAGTCGTGGCGGTATAGGGCCCCTCACACCGGTTCCTTAAACTAGTGCCACTATTATAGTAATCATGCTCTTTCTTATCTGTGCAAACAGGAATACTCTACTACAGATGTTGTGATGGCCAAGAGCATTCGCCAAGTTTTTTTTGTTGTATGACACGGCTAGCCAAGATGGATTTAATCCCGATATTCACTTTACCAAAAGGCTCTAATGGGTTGGTTCTGAATCTTGCAAGCTGGGAATCAATGAGATGTGTAGGCATCTTTGTTGTACTTATTATTTGAATCTTATTTATTGGTTCTGAATCTTGGAAGCTGGGAATCAATGAGATGTGGAGCATCTTTGTTGTACTTATTACTTGAATCTTATTTGTTGGTTCTGAATCTTGCAAGCTGGGAAACATGTCATGATGATGCAGAGGACAGCAACCATAACAAACTGTTCAAACTTGGTAGTATTTTCTGTGTGAAAGTGCGGCAAATGTGCTGATCATGTGCGTCCTTAGAATAATAATTCTAATTGTTGTGCATGTTGATCCTGTAGTACTGATAGAACGAGACAATGCATTGCTTGTTTTAAGAATACATTTTAATTAAAGCTAATTAAATTTAAGTAAAGTGACCACTAACACTTGTTATTATAGTACCAATACAGACCCACTCGTGAACTGACGTGTGTGGCCAGAATAGGTTTCTTAATGGAGGCCTTTGAATGCGCCGAGGGTGCATATTCTGCCAGGTGTGCAGCGGGCAAAGGAGGGGTAGTAACTGTTGTCGCCTATACACACTCAGTTTACTATTGAATCCAGTTCCCCAAGAGCTGAAAAACGAACTGTTGCTGCCGCCTACTCACTCGTTCACTTGAAGAGACTCCAATGGCAATCCGAGGGGTGAGCCTACTGGATATGGACTTCAGCAAGGAGTTCACCTTTGAGTTCTCCGTTCAGTCCCATGGCGGCACCAAGTTGAATGTGATGTACACCAACGATCTGGACTCGGTGCAGCGCTGCCTCGCCGAGTTCAAGTAGTACCTACAGGATGAGAAAGCACTAGGTCGCAGGACTAGACCTTGTGCCCATCCATTCTTCTCCTGACAGGGACCAGCGGATCGTGGTCGCTGAGGGAGTCCTGGATAAGGGGGTATCCAGACAGCCGGACTATATACTTTGGCCGGACTGTTGGACCGTGAAGATACAAGACTCAAACTTTGTTCCGTGTCCAGATGGGAATCTCCTTTGCATGGAAGACAAGCTTGGCGATCCGGATGTTAGATCTCCTTCTCTGTAACCGACTCTGGATGGGCCGGGTCATATTTAAAGAGTTCCCGGACCATTCCCCTCAGCTCCAGCGTCGTGAAGTTGAAGTTCAGCCCGGGGCCCAGCCTCATTATATCCCCTGCGCTGCCGTACTCCCAGCCGGCCTTTTCCTGCCTTGGAGAGGGGCACGCGGCGGCGGAGGAAGTCTCGCGCTACCTTCGCAACGGACAGCTTTGCTGCTCTAAGACGAAGAATCCGGATGAGGGCAACGCTGAGCTTGACGTCGTCCGGATCCAGATCGCTTCCAGCCCTGCCACCGACGATAGGAGTTGTCTTGCGCGCGGTGAAGTGCTGCGGCTCGCCTTCAACGATCCAGACCAATCGGCACGCCACTCTTCCCACTTGCCGCGGAGCTCCCGGCAAGTAACACTCCTTGTGCGGCATTTAAAACCCAAGATATCCCTCCGGAGAGGGGGTGCCGCCTCTGCTCTAGGAGTGAAGAAGTGCCTAAACAGCGCCACGTTTGGGTGTATCCCTATGAAGTTTTCGCACATGTGTGCGAAAACCGCCATTGTGAGGATGGCGTTGGGGGTGAAGTCAAGAAGGTGGAAGCCGTATGTGTTCATAATGTCACAGAAGAAATCAGAAAAAGGGGGGCAAAGACCGCAGTGGAAGAAGGCTGCGAAGAAGTAGTACCCGCCGGGGTAGTTGTCCTTGGTGGCGGCCGGATGAGCTCGTCCGAGGATGCGCTGGGTCTTCTTGGCCCGTAACAGTAATATTTGTTCGAGTTCCCATACGCCGAGCCGCGGCGGAAGATTTACATTCCGCTTCCGCAGCAGGGCAAGCTTCGCCGCCTGCTCAGATTTCTCCTTCTTGGTCTTCTCCGCCTTCCCCTTCCCGGTCTTCGGGGCCATGGCGGAGGCGGCGAGGGAAGGAGGACGAAGAGTCCGGCGGCGCCGCAGACGCAAGAGACGGCGGAGGAGATGCGGAGGCGGAGCGCAAAGGGGATCTCTGGAGGAGGAAGAGGATGCAATGAAAGCGAAGAGAGGGGAACCGCTCCTGCTTCCTCTGCTTTTATGGGGAAGTGGGGGTTCCCGCTTTCCCATTAAAGAACGTGGGCACGCCCCATCCTGACGACGCCGCAATCGACGCGTCTTCATGCGGGAGGCGGTAGAGGCGAAGTGGATTCGACGCGCCGTGGGCAGCGTGTGCAGACCTTGATTGGGCCTGGCCCAACAGCGCGCGGCACCGTGTGTGGCCAGTTCGGGGCTCTTGTCGGTGTACTAAGGTAGGGATACCTCGGTACCCCAACTTGTGCACGGCGATTCTGCGCTTTCCCGCGGCAGGGTTCACTACGTGCTCGCCGGAGACCTTCCTGCTCCATGACAAACCATTCAAAGACAAAGTGTACAAGACAAAGGATCGAGACCCCGGCAAGCGGAGCTTGCCGGGAAGGCCGTCCCAGGCTCAAGGTTATATCACTCACACAAGGCCCCGGCGAGAGGAGCTCGCCGGGAAGGCTAGAAGATTACATCATAGAAGACACGCCTCGGCGCTATGTGCGTCCCGGCGAGGGCCCGGGGAGCGACAAGTTACAGAGCCCGGCAAGCTCCCGGCCCGGCAGAAGTCAAGACCCGGCAAGGTACTTGCCGGAGAGAAGGCCAGGTGCCTGCGCTCCAGCTCATCAGCCCACGCGTCGCCTGGGCCTTTCGAGACGCGCGGGCGGATGGCTATGCAGCCTGGGGACACGGTGGCACTTCACGGTGGTGGATCCATCGCCGTGGCGACGGAGACGCAAGGGCGGGAGCTTTTGGGTCGACGGCGACGGCATTAAATGCCCTTGTCCCCATCACAAAGTAGGTAGCGACCACTGCTCATGCACTGTAGCTTCACTGTTCCCGCACTGTTCCAACTACCACCTCTTTTACATTTTTACCCCTTTCTCCTATGCTGCCACCTGTTGGTGCCCCCTTCCGACTATAAAAGGGAGGCCCATGCGCACGTAGAAGGGGTTCGGCTAGTTCAGTCCGGGTTCGAATCCTTAGCCACTCTCGCGCTCGGTGTAGCTGCTACTGTAGCTCTTCAAGCTCCCGAGCTCAATACAACACAAAGCAGCAGTAGGAGTTTTATCTCTCCGGAGAGCTCCGAAGCTGGGTAAAATCCGCCCGCGTGCCCGCCTCGATCTGCTCTCTGTGCTCCCTCCGCCGTCGTACCGCACAGACAAAGGGGCCCCGGCCCCATAGGTGTCCGCAGGGCGGCGATCTCCCCGCATCTTTGGCGCGCTGTAGGGACGCCGAGGTTGTGCGGACTCTGATCCGGCGTCAGCGGGCGCTGCGTTCTTCATCAACCTCTCCGGTTTAAACAAGAACTTCATCAACAATCTGCGCCATGGCCCAAGAAGAAGGCTTCGGAGGTTGGAGGTCTGCTCTGCGTCTCATCCGCCGCCACCGGAGCCAGCGGTGGGCGGAGGAGACGCCGTAGGAAGGGTGGTCGCCGGCGAGGACACTCGCGCACCACCAGATCCAGGGACAGACGGATGACCGCGCCGGTCTCCGTGGATCCACGCCCATCTCAGCGACGACAACCCAAAGCAGCCATACCACGGGAGGTGGTATCCGCCGCTGGGCAAGGACACGCCGAGGCTCGCGGGATGCTCCGGACCAACGTCCGGACACAAGCAAAGCGAAGGCGCCGGGCAGGACCTCGCCCTTCTAACACTGTTAGAGTCCGAGCCTACCCGCCTCGCACCGCTTGCTTCGCTCCCTCCACTCCGCAGAAGCGCTCGTAAGGGCGCAATCGCTCGACTTCCTCCGGCGGACAAGGCCAAGACCGGAGGGCTACCATCAAGAGCCTGGTCGCCGCCAACAACGACCCTTCACAGCAGCCGGCGACCTCGCGGCCGCGGCAAGCTAAGAAGACGAAGGCCGACGGCGACAAGGCCACCGGGGGTGCAACTACCATGCACTCCCCGCCGCAGAAGCAAAAGACGCCGCCCCGCTGGAACAACGCCGACGACGTCTCCACGGCATCGTCGGATCCGCGGACTCGCCGATCAACGCCAGTCCTCGACGATCCGGCGCATAAGAAGACGCCGACCACGATCGAGCGCCGCCGAGAAGCTCGGCGACAATCGATTAGAGAGCTGGGAACGCTGCCGACGCGACGCGCCAGTGAACCAGCGATTTGTCAGACGCTGCAGCTGCCTGCGTTCACCCGTGAGCTGCGGCGCGTCCAAAGGGCTCCAAATGAAGAATTTCAAGCCCGACGCATCGAGAAGTACGACGGCAAGACGCACCCTCGGAGTTCCTCGGTGTCTACACCATCGCGGTGCGAGCTGCGGGCGCGACGAGAAGATTCTGGCGAACATTTCCGCCAGGCTTAAGCCTAACGCTCGTTCTTGGCTTATGCACTTGCCGAAGGCTCCATTTCCTCTTGGGCCGACCTTTGCCATCGGTTTGTTGGCGCCTTCACCGGGCGACCACAAACTCCACGGCCGAGAGCGATCTCCACATTTTGGCCCGTATGAAGGAGAAACCCTGCGCAAGTATATCCAACGCTTGACCGTGTGCAGCACAACATCCTCGATGTCCACCACCGCCATGTTATCGCGCGTTCCACCAGAACGTCGCGTAACCGCCGCATGCGTGAAGAGATGGCGATGACCAAAATTCGGGATGTCAGCGAGCTCTATGCTCTGGCTGACAAGTGCGCACGCGCGGAAGAGGGGAGGAAACTCCCCGGGGAGGATACTGGCGCAGGAGGAAGCGATAGCGATGACTCCGCCCCGGCAAGGAAGAGCCGGCGGCGGAACAACCGAAAGAAGAACAAGAAAGAGGTGCTTGCCGTCGAGAAGTCCGGCAAGGAGGCTCCCGCCAAGCAAACGCAGGCTTGCTTCTCCGGCAAGGAGCCTGCCTCAGAAGCGGCAGCCGACAAGCAGACGGCTCCGACAAGCAATCTTGCAAAATCCACCGCACTAAGGGCCACGATCTCACCAATCGCAGCGCCGAGTACCTCGCCGAGCAGCAAAAAGCTGAGTACGAGAGGCGCGACAAGGAGAAGGCCCAAGGTGGCGGAGGAGAGCCGAGCAAGAAGCGGCCGTTCAATGGCCGGGGAGGACGCCGCGACAAGGCCAAGCAGCGGCAAGGTGATCGACCTCCCCGGGGCCGCGACAATGATGAAGAAGACGACGGTGAAGATATGGAGGATGAGGATAACAGCGAGCAGGAGTTCCAGAAGGCCACGGAGGTCCTGTGCGTCGACGGTGGCGCTTCTCGACACCTCCCACCGCCAGCTAAAGCAAAGGGTGCGTGAGGTGAATGCAGCGAGCCGCCCGTGGAGTCGCAAGCAGTCCTCAAATGGTCCGCACGCCCATCATTTTGATCTTGAGGATCACCCCGACCGCACCACATGGTCGGTGCTTGCCGATGCTGGTCTCACCCACCATCCGCAACCTCAAGGTCACCAAAATGTTGGTTGACGGCAGGGCGGGCTGAACTTGATCTCCTCGCTGTGATCAAGAAACTCCAAATTCCAGATGGTGAGCTCAAGAGACCGGTTCTTTCCAAGGAATCAACCCGGACGGAGCAAGCCCAAGGAAAGATCACTCACCGGTGACCTTTGGCGGGAGCTCAATTTCAGGACTGAACGCATCACTTTCGACGTCGCCTATATTCCGTTGCCATACAATGGAATACTCGGCCGTCCTGCCCTCGCCAAGTTCATGGCAGCTTCCCACTATGCTTACAACGTACTCAAGATGCCGGGGCCGATAAGCATTATCGCTGTCCACGGCGACAAGAAGGATGCGCTTATCTACGCCGACAAGATCTACCGGGATGCGGCAGCTGCGACCGACAAGAATACACTTGCCGCTGAAGCTCCCGGGGGGAAGAAGACGAAGACCAAGTCCGACAAGTGCTCTGGGGCCCACTCCGGCAACCGCACCTCTTCGGAGTGCTGCGCTGCCGTCGAGGACGCACCATCGAGCTCCACCGGCAAGAGTAAAAAGGGAATGGCCGCTCCACCGGCAACCAAGAAGGTGCCCGCCAGGAGGACGGCATCGGTGGTACCTTCACCATCGCTGCCACGCTGACAAAGAATAGGAAAGCGCTCATTGCCTTCTGCAGGGCGTATGTCGGCGTGTTTGCATGGCAACCATCCGACATCCCCGTGTTCCTGTGAAGGTGATTGAGCACAAGCTTGCTGTTTGCCCTCATCGCGCGCCCATCAAGCAAAAAGTAAGGAAGCAAGCCGTGGAGCGCCAAGAATTCATCAACAAGAAATCAAGAAGCTAGAGGCAGCAGGCCTAGTTAGAGGTGTGATCCATCCGACGTGGTTAGCAAACCCGATGTGCGTGCGCAAGGCCAATGGGAAATGGAGGTTGTGTATAGACTTCAACGATGTGAATAAAGCATGTCCCAAGGATCCATTCCCCTTGCCGCGCATTGACCAGATTGTTGACTCCACTGCCGGATGTGAGCTGCTCGCTTTCTTGATGCATACTCAGCTATCACCAGATCTTTATGGCCAAAGGGGATGAAGAGAAGACTGCATTTATCACTCCATGTGGCACTTATTGCTTCGTACGCATGCCATTTGGACTGAAGAATGCAGGATCAACATTTGCAAGGGTAGTGTATACTGCTTTTGAGCCACAGATCCACAGAAATGTAGAGGCCTACATGGATGATATCGTGGTGAAGAGCAAGAGCAGGGATACGCTGGTTCAAGATTTGGAAGAGACATTTCAGAACCTGCGCAAGATACAGCTTAAGTTGAACCCCGAGAAGTGCGTCTTTGGAGTTCCCTCCGGCAAGCTTCTCGGGTTCTTTCTGTGTCACAGAGGGGATTGAAGCCAACCCCACAAGATTAAAGCCATTGAGCAGATCGAAGCCCCGAAGCGAGTCAAGGATGTCAGAAGGCTTGCAGGTTGTGTGGCTGCCCTCAGTAGGTTCATTTCAAAATCTGCAGAACGCGCCCTACCTTTCTTCAAAATCTTGAAGAAGGCAGGTCCCATGAAGTGGACTCGAGCGGAGGCAATGCTGCAGATTTGAACGGTACCTATCCTCCACTCCAATACTTGTCGCACCTAGACCACGGGAGAAGTTGTTTGCTGTACCTAGCGGCAACCAACCAGGTGGTTAGTGCTGCGTTAGTAGCGGAGAGGAGTCCGATGAGGAGGCTACACCACCGCAAGCGAGTCCAGCGACAAGCGGGGGCTGCTCCGACAAGCTCTGCCCCGACAAGGACAACTCACAGAACAGGATGAGGTGCGGAAGAAGATGGTGCAGCGCCCGGTGTATTTTGTAAGTTCCCTTCTCCGGGGGCTAGGTCAAGATACTCCGTGTGCAAAATTGCTTTTCGCCTCCTCATGGCCTCGAGAAAGCTGCGCCATTACTTCCGTGCACACGAGATAACAATGGTCACTCGCTTTCACTGAAGAGGATATTGCACAACCTGTAAGCAGGCAGGATTGTTGAGTGGGCACTGGAGCTGTCGAGCTTTGGACTCAAGTTTGAAAGTACTTCAACCATACAGAGCCGAGCCTTGGCAGAATTTATAGCAGAGTGGACCCCAACGCCCGATGAAGAAGTCCAAGAAACAAGTACACCCGTACAAGAAGCGACGAGTGAATGGGTAATGTACTTTGACGGTGCTTTCTCGTTGCAAGGCGCCGGTGCCGGCGTGGTACTCATCGCGCCCACCGGAGAGCACCTCAAGTATGTTATCCAAATGCACTTCCCAAGGGAGCAAGCGACAAACAACACTGCTGAATATGAAGGTTTGCTCGCCGGCCTCGTGGATTGCGGCCGAACTTGGGATCAGGAAATTGATTGTGCGGGGAGACTCTCAGTTGGTGGTCCGGCAAGTTAACAAGAGCTATCAAAGCCCTTTGATGGAAGCTTATGTTGATGAAGTGAGAAAGCTTGAGGAGCGCTTTGAAGGTTTGCAGATGGAGCACGTCCCGAGAGCTCAGAATGAAATCGCAGATGGACTTTCAAAGTGTGCTTCATGAAGTTACTCGTGGAACCGGGACCTTCTTGCTCAAGCTGACTCAACCATCCGCCACGCCCATCAATTGGGCAGTCCAAGACGAGAAAGTTGGTCTCCGCGACTATTTGCCGGCGGGTCTCAAAGAGGCCGCCGCCAAGGTTCCCAAGATCAACGACTGAACGGCGAGGAACAGTTTGCTCCTGCAGATCCTCGGATCTGCATACGGTTAAGCAAGTGTTCCCGACAAGCCTCGCCCGGCGAGCTTGCTGGGATCTTCAGCCCGCAGAGCCACGTGTTCTTGCCGAGAAGCCGAGGTTCCCGCAGCTGCCCTCATGCCTTTGGTCCTTGCCGCTGAGCCCCAAGCTCCGGCATGGGCGCAGCAGATCGTCTGCTTTTGCAAACCGGAGAACTTCCCGACGACCCGTAAGAAATAGAAAAGATAACCAGACAAATCAAGTATGTACCATTAAGTGGATAACGAGCTGTCTGTAAGAAGGCTCAATGGTGTCGATCAAGTGCATCTCCGGGAAGATGGATGTAAGCTGTTGGCGTAAATACACGGAGGCATATGTGGCCACCACATTGGCGAAGGGCGCTTGCCGAAAGCTTTCCGCAAGGGTTCTTTGGCAAGAAGCCCTCCAAGATGCAACTGCACTAGTAACCAAGTGTGAAGCGTGCGGCCCATGCAAAGCGATTCATCACCAGCTCAAGCTCTCCAAACAATCCCTTTGTCTTGGCCCTTCTCGATCCAGGGGTTCTATATCCTCGGCCCCTTCCCCGTCTTGTCGGGGCTTTGAGTACTTGTACGTAGTAATCGACAAGTTCACAAAGTGGCCGGAAGTGGAGCCATGAGAAAGGTGACAGACAATCAGCGGTCAAGTTCTTCAGATCAATTGTGTGCCGCTTGATCCCTAACAGATTATCACCGACAACGGTACACAATTCTGACCGCACCTTCATGCAAGACGCCCAAGACCTTGGCGCCAAAGGTCTGTTTTCGCTCGCTGCTCACCCGAGGAGCAACGGTCAAGCGGAGAGGGCCACGCTGAAGTGCTGCGCGGACTCAAGACAAGAACTTTCGGCAGTGCTGCGCAAGTGCGGAAGAAATTGATAGAGGAGCTACCGGCGGCTCTTTGGTCGATCGAACGACACCAAATCGAGCCACCGGACAGACACCTTTTGCTCTAGTCTATGGAGCAGGCAGTTCTCCCACGGAACTCAGATACGGATCTCCTCGAGTGCTCGCTATGATGAGCTTGAGCAAGAGCAACTGCGACAAGATGATGCATTGCTCCTTGAGGAGGGACGTCTCCAGGCTGCTGTATGAGCTGCTCGATACCAGCAGGCTTTGCGCCGCTACCATAGCCGCAAGGTCAAAGCCAGGAGTCTCGAGGAAGGCGACCTTGTTCTTCGGCGTGTTCAGTCCGCCAAGAATTCCAACAAGTTGGCGCCGAAGTGGGAAGGCCCTTATCGGGTGAGACAAGTCACGAGGCCCGGCGTTGTCCGCCTCGAGCCGGAGAAGGCTTACCAGTGAGCAACTCCTGGAACATAGAGCATCTTCGCAAGTTTCACCCATAAGGCGCGGTTGCCGTGATCCGCTCCGGCAACCACCTTTTGTACGAGCTTTGTCGCTGTTGCATGTAACCCTTTGTACAAAGCCGGGCGCAGACCCCGTGCACCAGTAAAGTTTCTGTGTTTTGCGCTAGTTGCCTTTCCCATGCTTTTCTTTGCTATTTGCATGTGTTATTTGGCATCTCTTGTGCGACACACATATCCGGTAAGCAATAGCACGCCGAAAGGCCATATACTTGTTTCCCTCTTCTCTTTCTTTGCCTCTTAAGCAGAAGGAATATTCCTCGCGCACAAGTTTGCCGGGGGGGGGAAGGAAACGGAGGGTGAACCAAGTGCTGTTCAAGAAAGAGAAGCTTGCCAGAAAACGTACAGATCACGAAAGCTAAGTCATTAGAATTTGAGCAGTTCATAATTTTAAATTTTAAGTTGCCTTCCTTGAACAACCGCACTTTGTATGGAAAACCTGTGCGCGGAGGAACCTACCCGTGGATAGCCGCACCCTTATCTTGTTTTCGAGCACGCTCAACGATTTAAGTGAGCTGCGACGAGTGTCGCCCTTTTGTTTCGCTTTTCGAGCACGCTTAGCAAGCTAAGTGCGTTGCGACTAGTCACAGAAGGTTGCTTGCCGTAAGACCTTGGCCAGCGAGCTGCTTCGAAGTTCAAGACTCAGCGCTCATGACAAGGGCCCCTTGCCGCAAGTTCCTAGAAGCGAGGGTTGAGGCATACAAAGTTGAGGATCAGAACAAGGAAGATAACACTGCATCTATTGATCAAAATAAAGATAATATCTTGCAAGGAATAACTTGTCGCGATGACTAATGAGTTCATAACACCCTATGCAGCAACAAAAAAGAGATAAAGATAAAGGAGGCCTAGTCCACGCGGTCGCCCTCCATCCTGGAGATCTTGTTCACTTTAGCAATGATGTGGGCGACCTGCTCCTTCAGAGCCTCCATGTTCGCGTCGGCCGGCAAGCTGCGAAGAACGTTGGTGAGGTTTATGCCGGGATTGCGGTATACGATCTTCGTCAGCACACGCTCCATGGTTCCCGTGCACAGCCGGCGAGTCTCCTCGGCGAGCTGCGCGGGGATCTTCTTCCGCAGATTTGCAAGGGCCGGCGCGATCCCCCTGAAGAAGAGGCTGAGCTTGGCGCTGTGAGCGAGATTTGGATCCGGGGAGTAGATGAGATGCTCCAGCTTCAGCGCCAGCAGCTCCTGGTCAATGTCGGACGCACAAGACACCAAGTCCTCGGTCCATAGCTCGACGGTACGGTGGAAGCGCTCGGCTGCTTTGTTGGCGCTGTCCACCAAAGCTCGTTCCTCGCGGAGCTCCTCCTTCAGCTTGGTCTCCCGATCCCGGGCGGCGTCGAGCGAGTTCCTCAGCGCGGAGACTTGCAGCTCAAGATCCTCGATGGAGTCCTTGGCGGCCTTCAACTCGTCGCCCTTCTTGGAAAGCCGCACCTGGAGTTCTGAGTTGGTGTGGGCGTCCTTCTCGCGCTCCGTGTTGAGCGCGCAACCTTCTCCACGCCGCCTTGAAGAACTCCTCCAGCTGCGCGACCTTGGCGGCAAGCTCCCCCTTGGCGGTCTCCGCGGCAGCCGCGGCGGCTTTCGCCTCCTTCAGTTCCCCGCCAAGGGCCTGTTCCCGAGTGGCAAGGTCTTCCTCGTGGGAGTCGAGGTTGACCTTCCGCTGGACGAGTTCTCCTTCTCGCCGACAGCTCCACCCGGCGAGCCGCTGCTGCTCTTCGCCTCGGCCTTCTCCAGCAACCACTCTTCATACTCCCCGCGAAGTCGCCACGCTTCTCCGCCACCTCGCGGAGAGTAGCCTGGTTGGCGGCGCTGAGCTCCGCCAGCGCTTCTCCATCTCCTCGGCGGCCTTGGCGGCGAGGGCCTCCCGAAGCGAAGCTACCGCTGGCCCGTAAAGGGCCGAGCTGGTGAAGCTTCTCCTCCTCGGGCCCGCTGCTCCCGCCGGGTCCTCGACGATCCTCAAGCCATGGAGGCGAGGACCTCCCATCGGCGGCCTCGCCCTCTGGAGCTCGCGACGAAGAACCCCACGGCACTGGATGAAGACGCCGCTGGGGCTTTCAAGTAGTAGCCGGCTGTTTTTCTCCGGCGGAAGGGTCGGCGACGGCGCAGCACTTTGATGCTCCCGCCGCCCGGCTGGCTGGCGGTGCGGTCGCCGTCCCCTCCCGCCGCTGCGTCCGCAGCCGAGCGGTTCTCGCACATTTGGCCCGGCGGCTCCGCCGTGTCCTCGGCGACAGGCGCCGCCGCCCGCCTGCGTCCTCCTCCTCAACAATGACAACTTCCGCTCCATCTGCTCGGGGAGGAGGATCTAGAAGAAGAAGAAAATCAAAAGAAGTTCAAGCAAATATCCAAAAGAGACAACGCCAAGGAGACAAAGCTGCGGAACCTACCTTGGCGGACGCCGTCGTGCCGGGGCTCTCGCCAGGCTCTGCTTGGCGGAGTCGCCGCCCTGGCCGGGCTGCTCGCTCTTGGCGGGGTGCTCGCCCTTGGCGGAGTGCTCCCCCTTGCCGGGGAGATCGGCCTTGGCGTGGACGGCGGGGCCTGCGGCTCCTCGGGGGCGACCTCCGGGCGCTCCTGCCGCTGTGGCTCCACCTCTGCACAAGTCAAGACAAAAACATCAAGGCATTAGTACAAGACCAAAATCTTCAAATACGCCCGGCGAGCGGAAGGGTGGAACCCGGACTTACGCTGGGGGCTGCGCTGGGGGCTGCTCCTCGAAGCAGCGCTCGGGTCCGGCAAGTTTGGCTCCGGCGCGTCCCCGGTCGCCGCAGCGGGCGAGTCATCCGCGACTTCGACCACGGGCACCTTGGCCCTCTTCGCGCGCTGGGTCAAGGTCCTGAAATCAAAACAAGAAACAAGATTAGCTTCAACAATAATCAAGGCGGAATTTGGGAAGATGAAGATCTCGGATACTTACTCCTGTTCCTCCTCGTCGTCTTCGCTCAAGGCGGAGAAGTCGTACTCCACCTGGGGCCCGTCGGTGCGAGGAGCGGGAGGCGAAGACTCCCTCGGGCGCTTGGCGGTCCTCGGCGCAGCTTGGCCTTCCCGGGAAGCTTGCGCTGCCCGGCGAGCTGGTTGTTGCCGGGGGGCCTGCGCCTCCACTTCCGTCGCCGCCTTGCGGAGGCGCTTCAGTGGAGAACGTCTAGGGCTTGCCCGGGGCGGGGAGGTCTCCGACGACGAGGAGAGGTCGTCGGCGTAAAGATCCGTGGACCCGTCGGCATCCTCGGCGGCCTCGGCGTCCTCCTCGTCCTCCTCGCCGGCTGGCTCGCTCGGCCCAGCGCCCTGTGCTGCGGCCCCTTTCCCTCTGGCGTCTCCGCTCCCTCCGGCGCATTCGCTTCCTGCGGCGCCTCTATTTCCTCCGACAGCGCCACCTCTTGCCGCGGCCTCGGCCGCGATTCCGGGGATCCCGGAGTGCCTCAGAGAAGGGACCCCGGCGAGCGCGTCGGGAGGAAGTTGCAGCAGTCTGCAGATCTCCGCCTCCTCCTCTTGGTAGGACGCCTCCGCAGCTTCTGCCTCCTCGGGCATATATCCAAATTCCCCTGCCGCTGCGGCTGCGGCGGCCTCTTCAGCCCGAGAAGCTATGTATGCAAGCTCTTGGTCGGTGGTGTCCCGCGTGTGCTCCTTGATGTCATCCTTGTTCTTCGCCACCTCCTCAAGGTTGTCGAAGAAGCTGAGGATGACTGATGGATCGGGCGAAATCCACGTGCGGTCCACGCCGTGCGAATCACACGCGGGCATCATGGCGCAAAGGCGATCCCGAGCTGTCTGTTGCAGAGGCACCACTCCCGGGAGGTCTGAACCACTCTGATGGGCCGGGTCATATTTAAAGAGTTCCCGACCATTCCCTCAGCTCAGCGTCGTGAAGTTGAAGTTCAGCCCGGGCGCAGCCTCATTATATCCCCCCGCGCCGCACTCCCAGCCGGCCTTTTCCTGTCTTGGAGAGGGGCAATGCGGCGGCGGAGGAAGTCTGCGCCTACCTCTGCAACGGACAGCTTTGCTGCTCGAGACGAAGAATCCGGATGAGGGCAACGTTGAGCTTGACGTCGTCCGGATCCAGATCGCTCCAGTCCCTGCCGCGCACGATAGGAGTTGTGCGCGGCGCGGTGAAGTGCTGCGGCTCGTCTTCAACGATCCAGCACCAATCGGCACGCCACTCTTCCCACTTGCCGCGGAGCTCCCCCGGCAAGTAACACTCCTTTTTGTGCAGACGAAAAACCCAAGATATCCCTCCGGAGAGGGGGGTGCCGGCCTCTGCTCTAGGAGTGAAGAAGTGCCTAAACAGCGCTACGTTTGGGTGTATCCCTATGAAGTTTTCGCACATGTGTGCGAAAACCGCCATTGTGAGGATGGTGTTGGGGTGAAGTCAAGAAGGTGGAAGCCGATGTGTTCATAATGTCACGAAGAAATCAGAAAAAGGGGGCAAAGACCGCAGTGGAAGAAGGCTGCGAAGAAGTAGTACCCGCCGGTAGTTGTCCTTGGTGGCGGCCGGATGAGCTCGGTCCGAGGATGCGCTGGGTCTTCTTGGCCCGCATGTAATATTTGTTCCAGAGTTCCCGACGCCGAGCCGCAAGGGAAGACGACATTCCGCTCAAGAAGCAGGCAAGCTTCGCCGCCTGCTCAGATTTCTCCTTCTTGGTCTTCTCCGCCTTCCCCTTCCCGGTCTTCGGGGCCATGGCGGAGGCGGCGAGGGAAGGAGGACGAAGAGTCCGGCGGCGCCCAGACGCAAGAGACGGCGGAGGAGATGCGGAGGCGGGCGCAAAGGGATCTCTCGAGGAGGAAGAGGATGCAATGAAAGCGAAGAGAGGGAACCGCTCCTGCTTCCTCTGCTTTTATGGGGAAGTGGGGGGGCGTTCCGCTCTTCCCATTAAAGAACGTGGGCACGTCCCATCCCACGATGCCGCAATCGACGCGTGCTGCTTGCGGGGAGGCGGCAGAGGCGGAAGTGGATTCGACGCGCGCAGGGCGCGTGTGCCGATGCAGACTGTTTTGGGCCTGGCCCAACAGCGCTCGGCACCGCAGTGGCCCAGTTCCGGGGCTCTGTCGGTGTACTAAGGTAGGGATACCTCAGTACCCCAACTTGTGCACGGGCAGTTGCAGTTTCCCGCGGCAGGGTTCACCACGTGCTCGCCGGAGACCTTCCTGCTCCATGACAAACCATTCAAAGACAAAGTGTACAAGACAAAGGATCGAGACCCCGGCAAGCGGAGCTTGCCGGGAAGGCCGTCCCAGGCTCAAGGTTATATCACTCACACAAGGCCCCGGCGAGAGGAGCTCACCGGGAAGGCTAGAAGATTACATCATAGAAGACACGCCTCGGCACTATGTGCGTCCCGGCGAGGGCCCGGGGAGCGACAAGTTACAGAGCCCGGCAAGCTCCCTGCCCGGCAGAATAAGACCCGGCAAGGTACTTGCCGGGAGAGAAGCGCCAGTGTGCCCGCCCAGGCTCATCAGCCCACGCGTCGCCATGGGGCCTTTCCAGAGACGCGTGGCGGATGGCTATGCAGCCTGGGGGACACGGTGGCACTTCACGGTGGTGGATCCATCGCCGTGGCAGACGGAGACGCAAGGGCGGAGCTTTTGGGGTCGACGGCGACGAGCATTAAATGCCCTTGTCCCCATCACAAAGTAGGTAGCGACCACTTGCTCATGCATCAGTAGCTTCACTGTTCCCGCACTGTTCCAACTACCACCTCTTTTACATTTTTACCCCTTTCTCCTACGCTGCCACCTGTTGGCGCCCCCTTCCGACTATAAAAGGGAGGCCCATGCGCACGTAGAAGGGGTTCGGCTCGTTCGGTTCGAATCCTTAGCCACTCTCGCTCGGTGTAGCTGCTACTGTAGCTCTTCAAGCTCCCGAGCTCAATACAACACAAAGCAGCAGTAGGAGTTTTATCTCTCCGGAGAGCTCCGAAGCTGGGTAAAATCCGCCCGCGTGCCCGCCTCGATCTGCTCTCTGTGCTCCCTCCGCCGTCGTACCGCACAGACAAAGGGGCCCCGGCCCCATAGGTGTCCGCGGCGGGCAGATCTCCCCCGGCAACCGCCCATGGGGCGCTGGACAGTAAATTTTCTATGCTTGTAGATCATGAAAATAATACTTTAGGTGCTGGTTATATTGTTGAATTCATTCATGGTGTTACTGAAAATTATTATGAGGGAGGAACATATGCTTGTAGGAATTGCAATAGTATCAAGTTTCCTCTCTATGTGCTTAAAATCTTGAAGCTATGCTTGTTTTACCTTCCTATGCTAGTTGATTCTTGTTCCCATAGGTTGTTTGCTCACAAAATCCCTATGCATAGGAAGTGGGTTAGGCTTAAATGTGCTAGTCATATGCTTCATGATGCTCCCGTTATGTTTCAATTCCTATCTTTTATGTGAGCATCATTGTCATCATCCTGCCTAGCTAGAAAGGCATTAAAGAAAAGCGCTTGTTGGGAGACAACCCAATATTTACCTTTACTGTTTTTGTGTGTCCACATGATTATTCTACTGTATTAATCATGTTTTATAGCTTTGTTTCAATAAAGTGCCAAGTAAGACCTTTAGGATAGCTTAAAGTGATAGTTGTGTTGATTCTGCTGAAAATCAGAAACTTTTGCACCCAGTAAATTAGTTTTGATAATTCACAGAAATGTGATTTTTACCTGATTCGTTTTGCTATGCATTGGTACACAAGTTTTTATCTCTTCCTAATTTGGTAGGAATTTTGGAGTTCCAGAAGTATACGTTTGATACAGATTACTACAGACTGTTCTGTTTTTGACAGATTCTGTTTTCTATGTGTTGTTTGCTTATTTTGATGAATCTAGGAGTAGTATCGGAGGGTATGAACCATAGGGAAGTTGTAATACAGTAGATATTACACCAATATGATTTAGAATCAGTTCACAACATTACCTAAGTGGTGGTTTTATTTTCTTATACTAACGGAGCTTACGAGTTTTCTGTTGAGTTTTGTGTTGTGAAGTTTTCAAGTTTTAGGTAAAGATTCGATGGACTATGGAATAAGGAGTGGCAAGAGCCAAAGCTTGCGGATTCCCAAGGCACCCCAAGGTAATATTCAAGGACAACCAAGAGCCTAAGCTTGGGGATGCCCCGGATGGCATCCCTCTTTCGCCTTCGCTTATCAAGAACTTTACTTGGAGCTATATTTTTATTCACCACATGATATGTGTTTTGCTTGGAGCGTCATGTTGTTTTATTTTGTTTTGCTTGCTGTTTGAATAAAATACCAAGATCTGAAATTCTTAAATGAGAGAGAGTCTTCACATAGTTACATAATTATTTAACTACTCATTGATCTTCACTTATATCTTTTTGGAGTAGTTTGTCATTTACTCGTGTGCTTCACTTATATCTTATGAGTAAATGGTTGAAAGAGTTGAATGTCATAAATCTGAATTTATACATGTTTCATATGCTTATTACATGGGTAGTAATGACTTCACATATAAGAAGTAGAGGTAGTAAATTTATTGAAGGTTAGCAAGCATTGTATTGGTCACTTGAACAACTCATGAAAGAATATTGAAGGAAGAGAGATTTCACATATAAATATACTATCTTAGACATCTTCTATGGTTGTGAGCCCCATTAATTATTTTCAAACATGAGAAAATTAGTTGAAGTTGGACAAGGAAGACAACGTAATGAGTTATGCTTGGGTGTATTTGTATAGAAGTTATATTGTTATAGATCCTCCAACATGTGGTGCTTGCTTTTTAGAATCCTTTGCTAGCCAAAATATCTGTACTAAGCGGGAATACTGATTGTGCATCAAAATTCCTTGAACCAAGTTTATTCCATGAGTGTCCACCATACCTACCTATATGCGGTATTTACCTGCCATTCCAAATAAATTTGCATGTGCCAAACTCTAAACCTTCAAATAATAATCTGATTTGTATGCCCGAATCGCTCATGTAGCGACTAGGGGCTGTCAGTATCTTCCATGCTAGGTGGGTTATTCTCACGATGAGTGGACTCCGCTCATCATTCAAAAAAATATGGCTGGTAACTGGGATGCCCGGTCCCATGATCAAAAGATCAAAATCAAATCAAAAATAATTGCCAACAAAACTCCCCCAGGATTGATGTTAGTTGGAGGCACCCGTTCTTTCGGGCAAGCCATGGATTGATGATTGTTGGTGGAGGGGGAGTAAAAACTTTACCATCCTGTTTGGGAACCGCCTATAATGTATGTAGTATGGAAGATATTGGGAACTCTTGGTTGTTATGTTGACAATGAAAGCATACATCTCAAAATTATTTTCATCTCTATTTCAAAATCGAGCTCGGGCACCTCTGCAAATCCCTGCTTCCCTCTGCGAAGGGCCTATCTTTTACTTTTATGCGAGAGTCAGTAGTATTCCTTCTCATTCCTACATACTCTTTAGTTGGCAAGCATCGTGTGTTGGGGAAAGATCTAAGCATATATGGCCATGCAAATATATTTGATCATGAATTATTATTGTTGACAATTATCTATATGATAAGTGAGTTGGGAGGCAAAACACTAAGCCCCTATCTTTCTCCATGTTCGATGGATGCTATTTGTTCTAAGAATATGCTTTGAGTGGTAGTAATCATGGAAGACTATATGTTAGTTGAGTATGTGGAGTTTGCTAAATCAAAGCTCTGACATAGACCCTTCCTGAAAAGAAGATGAATTCTAATTGTTTGGTGACTGAGAATGAAGTTTGCTAGTTTTCAAGAAAGTTTATGGTCTATTCTTTAATATGTGAATAGCTTGTTAGTTGATCTTGAGAAGTTTTATGAGATGAACTACTGTTATGACATATGATCATGCTAGAAAAGGTGATTGAAATTATCATTGATCAAACTTGTGCACCTGCTAGAATTCACACTTCATAAATTCTTTCTTTTATCATTTACCTACTCGAGGACGAGCAGGAATTAAGCTTGGGGATGCTGATATGTCTCCAACGTATCTATAACTTATGAAGCATTCATGCTATTATATTATCTGTTTTGGATGTTTATGGGCTTTACTAAGCACTTTTATATTATTTTTGGGACTAACCTATTAACCGGAGGCCCAGCCCATATTGCTATTTTCTTGCCTATTTCAGTGTTTCGAAGAAAAGGAATATCAAACGGAGTCCAAACGGAATGAAACCTTCGGGAAAGTTATTTTTGGAACAGAAGGAATCCACGGGACTTGGAGTGCACGTAAGGGAAGCATCGAGGTGGCCACGAGGCAGGGAGGCACGCCCACCTCCCCTGGGCGTGCCCCACCCTCGTGGGCCCCTCGTGGCTCCCCTTACCGACTTCTTTCGCCTATATATCTCCATATTCCCTAAAACCTTCGAAGAACAAGATAGATCGAGAGTTCCGCCGCCGCAAGCCTCTCAGAGCCACCAAAACCTCTCGGGGCCTGCTCAGGCACCTGCCGGGGGATCCTCACCGTGGCCATCTTCATCATCCCGGCGCTCTCCACGATGAGGAGGGAGTAGTCACCCTCGGGGATGAGGGTATGTACCAGTAGCTATGTGTTTGATCTCTCCCTCTCTCTCTCGCACGATCTTGATGTATCGCGAGCTTTGCTACTATAGTTGGATCTTATGATGTTTCTCCCCCTCTACTCTCTTGTAATGGATTGAGTTTTCCCTTTGAAGTTATCTTGTTGGATTGAGTCTTTAAGGATTTGAGAACACTTGATGTATGTCTTGTCGTGCTTATCTGTGGTGACAATGGGATATTTACGTGATCTACTTGATGTATGTTTTGGTGATCAGCTTGCGGGTTCAATGAACTTATGCATAGGGGTTGGCACACGTTTTTGTCTTGACTCTTCGGTAGAAACTTTGGGGAACTCTTTGAAGTTCTTTGTGTTGGTTGAGTAGATGAATCTGAGATTGTGTGACGCATATCGTATAATCATGCCCACGGATACTTGAGGTGACAATGGAGTATCTAGGTGACATTAGGGTTTTGGTTGATTTGTGTCTTAAGGTGTTATTCTAGTACGAACTCTATGATAGATTGAACGGAAAGAGTAGCTTCGTGTTATTTTACTACGGACTCTTGAATAGATAGAACAGAAAGGATAACTTTGAGGTGGTTTTGTACCCTACGATAATCTCTTCGTTTGCTCTCCGCTATTAGTGACTTTGGAGTGACTCTTTGTTGCATGTTGAGGGATAGTTATATGATCCAATTATGTTATTATTGTTGAGAGAACTTGCACTAGTAAAAGTATGAACCTTAGGCCTTGTTTCCTACCATTGCAATACCGTTTACGCTCAGTTTTATCATTAGTTACCTTGCTGTTTTTATATTTTCAGATTACAAATACCTATATCTACCATCCATATTGCACTTGTATCACCATCTCTTCACCGAACTAGTGCACCTATACAATTTACCATTGTATGGGGTGTGTTGGGGACACAAGAGACTCTTTGTTATTTGGTTGCAGGGTTGTTTGAGAGAGACCATCTTCATCCTACGCCTCCCACGGATTGATATACCTTAGGTCATCCACTTGAGGGAAATTTGCTACTGTCCTACAAACCTGTGCACTTGGAGGCCCAACAACGTCTACAAGAAGAAGGTTGTGTAGTAGACATCACTTGTACTTAAGAAAAAGGGCACTTGGCGTATGTGTGTGGATTATACAGACCTCAACAAAGCTTGCCTACCTGATCCTTTTGCTCTTCCCCATTTTGATCAGATCATAGATGCCACAGCGGGTTGTGAGCGTTTATGTTTCCTGGATGCTTATTCTCGTCATCATCAGATCAGGATGGAAGGCAAAGACCAAGAGAAGACGGCTTTTGTCACACCTTTTGGAGCTTTATGCTATGTGTCTATGCCTTTTGGGCTCAAGAGTGCCCAGGTGACTTATCAGCGTTGTGTCCAAAATTGCTTTCATAATCAGATTGGACGTAATGTTCATGCTTATGTGGATGATATTGTTGTGAAGTCTGGGAAGAAGGAGACTCTGTTGGATGACCTGAAAGAGACCTTTGATAATCTTCAGGTCTACAAAATGATGCTTAACCCAGCCAAATGTGTCTTTGGTGTGCCTATAGGCAAGCTCTTGGGGTTTTTGGTCTCTGAAAGGGGTATTGAAGCTAAACTGGAGAAAATCAAAGCTATCACTTCATTGGCTAAGCCGGCGTGTGTCAATGATGTCCAGCGTTTGGCGGGTCGCATTGCAGCCTTAAGCCGGTTTATAAGCCGCCCGGGAGAGAAGGTTATTCCACTGTACTAGATGATGAAGAAAATATATCGTTTCGTTTGGAGTGATGTTGCTAATGAGGCGCTTGAGGCACTTAAAAAACAGTTGGTTGAGCTACCGGTTCTTGCAGCTCCTACTGAGAAAGAGCCATTGCTGCTATATGTGGTTGCTAACAGTAAGGGTGTCAGTGTGGCAATTGTTGTGGAGTGCAAGCAAGCCAAAAGGAGTACCCAATTCAGAGGCCAGTTTACTATGTCAGTGAGGTGTTAATTTGATACCAACATTGGCAGAAGCTGGTTTACGGAGTATTCATGGAGAGTCATAAGCTAAAGCAATAGTTTCTGGGACATCCCATTACTGTGGTTAGTTTTTCCCCTTTAGGAGACATTATCCAAAATAGAGAGGCCACTGGCCGGGTTGCCAAATGGGCAATAGAGCTTGGACCTCATGGCTTAAGATATGTGCCAAGAATAGCTATCAAGTCTCAGGCACTAGTGGACTTCATCAATGACTGGGCAGAGCTGCAGATACCTGAAGAGAAGCCTCATCACACATATTGCACTACTCACTTTGATGGGTCTAGGCAATTGGAAGGCTCGGGGGCTGGAGTTATTTTGACTTCCCCACGAGGTGACAAGTTCTATTATGTCTTAAAGCTGATATTTCCTTGTACTAACAATGGAGCTGAATATGAGGTTTTGCTTCATGGCCTCAGAGTGGCTAAAGAGATAAACTTAAGCCGGGTCAGGTGTCTTGGCGACTCAGATTTTGTGGCTCAGCAAGTTCCAGGCACTTGGGATTCTAAAGACCCGCTCATGGTGGCTTATTGTCGGGCGGTTGATAATATCGCTGGTCACTTTAAAGGTTATCAGGTGGAGCATCTTGATCGGAGGAAGAATGAGGCGGCCGATGCTTTAAGCCGGCTTGGGTCTCAGCGTAAACTGGTACCCCTTAACGTTTTCCTTGACGTGTTGTATAATCCTTTAGTCATATTGTCGTCAGAAGAGGATCTTGCTATTCCTGACCCGGAGGAACAACTGGTGGCGGCTCTCCATGCAATCCCTGATTGGAAAGTTCCATATTTGGCTTATATGACCCGGCGCGAGTTGCCTAAGGACGAAACTCTGTCCAGGCACATAACCCGGCGGTCTAAGTCCATGACCATAGTCAATGGCGAGTTACATTAACGCAATGTCACAGGCTTGTTCCCGCGTTGCGTTTCTCTTGAAAAAGGCCATGAGATTCTAAGGGAAATCCATGAAGGGGAATGTCGTCTGATACGTCTCCAACGTATCTACTTTTCCAAACACTTTTGCCCTTGTTTTGGACTCTAACTTGCATGAATTGAATGAAACTAACCCGGACTGATGCTGTTTTCAGCAGAATTGCCATGGTGTTATTTTTGTGCACAAATAAAAGTTCTCGGAATGACCTGAAACTTCACGGAGTCACGTTTGGGAATTAATAAAAAATATTGGCGAAAGAATCAACAGAAGGAGGCCCACACCCTGTCCACAAGGGTGGAGGGCGGGCCCCCCATAGGGTGCGCCCCTGCCTCGTGGCCCCCCTGGACCTCCACCGACCTCAACTTCAACTCTATATATTCACATTTGGGGAGAAAAAAAATATGAGAGAAGGATTCATCATGTTTTACGATATGGAGCCGCCGCCAAGCCCCGTTCTTCCTCGGGAGGGCTAATCTGGAGTCCGTTCGGGGCTCCAGAGAGGGGAATCCGTCGCCATCGTCATCATCAATAATCCTCCATCACCAATTTCATGATGCTCACTGCCATGCGTGAGTAATCCCATCGTAGGCTTGCTGGATGGTGATGGTTTCAATGAGATTTACCGTGTAATCAAGTTAGTTTTGTTAGGGTTTGATCCCTAGTATCCATTATGGTCTAAGATTGATGTTTATATGACTTTGCCATGCTTAATGCTTGTCACTAGGGCCCGAGTGCCATGATTGCACGTCTAAACCTATTATGTTTTCATGAATATATGTGAGTTCTTGATCCTATGTTGCTAGTTATAGTCACCTACTACGTGTTATGATCTGGCAAACCCCGGAGTGACAACAGTCCAGACACTTCCCGGTGATGACTGTAGTTTGAGGAGTTCGTGTATTCACTAAGTGTTAATGCTTTGGTCCGGTACTCTATTAAAAGGATGCCTTAATATCCCTTAGTTTCCATTAGGACCCCACTGCCACGGGAGGGTAGGACAAAAGATGTCTTGCAAGTTCTTTTCCATAAGCACGTATGACTATAGTCGGAATACATGCCTACATTACATGGATGAACTAGAGCTAGTTCTGTGTCACCCTATGTTATAACTGTTGCATGATGAATTACATCCGACATAATTATCCATCATTGATCCATTGCCTACGAGCTTTTCACATATTGATCTTTGCTAAGTTACTTCTCCGTTGCCACTGTTACGATTTCTATAAAACTCCTACTCTTACTTTTGCCACCATTACATCTACTTCCATACTACTTTGCTACTAATACTTTGCTACAGATATTAAGTCTTTCAGGTATGGTTGAATTGACAGCTCATCTGCTAATACTTGAGAATATTCTTTGGCTCCCCTTGTATCGAATCAATAAATTTGGGTTGAATACTCTACCCTCGAAAACGATTGCGATCCCCTATACTTGTGGTTTATCAAGACCTTTTTCTGGCGCCGTTGCCGGGGAGCATAGCTCTGTTCTTTGAGTCACTTGGGATTTATATCTGTTGATCACTCTGAGGAATTTGAAAGATCAAAGAACCAAGATTTTTCCCTCAACTACGAGGGGAGGTAAGGAACTGCCATCCAGCTCCGCAGTTGATTCACCTTCTGTTTTGAGTAAACTTGCGACACCTACACCAACTATTGATTCTGATATGTCGCATGTTATTGATGATGCACTTCTATTATGCACGATGCTTATGATGATACTACTTCTCTGCTTGATGAGAATGTGCCATTAGGTGAATTTCTGGATGAACAACTTGCTAGGATTAGAGAGAATGAAATTACTGAAACTGATGATATTAATGAAAGTGATGATGAAGATTCTCCCCCTAGATATGAATTGCCTGTTGTACCTGAGGGTTATGTTATGGATGAAGAAACAACTAGAGACTTTATTGCTTGCAATGATAGATATGATATTAAGAAACTGGTAGCTAAGTTGAAAGAAAAGTCTTTGAATTCTAGAATGCAATACGACCTTGCTTTTGCTACTTCACCTATCTGTGTTACTGATAAGGATTATGTATTCTCTGTCGATCCTGAGTTACTTACTTTGGTTGAATCCGATCCTTTCTATGACTATGAATCTGAAACTGTGGTGGCACATCTGACTAAACTAAATGATATAGCCACCCTATTTACTCATGATGAAAAAAAATTCATTATTACTATATTCTTAAATTGTTTCCTTTCTCGTTAAAGGGTGATGCTAAGATATGGTTTAATTCTCTTGCTCCTGGTTGTGTGCGTAGTCCCCAGGATATGATTTATTACTTCTCTGCAAAATATTTCCCCGCTCATAAGAAATAAGCTGCCGTAAGGGAAATATTTAATTTTGTGCAAATTGAAGAAGAGAGTCTACCACAAGCTTGGGGAGGCTTATCCGATTACTTAATGCTTTGCCTGATCATCCTCTCGATAAAAATGAAATACTTGATATCTTTTATAATGGACTAACCGATGCTTCCAGAGACCACCTGGATAGTTGTGTCGGTTGTGTTTTCAGGGAAAGAACTATTGAGCAAGCTGGATTGCTATTGAATAATATTTTGAGCAATGATAATGCTTGGACACTTCCTGAACTAACTCCTAAGCCAACTCCAAAGAAAATGGGTATTCTATTTCTCAGTCCTCAAGATATGCAAGAGGCAAAGAATCTATGAAAGAAAAAGGTATTAAAGATGAAGATGTTAAGAATTTACCACCTATTTAAGAAATACATGGTCTTGATAACCCGACACAGGTAGTAAAGGTAAATTCTCTTTATAGATTTGATGAAGGTGATATTCCTCATAATAAGTCTGCTAGTCAATGCTTGGATGAGTCTGATAATTTCATTGTTAAACAAGAAAACTTCAATGCTTATGTTGGTAGACAATTAAACATAATGCTTATATGGTTGAACACTTGAGTGATTATATGTCTAGAGTTAAAGGTGACCTTAAGCTTATTAGTAAACATGCATCCATGGTTACCACTCAAGTAGAACAAGTACTTAAGACACAAGATGATCTGCTCAATGAATTAAATAATAAGAACAATGACAATGTTGTTAGAGTTATGACTAGAGGTGATAAAATGATCCAGGAACCTTTGTATCCTAAGGGCCATCCTAAGAGAGTTGACCAAGATTCTCAGAGAACTAATGTTGATGCAACTAGTCCTTCTAAGAAAAAGAAAAAGAATAAGGATAGGACTCTACATGCTTCTAGTGAAACTATTATAGACACACCTGAGAATCCCAATGATATTTCCATTTCTGAAGCTAAAACGCAATCTGGTAATGAACATGAACCTATGGATAATGTTAATGATGATGTTCATATTGATGCTCAACCTAGTAATAACAATGATGTTGAGATTAAACCCGCTGTTGATCTTGATAACCCACAATCAAAGACTCAACGTTATGATAAGAGAGAGTTCGTTTCTAGGAAGCATGGTAAGGAGAGAGAACCATGGGTTTAGAAACCCATGCCTTTTCCTCCTAAGCCATCCAAGAAAAAGGATGATGAGGATTTTGAGCGCTTTGCTGAAATGATTAGACCTATCTTTTTGCGTATGCGTTTGACTGATATGCTTAAAATGAATCCTTATGCTAAGTATATGAAAGATATTGTTACAAATAAAAGAAAGATACCGGAAGATGAAATTTCCACAATGCTTGCTTATTATATATTTAAGGGTGGAATACCCAAGAAACTAGGACATCCAGGAGTACCAACTATACCATGCTCCATTAAAAGAAACTATGTTAAAACTGCTTCATGTGATCTTGGAGCTGGTGTTAGTGTTATGCCTTTCTCTTTGTATCTTAGACTTGATTTGAATAAGTTGACACCTACTAGAATCTCTTTGTAAATGGCCGATAAATCAACTGCTACACCCATCGGTATTTTTGAGGATGTTCCTGTTGTTGTTGCAAACATTACTATTTTAACGGACTTTGTTATTCTTGATATTCCCAAGGACGACGGTATGTCGATCATCCTTGGTAGACCCTTTTTGAATACTACAGGGGCTGTTATTAATTGCAACAAAGGCAATGTCATTAATGGTAATGAACATACGGTACACTTTCTGAAGAAACAACCTCAAGTTCATAGTATCAATTCTATTGGAAAAATTTCAACTATTACTATTGGAGGTTTTGAATTCTCTATTCCTACTGTCAAAAAGAAATATGATATTCTTATTGTTGGGGACATGCATATCCCTGTTGAGGTAACATAGTGTTATTCGAAAATTCTTCCGTTTTATGTTATTCAGAAGAAGTTTGTTAACAAGACTTGATCAACCTTGTTAGTGGATTCCTTTTGATGAGCATGAGATGGATGAAGTTAGAAAGCACAACTCTCAGTACCAACCTCTTACTTTCTGTTATTTAGTTTAAATAAAGCAAAAATACTATTTTCTATCTATTTTCTGAATTATCCGTGCAATAAAAAAATACCCCGAAAATAAAAGTTCTCCAAATGCCTTGAAAATTGAGTATGATTTTTTAGAATATTTGAGAATTTCTGGCACATAGAACACATCAGGGGGACCCACCATTGGGTCATGAGGGTGGAGGGCGCGCTGTCGGTGTCAAAACCGGCGGATCTCGGGTAGGGGGTCCCGAACTGTGCGTCTAAGGCTAATGGTAACAGGAGGCGGGGGACATGATGTTTACCCAGGTTCGGGCCCTCTCTTTGGAGGTAATACCCTACTTCCTACTTGATTGATCTTGATGATATGAGTATTACAAGAGTTGATCTACCACGAGAATGTAGAGGCTAAACCCTAGAAGCTAGCCTATGATTGTGATTGTTTTTGTCCTACGGACTAAACCCTCCGGTTTATATAGACACCGGAGGGGGGCTAGGGTTACATAGAGTCGGTTACAGAGAAGGGAATCTACATATCCGATTTGCCAAGCTTGCCTTCCACACAAAGGAGAGTCCCACCTGGACATGGGATGAAGTCTTCAATGTTGTATCTTCATAGTCCAACAGTTCGACATAAGCATATAGTCCGGCTATCCGAGGACCCCCTAATCCAGGACTCCCACAGTAGCCCCTGAACTAGGCTTCAATGACAATGAGTCCGGCGCACAGATTGTCTTCGGCATTGCAACGCGGGTTCCTTCTCCGAATACTCCAAAGTAGATCTTGAACGCAAGAATCGTGTTTGACTCTGCAAAACAAATTCCACATACCACCATAGAGAGTACAATATTCCACGAGTCTAATCTGCTGACAACTTGTCCATAGTGTGACATCACGCCGCAGCCCGGTTATTATTCAAACCGTTTTTCCAACCTGCCACTACGCGTTTCGCGAGGCCGTTTCATTGGCACGTCTTGTCGAGGCAGAGATCGTGTCCCCTTATCATGGGATTCTCATCAATACGGGCGTGGGTAACCCAACCGCTCCATTAGTATGACTCCTTGGATTAGGCAAGTTCCAAACGGCCGCTCGGAGGACGCTTGACATTCATCCCCTTTATAAAGAGGCAAGACCTGTCCTTTTCTTTCCACGCTTGATCCTTCCCTTCCCCCACCTCGAGCTCCAATACCCAAGGCTCAGTCCAAGCACCCCGAACCTCCAACCATGTCCGGATCTAGCCTTCAAGGCCGGTGGATGGCCTCTTATGCCACAGAGGAGGACATCACGAAGCTTAGGGAGTCTAGGTACTTGACCACCGAAATCCTTCACAGGCTTCCTGCTCAAGGGCAGGTTATCCCTACTCCAAAACCCAACGAGAGTGTCGTATTGTAGGACCTTGAAGTATGTCTAGAGGGGGGGTGATTAGACTACTTGACCAATTAAAAACTTAACCTTTTCCCAATTTTAGAGTTTGGCAGATTTTAGCAATCTTTGGACAAGTCAAGCAATCATAACACAATTCAAGCAAGCATGCAAAGAGTATATGAGCAGCGAAGATTAAAGCATGCAACTTGCAAGAAAGTAAAGGGAAGGGTTTGGAGGATTCAAACGCAATTGGAGACACGGATGTTTTTGGCGTGGTTCCGATAGGTGGTGCTATCATACATCCACGTTGATGGAGACTTCAACCCACGAAGGGTAACGGTTGCACGAGTCCATGGAGGGCTCCACCCACGAAGGGTCCACGAAGAAGCAACCTTGTCTATCCCACCATGGCCGTCGCCCACGAAGGACTTGCCTCACTAGCGGTAGATCTTCACGAAGTAGGCGATCTCCTTGCCCTTACAAACTCCTTGTTTCAACTCCACAATCTTGTCAGAGGATCCCAAGTGACACCTAGCCAATCTAGGAGATACCACTCTCCAAGAAGTAACAAATGGTGCATTGATGATGAACTCCTTGCTCTTGTGCTTCAAATTATAGTCTCCCCAACACTCAACTCTCTCTCATAGGATTTGGATCTGGTGGAAAGAAGATTTGAGTGGAAAGCAACTTGGGGAAGGCTAGAGATCAAGATTCATATGGTAGCAATGGAATATCTTGGCCTCAACACATGAGTAGGTGGTTCTCTCTTAGAAATGGTAAGTTGGAAGTCTAGGTTTGTTCTGATGGCTCTCTCCACGAATGAAGAGGAGGTGGAGGGGTATATATAGCCTCCACACAAAATCTAACCGTTACACACAATTTACCAAACTCGGTGGGACCGAATCAACAAACTCGGTCAGACCAATTTAGCAAATCTAGTGACCGTTAGGATTTTCGGTGGGACCGACATGCAACTCGGTAGGACCAATATGGTTAGGGTTAGGGCATAATGTAATCTCGGTAAGACCAATTACACAAACTCGGTGAGGCCGATTTTGGTAATAAGCTTTCCAGAGAGTTGGTCAGGTAAACTCGATGGGACCAATTCGCTCATTTCGGTGAGACCGAGTTGTTACGAAAGGGAAACAGGGAGTTTACATTGCAATCTCGGTGGGACCGATCGCTCACTTCGGTTAGACCGAAACGTTACGAAGGGAAACAAAGAGATTACAATCCCATCTCGGTGAGACCGAGATCCCTATCGGTGAGACCGATTTGCCTAGGGTTTGTGGCAGTGGCTATGACATTTGAACTCGGTGGCGCCGGATAGAAAGAATCGGTGTGACCGATTTTGACTTTGGGTTTAGGTCATATGAGGATGTGAGAAAGTAGTTGAGGGTATTTGGAGCATATCACTAAGCACTTGAAGCAAGAGGCTCATTAAGCAACACCTCATCCTCCTTGATAGTATTGGCTTTTCCTATAGACTCAATGTGATCTTGGATCACTAAAATGTAAAATGAAGAGTCTTGAGATTTTGAGCTTGAGCCAATCCTTTGTCCTTGATATTTTGAGGGATCCACTTTCATCATCCATGCCATGCCATTCATTGAGCTTTCCTAAATAATAGTCTTGGAATAGCATTAGCACAATGAGCTATATGTCATTATGAATTACCAAAACCACCTAGGGATAGTTGCACTTTGAATCTCCCCCTTTTTGGTAATTGATGACAACATATAGATCAAAGCTTCGACAAATGATAATAAGATTGAAAAACATCATCGCTTTGAGAAGTATGTGATAAGCAAGAGCTCCCCCTAAATTTGTGCATAGTTTAAAATTTGCTTTGGACTGCAAATGCACAAGGAATTAGGCTCATGGGTTACTCTTCCATGTCACATACATCTTGGTGGAGCGCTCAAAATAATAAAGAATGAATACATGCAGTCATCACCAAGCAAAGTGAATGATCATAAAAGTATAGGTAAGATAATATCATTTAACAAGCATAAGTGTAGCTTATGATCAAACACATGATCATCAATGTCTCACAGATAATAGCATAGTATCTGAAGCAATCAAAAGCAAGCAAAGTTTAACTACCAAAGCAAGAGAGAACAAAAGCAACACACTCTCTCTCGAAGCCTATGGTCTATACATTTTTCTCCCCCTTGGGCAACAAGTTACCAAAAAGTTCATAGAAAATGCATAGTGCTAGATCGACTCTTAGGCTTGATCTTTAGGTGGTGGTGTAGAGATGGCTCCTTGGACGAAGGCTTCAGTTGATGTGGACGGAGCTGGAGGAGTTGGTGCTGGAGCTGGTTGCACTGGAGCTGTAGGAGCTGTAGCTGGTGCAGATGATGTGGCTCGTGTCATCACAGCACCTTGCAGCCTGACCTCTGAGCTCTAGGCACTCTAGCAAATGCATCGAGTGGTTGTCTTGCCCTTCCTCTCCTGCATGTCATCCTCGAGCTGCTCCACAACCGATCAATCTCGCCATTTTGACATCTAGATCATAGAATTTTGTTCCATGATTCTTTCCAGGCTCTCCTGGTTTTGAGTTAGGTGGCCAACCCTTCTCAATCCTCGTGTTGATGCTATCAAGTAACCAATCTGCTCCTCGCTTGTTCTTCAAAGTACTCAGATGCCTCCTCTTGAGTTGGCATCTTGGCAGCCTTCTCTCTCTTTGCTTTCTCCTTCTTCTCTTGAGCTTGCACTGATGATGGTTCATTCTCATTCATTACAACCTAATTGTCCTCAAAGTCTGGATAGATAGCAAAATGTTCCTTATCCAGCAAGTATGTTCTTGTGCCCATCTTTGAGTTAATCAACTCCTGAATCTGTGGGGCATACCCACAACCTCTCTTCTGGTCTGCAGCTGTCCTCTTAATGGTCTCAACAATGAGGCTCATGACCTTGAAATTTTGTGGCACATCAAACAAGTGTAGCAAGTTGATAGCATGCCCTCTAATCATGTTGTGGTCACCTGACTTGGGCAATAGAGTGTGCCTTGGGTGCTGGTGCAGCAACCTCATCTTCCTCTTCAGAGTCTCTCCTCATAGAGGGATTTCCAAGAACCTGTGCAGTAGTGGTTCTGGTTCTCTTCTTCTTCTTATCTTGACCAGCAGCTTCATCTTCTGATTCAATGGTAAACTTCATAGTTTCTCCAGTGGGAACTTTCTTGGGTTTGGAAGTTGTGACTCTTCTTGCAGGTGCCTCTTTGGGATCAGTCTTTTCAGGTACTTGAGTTGATCCTCTGACCTTCAGCATAGGTGTCCTCTTGGCAGGAACCTTCCTATTGAGTCCAGGCTTTGTGTTGTTTGCTGAGGCATACTCCTTTTTGAGCACTACCTTCTTGGAAGTAGCCTCATCTTTTTCTGCCATATAATCCTCATCCTCAGATTCTGAGGTTCTCTTCTTCCTTGTCCTGGTGGCAGCTTTGGGCAGATTGCTTGGGGTGCTCCTGCTGCCATCATCTGAAGTGCTAGAGGGACTAGTGCCCTCACTCATGTGATTGTGCTCTTCTGACTTGTTCTGACTATCACTTTGGTCTGACATGCTGCAAATCACTGACTGCTGACCCTGTGAATAGTTATAGATGAGATAGAATGGATGAGCATCACAAAATGCAGAGATTTTTGAAAAAAAATGATTCAAAAACTCAGTTTTAGTTTTCCATAGAAAGCATTTCAGATCAACCGATTTTCAAACTCGGTGATACCAAAGCAGTTTTGGAACCTAAACTGGTGAACTCGGTCGGACCGAGTCACAGTTCGGTGGCACCGAGACTGCTAGGGTTTCACAAAGTTCTAAAATTGGTCACACCGATTAGCAATTCTCGGTCAGACCAAGAGTTACTAGTGCAATGGCATTAGCCAAGTCGGTGGGTCCGAGTTTTTCAACTCGGTGGGTCCGAGATGGTTTCGGCGGAAACCTAACCCTAAATTTTCAAATCGCATCTATTCTAAGGATTGTATTGACTGGATAGGAGTGTTTCAATCGTGGCAAGAATCATAATGAACACAATGTGCTAGGAATCAGATGAGGGTAGCACTATGATCGATTCCATACCCTAGCTTGGCGATGAACTCGCTACGGCGGCAAAGGCGGGGGTGAATTACCTTGACGGCGGTGGATACCACCGACAGGAGGCGGCTGGCGACGAGGAGACGATCCGAAGACCCTAGAGGTAGAGCGAGCTATGCGCGGGCGAAGGGGTTTGGTGAAATTTTCCAAATTTTTGCCCGTGAGTATATATAGCCTGACCCTGTCGGTGTGACCGAGTGGAACAACTCGGTGGCACCAAGATGCATAACTGTATACAGTTACAACAACTCGGTGTGACCGAAAAGTTCAAATTGGTTGCACCGAGATTGAAAAACCTAGATCAACTTAGTGATCTCGGTAGGACCGAAATGGAGGAATCGGTCAGACCGAGAATCACAAAGAAGTTTTGGAAGTTTAAGTCTATGACGAATCGGGGACTCCGAGTGCTCCTCACACAGAGTGGTTCGAATCTGACTTGATCAAATTTTGTGATGTAGCATGAATAGAGTTTGAGACAAGAAAAGCATAGAAAGCTAGAGAAGGTTCTTAGGCATTCTTGTCCATCCACTTGGCAAAAAGAAAAAGAACCCAAACAATCAAAGCAACAAGTGGATGTCCTCGAATGAGTAAAATATGCAACCAGCATGTTCACGCAATAGAATGGCAAATGAAATATGTGGCAAAGCATGCACAACCAATTCTAGCATCTATCAAACAATTGGAGATGACTAGGTCATCTATATATGAGTATATTGACTTAGGAGTCAAATGAGAACATTTGATCATAGGTCATACTCATCGTTTAAGCTCAAATGGGGTTACCACTTTTACATAATGCATTGATGTGTTCACACCATTAGAGTTGCTTTGACTCAATTCTTAGAGTTAAGCTCCCCCTAGATATGAGATCCCCTTTTAGAGGGATGAACTAACCTTGGGTTTTGTCGATGATGACTTCATGTAGGTGTTGAAGATGTGGATGCTCAATGTTGATGTAGATCATTTGGAGCAATCCTTTGGAGTGATTTGCACTTTCAACATACCTACATGGGTTAGTCCCACAAGGAACAAACAAGAATATCCATAGACATAGAGTGATGCACACACAAGATGATGTCCATGAAATCATTAGGTTACCTTGTCCCTTGCCTTACCAACATGAGGGTTTGTGACTCCTTGAACTAGTGCAAGCTGTGGAAGTTGATTGCACTTGTCCTTGCCATAATGATATGAGTGAAGAATGTTGGCGGAGTCACCCTCAAGAACTCTCTAGTTCTTCTTCTTCGGATCCACATCATCTTGATGGGAATCCTTGGAGTTGTAGTTGTACTTGATGAAGTAGAACTTGACGTAGTCTTGGGAACCCACTTGACCAAGGCCTTAGGTGCTTCTTCAAATGCATCAATCTCCTCTTGAAGCTTGTCCTTGCCTTTGTTCTTGTGGTCTTGTGGTGGAAGATCATCTTGTGCTTGTGTTCCTTGAAGGAAGTAGGATCATACTTCTCTTGTTGAGGAACAAACTTCGTCTTGGGGTATTGATCTTCTTCCCACTCAACTCCATTGGCATTGAACTTTCGTTCAAAACCAACACCTTGATTCTTCCAGTGCCTTCCTTGCTTGCGTACAATTTCCTCGAATTGCTTACTCCCGGCAAGGCTCTTGTATACACCTTTCTCTATAATTCCCTTCAATAAGCTATTTTATTGCTCAAGTGTAACTTGGCTAAGAGAATCATTAGTGGAATCAAGAGAACTACCAAAAGCAACAATATTGGATTTGGCATTATTATTGTTACTACTAGAGGAAGGATCTTTCTTGTACTTGTTACTAGACTTGACTTGAGGCATGTAAGTAGATAAGAGTAAACACTTGGCAATGTAAGAAGAACTTTTCTTAGGGAGATCATCATTGATTGCTTTTAAGAACTCATGCTCTTGCTCAAGATTGAGATTTTCAAAGCGTAACTTCTCATGAGCCCTTAAAAGTTCTCGATGATCTTCGAAGATAGTTTCATCAGCTAACTTAAGAGTGTTTAGTTCTTTAGTTAGAAGCTCAATCTTCTCCTTATCATTGTTATTCATTTTATCTTGATTAGCATGATTAATTGACGTTTCATCATAGTATTCATCACTAGAGTTGTCAACAAGTAAATCATAATCACCTAGCAAGTCATCTTCATCACTATTGAAATCAACATACTCGGGGTGTGTTACCTTTGGACCTTTGGCCATGAAGCATCTTCCAATTCCTTCATTTGGTGAGTCAAATATGTCGAGGAGTTGGTTGACACAAGTGCTAGACCGCAACACCTTCATCTTGAGTATATTCGAGTCGGATTGATAGCTTCTCTCGGAGTGATTGTCGGAGTCGGAGCGGATACCCATTCACCAACATGAGCTTGATGTCTTCGCTTTGTGTAGCTCCTTGATGACTTGTCCTTCCTTTCTCAATCCTTGCTTCTCCGTGATTGTCTTCGCTCATAACGATCATCTCTACTCCTCCTCTCTCTTGGTGGTGATTCTTCTCTTTTGCTTCTTCTTTTGGAGAATCTTCTTTCTTTTGTAGGGTGTCGTACACTCATTGAATAGTGTCCGGTCTCCCACAATTGTAGCAATTGCGCCTCGACTAGAAGATCTTTTGTCATTGTAGTACCTTGACTTAGAGCTTCTTTCTTTGCTTCTACTCTTGTAGAATTTGTTGAAGCTCTTTACCATTAAGCTCATTCATTGGAGGTTTGTTTCTCACTTGATGATGTGGGGGCTTCACATGAGGCTTTGTAAGCACCACTTGACTTGTTGTGAAGTTCCTCCTTATCCTTGAGTGACATCTCATGAGCAACAATTCTTCCAATCACTTCCGTTGGCTTGAGATCTTTGTAGTTTGGCATCATTTGGATCAATGTGCACACGGTATCATACTTTCCATCCAATGCTCTTAGGATCTTCTTGATGATGAATCTGTCGGCCATCTCTTCACTCCCTAAGCCGGCAATCTCATTTGTGATAAGAGCAAGCCTAGAGTACATTTCAGCGAAACCTTCACCATCCTTCATTTTGAACTTGTCAAGCTGACTTTGGAGCACATCCAACTTGGATTCCTTGACGGAGTCAGTACCTTCATGCATATCAATCAAAGTATCCCAAATTTCCTTTGCATTCTCAAGACGGCTGATTTTGTTGAATTCTTCGGGGCATAAGCCATTGAAGAGGATATGACAAGCTTGAGCATTGTATTGCAGCATCTTCAATTCTTCCGCGCTAGCTTCACGGTTCGGCTCTCTCCCATCAAAGAATTCACCTTGCAAGCCAATACACACAATAGCCCAAACAGCGGGGTTATGTCCAAGAATATGCATTTTCATCTTATGCTTCCAACTAGCAAAATTAGTACCATCAAAGTAAGGACCTCTAGGGTGATAATTTCCCTCGCTAGAAGCCATACTCTCCTAGGTTGTGAAACCAAGGCTATGACCACCAAAAGCTATGGAAATCAAAGCAAATGGAGACCAAAGCTCTGATACCACTTGTAGGACCTTGAAGTATGTCTAGAGGGGGGTGATTAGACTACTTGAACAATTAAAAACTTAACCTTTTCCCAATTTTAGAGTTTGGCAGATTTTAGCAATCTTTGGACAAGTCAAGCAATCATCACACAATTCAAGCAAGCATGAAAAGAGTATATGAGCAGCGGAAATTAAAGCATGCAACTTGCAAGAAAGTAAAGGGAAGGGTTTGGAGGATTCAAACGCAATTGGAGACACAGATGTTTTTGGCGTGGTTCCGATAGGTGGTGCTATCGTACATCCACGTTGATGGAGATTTCAACCCACGAAGGGTAACGGTTGCGCGAGTCCACGGAGGGCTCCACCCACGAAGGGTCCACGAAGAAGCAACCTTGTCTATCCCACCATGGCCGTCGCCCACGAAGGACTTGCCTCACTAGTGGTATATCTTCACGAAGTAGGCGATCTCCTTGCCCTTACAAACGCCTTGGTTCAACTCCACAATCTTGTCGAAGGCTCCCAAGTGACACCTAGCCAATCTAGGAGATACCACTCTCCAATAAGTAACAAATGGTGCGTTGATGATGAACTCCTTGCTCTTGTGCTTCAAATTATAGTCTCCCCAACACTCAACTCTCTCTCATAGGATTTGGATCTGGTGGAAAGAAGATTTGAGTGGAAAGCAACTTGGGGAAGGCTAGAGATCAAGATTCATATGGTAGCAATGGAATATCTAGGCCTCAACACATGAGTAGGTGGTTCTCTATTAGAAATGGTAAGTTGGAAGTCTAGGTTTGTTCTGATGGCTCTCTCCACGAATGAAGAGGAGGTGGAGGGGTATATATAGCCTCCACACAAAATCTAACCGTTACACACAATTTACCAAACTCGGTGGGACCGAATCAACAAACTCGGTCAGACCGATTTAGCAAATCTAGTGACCGTTAGGATTTTCGGTGGGACCGACATGCAACTTGGTAGGACCGATATGGTTAGGGTTAGGGCATAATGTAATCTCGGTAAGACCGATTACACAAACTCGGTGAGACCGATTTTGGTAATAAGCTTTCCAAAGAGTTGGTCAGGTAAACTCGATGGGACCGATTCGCTCATTTCGGTGAGACCGATTTGTTACGAAAGGGAAACAGGGAGTTTGCATTGCAATCTCGGTGGGACCGATCGCTCACTTTGGTTAGACCGAAACGTTACAAAGGGAAACAAAGAGATTACAATCCCATCTCGGTGAGACCGAGATCCCTATCGGTGAGACCGATTTGCCTAGGGTTTGTGGCAGTGGCTATGACATTTGAACTCGGTGGCGCCGGATAGAAAGAATCGGTCTGACAGATTTTGACTTTGGGTTTAGGCCATATGAGGATGTGAGAAAGTAGTTGAGGGTATTTGGATCATATCACTAATCACTTGAAGCAAGAGGCTCATTAAGCAACATCTCATCCCTCCTTGATAGTATTGGCTTTTCCTATAGACTCAATGTGATCTTGGATCACTAAAATGTAAAATGAAGAGTCTTGAGCTTTTGAGCTTGAGCCAATCCTTTGTCCTTGATATTTCGAGGGATCCACTTTCATCATCCATGCCATGCCATTCATTGAGCTTTCCTGAAATAATAGTCTTGGAATAGCATTAGCTCAATGAGCTATATGTTGTTATGAATTACCAAAACCACCTAGGGATAGTTGCACTTTCACGTAATCATCTCTCACTTCCTCCGAGGGCTAGGCTTCGGTCTTCATCCCTTTGTTAGAGGGCTCATGTTCTATTACGGGCTAGATTTTCATGATCTAGCTCCAGATTCCTTCCTTCACATCTCAACGTTCATCGTTGTGTGTGAGGCCTTCCTCCGCATTACCCCACACTTCGGCTTATGGCTCAAGACCTTCAATGTGAAGCCGAGGATAATTGACGGGCGACACGCGGAGTGCGGAGGCGCTATAATAAGCAAAGGTGCCAACGTTTTATGGCCAAAGGGTTCCTTCCTGGAAGTTTCCAACCTATGGCAACGGGAGTGGTTTTATATCACAGCACCCCGAGGTAGAAAGTGGGCGGCCGCCCCTGCCTTCCGTTCCGCTCCTCCGCCACAGCTTGCATCATAGGTCAACAATGGGCTGGACTGGGGATCGGTTGATGACGTGTGGACATTGCAAAGCCGCATTCAGGATTTCATCAAGAAGGACATCAGTCTTGTCAAAGTAATCCAAGTAATGTTAGTTCGTCGGGTCCTGCCATGCCAACGTCAACCTCTCCATAAGGACCGCGAACTGTTCAGCACTTCTTCGGTATGACGCTCGAAGGGTTGTATCAATTATTCTTCGGATAACGAATAAAGTGTCCGGACACAATAGAGGATGCCTCGATTGCAACCATCCAGATACCCAGGTAAGTAATTCCACAATCGAACATGCTGTCATTACATTTGCCACAACATTATCCTGAAAAAGCATCCTCGGCCAGGGCTGGATAAGAAAGGCGGAGAGGATCAGGTGTTCGGCTCCCCTTCCCGAAGATTCAGCGGATCCTGTACTAACCAGGATGCTGACTCGTGCACCTTACCAAGTGCCATCAGGGAAGGACACGAAGAGGAATGGGGAAGCCGAAAGCGGACTTCAAACTGGAGGTACGTTACGCATTGTAACTGGGGAAATTGGTACTCCTGTGTCAGAGGATGAACGGGGAGGAGAATCTAGTATCCCCTCTTCCCACGGGAAGAAAAGGGCCGCCCCCGAAAACTTGGAAGCAGAGGTCTCCAAACGAGGGAAGAAACCTTTATCAGGGGGCCCTGCCCCAGAGGGCAACATTGCTGCACAGTGCCCACAGGGGGGCCAGCCATTAACCAAGCCGTAAGGGAACAAAGGTGCTTTGTAAGCATACCCCGTTCTTTTCCTAACGACTGAGATGTACGTTTTGTAGTTCGGCGTATAGCCTCCCTCAACAATCTTCTTCCTTGGGGGATCTTCTTCTGGAGATGATGGAGAGCGAAACGCCTCCTCCTACTTCTCTGCCCTATAAGGCGGACGACCCTGAGGTGTCGTCCCGGAGGATCTCTCCTGATCCGCAAAGGCCAGAAGGTAACTCTTCGGCTGCCCGAGGTTTGGGGTGTTCGGCTCCTAGAGAGACCAACAGAAAAAGCCCCGGACTGTCCGATATATAGCCGGACACATTGACGGGTCTTTTGCGGCAAGCGCCTATCTCTAAGGCACATCGTACCTTAATGGGTACGTTGGTTGAGAGGATTTTGTCCGCAAAAAGCAGATTGAATGAAGCTTTTACGAGCCTGCTAAGAGGCTTTGAGGTACGTAATGTGATATTTTTTGATTGTACCGTAAACGCAAGGTGCACTGTGTATAGGTAGTAGCCCCTGAGACTCTGGTTGCCATCCAAACGGGGCGAACAGAGGATCGAAAATAGAAATAATCTCAGGTAACGATTTTGCCAATTTTGTACACAGGCGGCTGCAGCCCCGGTAGCTGCCCGGGCTGCCGAATTTGCCGAACTGAAGTGGCAACTTGATGTGGCGGATGAAGACATCAGCTTGTGAACAAACAGCTTGACGAGGCATAGGGTATGTATATTTGGGTGGTTAGCGAATTTAATAAGAGCATGATGCTCGAATTTATAATATGCTTTGACTACAGATGGTGCTGCTGATGTGGAGACCCTTCGGGCTGAGCTTGCCCAGGCCAAGGAGCACGCCAGGATAAGCAATGCGGCTACCGAGAAGGCAGCTGGTGAATTAAAAGCTGAACAGGCTGCTCATCGCCAAAGTGAGGATAGAATGGCCAACATGGCTCTTGAGCTACAGAATGCCGCTAGCCGATATGAGCTTCTCGAAAGGGAAAACCAAGCGAAAACGGCTGACCTAGAAAAGGCCTTACAGGCAGCAAAGGAAACTTGCTCTGAGATCAGAGCGGCTCAGGAGGAGCTCCGGCAAGCTGGTGAGATCGCGGCTGGGAAGCCCTTTTTATTGTGAACTAAATTCGGTGATCCGAAGTATGCCCCTCTTGATCAATTGTGGAGTTCTCTAGACGCATACTTGGATTTGTCAAAGAGTGTTACCGATGCGACACAGTATTTCCGAGATCAAGAAGATAATGAAGCAGAATGGTTGTTCTGGTCTCAGTTCAGTACTCCAAGGCATCCGCTGCTATTGAACGAGCAAATGGCCGAATGGGCCGAGCTCCATAGGTTATCCGGGCTTGCCATGATGGCTGTCGTGGATCGCCTGTGGCCAGAGGAACCAAGTCCGGATAGTTATTTTTGTTTGGTGCAACGATTTATTCGTGTTGTGCCGCTGTCGTGGGGGAACGAGCACCTATGGGGCAGGGCCCCTTTTCGGTCCGGCAGGGAGCGGAGGGCGCACGAAGAGCAGATCAAGGTCGAGCACGCGAGGGATTTTACCCAGCTTCGGAGCTCTCCGGAGAGATAAAACTCCTACTGCTGCCTTGTGTTTCTATTTTGTTCTTGCTCAAGAGCATGGGTGTGTTGTAGTTTCGAATGAGTCGAACCCCTTCTACGTGCGCATGGGCCTCCTTTTTATAGTCTAAAGGGGTCACCGACAGGTGGCAGCGTAGAAAGAGGGGTAAAAAAGTAAAAACGCGGGTTGGTACAACCGCTATCAACAGTGCCCTCTACCTAACTCTGACGGCAGGGGACAAGGGCATTTAATGCCTGTCCGGTCGCTCCAACAGTGCCGGAAGCGACCGTTAGGGGCGCCACCGATCGCCACAATGGCCTCCTAGTCATCTTCACTTGCCACCTCGCACCGCTGGGCTTCATAGCTACCCGCCACGTGCACCAGGAGCGATCCTGCGGTGACACGTCGTCGGATGCGCTGGAGCGTGGGCGCAGAGTGGTGGCTTCACCGCGGCAAGCGCCTTGCCGCGGTCGCTGACTTGTCGCACCCGCGAGCTTGTCGCTCGCCGGGTCTTGCCGGAACGCGCGGCGCGTCGCAACAAGTCTCTTGACATGCCTTGGTTGGCCTTCCCGGCAAGCTCCTCTTGCCGGGGTCTTGTCCTTCCCGGCAAGCTCCTCTTGCTGGGGCCTTGTCTTCCCAGTTAACACTTTGTTCATGAATGGCAGTAATAGGAATGACGAAGGATCTTGGCGGACGCCCGTCAAGCCTTGCCGCGGGATGCTGCGACTGCCCGTGCCCAAGTTCGGGGTAATAAGGTACCCCTATCTTAGTACACCGACAGAGCCCCGGCTGGGCCATACACGGTGCCGAAGCGCCATTGGGCGGTGCCCAAAACAGGCACGGCACGCGCGCCTGGGTCCAAACCAAATCCACTCAGATTCACCGCGCCCTCCCAGAATGGCACGCGCCAATCGCGCATTGTGGGAGAGATCGTGGTAATTTTAACTCAGAAATGCGAACGCCGCCTCCCCTGTTTATAAGCAGAGGAAACAGGGCCGTTCCCCCACCTTCGCCACTTGCAGTTCCTTCCTCCGAAAGCTCCGCCGCTCCCCTTCGCTTCCCAAGCCGAAAGAGAGCAGCGCTCTGCCGCCCGTCGACGCCGTCGCCCTCGACGCCTCCGCGCTCCCCCGCCGCTTCCGCCATGGCTCCGAAGACCGGCAAGGGCACGAAGTCGAGCACCAAGTCGGCCGAGGCGCTGCGGCTTGAGGCGCTGCGCAAGGAGCGAGTGCTTCCCCCCCCCCCCCCGAGCTCACCCCGAAGGCGCTGCGGGAGGAGTTCTACCTCTTTTGGTCGACGGAGACGCGGGCGCATCCGCGCACGCCGGTGCTCTCCGCCGAAGCTTCCACCTCGAAGCGGTGCCCAAAAGGGTACTATTTCTTTCCGGTGTTCTTCTACTGTGGGCTCTGCCCACCTTTTTCTGATTTTCTCTGCGACATCATGAATACCTATGGGTTTCACCTTCTTGATTTCACCCCCAACGCCATTCTGGCAATGGCGGTTTTCGCACACCTCTGCGAGAACTTCGTTGGCATCCACCCAAATGTTGCTCTTTTTCGCCACTATTTCACCCCCCGAGCCGAGAAAGGAGAGCCATTGGCCGGCGGAATCGCCTGGACCTCACGGATTGGCATGAAGGAGGTGTATCTGGCGGGCGAGCTCCGCAGCAAGTGGGATGAGTGGAGGGCGGAGTGGTGCTGGATCTGTGATGCCAATCCGCAGTCATTCACCAACCTGCGTCAGACCCGGGTAGTGCGCGGCGGCGACTAGAGCTCTCTGTCGCCGGACGACGCCAAGCTGAAGATTGCCACTACCCGAATCCTCCAGCTCAGGCTTGCCGGGCTCACAGCAGGGGCAGTTGGCGCAGATTTCCTTTGCCGTCGCATCGCCCCTCTACAGAAGAGGGGGAGGCCCGCCTGGATGTTTGGCGGCCCGGCGGATATCATGAGGCTGCGTCCAGGCCTCAATTTCAACTTCACAGTTCTGGAGCTTGACGGGATGCTGAAGGAGCTGTTCAAGCATGACGCCAACCATCCAGAGTGGTTCAGGCTGCCGCAGGGCGTCATCCCATTGTGCAACAACTCCCAGCGCGATCGCATCTGCGCAATGATGCCAGAGTGCGACTCGCACGGGATAAGCCCAACTTGGATGTAGCCCGCCGATGACGTCGTGCGGCAATTCTTCGACGGCTTGACGGAGATAGTAGTCAATGCCGACGAGCATAAGCTCCTCACCCGCGACACCACCGACGACGAGATGCGGTACATCGCCAGCAGGGCCGAAGAGGCGGCAGCAGCCGCCGCCGCGGGTGAGTTTGGCTTCACGCTGGAGGAGGCAGAGGCGGCCGAGGCGGCAAGCCTTGCCGACCGGGAGGACCTTGCCGGAGAAGTCGTTGGCGAGGGGGAGCCCGAAGCCGAAGCGAGCGAGCCCGCCGAGGGCGCAAGCGGCCAGCCGTCTTCGAGCAGCTTGCTGCAGGCGGAGCCCCCAGCGCAGCCTCAATTCCAACCAAGAAGGCGCCTCCGTCGAGTTGGAGATACAGCAGGGCGACAGGCAGGCCAACAGCCGCAGCGTCGTGGGACGCGCTCCTCCGCGGCAAGTACCGTTGCCGCGGGAGCATCTCAGGCCGTGCCGGCAACTGAGGCGGGGTCTTCCCGGGCTGCCACGCCTGATCCTGCTGCAGCTCCCGGCAAACGTCGAAGGGAGCCCACTCCTCCGTCACACCGCGCAGAGAGGGTACCGGACTTCGACCTCTCCGCGCTGAGCTCTGATGGTGATGAAGAGGAGGAGGAGGAGGAGTAAGACTTTTTTCCTTGTTGTACTTGGTCTTCTCTAATGTTTGTTGCTGTTTGTCTTGTATCTGATTTGCTTCTCTCTGAATCCCTATTCTATTTCAGGACTCTGGCCGAGAGAGCGGCGAAGAGGGCCAAGGTCCCTGTGGTTGTCATCGAGGACGATCCTGCTGTGACGGCAGAGGATACGTCCGAGACTACCTTGACGGACCCGGTTCCTTCTCCTCGCAGCAGCCCCCAGCACAGCCCCCAGCGTAAGTGTTTGGTTCACTTTCTGTTGTGGGGCGCGCCTGGGTGCTTCTTCTTTTGCTGACATCTTGATTGCTGACCCATTAGTGTAGGAGCAGAGCAGGCTCATCAGGAGCAAGCAGGAACCGCCCCGGAGGTGCTGTCTGCTTTGACTGCGCCGCCAAGGGGCGATTCCCCGACAAGGGAGCGCTCCCCAGCAAGGGAGAGGTCCCCGACAAGGGACGACACCAATGAGCCCTTGGTGGAGGAGCCCATGGTCACGGAGCCCAGCACAGGTAACCTTCGTTGTCGGAAATCTTCCCTTGGGTTCTTCTTCTGATTTTCTTTCTTCTTTTCTGGATGTTTCCTTGACTTTTCCTTCCTCTCCCTGTCCTCAGATCCCCCTCTTACAGATCCGATGGAGATCGAGGCCACCGGCGAGGAAGGCGCACGCGGCAATACTAAAAATGCCGCCGCTGACGAGGAAGAGGCCGGCACCGATGAACCCGCCGATGAAGAAGCCGCCAAGGCTCCTGGTGCAGGAGCTGGCGAGGGGTCCGGCGATCGTACTGACAACCCGGAGGGCACAGGAGCGTAAGGCGCTGCACCGACCGCCGACCCCTCCGCCGCTGATGCAGAACCGGGCTCCGAGGAGCCCCAGCCAGGCGCTTACTTGAAGGCCGGCGAGGGCGTGTACATCAAGCTTCCCTGGGCGTCGAGCTCCAGGGCGCCGGTCGAAGGAGAGGAGTTTAACGGGGAAGTACTCGCCTCTGCTGGGCTGGCAATGGTTGACGTGCCCAGCAGCAGCAGTGGCGAGTCCGAGGAGGAGCAGTTGCTCTGGAAATTGGTGTCACTCTACCGCGCCTGGCAAGCGAAGCTTGAGTCCCGGGAAGCGCTTGTCGCGCGGGCGGGAGTTGACATAGAGAAGCATGCGGAGGAGCTCAAGAGCCGCAACCAGGAGGCCCCTCGATCCATTGCGGAGGAGAGGGCGCAACTTGACGAGGCAAAGAAAGCGTTCATCCTGGAAAGGGCTGAGGCTGAGGAGCAGCAGAGGCTCGCCGCCGAGGAGATGTCCAGGCGGGAAGGTGAGCTGACGCAGAAGAAGGTGAACCTGGACAGCCACGAGGAGGAGCTCGACGCGCGGGAACAATCACTTGGCGGGGCACTCAAGGAGGCAAAGGAAGCCGCCGCGGCCGCCAAGGCCACCAAGAAGGAGTTAGAGGTAAAAGTGGCGCAGCTGGAGGCGGATATGGGAAAGAAGAATGAAGAGCTTGCCGCACTCCAGCGCGAACGCGAGAAGGATGCACTTGCCCATGGCGATCTGCAAGTTCAGCTCGTCGAGAAGGTCAAGGAACTGAACGCCGCTAAGGACTCAAGCGCTGATCTGGAGATGAAGCTGACCACCTTGACGGAGAGACTGGACGCCGCCAAGAGGCGAGAGGATGACTTGAAGAAGGAGCTCAAGGGCAACGAGGAGCTGCTGACGAGGGCCGCTGAGACCCAGAACACCTTCAGGGCTACGGTGGAACTCTGGACAGAGGGCCTCGTCAACATTGCTGCATCCATCGACGAGGAGCTGGCGGAGCTGGACTTGGCGGGCTTCGGGTACCCCACTGATGAAAATCTCCAGCCCAGCGCCAAGCTTACGCTTTTCTTCAAGGGTGTGGTGACGGCTCTCCAGCAGCTCCGGGAAAGGATCCCGAAGAAACTGGCCGACGAGTCGCGCGCAATCTGCGCCAAGCTCTTGGAGAAGGTGTTGGTGAAGATACTCTTCCGCAACCCGGGCATCGACCTCACCCGCGTCCTCAAGAAGCTGCCGGCGGGGGCTAATCTTGAATAACTCAAAGCCATTGTCGCACCCATTGTGGACAAGGTGAATGAGGTCAGGAGGATCGACGGCGAGCGCGTGGATTAGGCCACCCTTCTTCTCCCTTTTTCTAGCCGCTGCTAGATATGTTATAGGAACAATCCATTAGATGTGCGGCAAGTTACTTATTGTAATATAACTTTATTCTGGGCAATGCTTGCTATGTTATTTCCTTTACTTGATTCCATCCCTTCTATGTTTTTGCCCTACGCTTTTAGGGAACTTGCCGGCGCAAGCACACATGCCGCGAGCGCTGAGTGCGGAACATCAGCAGCTTGCTGGTGGTGTTGCATCCGGCAAGAAACCTTGTGGGGGCTAGTCGCAGCACACTTTCATTGTTGAGCGGACTCGAAACAAAGTAAGGGCGCAACTTAGCCACGAGTCGGTTCCTCCGCGCACAGGTTTTCCATACAAGGCACGGTCGTTCAAGGAACATAACTTAAAAAATTTTAAAACTGACTATGCTCAAACTTTGGCAACTTAGCTTTTCTGTCGTCTCTGTCCTAGCAAGGCTAGATTCCTTTGAACGACGCCTGGCCCACACCTTTATCTTCTCCTCCCCCCCCCCCGGTGAACTTGTGGGCGGAGGAACCTTCTTTTTGAGAAGAAAGAAGAGAAAATAATGATATGGAGCCTTAAGGCTTGTTACCGCTTACCGGGAGCAGGTGCTGCACAAAGTGTCAGATAATACATGCGAAAAAGAAAATGGCACGGAATTTGACAATATGTGCTGAGCATACGATCTTTATTTATGCACGGGATCTGCGCCCGGCTTTGTACAAAGGGTTACATGCAACAGCGGCAAGGCTTGTACAAAAGGTGGTTGCCGGGACGGCAGGTTCCGGCAGCCGCGCCTTATGGGTAAAACTTGCGAAGTGCTCTATGTTCTAGGAGTTGCTCACCGGAACGCCATCTTTGGTCTCAAGGCGGACAGCGTCAGGCCTAGTGACTCGCTTTACCCGATAAGGGCCTTCCCACTTCGGCGTCAACTTGTTGGAATTCTTGGCGGATTGAACACGCCGAAGAACAAGGTCGCCTTCCTCGAAACTTCTGGCATTAACTTTGCGGCTATGGTTGCAGCGCAAAGCTTGCTGGTAGCGAGCAGCTCGTACAGCAGCCTGGAGACAATCTTCCTCGAGGAGCAGCGCGTCATCTTGCCGCAGCTGCTCTTGCTCAAGCTCATCATAAGCGAGCACTCGAGGCGATCCGTATACGAGTTTCGTGGGGAGAATTGCTTCTGCCCCATAGACTAGAGCAAAAGGCGTCTGGCCAGTGGCTCGATTTGGCGTCGTCCTGATCGACCAAAGAAACACTGGCAGCTCCTCGATCCAATTTCTTCCGCACTTGCGCAGCTCGAAAGTTAGTTCTGGTCTTGAGCCCGCAGAGCACTTCAGCGCCCTCTCCGCTTGACCGCTGCTTCTCGGGTGAGCAATGCGAAGCGCGATCTTTGCGCCAAGATCTTGGACATACTGCATGAAGGTGCGGCTCGTGAATTGTGTGCCATTGTCGGTGATGATCCCGTTAGGGACTCAAACGGCAAACAATTGACCTAAAGAACTTGATCGCCGATCGTCTGTCACCTTCCTCATCGCTTCCACTTCAGGCCACTTTGTGAACTTGTCGATTGCAATGTACAAGTACTCAAAGCCCCCGACAGCTCGGGGAAACGGGCCGAGGATGTCGAGCCCCCAGACCGAAAATGGCCAGGATAAAGGGATTGTTTGGAGAGCTTGAGCTGGCTGATGTATCTGCTTGGAGTGGAACTGGCACGCTTCACACTTGGTTACTTGTGCAGTTGCATCCTGGAGGGCTGTCGGACAGAAGAAGCCTTGTCGGAAGGCTTTGTCGGCAAGTGCTCTTGCGCCAATGTGGTGACCACATATACCTCTATGTATCTCCGCCAACAGCTCCTGTCCTTCTTCCCGGGAAATGCACTTCAATTTCACTCCGTTGAATCTTCTTCTGTACAGTATGTCATCGACAAACTGGTACATACTTGATTGCCGGGCTACTCTCTCCACTTCCTCTTGCTCCTCGGGAAGTTCTCCTGTTTGGAGGAAATGGACGATCTGCTGTGCCCATGCCGGAGCTTGTGGCTCGACGACAAGGACTAAAGGCACAAATGTCTGCCAACGGAACATCTGCTTCTACGGCAAGAATCTGGGATCCTGCCGGAGCATGATGCTCCCCGGCAAGCGTGTCGGGACACAACTTGTCGGGAGCGTCTGCTTCAACGAAACAAACCCTAGGGCTTGTCGGAGCAGACTGCCCCTCAGCACTCTTTGTGTTGATCCTGGTGTAGGATCGAAAGTATGTCTAGAGGGGGGGTGATTAGACTACTTGACAATATAAAAATTCAGCCTTTTGATAAAGACAAGTTTTTGGCAAGTTCAAAATGATGATCAAGTCAAGTATCACCCTACACATGCAATTCTAGAGTATTGGCAGCGGAAAGTAAATTGCACATGTAGTAAAGAGAGGTGGAGAAGAGCAAACGCAATTTGGAGACACGGAGATTTTTCTCGTGGTTCCGATAGGTGGTGCTATCGTCAATCCACGTTGATGGAGACTTCAACCCACGGAGGGTAACGGCTGCGAGAGTCCACGGAGGGCTCCACCCACGAAGGGTCCACGAAGAAGCAACCTTGTCTATGCCATCATGGCATACGCCCACGGAGGACTAGCCTTACTCGGGTAGATCTTCACAAGTAGGCGATCTCCTTGCCCTTACAAACTTCTTGGTTCAACTCCACATCTTGACGGAGGCTCCCAAGCGACACCTAACCAATCTAGGAGGCACCACCTCCAAAAGGTAATAGATGGTGTTCATGATGATGAACTCCTTGCTCTTGTGCTTCAAATGATAATCTCCCCAACACTCAACTCTCCTCACCGATTTGGCTGTGGTGGAAGAAAGGATTGAGTGGAAAGCAACTTGGGAAGGCTAGAGATCAAGCTTCATATGGTGGGAGTGGAGCTACTTGATCTCAACACAAGGGTAGGTAGTTTTCTTCTCGAAATGTAAGGTAGGAGTGGTAGTTCTTTCGATGGCTCTCTCCACTAATGAAGAGGGGGTGGAGGGTATTTATAGCCTCCACACAAAATCCAACTGTTACACACATTTGACCAATCTCGGTCGGACCGAAGTTGACAACTCGGTGAGACCGAAAGTTCAAATCTTGAACGTTGGGATTTTCGTGGGACCGAAAATACAATCTCGGTGAGTCCGATTCTTCCAAAGACTAGGGTTTGCCAATCTCGGTGGGACCGACTTTATCATCTCGGTGACACCGATTTGATGACGTATGTTACGTGCTTGGCAACACTAGTTTCGTGAGACCGAGTTCGAATCGGAAAATCCGAAATTTCTAGTGTTTGGCTTTATGGCTGAGGTGGTTCATCTCGGTGTGACTGAGTTTATGGAATCGGTGGGACCGAGATTACTTATGAGTGTATGTTTGAAGTGAGAGGTGCCGATAGTTTAGGAGATATATCACTAAGCACTTTGAGCAACCAGATCATTAACATAACCTCATCCCTTTAATAGTATTGGCTTTCCTATGGACTCAATGTGATCTTGGATCACTAAACCAAAATGGAGTCTTGAGCTTTTGCCAATGCTTGCCTTAGCATTTTGAGGGGTCCACTTCTTCACCATTGCCATACCCATATCACTGAACTTTCTCAAATGATTCTCAAGAAACTATTAGTTCAATGATATATATGTTGTTATTAATTACCAAAACCACCCGGGATTAGTTGCACTTTCAATCTCCCCTTTTGGTAATTGATGACAACATATAGATCAAAGCTTCGACAAATGATATAATCAATGAATAATATCGTCGCTTTGAGAAGTATGTGATAAGCAAGAGCTCCCCTAAATTTGTGCATTATTTAAGATTTGCGCTTGAATGCAAATGCACAATCGATTAGGATCATGGGTCACTCTTCCATGTCACATACATCTTGGTGGAGCGCACAAAATGATAAGAATGAATAGCATGCACCCAATCACCAAGACATGAGTAAATGGTCATACAAGATATGAATAGCATATGATAAGCATTAAGCACACATTAAGGCATAGTACGACCAAGCACTCATCAAAGTAGAGCAAACGAGTATCAAACACACGGAATGTCTCAAAATCTCAAAAGTATCTCAAAAGACCGCAAATAAACGAAAGAGCAAAAGCGCAAAGACAAAGCACTCTCTCTCTCGAAGTCCTATGATCTATACAATTTCTCCCCCTTTGGCAACAAGTTACCAAAAAGTTCGAAAGGTATAGAGCTAAACGTCACTAGGGACTCTGCTGGCGGCTCCTGTCTGGATTGATGGAGTTGAGATGGCTGCATCTGCAAAGGCTTCAGCTGATGTCTGTGGAGCTGGAGGAGTGGTCACTGGAGCTGGAGCTGGAACTGATGGAGCTGTGGGAGGTGCTGAGGCTGTAGTCCTGGTGTCATCCTTCGAATAGCAGCTGATCTGGGTCTTGTGGGAACCAGAGCAGGCTATTCATAATCATCCCGACTAGGTCATCTGCATCTCACGCATGAGCTCTTCCTTCTCCTCTTTGCTTCCTCGATATCTGCCTCAAGCTTGTTGACGGTGACTTGCACTTCAGTCAGCTTCACATCCAGAGCATGGATCTTGTCTTCAACAATCCTCTCAAGACTCTCCCGAGACTGCATAATGCTGGCCAGCGTTGTTCAATCCTCCGGGTAGCTTCAAGGAGCTGCTCTCCAACACTCTTGGTTTAGCTGCTGCTGCTGCTTCCTTCTCGACTTTAGCTTTCTTGGCAGCTTCAGACTTTGCTTGACCTTCAACAGACGTTAGGTCCTCCTCATCCATCACAACTTCATTGTCCTCATGCTCAGCTGCAGTGGCAAGTGTGGTCTATCCAACAAGTAGGTGCCCGTGCCAAACTTGGCATTGATAAGCATCTGAATGTGCGGGGCAAATCCACATGACCTCTTCTGGTCTGCTGCAGTCCTCTTGATAGTCTCAACTATCAGGTCCATCACCTTGAAAGGTGCCTTCTGATCAAGTATATGCAGCATGTTGATAGAATACCCTCTGATCATGCGATGATCTCTAGACTTGGGTATCAAGGTATGCCTCAGAATTGTGTTTGTGGTAGGTAGACCTGCCTGGAGATGATACACTGAGCCGAGCTTCCAGATCTCTACATCCTTGGCTGGTACCTCATTGTACATGATCTTCATAGACTCATGGTTCTTCTTGGGAATACCATAGACATCAACATCATCCTCTCTCAAGACTTTGGAGCATTCAGCAAGGCTGCCCATTCTTCAACAGTTGAAGAGAATCTTTGGCCTTCATCCATCCATGTGATCTTACCATCCGGATAGAAATGAGCAAAGGCATAGAATTGCATGATCATCTCATCATTCCAATCACAACTTCGACCAACAAACTCAGCAACACCACATGCAAGAAAGCTCTCATGCACATGTGGAAAGAAGTCTCTGTGCTTTTCACTCACAATGTATGCCCACCAACATAGCGAGTATCTGCAATAATGGGCTTCTTGTCCATCAAGATAGCCTCATAGAAGTCCTGCTGCTCTCGGTGTGGAACCTTGGATCTACAGCAGTTCTTCTCCTCACAAATATGGATCAGCTTGTCTCCATAGCCGAGACCTTTATCCTTTCTTTCCTTCATGTTCTCAGCTCGAGGATGAGCATCATTGTGAATTGGCAATTTCGACGAAGTTTCAAGAATACAGTGCCTCATCATCCGACTCAGCTGGTGGCACATTGTCTTTCTTCTTCTCTGAAGCTGGGATGTTCCTCACAGTTTTCTTGGGCTTGGCAGCAGGCTTGGCTTGAGCTGCCTTTGCTGGAGCAGAAGGCTTGGGCTTTGAAGGTGCTCCTGCCCTGATGGCATCACCCATGAACTTAGACTTCTGAGGAGGAGGCTTGGGTGCTTCCTCATCATCATCATCATCTGCTGCTTCATCATGCACAATCCTCTTCCTCTTGGAAGTTTTCTTCACCTTGCCTGAAGTTTCCTCTTCCATACTCAGCTTCTTAGCAACAAAGGACTTCTTCACTTTATCGGTGCCTTTCTTGGTTTGTTGCCCTTGATGCTCTTTGGCAACCACTTTCCTCTTTGGCTTGGAGGAGATTTCTTCCTCAAAGAATGAAATCGAATCTTCTTCATTAGAATTCTTCTTCTTCTCGCCCTGGTGGCTGCAGGAGGCAAACCACTTGGTGTGCTCCTTTCACCATCATCCTAAAAGCTGCTTGGCCTCGTGACTAGTGCCCGCCTCGAATTTCAGCAATTGGTGACTCAGACTGTTCGGCTGTCACCGCATCCGACATGGCCGACAACCTGTGAATAGATTAGGTGTAGGCAGAGTAGAAGAGTTATCACAAACTGCGAAGATTTTGCAAAAAATGAGTTCAAATTTCAGTTTTAGGTTTTCACAGAATGCATTTCGGTCGATCGAGTCTAAAATTCGTGAATCCAAGTGTCCTAACAGAACCATTCACACCACTTTCGGTTGGACCGAAATGGGTTTCGGTCTTGCCGAAAACACTAGGGTTTCACTAAATCCTCATTTCGGTCGCACCGATTTGCACAACTCGGTTGGACCGAAAAGTGCAATGGTAATGGCCAGAGGCCAAATCGGTCATACCGAGAATGTAGAATCGGTCTCACCGAGATGTGTTCGGCGGAAACCTAACCCTAAAACTTTTACTCAATTTCGTTCTAACGAACTAATCTGCTGGATAGGAAGATCTCAAACGTGGCAAGATGCTAGGCAAACCAATCGTGCATAGAATCGAGGTTGAAGCACGAGAGGATCAAACTCACCCTAACTTGGTGGAGTTCTCTCTGGCGGCAACAGCGCGGAGAGAATGTCCGCTGACGGCGACGGAGACCTGCGGCGAGGGCGCACAAAGCGGCATTTACGGAGACGATCCGGAGACCACGGCGACGGCAAAGAAGGGGTGTGGGGCGGGCGTTTGAAGTAGGAATCAATGCGCGCGACCCACGGAGTATTTATACCCCTCTGCTGTCGGTGGGACGAGTTGTAAAACTCGGTGGCACCGAGATGGATAACTGCAGGCAGTTACACACTTCGGTCACGCCGAAAAGTACAACTCGGTTTCACCGAGGTGAAAACTTAGATCAATCCAAGTGCTTTCGGTCTGACCGAGTTTGGGTTGGTCTGACCGAAATTACTTAGAAGGTTTTGGAATTTTAGCCTTTGACGGATCGGTGGCTCCGAGTGCTCCTCACTCGGTGTGTCCGAAAATGGCTTGTTCAAAGTTTGTGATATAAGCATGAATAGAATTTGAGACAAGAAAGCATAGATAACTAGGGGAGGAAATTAGGCATTCTTGTCCATCCATTTGGTCAGAAAAATCCAAAAAGACCAAAGCAACAAATGGATGTCCTCGAATGGATAAAATCATGCGTCCAACATGCTCACACAATAAGATAGCAAATGAAATATGTGTCAAACATGCACAAACAAAACACTAGCTACTATCACACAATTTGTCGATGACTAGGTCATCTATATATGAGTATATTGACTTAGGAGTCAAATGAGAACATTTGATCATAGGTCATACTCATCGCTTAAGCACAAGTGGGGTTACCACTTTTACATAAAGCATTAATGTGTTCACATCATTTGAAGATGCTTTAGCTCAATTCTTTAGAGCAAAGCTCCCCTAGATGTGAGAACCCTTTAAAGGGTCAAACTAACCTTGGGTTGTCGAGAAGACTTCATGTAGATGTTGAAGATGTGGATGCTCAATGTTGATGAAGATCATCAAGAGTTGGGAGCAATCCTTTGGATTCGGCACTTTCAATACCTACATGGGTTAGTCCCACAAGGAACAAACAAGGATATCCATGGACATAGATTGAAGTTCACAATTGATGATGTCCATGAAAGCAATGATTACCTTGTCCTTGACTTACCAACAAGAGGGTTTGTGACTCCATGAACTAGTGCAAGATGTGGAAGTTGATTGCACAAGTTCTTGCCAAAATGAATGTGAGTGAAGTATGTTGGCGGAGTCACCCTCAAGAACTCTCTAGTTCTTCTTCTTCGGATCCACATCATCTTGATGGGAATCCTTGGGGTTGTAGTTGAGCTTGACGAAGTAGAACTTGACGCTTCCTTGGGAACCCACTTGACCATGGCCTTAGGTGCTTCAATGAATGCATCAATCTCCTCTTGAAGCTTGTCCTTGCCTTTTAGCTTGTGGTCTTGTGGTGGAAGATCATCTTGAGCTTGTTCCACATTGGAAGAAGTAGGATCATACTTCTCCTTTTGAGAAACAAACTTTGGAGTGGGATATTGACCTTCTTCCCATTCAACACCCTCGGCGTTGAACTTTCGCTCAAAACCAATTCCTTGATTCTTCCGTGCCTTCCTTGCTTGCGAACAATTTCTCAAAGTTCTTGCTTCCGCAAGCTCTTGTAGACACCTTTCTCTATAATCCCTTTCAATAAACTATTTTCTTGCTCAAGTGTAACTTGGCTTGAAACATTGTTAGTGGAATCAAGAGAATTACTAGGAGCAACAATATTGGATTTAGCATGGTTATTGTTACTACTAGATGAAGAATTTTTCTTATGCTTGTCATGCTTAGTTTTAATAGGTGGCAAGAAATTAGACAAGAGAAGTCGTTTGGCAAGATATGAAGAACTCTTCTTTCAAGATCGTCATTGATTGCTTTTAGAAACTCATGTTCTTGCTCTAGATTGAGCTTCTCGAGCGTAGCTTCTCATGAGATCTTAGGAGCTCTCTATGATCTTCTTGAGTTGTTTCATGAGCTAACTTAAGAGTGTTTAGTTCTTTAGTTAGACGCTCAATCTCCTTCATAGCATTGTCATTCGACTCTTCTCGACTATAAAGACTACTAGCATGTTCATCATTACTAGGCTCACTAGATTTGTCATGTAAAAGCTCATCTTCACCAAGCAAGTCATCCTCATCACTATCAAAGTCAATGAATTCAGGGTGTGATACCTTGGGGCCTTTAGCCATGAAGCATCTTCCAATTCCCTCATTTGGTGAATCAAATAAGTCATAGGAGTTGGAGTTGGAGGACACGAGAGCAAGACCGCAACACCTTCATCTTGATCAGATTCGAGTTGGAGTGATAGCTTCTTTCGAGTGATTGTCGGAGTCGGAGCCGAGACCCATTCACCTACATGAGCTTGATGTTTTCTTCTTGTGTAGCTCCTTGATGACTTGTCTTTCCTTTCCTAATCCTTGCTTCTCCGAGAGGGTCTTCGCTCATAACGATCATCTCTACTCCTTCTCTCTTTCCGAGGTGACTCTTCTCTTGAGCTTCTTCTTCTTGGAGATTCTTCTCTTCTCTTGGGGAGCCGAACACTCATTTGAGTAGTGTCCGGTCTTCCACAATTGTAGCAGTTTCGATCATGACTAGAAGATCTCTTTTCATCATATGATCTAGACTTTGAGCTTCTTTCCTTGCTTCTACTCTTGTAGAATTTGTTGAAGTTCTTCACCATTAGGCTTATCTCTTCATTGGAAACTAGCTTGTCACTTGAGGTTGTGGGAGCATCAATTGTAGCTTTGTAAGCACCACTTGACTTGTTGTGAAGCTCTTCCTTATCTTTAAGTGTCATCTCATGAGCAACAATTCTTCCAATGACTTCGGTAGGCTTGAGATTCTTGTAGTTTGGCATCATTTGGATCAAAGTGCACACGGTGTCATACTTTCCATCCAAAGCTCTGAGAATCTTCTTGATGATGAATCGGTCGGTCATTTCTTCGCTTCCTAAGCCGGCAATCTCATTTGTGATGAGAGCAAGCCTAGAGTACATTTCAGCGACTCCTTCACCTTCCTTCATCTTGAACTTGTCAAGTCGACCTTGAAGAACATCTAGCTTTGATTCCTTCACGGACTCGGTACCTTCGTGCATTTCGACCAAAGTATCCCAAATCTCTTTTGCATTCTCAAGATGGCTGATTTTGTTGAACTCCTCGACACAAAGCATTGAAGAGAATGTCACAAGCTTGAGCATTGTTTTGCAACATCCGCAATTCATCCGCAGTAGCTTCATGATCCGAACTTTTCCTTCCTCAAGAACTCACCTTGCAAGCTAACACAAATAATGCCCCATGCGGCAGGGTTATGTCCAAGAATATGCATTTTCATTTTATGCTTCCAACTAGCAAAGTTTGAACCATCAAAGTAAGGACCTCTACGAAAATTACCCTCACTAGACGCCATACTCTCCTAGGTTGTGAAACCAAGCTTATGGAGTCCAATGCAATGAAAACCAATACAATGGAGACCAAAGGTCTGATACCACTTGTAGGATCGAAAGTATGTCTAGAGGGGGGGTGATTAGACTACTTGACAATATAAAAATTCAGCCTTTTGATAAAGACAAGTTTTTGGCAAGTTCGCAATGATGATCAAGTCAAGTATCACCCTACACATGCAATTCTAGAGTATTGGCAGCGGAAAGTAAATTGCACATGTAGTAAAGAGAGGTGGAGAAGAGCAAACGCAATTTGGAGACACGGAGATTTTTCTCGTGGTTCCGATAGGTGGTGCTATCGTCAATCCACGTTGATGGAGACTTCAACCCACGGAGGGTAACGGCTGCGAGAGTCCACGGAGGGCTCCACCCACGAAGGGTCCACGAGGAAGCAACCTTGTCTATGCCATCATGGCATACGCCCACGGAGGACTAGCCTTACTCGGGTAGATCTTCACGAAGTAGGCGATCTCCTTGCCCTTACAAACTTCTTGGTTCAACTCCACATCTTGACGGAGGCTCCCAAGCGACACCTAACCAATCTAGGAGGCACCACCTCCAAAAGGTAATAGATGGTGTTGATGATGATGAACTCCTTGCTCTTGTGCTTCAAATGATAATCTCCCCAACACTCAACTCTCCTCACCGATTTGGCTGTGGTGGAAGAAAGGATTGAGTGGAAAGCAACTTGGGAAGGCTAGAGATCAAGCTTCATATGGTGGGAGTGGAGCTACTTGATCTCAACACAAGGGTAGGTAGTTTTCTTCTCGTAAATGTAAGGTAGGAGTGGTAGTTCTTTCGATGGCTCTCTCCACGAATGAAGAGGGGGTGGAGGGTATTTATAGCCTCCACACAAAATCCAACTGCTACACACATTTGACCAATCTCGGTCAGACCGAAGTTGACAACTCGGTGAGACCGAAAGTTCAAATCTTGTGAACGTTGGGATTTTCGGTGGGACCGAAAATACAATCTCGGTGAGTCCGATTCTTCCAAAGACTAGGGTTTGCCAATCTCGGTGGGACCGACTTTATCATCTCGGTGACACCGATTTGATGATGTATGTTCTGAAGCTTGGCAACACTAGTTTCGTGAGACCGAGTTCGAATCGGAAAATCCGAAATTTCTAGGGTTTGGCTTTATGGCTGAGGTGGTTCATCTCGGTGTGACTGAGTTTATGGAATCGGTGGGACCGAGATTACTTATGAGTGTATGTTTGAAGTGAGAGGTGCTGATAGTTTAGGAGATATATCACTAAGCACTTTGAGCAACCAGATCATTAACATAACCTCATCCCCTTTTAATAGTATTGGCTTTCCTATGGACTCAATGTGATCTTGGATCACTAAACCAAAATGGAGTCTTGAGCTTTTGCCAATGCTTGCCTTAGCATTTTGAGGGTCCACTTCTTCATCATTGTCATACCCATATCACTTGAACTTTCTGAAATGATTCTCAAGAAACTATTAGTTCAATGATATATATGTTGTTATTAATTACCAAAACCACCCGGGGATTAGTTGCACTTTCACCTGGGGACCTTCTTGGCGGCGGCTTCGGGTAGCTCTGCCGGAAAGTAGTCGCCAGTAACCAACTTTCTCTTCTTGCTTTGTCCAGTTGATGGTGTTACAGATGGCTGAATCAGCTTGAGCACAAAAATCCCTGGTTCCACAGGTAACTTAAGTGCGGCACATTTTGACAGGCCATCTGCAATGTCATTCTGAGCTCTCAGAACATGTTCCATTTGCAGGCCGTCAAAATGTTCTTCTAGCTTCCTTACTTCATCAATGTAGGCTTCCATCAACGGACTCTGATAATCTTTGTTAACTTGGCGGACGACAAGCTGCGAGTCACCCCTGACAATAAGCTTCTTGATCCCAAGGTCTGCGGCAATCCTGAATCCGGCAAGCAAGCCTTCATACTCTGCAGTATTGTTTGTTGCTTGCTCCTTGGGAAAGTGCATTTGGATCACGTACTTGAGGTGCTCTCCGGTGGGTGCGACAAGTAGCACACCCGCACCGGCGCCTTGCAGCGAGAAGGCACCATCAAAGTACATAATCCACTCCTTGCTCGCTTCCTTGACGGGGATGCTCTTCTCCGGAGTTTCTTCATCAGGTGTTGGCGTCCACTCCGCTATGAATTCTGCCAATGCTCGGCTCTGAATAGTTGAAGTACTTTCAAACTTGAGGCCGAAGCTTGACAATTCCAGTGCCCACTCGACAATCCTGCCCGTTGCCTCTGGATTCTGTAATATCCTCTTCAATGGAAAGCGAGTGACGACTGTGATCTCATGTGCCTGAAAGTAATGGCGCAGCTTCCTCGAGGCCATGAGAAGGCCGAAAAGCAACTTCTGCACACCAGAGTACCTTGATCTAGCACCCTGTAGAAGGGAGCTGACAAAATAAACTGGGCGCTGCACCATCTTCTTCTGTTTTTCTTCCGGCAGCTGCACAGATCCATCCTTGTCGGGACCAGAGCTTGACGGGGAAGCCCCCTGCTTGTCGCTGGACTCGCTTGCCGCGGTTGCTGGCTCATCATCCGCCTCCCTCTCCGCTATTAACACAGCACTAACCACTTGATTGGTTGCCGCTAGATACAGCAGCAACTTCTCTTGTGGCTTAGGTGCGACAAGTACCGGAGTGGAGGATAGGTGTTTCTTTAAGTCCTGTAGCACAGCCTCCGCTTCCGGAGTCCATTTAATTGGACCTGCCTTTTTCAAGATTTTGAAAAATGGAAGGGTGCGCTCAGCAGACTTAGAAATGAACCTACTGAGAGCAGCAACACAGCCGGCAAGTCTTCGCACATCCTTGACGCGCTTTGGGGCTTCAATCTGCTCGATGGCCTTGATCTTGTCGGGGTTGGCTTCAATCCCCCTCTGGGACACAAAGAACCCGAGAAGCTTGCCGGAAGGGACTCCAAACACGCACTTCTCTGGATTCAACTTGAGATTGATCTTGCGCAGATTTGCAAATGTCTCATCCAAATCTAGGATCAAAGTTTCTCTGTCCTTGCTCTTGACCACTATATCATCCATGTAAGCTTCTACATTTCTGTGCAGCTGTGGCTCAAAAGCATGACTGACTACTCTTGCAAATGTTGAACCGGCATTCTTTAGTCCGAAAGGCATTCGTACAAAGCAGTACGTGCCACATGGAGTAATGAATACGGTCTTCTCTTCATCCTCTTCCGCCATGAAGATCTGATGGTATCCTGAGTATGCATCAAGAAACGAAAGCAGATCACATCCTGCCGTGGAGTCGACAATCTGGTCAATGCGCGGCAAGGGAAATGGATCTTTGGGACAAGCTTTATTAACATCCGTGAAGTCAATACAAAGCCTCCACTTCCCATTCGCCTTGCGCACGACTACTGGATTGGCTAACCACGTTGGATGGAGTACTCCTCGAACGAGGCCTGCTGCTTCCAACTTCTTGATCTCTTCTGCAATGAACTCTTGGCGTTCCACCGCTTGCTTCCTGACTCTCTGCTTGACGGGCCGCGCGTGGGGACAGACGGCAAGGTGGTGCTCAATTACTTTCCTGGGAACACCGGGGATATCAGATGGTTGCCATGCAAACACATCGACATTCGCCCGCAGGAAAGCAACGAGCGCGCTTTCCTATTTAGGATCAAGCGTGGCACTGATGGTGAAGGTACCACCAGTGCCGTCCTCCTTGGCGGCCACTTTCTTGGTCTCTGGTGTGGTTGTCTTTGCCTTCTTGCACTTGCCGGTGGAGCTCGATGGTGCGTCCTCGACGGTAGCGCAGCACTCTGAAGAGGTGCGCTTGCCGGAGTGGGCATCAGAGCTACTCTTGCCGGACTTGGTCTTCTTCTTCCCCCAGGGAGCTTCACCGGCAAGTGGTTTGTGTTCAGCTGCGGCTGCTGCTTCCCGGTAGATCTTGTCGGTACAGACAAGTGCATCTTTCTTGTCGCCATGGACAGAAATAACACTTATCGGACCAGGCATCTTGAGCACATTGTAAGCGTAGTGAGAGGCTGCCATGAACTTGGCAAGCGCTGGACGGCCGAGTATCCCATTGTAGGGCAATGGGAAATCAGCAACGTCAAATGTGACTCTCTCTCTGTCCTGAAATTTAGCTCGCTGCCAAACGTCACTGGCAGTGTGATCTTCCCCTTGGGCTTGCTCCTTCCCGGGTTGATTCCTTGAAAGGTACCAGTCTCTTCGAGCTCGCTGTCGGGAATCTGGAGCTTGTTGAGCACCGCGAAGAGATCAGATTTAGGCCGGCCCGCCGTCAACCAACATCTTCGTGACCTTGAGGTTGCGGATGGTTAGCGAAACCAACATCGGCAAGCACCGACCGCGGTGATGCGATCGGGGTGATCCTCAACATCAAAGATGATGGGCGTCTGGACCACTTCGAGGGCTTGCGATTCGACTAATGGTTCTGCTGCATTTACCTCCGCACCCATCGCTTGAGTTGGCGGTGCAAGGTGTGCATGCAAGCACCGCCGTCAACGCACAAAACCTCATTGCCTTCGAAACTCTTGCTCGTCGGTCTCATCCTCGTCCATCTCATCATCCTCATCTTCGTCTTCGTCCTTGTCGCGCCACGGGAGGTCTGTCCCCTTGCCGCTGCTTGCCTTTGCTGCAGCGCGCCCTCCCGGCGGGGCGCTTCTTTCCGGATCCTCCGCCACCTTCCTGGGCCTTCTCCTTGTCGCGACGCTCATATTCAGCTTTCTGTAGCTCTGCCATCTGCTCAACCTTCTTGCAAGCTTGGAGTTCATGGCCCTTGGTGCGATGGATCTTGCAGTACTGCTTGCTGGAGCCGTCCTGCTTGTCGGCAGCCACCACAGCCTCACCGGAGTCGCCAGCTTTGGCCTTGTCGGCGCCGCCTCCGTTGCCGGACTGCTCGACGACTAGCACATCCTTAGCTTTCCTCTTTCTGTTATTCCGCTTCCGGTTCTTCTTTGCCGGGGGGTGTCCTCACCGCCGATCCTACGCTCCTGCGTTCTCTCCGGGAGTTTCCTCCCTCTTCAGCCGTGCACACTTGTCGGCGAGCATATAGCTTGCGACATCTCGATATTGCACATCGCCATCTCCTCCCTCATCCTGCGGTGACGCACGTTCTAATGGAACGCGCTGATAACCGCGGCAGGGTGGACGTCTGGGATGTTGCGCTGCACTTGGCTGAATCTCTGTATGTACTTGCGCAGGGGTTCTCCTTCTTTCTGGGCGAGCAGATGCAAATTGCTCTCCTGGCCATGGGGTTTGTGGCCGCCTGTGAAGGCGCCGACAAACTGATGGCACAGGTCCGCCCACGAAGAAATGGAGTTGTCCGGCAAGTGCATGAGCCAAGATCTGACGTTGGGTTTGAGCACCAGGGAAGTAGTTGGCGAGATCTTCTCGTCGCGCCCGACAGCCTCGCACCGCGATGGTGTAGACACCGAGGAACTCGGCGGATGTATCCTCCCATCGCATTTCTCGGGTACATCTGGCTTGAAGTTCTTGGTACTGGGCCACTGGACTTGCCGCAGCCCACGGGTGAACGCAGGGCAACCTACCGCGTACAGCAAGTCACCTGGTTCCCCTGGCGCATGCATATCGACAGTGGGCCCAGCGCGCTGGTCGGACTGACGTCGCGCTTCTCTTCTGCGCTCGATGCGAGTACGAGCGTCTTCGTGTCGTCGTTCTTGGAGAACTTGGCATTTATCGCGGCGAGCTCGCGGGTCTGACGACGCGGTGGAGTCGGTATCAAGGTTGACCCGGCGAGTCGGCAATTTTGGCCTTCGAGGCGGGGAGTGCACGGTGGTGGCACCCCCAGCGGTCTTGTCGGCATCGGCTTGCGCCTGGGCTTCTTGCTGGGGCTTCGATGTGCTCGGTTGCCGGGGCTTGTCGCCGTTGGCGAAGCCGATGAGGCTCTGAATCATAGCCCTCGGCCGTCGATCTTGTGCGCGCCGAGGGTAATCTAGAAGCAGCCGGCTCGGGCGGCGCTTCCTATGGAGTCTTAGGCGGCGGTGGCGAGCGATGCGAGGTGCGGGATATGCTCAAACTTCTAACAGTGTTAGAAGGAGCAACATCTCGCCCAGGCGATCGTACTGCGCTCGTGCCAGCGTGTTGACGTGCATGTTGGCCTTGAGCGTCCCGCGATCCGCCAGCTTGGCCTTGTTGCAACGCGAGCACGGTGCTAGGAGCGCCGTGGCATTGTCGATCTTGCACCTCCTGGGAGGGGTGCGGTGGATGTACAGACGTAGAAGCTTGCGGGGCCTTGTCCTTGGACCTGGTGACGACGTGAGTCCCACCATGGGCACCCGCTCCTCCGCCGGCGTCTTCTCCGCCCGTTTGCTCCGGCGGCGGTGGAATCGACGTGGACGGAGCGGCCACCTTCGAAGGCTTCTTCTTCGGTGGCATGTCGATGAAGATGTTGATGTAGCGCGCGCAGAGACCGGATCAGGTTCGCACAACCTCGACGCCCCCTACCTGGCGCGCCAAAGATGTCGTGGGGGAACGAGCACCTATGGGGCAGGGCCCCTTTTCGGTCCGGCAGGGAGCGGAGGGCGCACTAAGAGCAGATCGAGGTCGAGCACGCGAGGGATTTTACCCAGCTTCGGAGCTCTCCAGAGAGATAAAACTCCTACTGCTGCCTTGTGTTTCTATTCTGTTCTTGCTCAAGAGCGTGGGTGTGTTGCAGTTTCGAATGAGTCGAACCCCTTCTACGGGCGCATGGGCCTCCTTTTTATAGTCTAAAGGGGTCACCGACGGATGGCAGCATAGAAAGAGGGGTAAAAAAGTAAAAACGCGGGTTGGTACAACCGCTATCAATAGTGCCCTCTACCTAACTCTGACGGCAGGGGACAAGGGCATTTAATGCCCGTCCGGTTGCTCCAACAGTTCCGGAAGCGACCGTTAGGGGCGCCACCGATCGCCACGATGGCCTCCTAGTCATCTTCACTTGCCACCTCGCACCGCTGGGCTTCACAGCTACCCGCCACGTGCACCAGGAGCGATCCTGCGGCGACACGTCGTCGGATGCGCTGGAGCATGGGCGCAGAGTGGTGGCTTCATCGTGGCAAGCGCCTTGCCGCGGTCGTTGACTTGTCGCACCCGCGAGCTTGTCGCTCGCCGGGTCTTGCCGGGACGCGCGGCGCGTCGCGACAAGTCTCTTGACATGCCTTGGTTGGCCTTCCCGACAAGCTCCTCTTGCCGGGGTCTTGTCCTTCTCGGCAAGCTCCTCTTGCCGGGGCCTTGTCTTCCCAGTTAACACTTTGCTCTTGAATGGCAGTAATAGGAGTGACGAAGGATCTTGGCAGACGCCCGACAAGCCTTGCCGCGGGACGCTGCGGCTGCCCGTGCCCAAGTTTGGGGTAATAAGGTACCCCTATCTTAGTACACCGACAACCGCATATCGACGCTGTCAAGCGGTCGGCATGCATAGAGGGTGCGCGGATGGCCCTTGCCCGTGTTAACACATACTGGGCGAGGATGGAGGCCACCGATATTGCAACCATGGGTCCACCCGGAGGCCAGGACTCGCCCGAGCACTATTTTGAAGAAGTCTTAGAAGGTGCCCGTTTGATAGAGGCTCAGTGCTCAAAGAATATCATATTCGAATGACATGTATCTTGATTGTAAAAACAATGCTTTTGATAATAAATGTTATATTTATGCCTTTGCTTGTGAAGTATTGTAGTGCCTCCTGTGCGACCGTTTATGTATATATGTATATAACCTGAAAGTTTGCAGTCGTCGGCTTCAGCCCCCTCGCGTATAACGCGGGGGTGTTCGGCAAAGCACGTAATCACACTTGATCCAACGTCTTGGTCCGTTAAGGAGGTGGTAGCACGGTGAACGAGGCAATTGGACTATATAGCTTTAACACTTTCACTTAGCCATAGGAGTTTGATGGTGGGGCTACTATATAGCCCCTGGTATGTCTGCGTTTTTATCAGAATACGATGTGTTTACATACGTGACCGGGAAACCGGTCCTTCGTTAATGCAGAGGAATAGCGAAGATTCCGCTGAGTCATCGAGTGGTTGACTAGTCTCTCGCTTTATCATGACAATCAGTTTTCGGCTTTCTCTACTGAGGTGCTCATCCGGATGAACCAGGGCACAATCGCAGTAGTCCTCCCTGTGCCTCCTTAGCCGATAGAGCGGAACGTAAGGTAGCAAAACATGGGAGCCGGGCAAACCCAACTATTGACCAAAGACATGATTCAGAGATGATGCATATAAGGCCAAACTCGCGACGCCGAACACTCTCGAAGGTATTCATACTTTACAACATATACTGGGCTGAATACAGCCCTCGATAATGCACCCTGAATTTCAAGGTACGTGCGTCAATCCGGCGTGACGAAAGAGCGCCTGTGGTGCGAGCATAGATCTCAAAAACACACTGGTTGCTGGCTTTGTAACGTCTATTTTAGTACGGCGAATCATAAGCTCGCCGATAACGCCAGTATCCTCTTGGTCATTTTAAGTGCCAGGAGGGTGTGAGACAACAAGATACAATAAAAAGGTTTACACAGGGTCTTAATCTAAAAAGAAACCTTTGAACGGGGCCCTGCTGCATGTCTGCGTCTTTGTCTCCGTTGTGCCGTATCCTTGAGGGTATAGCACGATAGTCATCTGTAAAAAAAAGAAAAACCCAGGTGAAAGAATCTAGTGTGACCGCGCGTAAAGTTGGTTTATTTTAATGAACCGTAAAAAATGCAATCTCTTGAGTGCAAATAGGATCAAGCCGAACTATGGACCTGTTACATGCGGGCAGCCCCCTGACGGTGTCCTGGACTCGGGGGTACTCACCACGTCGTCTCCCGATCAGTTAGATTGGGCCGAGGACCCCCATGGCTGTATACTCATGGACCAGTTCAGACAGCTGCCGCATACAACGAAGATTCCACAAGACTTGGTGATCAAGACAAAGGACTCCTCCCCACCGGCGTATTCGACCAGGACTCTTGTTATCCTGGGCCTTTGGTGCATTATATAAACCAAGGCCAGGCTAGTCGATAGATCATTATGACATTACTCATCATACCTCTAGGGCTTAGACCACAACTTATGATCTCGAGGTAGATCAACTCTTGTAACCCTATATTCATCAATATCAATCAAGTAGGAAGTAGGGTATTACCTCGATAGAGAGGGTCCGAACCTGGGTAAACATCGTGTCCCCTGTCTCCTGTTACTCATCGATCCATGACACACAGCTTGGGACTCGCTACCTGAGATCTGCCGGTTTTTACACCGACAATGGTGCTTTCATTGAGAGTTCTGCTGTGTGATCGGCAAAAGGATCAATGGCTCGTCTGCAGATTAACTGCACCGTCGACATCTTCATCACCGGCTCGACTGGTCACCTTGGCTTGACCGAGGACTGTGCCCTGCCTCCAATCGTTATGTTCGAACGAGGGCCTTCATCAACATCAACTCCGATCTCTATCAAGATCATGGAGGAATCATCCATGAAGCTCGGGGGCTCAACGTCAACATTCCCCTCGGGTGACCGTGCTGTCTTTTTGGACAACGAACTTGTATCCGCCACCACCGCCTCCTCGAGTGTTGTTTTAATGATTGCCTCGGTGGAACTGTGCGGAATTGAGTCTACAAGAACCCTGGAAAATTTCATCGAGTTCCGATAGAGGAATCTCTGGCAATCCACGATATACCGGAGCCCTGTCAAACCTGGACGGGAATCTGGACGAGTTTAGGGCATGGTCTCCAAAGCCCTGCTCGGAGGTCCTTTGGAAGATCCAACTGTTCATTTGCTGCGGAATTCCCATATCTACCACCTCTCCAAATTTCAGCTCGATTCGACCGTCCAAACTCCGGGAACCTTCCGATTAGTGCATCACTTTTTAGATCTGTTTTATGCACGAATATAGATCTGACCCGAATTCATGTTTCTTTATGAACGTGATATTGGACAACCTTTTTGAAGGAATTTTCTTTTAAGGTATTGTGTGTTGTTCTTAAACACGTGGCCATAAAATTTTAAGCCTCCTCTGAGGTAATCTTCGCCATCACGCTGGTGTCAAACCAGTCCGGCAATATAGCTCCACGACTACCGACCTGCGCTAGACATGTCGTCGCTTTTTGAGCCGAGCTCAACTTCTTCGAATACTCACCTCGGTGAGCCGAATAAGAGTTCGGAATCACCAAGGATAAATCATCACCAACATCGCCGCCCCACGGATTACATGGAGCAGGCACACCGGCATCGCCGCATGGTCACTTCATCAAACCAACACTGGCCGTGTCACAAGTTACGACCTACACCGGCATGGCCGCATTGTTGCTTCTTCTAGCCGATATCCATCACGCCGAACTACTTCAACACCTCGGCTGACATGGCAGCTGCAACTTCACCTCGGCTAGACCGGGGACTTGGCTATTTCTTCATCAACATACTTCGGTGACTTCGGCGTCACCAGCCGACCAGCTTCGTCACGTTAGCTGGACTGAGGGCTTTGCCTCGGCAAGCCAACCTTTGCCAGCATCGCCATGACGTCGCTTTGTCGCCCATCAGGCAATGGGTGTGCAGATCGATTCCCAATTTTTGGGAGTCCCTTTTCTTCGGACTGCTACAACAAATAAATCAGGTGCTATTAATCCTAACAATTTTTGCTTGTTGGGTTTATTTTCTTAGAGAATTATTACTCAGGTTTGTTCCATTATCTGTACCCAGGTCTGTTAAATGGAGGCCACATTAAAGACTATCGCGTGGTGGTTCGGTCAGTTTCTATACATAGTTCGGCGAACGCCGCATCCGAAACTCGGACCACCCTGCAAATTCAGGCTTTATCACGCCTTCGTGCGTCATGCCGACGCCCTGCAATGACATTGGCTTCGGCGCCATGCCACATCTCTTTAAATAAATTATTTTTATGTAAAGCTATTATGCAAGGATTTTGTATATATATATATATATATATATATATATATATATATATATATATATATATATATTTCCTAGACCGCACTGTTTTATGTGTGCAGGTAATCGATTTTGACTGCGTTACACGGTCACTACTCTGGAATGCCAAACTCCTTGCTCGGATACCTCGGGCCCGGGGACTGGGACCTCGGCCATGCCGAGGACTGCGAACCTTGTCGGATCTGTCACAGATCAATGGGACAGTTCATCCTGCCACAAGCCCGAATCGCGTCATCAACACCGAGCACATTAACCAACTAAGTCGCTTTCATGCGCAAAAAACTTTCAGTTTTAAAATTTTGTTTGGTTCGACAAATGTCGTGGAATTGTCACGTCAGATGTCCTAGTGAAAGGACTTAGTCGTGCAGCCATCACAACTAGGAAGCTTAATGGGGTTCATCGGGACAAAGGACAGTTTATACTGGTTCGGCCCCTTACGATGAAGGTAAAAGCCTATGATCCAGTTTTGAGTGGGATTACTTATGTCTCAATAACCAGGGAGCGAATCGCTTGACCTAGCTCTCGAGTTGATGTTACTTGCCCTGAACCGCCGCCGGGTCGTCCCTTTATATACATAGGTCGACGCCCAGCGGTTCTACAGAGTCCCGGCCAGCTCATGAACAGTGTCTGGCTCGGTCTCTTAACTATTCTTGCCTTACAATACAAGTCACGCATAGATGGCGGTTTATCACTACGGGCCTTAAGTCGCCTCTGGGCTTTGGGCCCTTAACTGAACCGCCATCTCTATCCTGGGTCTTGGGCTTCAACAATATTTGTAAGTATAACCTAGCCCCTCCTGGGCGGGTCATACCAATAGTTATATCCCCAACATTAGGCCCCAGATTGATTTGAACTGGTTCATGTCAATCTTCAACACTTAAGAAAAATCTTCTGCTCTTATATTTTTTTGTAACCCTCCATGATATCATCATCTGGATTTGTGGTAACCCGCCATGACATCACCTGCCATAAAAGCACATTTTCTTCAACGTATCCCAACGGATCTTTGTCTTGATGACCATGCCAAAAATCCAGGCGCTCCCATAGTTGGATAACTTATATTTTCGGCCTCCTCGTTTTTCGCGCTCTTTTAGTGGTCCTTTATAAATAGACCCGACTAGGTATTCCTCATTCTTTCCATTCGTGTCTTCTTCCTCTCGCCCCCATCTGCCACTGGAGCTCCGCCACCACCGCTGTAGCGCATCTCGTCTCCATCGAGTTTGGCCGCTGCATCAACCTGATCTTGACCAGAAAACAGCGGCGCCCTTCCGCAGAGAATCTCTTGCAGTAAGTTTTCCCCTTTCTGCGCCATAGATCCGTGCTAGGGCTAGCGTGTTCTTCTGTACTGCGCAAAGTTCATCTTAGTTCTTGTGTTCCCTCTGTTATGGCTTCTTTTGATCCAAAAATACCATAGATCTCATGCGGTACGTGTTCCGCTCCATTTTGGGTACCAGTATATCTCCTTTTTGTGTAAGAAAATCCCCATTATAGCACATGAACTCCTCTGCGCCATGTTTTAGGTCTAGAAATTTTTCTTTTCTGAACATCTGTTTGATCCAAAATAACAGCTGCAAATTGTGAAACCTATTTGTACAACAGTCAGGCAAAAATCTGCACTTGTTAGATTTATCTAGCCATGGTGACTTTGATCGCCGGCTTTAAGGAGGCAATGCTCAATTGATAACTTGAACCACCCTTGGTGGTTTAAATAGTCTTGACAGCTTATAGAGCCTGTGGCGGCTTAAATAACCTTGACATAATCATCCTTATACCATTAGGCCCCTTCGTAAGACGCCATCTTGAATATGCAGAGTATTTTTTTCCCGGCTTAAATTTTAACTGGCTTTTTTACTTTGTTTTAAGCTTTTAATCAGAATGGCACCAAAGGCACCTACTTCCTGCAACTGGGTTAAATCCATTGTCACTGACAGTACTTTGGATGACTTTGTGAAGACTGGCTATCTGCTGAAAAAAGAAGTCATGCCTTATCGTGCTCCTGACCCGGAGGAGGAATTTCCTCAACCCAAAGATGGAGAAGTTGTTGTTTTCACAGATCATATGAACCGGGGTTTCACTCCACATGGATCAAAATTCTTCAGAGATGTGTTGCATTTCTTTGATCTTCACCCACAAGACATCGGACCCATTTCCGTGTCTAATATCTGCAACTTCCAAGTATTCAGTGAAGTATACCTTGGAGAAGAACCCAATCTGTTGCTCTTCAGAGAACTGTTTTATTTGAACCGCCAGAATGAGTGTGCTAGCAGTCAGAGCTTAGAGCTTGGCGGGGTCTCAATCCAGCGCCGTAGGGATGTGATCTTTCCTTACGCCAACCCGCTGAGCCACCCCAAAGATTGGAACATGACGTGGTTTTACTGCCAAGATACCTCTCCGGCTGGTGAAAATCCTCTGCCTGACTTTCGCGCTCTTCATCTCGGGCCCAACCATCATTTTCCTGACAAGATTACAGCCGCCGAACGCAAATCAATCGCCCCCACTTTGGCCAAGATCAAGGCTCTTTTGGGGAACGGGCTAACAGGCATCAACCTGGTCCGGGTTTGGCTCGCGAGGCGGGTTATTCCGTTGAGCCGCTGCACCGGTTTGATGTGTGATTATACAGGTGCGAAGGATGACCCTCTATGTCACAGCCCTGATGACCTGCTAGAAGACGTCATTGACGATATGATGAAGTCTCTTTTGAATGAAAGCCTGGCAGACTGTAGTAGAGTGGGCTTAGGCCCTTTCTGCAAGGCTAACCCGGCGCCAAAGGTAAGCCGCCCATATGAATTAATTACTTTGATTTTTCCATGGCTTCTCCCATATTTATACCTCTGCTAATTTCTACAGGCGGGTGATAAATTCTAGAAGGTTAAATATGACCATGAGGCTGCCAAGAGAGCCAGGAAGGAGAAGAAAGCTGCCATGAAAGAGGCTGTCAAGAGGAAAGGCAAAAAGGCCACTGCCTCTGACTTGCTTTAGCTAGCAGACTCTTCTAAGTCGGAGGTAGCCCTTGACTCCCTTGGCTCATTTTTTAACCATCTTATTGACAATGATTATCAGCAGGTGGACACAGGAGCAAGCCGTAGCAAGGCTGATGAGGTAACTATCCTTTCCTCCGACTCCGAGCCTTTGCCAAGCTGGAAAATCCGCAGAGTGACCCATAAAGTAAGCTTTTCCCATCCTTTAGCTCATCACGATCCTCAATTTCTTTTGAAACGGCAGATTCATGATAGCCGGAGGCAGACTCAGACCAGCAAGGATGTAGAGCTCTCCTCCGGCTTACCGAACACCCCAAGGAAGCGCCAGAATGAGGTCACTTCTGTTTTAAATACCTTTTATACCTTGGCGGGTCTTACTCGTCAACCGCTCAATTCTTCTGACTCAGATTACCAGGACACTTCCCCTTCCTCCGGCGACTCAATGCAGTCCAACCTGTCGGCTTTCAAGACTTCTTCTGGGTATAATAATCTGCTTATCTTGTTTTTACTTTAACCCCTTGCATCTGTACTAACCTTTATTTTCAAGCAGTGGACAAGCCAAGCCCAGCAAACGGGTTAGGAAAAACAAGCCAGCTGAAGACACCGTCGTGACTGAGCCGGTTGTTGAAACAGCTGTGCTGGACTCGTCAACTCATGAGCCGCCATCTGAGCCAGCTCAAGACTTACCAACTCCCGCTACTGACCTGCCCGCTGAACGAGCCACCGATGAATCAGAAAATCCAGAAGCCCCTAGCCCGGTCAGGACTGATGACCCTCAAAATACTAACGTTGAGATCACCAGAATCGACTTTGTTGAGCCGGGAAGGCCAACTGTACTGGCCAAGTGCCCTGCCAAGGAAGAACTTCTAGACCACTGCCGGGTCAAGCTTGATGTTGCGAATTATGCTCACATGAGTATCGGGGACATCTTTTCTGGCTACATGAGCCAAGTGCACAGCAGCCGGAACCTTGAAATTGACATGGTGAAGCAAATGCACCAAAAAATTGAGGTACAACTATTTCTCTGTATTCCTTTATCTTTACTATGCCAGCCCCAAGTCTATTGCTTATGATTAATATGCTGTAGACAAAATTTAGCGACATTAGTAGCATATATGGACAAAACACGGAAGAAATCCGGCTTACTCTGTAGTCCCCAAGCGGCTTAACCAACATGGTTGTGCCGGTTCTTAAAATATAGATAAAAAACACTTACATAGCTTTGAACAGCAATATGCATTAGCCCCCAAGTGCCAAGTATTATTGCTTGCAAAATGCTCGGGACTTACTGTTATGAACCGCCACTGAAAATAGAATTTCTTCGGTAAACATTAGCCCCCAAGTGCCAAGCGTTGTTGCTTGCAAAAGGCTTGGGACTTTAACATTGTACTCAAATTGGCTTGATTTTGACCCGTATAGGCTTCCACAAGTCAACTCGAATCAGAGGTGACTGATCTGAGAGCCGCCTGGAGTCCCAAGAGACGGAACTCCAAAAGGCCGACACCAAATTCGAATTCAGCATTTCTGAGCAAGAAAAATTGAAGAAAGAATTTGAAACTGAAAATAAAGCCTGGGCTGATGAGAAAACTGCATTGATCAACCGAGCTGAGAAGGTAGAGGCGGCTCTGGAAGAAGCAACCGGTGAAATAACCGGCTTAAAGCGCCATGTCTCTCAGATGGTCTCGGCGATCTTTAGTAAGTCGCCCTGCAAGCATTTAAACATTTGATCCTTTTAGTTGATCACATAATTTGGAATTGACTCACCTGATCATGTTTATGCAGGCCCCAGAAGCTCCAATTTGAAGCAAGACATGTTGATCAAACTGAAGGCAGTGTACACACTGGTGGAGCAATTGTACACCGGGTCTCAATGTGCATTAGCCACGGTGGCTTTATCAAATGAAGTGCCTACCCTCCTAGTAGAGGTCTTGAAGAAGCTGTCTATGCTACCCCAACGGTTCAATGAACTGAGACGGTCAGCTGCAAGAGCCGGAGCGGTAAATGCTTTTAGCCGGGCCAAGGCTTGGTTACCAGAATTAGACCCGGCCGACATTTGCCACCGGGTACCCAATCTTGAAGGAAGATGGCACCCCTTTTGAAGAGGCGGATTTTACCGCTTGCATAAAGGAGATACGCCCCATGGCTACCCTGATAGCAAACGAAGTGGATCTTACCAAGTACCAGGCGGGTTATGATGAAGAGAACCAGAGAATTCCAATGCCTCACTATGAAGTGACCAGTCTGATACCCCCACTCCGTAAGCACACCTTCGCCCCTGAAGTTGACCCGGCCGGCCTAGTTGATGATGAAGCTGAATTTGAAGCTTTGAACAACATTGACTGGTCATCGTCAACCTTCCATGAAAGGGAGCAGGGCGAAGACGCAGAGAGGGCTAACCCGGATGCTTCAGGCCAATCATGAAGGCTAACCTGCCATGGCGGCTCATACCTGTGACACACTCAAAAAACAATGGGACTCATTTGGACTCAGGGAGTCATGTAATAGAATAGAAATAACTTTATTTTGGTCGTGCCATCGTGCACGTTTTAATGCTTAATGTCATTAAGCTGCCGTGTTATATATCCACCCGTGTTACTTTTCATCTGTTTACCGTATGCTTGACCAGACCTGTTAACTGTCCTGCATATGAATATAGGCCACAAGATCCCTTGGCGGCTTAACGCCAAGCGGGTAAAAATAACTTAATATAAAAGAGTCACAGATAAGTTTGTTGTAAAAAACACAACTATGATCTTACACCCGTGACCTTTTAAATTTGCACCGCCGGTTCATGTGACCCGGTCGGTAAGGGTGATAACCCAGTCTTCGGGCAGCCGAAATTTCAAAGGTATAGTGATGCTCATATATCGGCGACTCATCAGTCAATATTAAACCGGGTTAGCAATAACCACACTTATACTTGTAAACCTTAGAAAAGTCTCAAGTCAAATAAAGGGTGTTTCCAAAGAAAACTTAAAAATAGAATATAAAAAATTTCAAGGCTGCTGATTCGAATACGATCAGTAAACCGTTCCAAAGGGGTTAAGCTAGGATTCGAATACGATCATGTAGCCCCCAGTGGCTTTGGTGTTGCGCCGATCAAGAGGGTACCGACAGTTGTGTTCTCTTTGCTTCAAATATGACCTATGTTTGAATAGGAAGCCCCCTAATGACCTTGAGAATTTTTTAACGACTCTGATTCGAATACGATCAAAGTCGGTTCCCAAAAGGGGTTAAGCTATGATTCGAATACGATCAAGAAGCCCCCTAGTGAGCTCGGCAGTGTGCCAATCAAAAGGGTACCGACAGCTATGTTCTCTTTGGTTCGAATACGACCTATGTTTGAACAGGAAGCCCCCTAGTGATCATAATTTTTAACGGCTAGATTCGAATATGATCGTAAGCCGGATCAAGCGGGTTAAGACGGATCGAATATGATCAGCCCCCAAGTGATCATGTGAGATAATAATAATAATAACAATGACAAATTTAACTTCGAGGAAGGAAAAAAGGACAGAGGTCCTGCTTTATTATTTATCGTAGTATATACATTGTCAAAATATGTACATTAGGATAGCCGATGGCTCAAGTGTAGTAAGGCCGAAGATGAGCGATATTCCACGGCCGGCAGGTCTCCTTCTCCCACTTACGTGAGTCTTTGCGCTCTCGAACATCGATAAGGTAATATGGCCCGTTGTTCAAGTTCTTGCTGACCACAAAGGGCCCTTCCCAAGGTGGGGATAACTTGTGCGCATCAGTTTGATCCTGGATGAGCCGGAGCACCAAATAACCTTCTTGAAAGGCTCTGGACTTAACCCGGCGGCTGTGATAGTGGCACAAGTCCTGTTGGTAGATCGCCGAACAAGCTGCTGCCAAGTCCCGCTGTTCATCTAACAAGTCAAGAGCTTCCTGAAGTGCCTATTCATTGTCCGCCTCCACATAAGCCGCCACGCGAGGTGAGTCATGACAGATGTCACTTGGGAGAATCACCTCAGCTCCGTAGACCATGAAGAAAGGCATATAACCCGTAGATCTCTTAGGAGTAGTGTTGATGCTCCATAACACAGAGGGTAACTCATCAACCCAACAAACCGGCGTCCGCTGTAGGGGGACCAAAAGATCTCCTGATTGGCTCTCTCGGCTTGACCATTGGATTGGGGGAGAGCCACTGATGAAACATCAAGCCGAATATGCTCATGTTGACAAAATTCTTCCATGGCGCCTTTACACAGATTAGTGCCATTGTCAGTTATAATGCTGTGGAAAGCCGAAGTGAAATATCACCTTCTTCATGAACTGAACCGCCGTAGCTGCATCACACTTACTGACTGGCTCTGCCTCAACCCACTTTGTAAATTTATCAACTGCCACCAAGAGGTGGTCTTTTTATCTTTTGACCTTCTGAAAGGCCCAACTATGTCAAGCCCCCAGACTGCAAACGGCCAAGTAATTGGAATGATCCTCAATTCTTGCGCCGGCACAGGAGCCCGTCTTGAGAATTTCTGATAGCCGTCACATTTACTGACCAGGTCCTCCGCATCAACATGAGCCGTCAGCCAATAGAACCCATGGCGGAAAGCCTTAACCACAAGTGATTTTGGCCCGGCATGATGACCACAATGCCCTTCGTGAATCTCACGTAGAATTTCTTGGTCTTCTTCAGGGGATACGCAATGCTAAAATGCCCCTGTCACGCTGCGATGATGCAACTCGCCACAGACAATCGTCATTGACTTAGACCGCCGGGTTATCTGTCTGGCTAAGGTTTCATCCTCAGGCAACTTGCCTCGGGTCATATAAGCCAAATATGGCACCGTCCAATCTGGAATGACATGAAGAGCCGCCACCAATTGTGCTTCCGGATTAGGAACAGCCAAGTCATCCTCTGTAGGTAACTTGACAGAAGGGTTATGCAGAATATCCAAGAAAGTATTAGGCGGCATCGGCTTACGCTGAGAGCCCAGTGGGCTTAAAGCGTCAGCTGCCTCGTTCTTTGTGCGATCAATGTGATCCACTCGATAACCCTTGAAGTGTCCAGCAATGGCGTCGACTTCACGGCGATAAGCCGCCATGAGAGGATCCTTAGAATCCCACTTTCCTGATATCTGCTGAGCCACCAAATCTGAGTCGCTGAAACACCATACCCGGCTTAAGCTCATCTACCTAGCCATCTGGAGACCATGGAGTAAGGCTTTGTACTCAGCTGCATTGTTAGTACAGGGAAACATCAACCGTAGCACATAACAAAATTTGTCACCTCGAGGGGAAGCTAAAACGACTCCAACCCCCGAGCCCTCCAATTGCCTGGACCCGTCAAAGTGAATAGTCCAATATGTGTTGTCCGGCTTTTCTTCACACATCTACAGCTCTATCCAATCGTTGATGAAATCCACTAGCGCTTGAGATTTGATAGCAGTGCGTGGCACATACTTTAAACCATGAGGCCCAAGTTCAATGTAACGCCCCGGATTCGATGCGCCAGGTGTCCGCCAGTTATTCGCCGTCATTGCCATGTCATTTGCTTGCGTGATGCTTTTGCCATGTCATCATGTGCATCTCTTCCTGCATACATGTTCATCTCATGCATCCGAGCATTTTCCCCGTTGTCCGTTTTGCAATCCGACACTCCTATGCCCTCCGGAGTACCCCTTTTGTCTCTTGTTGTGAGTGGGTGTTAAACATTCTCAGAATGGACTGTGACTTGCCAAGCGGCCTTTGTACACCACCGGTAGACCGCCTGTCAAGTTTCGTGCCATTTGGAGTCTGTTTGATACTCCAACGGCTAACCGGGGTACCGTAAAATCCTCTTTTGTGTGCAGCCCAACACCCCTTCATAACAACCCTTGAGCCCATCCAAACCCCCTCCATGCTCTCGGTCGCTCGATCACGATCGCGTGGCCGTAAACGGCTCCTCATTTGGAGTCTCCTAGCTCCCTCTACCTATATAAACAACCCTTCCCCCGAAATTTCGGATCAATTGCACCCTTAACCCTAGCTCCACCCTCCTCCGCGCCGCCGGACACGTCCAACTCCGCCGGACGTGTCCACTGGCCACCTCACCCGAACCAATCCCCACGCGACACGTCAGAAGTGTCGCCGCCTCGCCCAATCGCGCGTCGCCACCTCATCCGCCGCCGGCCCCCCTCTCTCTCCTCCGCCGCCAGGGCCCGGGAGGCCTAGATCCGCCCCGCTGGTCTCGAACTGGGCAGGCGCCCCTCCCGCACCTCTGCCCGGCCCGCCGCGGTGGCGCCGCCGCCGCCTCGCCCTCGCCGCCTCGCCGCCCGCGGCCTCCGCCCGCCGCCTCGGCCCCTCCATCCCGTCGCCCTGCCCGCGCCGGCCTCGTCCCGCCTCGGCCAGAGCACCGCCGCCCGGGCTCCCGTCGACCCGCCGCCCGTCCGTGTCCTCGCCGGCCGCCGCCCGCTGCGTCTCGGTGAGCTTCGCCCGCCACTGTCCCAGCGTGCCGCCCGGCGCATCCGGTCAGATCCGGGCCGGGGTCGCCTCCCCGCGCCTCCCCTCGCCGGTTGCCGCCGTCCCCGGCCTCTCCGACCCCGCCGGCCACCTCCTCCCGCAGCTCCGGCGAGCGCACTCCAGCGATCCTCGGGATTCGTGTCGCCCGGATCCAGATCCAGAGAAGACCTAAGGTTGACCCCGAGATTTTCGTCTAAGTCCTACTTATCTGACATTCTGGTGCCTGTTTCGACATGCCATATCTCCTCATCCGTAGATCCGTTTTGCATGTATAATATATCGGAATGTTCATCAGGTTATGCTTTTAATTTTATTCCATTGTGCCATGTTCATTAGAGTTCATCTTGATGCCCTAATCGTCATTGCAAGAGTGCTATATGATGTTAACCTGCTGAAACTGTTATAACTTGCTGTTTTGTCTTTTTCATTGCATTTTGTGTGTGCATCTTATGAGATAGATGTCTACATGTGTTTTGAACTACATCATGCCATTTTACTGTGGTGCCATCCATGTATTTTTATGAGTCTTGTAGTGAGTGCATCGAGCTTGTTAAGCAGGGTACTTGCTGTTGCTGTTTTGCTAGACTGATTTTGTTATATTATGATGCTATGTAAACCTGCTGCTACAAGTCATTCGATGCATAATATGGAGATGTTCAGTAAGGATGTTTTGTTATAAATGTCATGATATATCCATTAATGGCCTTGGTTGCATTTATAGCCTGCTACAGCTTGTTGTTATTTTGCCCCAAACTTGCTAAACAATGTTGCTATCAGCCTGTTAACATTAAGTTCAATATTGCCATGATTGTTGTTAGTGATCCATGCACCCTATGAACTTGTTCTTGCCATGCTTAGTTTCTCAAACATGCCTTCTTACTGTTGGTTGCCTTTTCATGCCATGTATTGCTCTGTGGTGAGTGGTTCAAGCTCACCAACATGCCTACTTACTCTTGTCCCTGCCATGTATGAATCTGTCATATCACTTGCTATGTTTACATGGGTGCCGTCATATTTTCTTTGCCCTTTTGGCTCATGGTCAGTAAGGGACTTTTGTTATATGCTAGTAGAATCATGCCATGCCTTTTTTGCCATGATAAGTTTCTGTAGCTTGCTGTTTGATAGCTCTAAACATTGCAACCTGATGTTATTTCTGCTAAGCCTGAAACTGTTATTATTTGCAATGTTGCCATGTCCTTTTGAGCATGTTATAGTGTTTTTTGGGGATTCGCTCAGTGTTCATCTTTTTTCATGCTTTACCTGTACATCATGCCCATGCCTTCTGTTCTTATGTTGAGGTGTTGTAGCATATTGTTTTGATGCTTACAAGTTGCCTAGTTGCTGTTTTGGACAGCTTGTCCTTTAAACTTGTATAGAGTGTATATGTTGTACCGTTGCTCCGTTTTGAGTGTGCTCTATATGAAACTTGCTTGATTTTGCATGAAGTTTCATATTATCATGTTGCATCCTTGTTTTGAGGTGTTTACTTGATGTTTGTATGCATTTTGCATCAATGCCATGCTTATCTTGTTTTGCTCATATCTTCTAGGCCGTAGCTCCGAATTAAATGAACTTTATATGTAACTTGATTAGAATCTCGTGTAGATCATCTTGGTGCATCTTAACTTGCTGTTGAAAAACTTGAACATAAGGTTTATTCAGATCTGGACCAACTTTGAAAATTGCATATGAGGACTTACCGGATTTGTTATATGTTGTTTCCGGCCTCATTTAAACTTGCCTTGATGTGTTGCTCTTGTTTGCATCATCTCTTGCCATGAGTAGCTTCATGTAGCCTTTGTCATGCATCATGCTTGGTTGAGCATATTGTCATGTTTATGTGTGGTGTGTTTACCATGTTGTGTGCTTCTTCTCGATAGTTCATGTTTCATTGCGATCGTGAGGATTCGTTCGTCTAAGCTTGGTTCGGAATCATCCGTTCGTCTTCTTCATGGACTCGTTCTTCTTCCTAGCGGGATTTCAGGCAAGATGACCGTCACCTTGGATCTCATTACTATCATTGCTATGCTAGTTGCTTCGTTCTACCGCTATGCTGCGCTTCCTATCACTTGTTCTTCAAGCCTTCCCAAATTGCCATGTCATCCTCTAACCTTTTCACCCTTCCTAGCAAACCGTTGTTTGGCTATGTTACCGCTTTGCTCAGCCCCTCTTATAGCGTTGTTAGTTGCAGGTGAAGTTGAAGTTTTGCTCCATGGTGGACAGGATTATTGTTGGGATATCACAATATCTCTTATCTAATTAACACAATATCTCTTATCTAATTAATGCATCTATATACTTGGTAAAGGGTGGAAGACTCGGCCTTATGCCTAGCGTTTTGTTCCACTCTTGCCGCCCTAGTTTCCGTCATATCGGTATTATGTTCCCGGATTTTGCGTTCCTTACGCGGTTGGGTGATTTATGGGACCCCCTTGACAGTTTGCTTTGAATAAAACTCCTCCAGCAAGGCCCAACCTTGGTTTTACCATTTGCTTTACCACCACCTATACCTTTCCCTTGGGTCGGCCAACCCGAGGGTCATCTTTATTTTAGCCCCCATGGGCCAGTGCTTCTCTAAGTGCTGGTCTGAACCGAGCGATGTCCGGCGCCCCCTGGGCAACCAGGGTCTATGCCAACCCGACGTCTTGCTCATCCGATGTGCCCTGAGAACGAGATATGTGCAGCTCCTATCGGGATCTGTCGGCACATCCGGGCGGCTTTTCTGGTCTTGTTTTACCATTGTCGAAATGTCTTGTAAACCGGGATTCCGAGACTGATCGGGTCTTCCTGGGATAAGGAATATCCTTCGTTGACCGTGAGAGCTTATCATGGGCTAAGTTGGCACACCCCTGCTGGGTATAAGCTTTTGAGAGCCGTGCCCGCGGTTATGTGGCAGATGGGAATTTGTTAATGTCCAGTTGTAGATAACTTGACACCAGATCCGAATGAAAAACACATCAACCACGTGTGTAGCCGTGATGGTCTCTTTTCGGCGGAGTCCGGGAAGTGAACACGGTTTAGGGTTATGTTTGACGTAAGTAAGAGTTCAGGATCACCTCTTGATCATTGCTTGCTTCACGACCGTTCCTTTGCTTCTCTTCTCGCTCTTATTTGCGTACGTTAGCCACCATATCTTGCTTAGTCGCTGCTGCAACCTCACCACTTTACCCCTTCCTTTACCATTAAGCTTTGCTAGTCTTGATACCCATGGTAATAGGATTGCCGAGTCCTCGTGGCTCACAGATTACTACCACAACAGTTGCAGGTATAGGTTATGCGATGATCATGACGTGAGAGCGATGTTTGCTTGTTTTGGAGGTCTTCTTCTGCTTCTTCTTCGATCAGGGGATAGGTTTCAGGTCGGCAGCCCGGGCTAGCAGGGTGGATGTTGTTTGAGGTTCTGTTTGTGTTTCATCCGTAGTCGGATGTTGCTCTTATGTATGATGATGTTGTAATCGTGTGGCATTGTATGCCCTTTTGTATGTATCCCCATCTATTATGTAATGTTGATGTAATGATATCCACCTTGCAAAAGCGTATCAATATGCGGTTCTATCCTTGGTGGGACCTTCGAGTGTCTTTAGGATAGTATCGCATATTGGGCGTGATAAGTTGGTATCAGAGCCTCAATTGACCAAAGGAGCCCCCTTGATTGATCGTGTAGTTTGGCCGTTGTTGGGTCTAGAAGAAAACTGTTTTCATAGTCTAGTTATATCGGAGAGTAGGAATTCTTTTTACTCCTCAGCCCCTTCGTCGCTCTGGTGAGGAATCTTGACGTAGGTGTTTTGAGTTACTCCTCTTCCCCTTCAAAATTTTCTTTAGGATCACGCAGTTGGTTTTCCGGTCGTTGGTTCTCATCTCTTTTCATCCGGTGCATTTCTCGTCGAGCTAACTCGAGCCTCTTCATCTTTGAGTTCAATCCTCAGTTGTTTTCTTTTTCCCACCCGCCCACCCTTTTTCATCTCAGAGCCGGAGTCCGTTATCGAGTATCCATCCTACTCGTTCGAAGTCTTTGCTTCTTTCCTCAATGATTTCAACCGGTGTTTTCTCTTCAAGATATTCGTCGGTTCCCCCTTCCAAGTTGCCTTTGTTTTTCCCACCCTCCCACCCTCTTCTTCCCGGAGCTTGAGTCTCTTTCGAGCATCAATTTCATTCATGTGGAGCCTCTTCAGTCTTCCCTCAATTATTTCAACCGGTGAATTCTCGTCTCGTTTGACATTCATCATCTCGTTTTTCTTCTCCGGTGGACTCAATTCAAGTTTTTTTTGGTGTTGATCATATTCTTTTCCTCGGCTCAAATGTTTTCCCCTTGCTCGTTTGCCTCTCGCTAGTTTATCTTTTTCGGAGTGCTCAAGACGTCTCAAGAGATTTGTCTGTGTTCGAATTAATTCGAGGGTGTCACCTCATTCAAATATTTCATTTATTCCGGTGCATCATCTATCTGTTCAACATCCCTTTCCAACCGTATTTTCTTTTAGTGGGCCCTAACCCACAGGTCTTTTCCCAGGATCTTACCTGACTCTTCTAATTCTCCCGGGTTATTCTCAAATTCTTTTCAAGTGTGACGTAAGAATGAATTTCATCAGTCAGATGCCATATCCAATATCGCTTTCAAATTCTTTTCATCTGTGGTTCTACCTTTCCTCTTTTTCATTATTCTGGAGTATGCCAGGAGTTGTTTTTTTTTTCATTTCTTTTCACTGGAGGCCATCATCCCAGAAGAATTCTTTGTCCTCACATTTCAGCTACCGTTATCCAATTATCCCGGTGCTTCGTTCAAGTGTTCTTTAATCAGCTCATGATTTCTTTGTTCTTTTGCATCTAAATCCCCTCTAGCATATTGGTTCTTCTAATTCTTCCCAGTGATTCATTCTCTTTCATCAGTCATTTCGAATTCTAACGGTGGTTCTTTCAGATTCTTGTTCTTTGATTATCATATTAATTCATTCGTTCTTTTCAATCCTACCGGTGGTTCATGAAGACCTTCTCAAGTTTGCGAGATGTCACTCCTCAATCCTTTTCAAGAAGAATAAGTAGTATGCAAAATCCATTGCTTGTCATCAATTTAATTTGATGAAGGGTAAGCATACAATAAATCCTATTCTTATTTCATCCAAGTGATTAATCTCTTCCTTCGGAGTTTGTTCTTGGTGAATAAATTCTAGTTCCAAGTGTTCTCATTTTTTCCCAGAGTTCAAATTTCCTCGGCCATTTCGTCGGAACCTCCATCTAAATCACCGCAAGGCTCATCTTATTCTTTCTTCCTTCACTCTATCTCATCATCCTTTTGTCACCGAAGTTCTTCATGGTGGTTCTTCATGATTTAATTCATTCTTCAAAGAGTTCATCAAGATTCTAATCTCAAGGAGCTCAAGTATCCTTCTTCTTGCTTCTCTAGGTGCAATTAATTCCCCGTATTCTTTTGAAGAGGAGTTTTGCATTTCTTCGTTCTCCTCAGCTATCCAATCATTTCAGTTTGTGGCCGGTTATCACCTTATGATCTTGAGATGTTACCTATAAGACTTTTCTCAACAACTCCGTTTAAACCCTCCTTCTAAAGATGCTTTCAATTTCATTCGTGACACAAGTTGTCATTTTCTTCTCCGTTCTTTTCATTCAACTCTTTCAATTCTTTCCGGAGGTTTTGTGTCATGCCTTCATCAAGTATCATTCCATCCTCTGAAGCTCGTGTTCTATTCCTCCATGTTTCAGCCGGAGTGCTGCCTAATTCTTCCGTTCCTATTCCATTCTTATTTTGTTCTAACCGGAGTGGTTTCATAGTCTATCTGATTCTGTGAGCTTTTGATTCTCCTCATTCTCGTCGTTCCTCTCTTCTTCTCGAGCTCGATTCTTTGCTTCTTCTCTTGAGTTATTGTTTCACCTCATCCCTTTTCCCTTCCATCTTGGTCCTAAGATCTCGGGACGAGATCTCTTGTTAGCGGAGGAGTGTTGTAACGCCCCGGATTCGATGCGCCAGGTGTGCGCCAGTTATTCGCTGTCGTTGCCATGTCATTTGCTTGCGTGATGCTTTTGCCATGTCATCATGTGCATCTCTTCCTGAATACGTGTTCGTCTCATGCATCCGAGCATTTTCCCCGTTGTCCATTTTGCAATCCGACACTCCTATGCCCTCCGGCATTCCCCTTTTGTCTCTTGTTGTGAGTGGGTGTTAAACATTCTCGGAATGGGCCGTGATTTGCCAAGCGGCCTTGGTACACCACCGGTAGACCGCCTGTCAAGTTTCGTGCCATTTGGAGTCCGTTTGATACTCCAATGGCTAACCGGGGTACCGTAAAAGCCTCTTTTGTGTGCAGCCCAACACCCCTTCATAACAGCCCTTGAGCCCATCCAAACCCCCTCCATGCTCTCGGTCGCTCGATCACGATCGCGTGGCCGTATACGGCTCCTCATTTGGAGTCTCCTAGCTCCCTCTACCTATATAAACACCCCTTCCCCCGAATTTTCGGATCAATTGCACCCCTAAACCTAGCTCCACCCTCCTCCGCGCCGCCGGACACGTCCAACTCCGCCGGACGCGTCCACCGGCCACCTCACCCGAACCAATCCCCACGCAACACGTCAGCAGTGCTGCCACCTCGCCCAATCGCGCGTCGCCACCTCATCCGCCGCCGGCCCCCCTCTCTCTCCTCCGCTGCCAGGGCCCGGGAGGCCCAGATCCGGCCCCGCATGGCCCGAACTGGCGCGCCCGCCGCCGCGCCTCTACCCCAGCCCAGCTGCGCGAGCACCGCCGCCTTGCCCTCGCCGCCTCGCCGCCCGCGCCCTCCATCGCCGGCCTGCGCCATGGCCTCCGCCGCCCGGCCTCGGCAGCGCCTCCATCCTCGCCCTTACCACGCCACGCCTCGACCCGCCTCCGCCAGAGCGCCGCCCTTCGGGCTCCCCATCGACCCGCTGCCCGGCCGCGTCCTCGCCACCCGCCCACGCCGTCTCGGCGAAGCTCCCTCCGCCGCCGTCCCAACGTGCCGCCACTGGATCCGGTCAGATCCGGGCGAGGCCGCCTCCCGCGCCTCCCCGCGCCGGTTGCCGCCGTCCCCGGCCTCTCCGACCCCGCCGGCCACCTCCTCCCAGAGCTCCGGCGAGCGTACTCCGGCGATCCTCGGGATCCATGCCGCCCGGATCCAGATCCAGAGAAGACCTAAGGTTGACCCCGAGATTTTCGTCCAAGTCCTAGTTTTCTGACATTCTGGTGCCTTTTTCGACATGCCATATCTCCTCATCCGTAGATCCGTTTGGCATGTATAATATTTCAGAATGTTCATCAGGTTATGCTCTTAATTTTGTTCCATTGTGCCATGTTCATTAGAGTGCATCTTGATGCCCTAATCATCGTTGCAAAGAGTGCTATATGATGTTAACCTGCTGAAACTGTTATAACTTGCTGTTTTGTCTTTTTCATTGCATTTTGTGTGTGCATCTTAAGAGTTAGATGTCTACATGTGTTTTGAACTACATCATGCCATTTTACTGTGGTGCCATCCATGTATTTTTGTGAGTCTTGTAGTGAGTGCATCGAGCTTGTTAAGTAGGGTACTTATTGTTGCTGTTTTGCTAGACTGATTCTGTTATATTATGATGCTATGTAAACCTGCTGCTACAAGTCATTCGATGCATAATATGGAGATGTTCACTAAGGATGTTTTCTTATAAATGTCATGATATATCCATTAATGGCCTTGGTTGCATTTATAGACTGCTGCAGCTTGTTGTTATCTTGCCCCAAACTTGCTAAATAATTTTGCTGTCAGCCTGTTAACATTAAGTTCAATATTGCCATGATTGTTGTTAGTGATCCATGCACCCTATGAACTTGTTCTTGCCATGCTTAGTTTCTCAAAGATGTCTTCTTACTGTTGGTTGACTTTTCATGCCATGTATTGCTCTGTGGTGAGTGGTTCAAGCTCACCAACATGCCTACTTATTGTTGTCCCTGCCATGTATGAATCTTTCATATCACTTGCTATGTTTACATGGGTGCCGTCATATTTTCTTTGCCCTTTTGGCTCATGGTAAGTAAGAGAATTTTGTTATATGACATTAGTAGAATCATGCCATGCCTTTTTTGTCATGATAAGTTCCTGTAGCTTGTTGTTTGATAGCTCTAAACATTGCAACCTGATGTTATTTCTGCTAAGCCTGAAACTGTTATTATTTGCAATCTTGCCATGTCCTTTTGAGCATGTTATAGTGTTTTCTGGGGATTGGCTCAGTGTTCATCTTTGTCATGCTTTACCTGTACATCATGCCCATGCCTTCTGTTCTTATGTTCAGGTGCTGTAGCATATTGTTTTGATACTTGCAAGTTGCCTAGTTGCTGTTTTGGACAGCTTGTCCTTTAAACTTGAATAGTGTATGTGTTGCACCGTTGCTCTGTTTTGAGTGTGCTCTATATGAAACTTGCTTGATTTTGCATGAAGTTTCATATTATCATGTTGCATCCTTGTTTTGAGGTGTTTTCTTGATGTTTGTATGCATTTTGCATCAATGCTATGCTTATCTTGTTTTGCTCATATCTTCTAGGCCGTAGCTCCGAATTAAATGAACTTTATATGTAACTTGATTAGAATCTCGTGTAGTTCATCTTGGTGCATCTTAACTTGCTGTTGAACAACTTGAACATAAGGTTTATTCAGATCTGGACCAACTTTGAAAATTGCATATGAGGACTTACCGGATTTGTTATATGTTGTTTCCGGCCTCATTTAAACTTGCCTTGATGTGTTGCTCTTGTTTGCATCATCTCTTGCCATGAGTAGCTTCATGTAGCCTTTGTCATGCATCATGCTTGGTTGAGCATCTTGTCATGTTTATGTGTGGTGTGTTTACCATGTTGTGTGCTTCTTCTCGATAGTTCATGTTTCGTTGCGATCGTGAGGATTCGTTCGTCTACGCTTGGTTCGGAATCATCCGTTCGTCTTCTTCATGGACTCGTTCTTCTTCCTAGTGGGATTTCAGGCAAGATGATCGTCACCTTGGATCTCATTACTATCATTGCTATGCTAGTTGCTTCGTTCTACCGCTATGCTGCGCTTCCTATCACTTGTTCTTCAAGCCTTCCCAAATTGCCATGTCATCCTCTAACCTTTTCACCCTTCCTAGCAAACCGTTGTTTGGCTATGTTATCGCTTTGCTCAGCCCCTCTTATAGCATTGTTAGTTGCAGGTGAAGTTGAAGTTTTGCTCCATGGTGGACAGGATTATTGTTGGGATATCACAATATCTCTTATCTAATTAATGCATCTATATACTTGGTAAAGGGTGGAAGACTCGGCCTTATGCCTGGTGTTTTGTTCCACTCTTGCCGCCCTAGTTTCCGTCATATCGGTATTATGTTCCCGGATTTTGCGTTCCTTACGCGGTTGGGTGATTTATGGGACCCCCTTGACAGTTCGCTTTGAATAAAACTCCTCCAGCAAGGCCCAACCTTGGTTTTACCATTTGCTTCACCACCACCTATACCTTTCCCTTGGGCCAGCCAACCCGAGGGTCATCTTTATTTTAGCCCCCCCCCCCCCCGGGCGAGTGCTTCTCTAAGTGCTGGTCCGAACCGAGCGATGTTCGGTGCCCCCTGGGCAACCAGGGTCTATGCCAACCCGACGTCTGGCTCATCCGGTGTGCCCTGAGAACGAGATATGTGAAGCTCCTATCGGGATTTGTCGGCACATCCGGGTGGCTTTGCTGGTCTTGTTTTACCATTGTCGAAATGTCTTGTAAACCGGGATTTCGAGACTGATCGGGTCTTCCTGGGAGAAGGAATATCCTTCATTGACCGTGAGAGCTTATCATGGGCTAAGTTGGGACACCCCTGCAGGGTATAAGCTTTTGAGAGCCGTGCCCGCGGTTATGTGGCAGATGGGAATTTGTTAATGTCCGTTTGTAGATAACTTGACACCAGATCCGAATTAAAATGCATCAACCGCGTGTGTAGCCATGATGGTCTCTTTTCGGCGGAGTCCGGGAAGTGAACATTGTTTTGGGTTATGTTTGACGTAAGTAGGAGTTCAGGATCACCTCTTGATCATTACTAGCTTCACGTTCATTCCTTTGCTTCTCTTCTCGCTCTTATTTGCGTATGTTAACCACCATATCTTGCTTAGTCGCTGCTGAAACCTCACCACTTTACCCCTTCCTTTCACATTAAGCTTTGCTAGTCTTGATACCCATGGTAATGGTATTGCTGAGTCCTCGTGGCTCACAGATTACTACCACAACAGTTGCAGGTACAGGTTATGCGATGATCATGACGTGAGAGCGATGTTTGCTTGGAGTTCTTATTCTGCTTCTTCTTTGATCAGGGGATAGGTTCCAGGTCGGCAGCCTGGGCTAGCAGGGTGGATGTTGTTTGAGCTTCTGTTTGTGTTTCATCCATAGTCGGATGTTGCTCTTGTGTATGATGATGTTGTAATCGTGTGGCATTGTATGCCCTTTTGTATGTATCCCCATCTATTATGTAATGTTGATGTAATGATATCCACCTTGCGAAAGCGTATCAATATGCGGTTCTATCCTTGGTGGGACTTTCGAGTCTCTTTAGGATAGTATCGCATATTGGGCGTGACATTCAATGGCCCACTTGGCGACTCGTCCTATGGCCTCTCTGTTTTGAATGATATCCCCCAAAGGAGCAGAACTAACCACAGTGATGGGGTGGCCCAGGAACTATTGCTTAAGCTTCCGACTTGCCATGAACACCCCATAAACGAGCTTCTGCCAATGCGGATACCGTTGCTTGGACTCAATAAGCACCTCACTAATGTAGTAAACCGGCCGCTGAACCAGGTGTTCCTTGCCTGCCTCCTTGTGTTCCACCACAATGGCCACACTGGCGGCATGCGTGTTAGTAGCCACATATAATAATAAGGGCTCCTTATCAATGGGAGTAGCAAGAACCGGTGGCTCAGCCAGCTGTCTCTTCAAATCTTCAAAAGCAGCGTTGGCAGCGTCACTCCAGACGAAGTTATCCATATTCTTCATCATTTGATACAGTGGTATGGCCTTCTCACCTAACCGGCTTAAAGCAGCGACGCGACCCGCCAAATGCTGAACATCATTGATACATGGCGGTTTAGCCAGAGAGGTGATGGCCTTGATCTTCTCCGGGTTAGCCTCGATGCCCCTGTTAGAAACCAGAAAACCCAAAAGCTTGCCTGCAGGCACACCAAAAACACACTTGGCCGGGTTAAGCATCATCTTGTAAACCCGAAGATTGTCAAAGGTTTCCTTCAAATCATCTATCAAGGTCTCGTTTTCTCTGGATTTCACCACTATATCATCCACATAAGCATGAACATTGCGCCCAATTTGATTATGAAGACAATTCTGCACACACCGCTGGTAAGTCGCCTGGGCACTCTTGAGCCCAAAAGGCATTGATACATAGCAGAAGGCTCCAAACGGAGTAATAAACGTTGTTTTCTCCTAGTCCTTAACTGCCATTTTGATCTGATAATAACCATAGTAAGCATCCAAAAAACTCAAACGCTCACAACCCGCCGTAGCATCAATGATTTGATAAATACGAGGGAGAGCAAAGGGATCAACTGGACAAGCCTTTTTTAAATCCGTGTAATCCACACACATACGCGAAGTGCCGTTTTTCTTAAGCACAAGCACCGGGTTGGCCAACCACTCTGGATGAAATGCATAATTGGTTCGATGCCAAAAGTTGGCATATCAATATTTAGCAAATGCCAAGTGTTGGCTAGTGATTGGTTGGCTACCAAATTTTCTTGTCAAACTCACAAAAAGTTGCCAACTTTTGCCAAATGTTGGCTTGCCAAATACGGGCAATGCCAAATGTTGACATCCAACCAATTATGCTCGAAAAACTTCAATGATGAACCCAGCTGCTCAGAGCTGGGCTACCTCCTCACCAATGGCCTTCTGCCTCTCCTCATTGAACCGCCGAAGAAACTACTTGACCGGCTTAAACTTTGGATCAATATTAAGAGTGTGCTCAGCGAGTTCTCTCGGTACACCTGGCATGTCAGAAGGTTTCCATGCAAAGATGTCCCGGTTCTCACGGATGAACTCGATGAGCGCGCTTTCCTATTTGGGATCCAAATTAGCACCGACTTGAATCGCTTGGATGAGTCGCCTGGAACAAAGTCAACAAGCTTAGTATCATCGGCCGACTTAAACTTCATGACCGGCTCATGCTCTGTGGTTGGCTTCTTCAAAGATGTCATATCCGCCGGATCAACATTGTCCTTGTAGAATTTTAACTCTTCTGTTGCACAGATCGACTCAACATAAGCCACGTCGCCTTATTCACATTCCAAGACTACCTTCCGGCTTCCGTGCATCGTGATGGTTCCCTTATGACCCGGCATCCTGAGATACAAATACACATAACACGGCCATGCCATGAACTTGGAATAAGCCGGATGTTGGGTTCTACGGTAGGGTGCGTCGATTGCAAATTAAAATTTTCCTACGCGCAGACCAACAGGAACATGCTACTGGAGATGGATCACAGTTCCTTACCACTAGACGCGCAGTGCCGTGTAGCGGAAGAAGAGTTGGGGCAGCGCGTCCGCATGGATCGTCTCCTCTTCGTTCGGTCTCCCTCGAACAGCCGGTCGTCCGATCCCACGTACAAATTCTCCGGAGCGGTGCAAGTGCACCGCCTCTAATGGTATCCGCACGTGTAGGAGGAACACCGTGCGGTGGACTGCTAGGTCCGATCACACAGTCGGCAGCGAGTGAAGGTGGCTATTCGCAACACATGCAAACCCTAGTCGCAGCGCCGAAGCGACCAACCGCATGAGTGTGCCGCACCTCCACTTTATACAGGCGTCCATCGCGAGCTCAACACTTGGGCCTCGCACGGACCCTAAAGCCCAAAGTCTACTCGATCGCGTTCCAAATCCAGTTCGGATCACATCCGACCAGTGTCCTGATACGTCTCCAACGTATCTATAATTTATGAAGCATTCATGCTATATTATTATGTGTTTTGAATGTTTACGGGCTTTATTATACACTTTTATATTACTTTCGGGACTAACCTATTAACCGGAGGCCCAGCCCATATTGCTGTTTTCTTGTCTATTTCAGTGTGAAGAAAAGGAATATCAAACGGAGTCGAAACGGAATGAAACCTTCGACAGCGTGAGTTTTGGAACGAACGTGACCCAGGAAACTTGGAGTGCAAGTCGGGGGAGCATCAAGGAAGCCACGAGATAGGGGGGCGCGCCCACCCCCCTGAGCGTGCCCTCCCCTCTCGTGGGCCCCTCGAGGATCCCCCGATAGACTTCTTTTGCCTATATAAGTCCAGATACCCTAAAACCATCGAATATCAAGATAGATCGGGAGTTCCGCCGCCACAAGCCTCTGTAGCCACCAAAAACCTCTCGGGAGCCCGTTCCGGCACCCTGCCGGAGGGGGAATCCATTACCGGTGTCCATCTTCATCATCCCGGCGCTATGAATGATGAGGAGGGAGTAGTTCACCCTCGGAGATGAGGGTATGTACCAGTAGCTATGTGTTTGATCTCTCTCTCTCTCGTGTTCTCTCTATGGCACGATCTTGATGTATCGCTAGCTTTGCTATTATAGTTGGATCTTATGATGTTTCTCCCCCTCTACTCTCTTGTGATGAATTGAGTTTCCCTCTTGAAGTTATCTTATCGGATTGAGTCTTTAATGATTTGAGAACACTTGATGTATGGCTAGCCGTGTTTATCTGTGGTGACAATGGGATATCACGTGCCACTTGATGTATGATTTGGTGATCAACTTGCGGGTTCCGCCCATGAACCTATGCATAGGGGTTGGCACACGTTTTCGTCTTGACTCTCCGGTAGAAACTTTGGGGCACTCTTTGAAGTTCTTTTGTGTTGGTTGAATAGATGAATCTGAGATTGTGTGATGCATATCGTATAATCATGCCCACGGATACTTGAGGTGACAATGTAGTATCTAGGTGAAATTACGGTTTTGGTTGATTTGTGTCTTAAGGTATTATTCTAGTATGAACTCTAGAATAGATTGATCCAAAAGAATAACTTTGAGGTGGTTTCGTACCCTACCATAATCTCTTCGTTTGTTTCTCCGCTATTAGTGGCTTTGGAGTGACTCTTTGTTGCATGTTGAGGGATTGTTATATGATCTATCTATGTTATTATTGTTGAGAGAACTTGAACTAGTGAAAGTATGAACCCTATGCCTTGTTTCCTACTATTGCAATACCGTTTACGCTCACTTTTATCTTTAGTTACCTTGCTGTTTTTATATTTTCAGATTACAAAAACCTATATCTACTATCCATATTGCACTTGTATCACAATCTCTTCACCGAACTAGTGCACCTATACGATTTACCATTGTATTGGGTGTGTTGGAGACACAAGAGACTCTTTGTTATTTGGTTGCAGGGTTGTTTGAGAGAGACCATCTTCATCCTACACCTCCCACGGATTGATAAACCTTAGGTCATCCACTTGAGGGAAATTTGCTACCGTCCTACAAACCTGTGCACTTGCAGGCCCAACAACGTCTACCAGAAGAAGGTTGTGTAGTAGACATCAAGCTCTTTTCTGGTGTCGTTGCCGGGGAGGCTAGGTAAGCGGCACTCACACCCCGTCAACTAAGCTCTTTTCTGGCACTGTTGCCGGGGAGGTGAGTGCTTGAAGGTATATCTTTAGATATTGCAATAGAATCTTTTTGTTTCTTGTTTTATCACTAGTTTAGTTCATAGAAGAAAACTACAAAAAAAATGGAGTTAAGCTTGTCTCATATGCTTAGTCTTTTTAATATCTTTCGTGAGTATGATGAAAAGGAAAATTGTGCTCAAGTATTAGAAGAAGAAATCTATAGAATGTTTGATACTAAATCTTTGAATGATGAGCATGTTTGCAATGTGTTAGTATGAACTCCTTGAATATCCATGATGCTAATGATATGCAAAGCCACAAGCTTGGGGAAGCTATGTTTGATGAATATGATATTTTTTGTCCCCCAAGTTTTGATGAGATTATTTATTATGATGAAAGCATGCCTCCTATTTATGATGATTATATTGATGAAAGTGGGTTTGGAAGATTGTCAACTTTAGGAAGTAGTTATCCCACTATTTTGGAGGATGTTGAATCTTATTGTGATGAACATGAAAGTGGATTTGGAAGAGTGTCAACTTTATTTAGTGATGATTCCACTATTTCGGAAGAGGTTCCAATTGATTATGAGAACAAAGTTGCTATCTATGATGATTATTGTGATGACTTGTATGCTATTAGGAATCATGATAACCATGAAACTTGTCATCATGATTTTATTTTTCAATTGGATTATGCCTCACATGATAGTTATTTTGTTGAGTTTGCTCCCCCTATTTCGAATGAGAAGAATTTTACTTATGAGGAGAGTGGTAAATTTCTATGCTTGTAGATCATGAAAAGAATGCTTTGGGTGCCGGTTATATTGTTGAATTCATTCATGATGCTACTGAAAATTATTATGAGGGAGGAATTTATGCTTGTAGGAATTGCAATAATGTCAAGTTTCCTCTCTATGTGTTGAAAATCTTGAAGCTATGCTTGTTTTACCTTCCTATGCTAGTTGATTATTGTTCCCATAAGTTGTTTGCTCACAAATCCCTATGCATAGGAAGTGGGTTAGACTTAAATGTGCTAGTTATATACTTCATGATGCTCCCGTTATGTTTCAATTCTTATCTTTTATGTGAGCATCATTGTCATCATCATGCCTAGCTAGAAAGGCATTAAAGAAAAGCGCTTGTTGGGAGACAACCCAATATTTATCCTTACTGTTTTTTGCGTGTTAACATGATTATGCTACTGTAGTAATCATGTTTTATAGCTTTTGTTTCAATAAAGTGCCAAGTAAGACCTTTAGGATAGCTTACGGTGATAGTTGTGTTGATCCTGCTGAGAATCAGAAACTTTTGCACCCATCAAATAATTTGTTAATTCACAGAAACGTGATTTTGATCTGATTCTTTTTGATATGGATTGGTACATCAATTTCTTAAGACTTCGTAATTTGGTAGGATTTTTGGAGTTCTAGAAGTGTACGTTTGATACAGATTACTACAGACTGTTCTGTTTTTGACAGATTCTGTTTTCTATGTGTTGTTTGCTTATTTTGATGAATCTATGAGTAGTATCCGAGGGTATGGACCATAGATAAGTCGGAATACAGTAGATGTTACACCAATATGAATTTAGAATGAGTTCATTACAGTACCTAAGTGGTGGTTTTATTTTCTTATACTAACGGAGCTTACGAGTTTTCTGTTGAGTTTTGTGTTGTGAAGTTTTCAAGTTTTGGGTAAAGATTCGATGGACTATGGAATAAGGAGTGGCAAGAACCTAAGATTGGGGATGCCCAAGGCACCCCAAGGTAATATTCAAGGACAACCAAGAGCCTAAGCTTGGGGATGCCCCGGAAGGCATCCCCTCTTTCGTCTTCGTTCATCGGTAACTTTACTTGGAGCTATATTTTTATTCACCACATGATATGTGTTTTGCTTGGAGCGTCATTTTGTTTTCTTAGTATTTGCTTGATGTTATTTAGAATAATGTTTTTCATCTTTATTTTCAATAAAAATGTCAAGGATAGCCTTTACCATGCTTATTTTGCTAGTATACATGTTACTGCTTGAAAACAGAAAGTTTACCGCTGTTGCAAAAATACCCTAGAAAAGTAAGAGAACGGTATAATTGTGAAACTTTTTGCATAATGAGCTCTGATAAATCTACTACAGCGTAGTATTTTTCTCTTAATTTTTGGAGTTAGGGAAGTATTGATACTCTTGCATTCTTTACACACTGTACTGTTTTGGTAGATTGCTGTTATGTTTGCATTGTTTGCATATGTTTGCTTGTTTAATGATTCTATTTGAGGATAGGAGTATTAAATATGCAGAGGCATTTAGTTTGCAATGTTGAATAATTATTTTAGTGATTTGTTACAGTAGAAAATAATAAGGTTTTGCATTAGTTTATACTAACCTATCTCACAAGTTCTTGTTGAGTTTGGTGTGAATGAAGCTTTTTGAGAAATAGAGAAACCATGATATGAAAGGAATTAAGGAGACACAAAAGCTCAAGCTTGGGGATGCCCAAGGCACCCCAAGATAATATTTCAAGAAGTCTCAAGCATCTAAGCTTGGGGATGCCCCGTTAGGCATCCCACCTTTCTTCTTCAACAACTATCGGTTAGTATCGGTTGAGCCTAAGTTTTTGCTTCTTCACATGAGTTGTGCTATCCTTGCAATGTCATTTTATTTTGCTTTGCTTGCTGTTTGAATACAATACCAAGATCTGAAATTCTTTAATGAGAGAGAGTCTTCATATAGCTACATAATTATTTAGCTACTCATTGATCTTCACTTATATCTTTTTGGAGTAGTTTTTAATTTACTCGTGTGCTTCACTTATATCCTATGAGTAAATGGTTGAATGAGTTGATTGTCATAAATCTGAAATTATATATTTTTCATTTTCTTACCCATGGGGAGTAATGACTTCACATCTAAGAAGTAGAGGTTGTAAATTTATTGAAGGTTAGCAAGCATTGTATTGGTCATTTGAACAATTCCTGAAAAAATATTGAAGGAAGAGAGATTCCACATATAAATACACTATCCTAGGAATCTTTTATAATTGGGAGCACTCATTTAGTATGACATGCTAAAGAGTTGACGTTGGACAAGGAATACAACGTAATGGGTTATGTTTTCTCACATCTCAGTTAAAGTATATTATCATGGATCATTCAAACATGTTGAGCTTGCCTTTCCCCCTCATACTAGCCAAAATTCCTTGCACCAAGTAGAGATACTATTTGTGCTTCCAAATATCCTTAAACCCAGTTTTTGCCATGAGTGTCCACCATACCTACCTATATGCGGTATTTACCTGCCATTCCAAGTAAATTTGCATGTGCCAAACTCTAAACATTCAAACAATATTCTGTTTTGTATGCCCGAATTGCTCATGTAGCGACTAGGGGTTGTCAGTATCTTCCATGCTATGTGGGTTATTCTCAAGATGAGTGGACTCCGCTCATCATTCACGAGTAAAATGGCTGGTAACCGGGATGCCTAGTCCCATGATCAAAGATCAAAACCAAATCAAAATTAATTGCAAACAAAACTCCCCCAGGTTTGATGTTAGTTGGAGGCACCCGTTGTTTCGGGTAAGCCATGGATTGATGATTGTTGGTGGAGGGGGAGTAAAAACTTTTACCATTATGTTTGGGAACCGCCTATAATGTATGTAGTATGGAAGATATTGGGAACTCTTGGTTGTTATGTTGACAATGAGATCATACCTCTCAAAATTATTTATCTCTATTTCAAAATTGAGCTCTGGCACCTATGCAAATCCCTACTTCCCTCTGCGAAGGGCTTGTCTTTTACTTTATGTCTTTTACTTTATGCAAGAGTCAAGGTGATCTTCACCATTCCCTTTTTCATTTTATCCTTTGGCAAGCACCTCGTGTTGGAAAGATCCTGATATATATATATATATCCAATTGGATGTAAGTTAGCATGAACTATTATTGTTGACATCACCCAAAGGTGAATACGTTGGGAGGCAACACTATAAGCCCCTATCTTTCTCAGTGTCCGATTAAAATTCCATAACCATTAGTATTGCGTGAGTGTTAGAAATTATAGAAGACTATATGATAGTTGAGTATGTGGAATTTGCTAATCCTGAAAATAAGATGAATTGTAATTGTTTGATGACTAAGAATGAAGTTTGCTAGTTTATGGTCTATGCTTTCAACATGTGAATTGCTTGTTACTTGTTCGTGAGGAGTTTTATAAGATGAACTACTGTTATGACATATAATGATGCTAGAAAAGGTGATTGAAATTATCAATGATCAAACTTGTGCACCTGCTAGCATTCACACTTCATAAATTCTTTCTTTTATCATTTACCTACTCGAGGACGAGTAGGAATTAAGCTTGGGGATGCTGATACGTCTCTTATTATGTGTTTTGAATGTTTATGGGCTTTATTATACACTTCTATATTACTTTTGGGACTAACCTATTAACCGGAGGCCCAGCCCATATTGTTGTTTTATTGTTTATTTCAGTGTTTCGAAGAAAAGGAATATCAAACGGAGTCCAACGGAATGAAACCTTCGGCAGCGTGACTTTTGGAACGAACGTGACCCAGGAAACTTGGACTGCAAGCCAGGGGAGCATCAAGGAAGCCATGAGATAGGGGGCGCGCCCACCCCCTGGGCCCGCCCTCCCCTCTCGTGGGCCCTGCGAGGCTCCCCCGACCGACTTCTTTCGCCTATATAAGTCCACATACCCTAAAACCATCGAATATCAAGATAGATCGAGAGTTCCGCCGCCACAAGCCTCTGTAGCCACCAAAAACCTCTTGGGAGCCCGTTTCGGCACACTGCCGGAGGGGGAATCCATTACCGATGGCCATCTTCATCATCCCGGCGCTATCCATGACGAGGAGGGAGTAGTTCACCCTTGGGGCTAAGGGTATGTACTAGTAGCTATGTGTTTGATCTCTCTCTCTCTCACTCTCGTGTTCTCTCTATGGCACGATCTTGATGTATCGCGAGCTTTGCTATTATAGTTGGATCTTATGATGTTTCTCCCCCTCTACTCTCTTGTGATGAATTGAGTTTCCCTCTTGAAGTTATCTTATCGGATTGAGTCTTTAATGATTTGAGAACACTTGATGTATGTCTTGCCGTGTTTATCTGTGGTGACAATGGGATATCACATGCCACTTGATGTATGTTTTGGTGATCAACTTGCGGGTTCTGCCCATGAACCTATGCATAGGGGTTGGCACACGTTTTCGTCTTGACTCTCCGGTAGAAACTTTGGGGCACTCTTTGAAGTACTTTTGTGTAGGTTGAATAGATGAAGCTGAGATTGTGTGATGCATATCGTATAATCATGCCCACGGATAATTGAGGTGACAATGGAGTATCTAGGTGACATTAGGGTTTTGGTTGATTTGTGTCTTAAGGTGTTATTCTAGTACGAACTCTTGAATAGATTGATCTGAAAGAATAACTTTGAGGTGGTTTCGTACCTACCATAATCTCTTCGTTTGTTCTCCGCTATTAGTGGCTTTGGAGTGACTCTTTGTTGCATGTTAAGGGATTGTTATATGATCTATCTATGTTATTATTGTTGAGAGAACTTGCACTAGTGAAAGTATGAACCCTATGCCTTGTTTCCTACTATTGCAATACTGTTTACGCTCACTTTTATCTTTAGTTACCTTGCTGTTTTTATATTTTCAGATTACAAAAACCTATATCTACTATCCATATTGCACTTGTATCACCATCTCTTCGCCGAACTAGTGCACCTATACAATTTACCATTGTATTGGGTGTGTTGGGGACACAAGAGACTCTTTGTTATTTGGTTGCAGGGTTGTTTGAGAGAGACCATCTTCATCCTACGCCTCCCACGGATTGATAAACCTTAGGTCATCCGCTTGAGGGAAATTTGCTATTGTCCTACAAACCTATGCACTTGCAGGCCCAACAACGTCTACAAGAAGATGGTTGTGTAGTAGACATCATGTCCTCCGAACCAACCTCGTAGGTTCCTTCCCTTAAGCGTGTGACCCCTTAGGTTCAAGTCGGCTTGGTCATAGTTCGGATCACCTCCGACCTGCATGGTTGGTAGCGGCCTCTAGCAAGGCCTACCGACCACCAAGCAGACTATGAAGCTGGTTAGGCAAACCTGTACAACGTGTTACACTTTTGTTCCCTTTGTCGCACGATATATGTTGTCGGGCTCAAGGCGGGATTGTCATCGTTGTGATAGCCCGACCTCTTTCTCGTTCCAGTGATACCGACCACAAACCGGATTATCTCATAATCCCTGTCGCATGGCCATGCTTATCCTGGTCGGATCACACGAGGGGCCCAGAGTATATCTCTCTTGATCGGAGGGGCAAATCCCATCTTGCTCGACCATGTCTCGCAGCATGGGACTGGACAAACCCGAAAATTACCTTTGTAACTACCCAGTCACGGAGTAGCGTTTGGTCGGCCCAAAGAAAGTCTGTCACCATCCCGAGTACATGCGTCAGCTCAGGTCTTAGGACATAGAACGTATGTTGTACTAGAGACTCACACATGACATATCGTTGCATCTCATAGTTGGGTCTGTCCGACTTGGACCTTATCTCGACTCGGATCCGACTACGTCGAATCCGACTAGACCTTTCCAAGTCCATATTATCCGGTTAGCATCCAGTGCTCCATGGCTAGTGAGACCAAGCCATCGACCGTGTCATATGCTAGTCTAGTCGGCTGCGCGTCCACACAGCCCTTTTGACTAGGGACCTTTTAGGACAGTCATCATACAATGCATAGTCCCACAAACAAGTCACGTACTTGCTGATACACATCATTGATAATGTCCAAGGACTATCTTTATTCATGAACACATAGGAAATATCATCATACATGATTGCCTCTAGGGCATATCTCCAACACCGGCCGCCCAAACAGAGCATGATATGGGCTCTTGATCTTGACTACTTCAAACGTCAATTTCTCGGCCCTGGAGTCATATTCGTCCCCAAAGGAAACCTCCAATTCGATCTTACCGACTGGATATGCTGACTTACCAGGCACAATGCCATGGAAGACAGTGTTGGACTGCTTAAGGCTTTTATCAGTTAACCCCATGCGACGGAAGGTCTCGTAATAGAGGATGTTGATGCTGCTACCTCCATCCATGAGTACCTTGGTGAATTTATATCCACCCACCTGAGGGGCCACCACCAAGGCTAAGTGACCCGGATTATCAACCCGGGGAGGGTGATCTTCCCTACTCCATAGAATAGGCTGCTCAGACCATCTCAAATAACGAGGAACTGCCGGCTCAATAGCATTCACAGCCCTCTTATGAAGATTCTGGTCTCGTTTGCATAAACTGGTGGTAAACACATGATATTTCCCACTTCTCAGCTGCTTTGGATGGCTCTGGTATCCACCTTGCTGCTATTGCTGACCACCATGGCCAGACTATTGGTTATATCCACCTTGATTGCCTTGAGAATTTTGAAAATTGGGATTTGAACCGCCGCCCGGGCCATGAAAACCGCCGCCACCTGAGCCGCCGCCCTGCCCATTGTTACCATTGAACATTATGGAATTTTTGAAGGCCTTCATGATCGTACAGTCCTTCCATAGATGGGTAGCCAGTTTCTGCTGAGTGCGGTGCCTTGGACAGGGCTCGTTCAATAACTGCTCAAGTGTGGGGCCTGACCCGCCAGACTGGGGAGGTGGTCTCCCCTTACGCTGTTGGTTGTTACCCTGCGCACTAGTGTTAGCCACAAAACCCAAACTACCATCAGCCTTACGTTTATTACCTCCTTGATTCGCCGGGTTATGCTGAGGGCCCTTGCCGTTGTCGTTCTTCTTTCCCTTCCCTGTCTTTTCATCATCGGACTCGGGATCCTTGGTACTATCAGAGTTGGCGTACTTGACCAGAGCCGCCATCAGCATGCCCATATTATTACAATCGCGCTTGACCCGCCCCAGCTTTTGTTTCAGAGGCAAAAAAGGGCAATTTTTCTCCAACATTAAGACTGCAGAGCCGGCATCCATCTTATCAGATGAATGTATTATGGCTTTAACCCGGCGCATCCAATGGGTTGTAGACTCACCCTCCTCCTGCTTACAATTCGTCAAATCCACAATTGACATGGGCTGCTTGCATGTATCTTTGAAATTCTGGATGAATCGGGCTTTTAGCTCCGCACATGAACTGATTGAATTAGGTGGTAGGCCTTTTAACCAAGTGCGGTCGGTCCCATCCAACATCATGGTAAAGTACTTGGCCATCGCAGCATCACTGACCTCCAATAATTCCATAGCCATCTCGTAACTTTCAATCCATGCCCCGGGCTGTAAGTCGGCCGTGTAGTTCGGCACTTTCCTAGGTCCCTTAAAATCCTTGGGCAAACGCTCGTTACGCAGAGCCGACACTAGACAGGGGACACCTCCGGTCCTGGTGGCCACACCTGCCTCGATAGAAGTCGTCGGATAAACCGGATACGGCTAGTAAGCCGTCAGCTGAGCCGCCCGCTCAGCCTCTTGATGTATTCTATCCTGTTCTACCAAGTTAAAGGCTCCATGGCGCGCCGGGTCATGCCTGCCCAACTGGTTACGACGCCGAACGTTGCTTGAAACAGCCGCTGAGTCCATGTGCCTGCTATAACTCGGGCTTCGGCTTGGATGAGGGGTTGAGTGGATCCTGTCCCGGCTGTATGAGTACGCCTCCTGTTGTGCTAAGGCCGTCTGAAGAAGTTCTCTGACCCGGCGGGTTTCAACCGCCGCCGGAGAGTCGCCATCAATTGGGAGAGCCGCCAGCCATGTTGCCGCCGCGATCATATTCTCCAATGGGTTAGAATAGTGACCCGGAGGTGTTGGTACATACTAAGGTGGACAGTATTTACACGTGGAGGCCCCATCACCTGTGGCTGAACCGGCGCCCCGACCCCAGGTGTTGCAACCCGGTCTGCCTCAGTACGCGGGAGAGCCACGGCGGGTTACTGGGCCCTGCACCAGGTGTGTGAAAGAGGTTTCGAGGATCATAAACCGAAGGGAGTCGAGACTGAGTCTTCTGATGTCTTCTCCTCATGACCTCATTAGACGCGTTTTGATCTTGCATGAGCCGGAAACTCTGTGCCTAAATCCGCTGAGCCTGAGCATCCAAAGCCGCCCGCTCTGCGGTTATCCTGACATCTTCCGCTGCTAGGTCTTCCTTAGCCTGCACCATATCCAATTTTAATTGTGCCACTTCCGCATCATGTCGAGCTTGATCCGCCGGGTTTACCACGGCGGTTAGCAGAGCGGTCAGCTTATCTGTGAGATCCATCAACACCTGAGCCGGCGAGCGCACAGGGCCTCCTGCCCCGGCTGCTGCTGACCCGGAGGTCATGGCCGCCGCAGTTGTGGAGTCTTGGATAGGTTGTGTGCCGACCATGAAGATTCCGACCCTGCTCGGTGGCTCGAGGCAATCCGGAATACTGCTGCCATTGGAACAGCCCCCAAGCCTGCCATCATGCAGTTGATACAACGAATCTGTCTCATGGATGACCCGCCATTAGAATAGATGCCTGTACCGTCAGATCCAGATCCTTCAGAGAAACCTCCATGGACGCATCCCACGAAGGCACGCTTCACAGTAGGCAGAGCCCGGGCGGGTCTCGCACGCTGAGCCGTTTCGACGAGGTCGGTGCAGATGCCCGGCTCAGGGCCCGGCTCGCCGATCTTGCCGATGAAGACGTGAATTCTGCCGAAGGGGACCCGGTACCCGTACTCAATTGAGCCGGCGTCGGGGCCCCAGCCTGCGTCGTCGATGTAGAGATTGCCACGACGACTCTTGGTCATCCGGCCCACAGCGTATCCCTTGAGCCCTTTGAAGCTGCCCTTCAAGAACTCAAATCCACCGTGCGTTGGCCCCACGGTGGGCGCCAACTGTCATGGAATTGTCACGTCAGATGTCCTAGTGAAAGGACTTAGTTGTGGAGCCATCGCAACTAGGAAGCTTAAAGGGGTTAATCGGGACAAAGGACACGAGGTATATACTGGTTCGGCCCCTTACGATGAAGGTAAAAGCCTACAATCCAGTTTTGAGTGGGATTGCTTATGTCTCGATAACCAGGGAGTGAATCGCTTGACCTAGCTCTCGAGTTGATGTTACTTGCCCTAAACCGCCGCCAGGTCGTCCCTTTACATATAGAGGTTCACGCCCAGCGGTTCTACAGAGTCCCGGCCGGCTCATAAATAGTGTCCGGCTCGGTCTCTTAACTATTCTTGGCTTACAATACAAGTCACGCATGCATGGCGGTTTATAACTACGGTCCTTAAGTCGCCTCTGGGCTTTGGGCCCTTAACTGAACCGTCATCTCTATCCTGGGTCCTGGGCTTCAACAATATTTGTAAGTACAACCCGGCCCCTCCTGGGCGGGTCATACCAATAGTTATATCCCCAACAACCAATCATTATACTTTTTCAGCAAAAAGTTGTTTGTGGAAAACTTCCTTGTCAAAACTTTGTTTGTGGCGCGCAAATTCAAATACCCCGTTTATTTAGGGGCTTCCTTTGTGAAGCTTTTCCTCTTGCATATGATTATACTTGTACAACTTCGTTCCTTGTTCGTTTATTATATCACAATATGCACCATATTGACTTAAGTGTTCTGCAAGCTGGGTTGCCTCGCTCCTGTGTTTACCCCTACGTTCCCGATTGTTTGGCTAGGGAGTAAAGGGAGCACCTCTGCGATTGTCACGATCGGGTCATCCGAGCCGGACCTCAGACTGGGTGAAGCCAAAATAAAGCGCTCTTATTGTTTTCAATCATGGTCGGCACAGAACGGAACACATGAGTACAAAAAATTTATTGCACAAGTCTCATAGTAACAATGAGCAACCGAACAAAGGTACCGGTGGAGGTACTATTTTCTTCGAAGATGCTTCTTACACTTCGTCAGTAATATAGCATAAGTTCCCTGAGTGCACTTTGTCTGTTACAGCCTCATGGCCTGATTGCCTGGTTATGGGAAACACCATCGATATTCTCGACAGGTGGAGTACATAACACTCTTCGGCCCTTGACCGAAGAGGGAGAAGCCGACGGTCGCTTAAGACGCGTTTAAAGTTCGAGTGAACACACCTATGATATAAGAACTTCGGTACATACAATCATTATACACTTGGGGGCTCTTAAATTTATATGAGCTGTTTTGTAGTAAATGTGTTTCCTTCTTGGTCGCTTCAAAGTCTTTCTCTACCACTCCTTTTTTGACTCGAAGTCTTGAGATCGGATGTGTCATGTTAAAGCACGACAGAAGCACAATTTTTTTTTAATTGTCAGATTGGCGCCAAACACTTGACCTTGTTCGGACGTCATGTTTTTACTAACGTTTTTTGGTTTTCCAAGCTTTTGGCACTTTTAAACTATTTGTGTGTTTTTTTGCATAAGTCTCACAGTGCAACACCAGACACCTTTGCAGATTCGGCAAAAACATTCTCGTATATTGCTATATATGCATCGGTTTCGAAATTGTGTCTTCGGTCAATAGTTGGGTTGCCCGGTTCCTGTGCTTGCCTCCTACGTTCCACTTTGTTCGGCTAGGTGCGCAATGGGAGAACCACTGCGATTATGCTTCCAGCTCGCATGGTTACGCACCTCAGTGGAGAAAGCCGAAAGCTGACTATCACAATAAGCCTAAACTGGTCAGCAATCCAATGACTATGTTAAATGACGGGCCGTTCATAACATTGGCCGAAGTGTTTACGGCTTGACCTCGGCTGTCGCCGAACACTAACCGGGGGCTCGTAGCTAGCTTCCCCAGTTTAAAGCTCCTATGACTAAGTGAAAGTCATAAAGCCCACATATCTGATTGCCTCGTTTCCACTAATACAACCGCCTTCGGGCACCGAGACGTGGACTAAGGGTTGTCTTGTTATTGCGGAAACACCCTGCGTAGTATCTACAAGGGGGTGGAAGCCGACGATGGGCCACTTTCAACTGATAAACGGTTGCAATGGAGTCAAAATAAACATATCATCGGCATTTGTATTTAATATACAAGGGCCGCCTTCCGTAATCATCGTTATAAAGCCATAAATATGCCTCAATTTGACGTAAGATTTTGGCCAAGCTGGGTTGCCTGGCTCCTGTGCTTACCCCTACGTTCCCGATTGTTCGACTAGGCGGTAAAGGGAGCACCTCTGTGATTGTTACTACCGGGTCATCCGAGTTAGTACCTCAGACTGGGTGAAGCTGAAAGCTAGCAATCTTAAAGGATCACATTGGTCGGCAACGACGGAAGTGAAAAATTTGGTTCATTAATACCCTAGAGTTCGGGAACTTTCCCCGAACTAAATCGTCAATATTTTCCTACCACATTGGTCGGGGATGAGGTTTCATGACGACCCAAAGAAAGGAACCGATAGAGGGACTATTTTCTTTGGAAGATATTTCTTACGTTAAAAAGTAATATAACATATCTCTCCGCGTACCTTTGTTTATAAAACTATATGGCCGGATTGCCTTGTTTGCCATAAATCTTTGCCCTCGTAAAGGCAAAGTTTCCACGGGCCACTTTCAACTGATAGTGGCCGGCTAGTAGGACAAACACTCCTCAGCTACTAGTCGAGGAGTTGAAGCCGATGGTCGGTCAACAAAGTTTTGTACCATGTGGATACGAGCATTAATGATGTAAAGTACTTGGATACATAGAATCATTACACATAATTTGTGATTTTACTATGGATATCGATCCTTAATTCAGCCACCCGTGCCCACATTAAGTCTCGGGGGCTACTGGGCTTTGTGCTTACCATTTCCAAATATTAAAGGGGTACGTCGATCCCCTGATCTAGTGTTGCCACCCGACCAGTGTCTCGGGGGCTACTGCATTGCCTATTCAATGTAGAAAATTTGCAGTGCTCAGTGTTCGGCTTGACTGAACTATGCGCAAACGCGTCTTCGGACAACAATAGGTACCATCTGGACCTATATAGCGTCAAGCTAATATATTGCGGCAACTTCTCAAGACCCTCTCTCAAGGGCCTGTTCGCTGATCACTATTATCTCTAACATATAACACTGCATTTCTATTCCTACATATGCTGCCGAGCTAGGAGTTGGTCCTCAGGCCGATTTCGCGCATCGACCTGAGTCTCAGGGGTTACTAGGATTAGCAGTTTCATGTTTTCCTTCAGGTACATCTCGGGTTTTCAACTGACACACCTTGAGGGTTACTGATATACATATACTGGCTATACATCTCGTTAGAGATTACATTGCACAATTCGGAATTAAATTCATAAAAATCAGCCCATGGCCAAGGTGGTGCACCACCTCGGAAGCAGTCCGGCATAAAGCTCGGGCGCCAGTGGCTGACTCCATAGAGGGCATTTCTGGCATTAAGCTCAGCTAAACTCCTTCAACTTTTTTGAGCCAAGGTGATCTATGACACCTCGGATATAGTCCGGCGTTGGAGCTCGGATACATTCCGACGTTGGAGCTCGGATACATTCCGGCATTAGAGCTTGGAAGCGGTTCGGCGTTGGTGCTCAGCTGCAAAAGATACCTCGAACGCAGTCCAGCGTTGGAGCTCGGGCGCCAGAGGACACTGCCGCCCGGGAACAACTTCAAACCTGAGGAGCGGCGTAAAAAATAATAATAAGGCATTGATAAAGGTCGAGAACTTAAAGGGGCTCCTCGGATACCCGACGTGTAAACTCTTTGGATTTACTTCAGCGATCCTCAAGATCGAATACGAGCAGATTTGTTGAACCAGTTTTCAAGACCGACGACCGAAGATGAAGAATAGTTCGGAAGAATCGAGGAGTGTCCCCAACTTGAAGACCGGTTCAGGGGGCCACTGACGGTGTCCTGGACTTGGGGGTACTCACCACGTCGTCTCCCGATCAGTTAAATTGGGCCGAGGACCCCCATGGCCGTATACTCATGGGCCAGTTCGGACAACTGCCGCATACAAGGAAGATTCCACAATACTTGGTGATCAAGACAAAGGACTCCTCCCCACCGGCGTATTCAGCAAGGACTCTTGTTATCCTCGGCCTTTGGTGCATTATATTAACCAGGGCCAGGCTAGTCGATAGATCAATATGACATTACTCATCATACCTCTAGGGCTTAGACCACAACATATGATCTCGAGGTAGATCAACTCTTGTAACCCTATATTCATCAAGATCAATCAAGCAGGAAGTAGGGTGTTACCTCGATAGGGAGGGCCTGAACCTGGGTAAACATCGTGTCACCTGTCTCCTGTTACCCATCGAACCATGACACACAGCTTGGGACCCCCTACCCGAGATCTGCCGGTTTTGACACCGACACACCCCGCACCACACAGGGGATTTTAATTGCATATTTATACATATACAGGGAGACCCGTACAGTCTTCTTATTGGTTGTTGTTATGGGGGCATAGCCGCTAATCAAGCTCAGGTTTATCTGAGCTACTACACCTAGGTGTGCGCCGAACACGCCTAGCTATGTCCGTGGTCTTGGCGACCGTTGAGTTGCTCGGGTTGGGAAGGCCATTCTATGATTCGGCTTCTAGAGTCACCATGTATTCTTCCATACGAAGAGAACTCTCCGTGTTTCCGCTGATTGTGATGATGCCCCGTGTACCAGGCATCTTGAGTTTGAGATAAGCGTAATGCGGGACTGCATTGAAACGAGCGAAGGCCGTTCTTCTGAGTAGTGCATGATAGCCGCTTTGGAATGGAGCAATGTCGAAGATTAGTTCTTCGCTTCGAAAGTTATTGGGAGAACCGAATACAGCCTCCAACGTTAAAGAGCCCGTGCAGCGGGCCTCTACGCCTGGTATTACTCCTTTAAAGGTAGTACTGCTTTGGTTGACTCTCGATGGGTCTATCCCCATCTTGCGAACAATGTCCTGATATATCAGATTAAGACTACTGCCGCCGTCCAAGGCAGCCGAACCCCCATGACGGATACTAGTCGGATGATCCCTGCGATCGAAAGTGATCGGGCAGCCCGACCATGGGTTGAATTTGTGGGCAACGGGCTCTACAGCATGTACGTCTCGGAGTGCGCGTTTGCGCTTCCTCTTTGGGATGTGGGTGACATAAATCATGTTCACTGTTTTGACCTCCGGTGGAAATTTTTTCTGTCCCCTAGTGTTCGGCTGGCGAGATTCGTCATTATCTTCACTTAGCGGCTCCTTCCCTTTGTGTTCGGCGTTTAGCTTGCCGGCCTGCTTGAAGACCCAACATTCTCGGTTGGTGTGATTCGCAGGTTTCTCAGGGGTGCCATGAATCTGACAAGACCTGTCTAGAATTTTATTTAGGCTGGACGGACCATCTTTGCTGCCTTTAAATGGCTTTTTCCGTTGAACGGGTCTAGAGCCACTGAATCCGGCATTTACCATTGTATTGTCTGGGCTGTCCTCATTATTTTGACGTTTGTTTTTATTGCGTTGTGGCTTTCCATTGCCATCCCTGATTTTGGATGTGCCTGGATCGCTGGTGCTACTGCGGGCCAACCAACTGTCCTCGCCCACGCAAAAGCGGGTCATAAGAGTTGTTAGGGCTGCCATTGTCCTTGGCTTTTCCTGGCCGAGGTGTCTGGCACGACATTCATCCCGGACACTATGTTTGAAAGCTGCTAGGGCTTCGGCATCCGGACAGTCGACGATTTGGTTCTTCTTGGTGAGAAATCTGTTCCAAAGCTTACGGACTGACTCTCCGGGTTGTTGGGTTATGTGACTTAAATCGTCTGCATTCGGAGGTCTAACATAGGTCCCTTGAAAGTTAGCCCTGAAAGTGTCCTCAAGTTCCTCCCAGCTTCCAATGGAATTTTTGGCTAGGCTTTTCAACCAGTGTCGAGCTGGTCCTTTCAACTTGAGGGGCAGGCATTTGATGGCGTAGAGATCGTCTCCGTGAGCCATATGGATGTGAAGAATAAAGTCATCAATCCAGACCGCAGGGTCTGTCTTTCCATCATATGCCTCGATGTTTACGGGTTTAAACCCCTCTAGAAATTCATGATCTAGTACCTCATCGGTGAAGCACAGGGGGTGTGCGGCACCCCTGTACTTGGTTGTGTCGTGGCATGGGTCCGACTGCTGTAGTGTTCGATGTTGATTCCGAGCTGGTAGTCGATCAGTATAGTCCGATTGGTGGTCATGATCCTGCATAGGAACATGTTTCCTAGATCCATAGATGGACATGGTTATACCAGCTCTTTTGTCCAGGTGCTCACGTAGATCGTGTGCTGATTTGTGTGCGGCGTCATTAGCCGCTTTGCCTCGGCCACGAGGTGGCTGGTCTGGCAGATCTGCCATATTCTTTTTCGGCGGAATGAGCGCGATAGCCTCATCATCGAATCCGGGCAACAGCTTACGTTTTGGGTAGCTCTTTGTCTGGCGATCACCGCCGTATCTTTCCTCAGTGTCGAGCACTTCATCCCATCTGTGGTTGAGCGTATCCTGCGCGGCTTTAAGCCGTTGCTTCTGCTTCTTCAAGCTCCTCGCGGTGGTAATAAGTCTCTTGTGGAGGTGCTCTTGTTCCAAGTGTTTTTCCAGGATGATGTGTGCATCATCGTCCGGGCTGTTCTCCTCTCCAGAGACAGGTTTATAAGTTTTGTCTTCGGCATCGTTGTGATCGGGCAGCGGACCCGGACTGTGTTCGCCGTCTCCTTGCTCGTCCTACTCCATCGCTGGGTCTGCGGGGTCTTCGTTGTCTTCGGCATCGTCCGGGGTGTTATTCTTTCTTGTGCCGGTATTGCTGTTTTTGCTATGGCGGGGTTTAGAGCGGTGCCGCTGACGTTGGCACTTTGACTGCTCTCAAGAGGATTATCCTCTGTTGCATCCTTTTGATCCTCGCCATTGTTTTCTTTGGGTGTGTCCACCTATATATATATCGTACGATGAGGTGGCTGTGTAGCGCCCTGTGGGAGGTGGTTCCTGTTCTTCTCCCGCATTGTCGTCCATACCATCAATGTCTTCGGAGTCGAAATCAAGCATGTCGGTTAAGTCGTCGACAGTGGCTATTAAGTGGGTGGTGGGTGGGTGACGAATTCCTTCGTTGTCCGCTTCCCACTCAAGCCGGACATGGTTCGGCCAAGAGTCTCCTGATAGGGAGAGAGATTTTAATGAGTTTAGCACGTCGCCCACGGGTGAGTGCTGAAAGATGTCCGCGGAGCTGAACTCCAAGATCGGTGCCCAGTTAGATCCGATGGGCGCGGATACGCGTGGTTCGAAGCCTATGGCCGGAAACGAGTCCGAGGGTCTGATGACACAGACCTCATTGGAAGTGAAATCTGTGTTCGTCTCTATCACCATTAAGTGTGCGGCTTCCGTGGCTGGGTCCATCCTCCCGTCCTCGGATGGCACGATCTACACTAGATCTAAAGCCAGAGCAGTTGCAGGTGCGATCTCCTGAACACCGTCCAATGGCAGATCTAGGTCATGCTCATCGTGGTTGTAGGGTGTACCTGTCATGGGCTTGAATCCATCGAAGATCAAGTCTCCGCTGATATTGGCCGTGTAGTTCAGGATTCCAAACCTGACCTGATGGCCAGGGGCGTAGCTACCGATCTGCTCCAGATGGCCAAGCGAGTTGGCCCGCAGTGGGAAGCCGCCGAATACAAAGATCTGTCCAGGGAGGAAAACCTCACCCTGGACCGTGTCGTTGTAGATGATTGAAGGAGCCATCAAGCCTTATGGTGACCACGCAGTGGAACTCTCAATGAAAGCACCAATGTTGGTGTCAAAACCGGCGTATCTCGGGTAGGGGTCCCGAACTGTGCGTCTAAGGCTAATGGTAACAGGAGGCGGGGGACACAATGTTTACCCAGGTTTAGGCCCTCCCTATGGAGGTAATACCCTACTTCCTGCTTGATTGATCTTGATGATATGAGTATTAGAAGAGTTGATCTACCACAAGATTGTAGAGGCTAAACCCTAGAAGCTAGCCTATGATTGTGATTGTTGTTGTCCTACGGACTAAACCCACCGGTTTATATGGACACCGGAGGGGGGCTAGGGTTACACAGAGTCGGTTACAGAGAAGGGAATCTACATATCCAAATTGCCAAGCTTGCCTTCCACGCAAAGGAGAGACCCACCCGGACACGGGACGAAGTCTTCAATCTTGTATCTTCATAGTCCAACAGTCCGACATAAGCATATAGTACGGCTGTCCAAGGACCCCCTAATCCAGGACTCCCTCACGTGCCCTATCCCCCCCCCCCTCCGAGGCACACTCCCTGCCTCGTGTGTCCCATGTGTCCCCCTCCACTTATTCCAGCACTCACACACTTCATCTTCCTCCAGAAAAAATCATCTCGTGGCTCAAACCCGTGTTCTCGCTCGTTTTGCTGCCATTTTCGATCTCCTTGCTCAAAGCTCCTTTCACAAAACTGCTTTGGGGGATTGTTCTTTGGTATGTGACTCCTCCAATGGTCCAATTAGTTTTTGTGCTTGTGCTTTATTTATTGCAAATTTTTGTTGCTATGGTGACCCTGATCTTGAGCTTGCATGTCAAATTTATATAGTCCAAAGTAGTTTTAATGCATGATATATCCTCTAGGAGTTTGTGAGAGTAGTTGCTCTCAATCTTGTTGAGTTTGATTCACTTTTATTTTGAGTCACTAAAAGTTTCAGAAATTTTTCAGAGGAAGAAAATGTTGAAGAGATTGTTGAGAGGCTCCTCGAGCCGAAGCTCGAAGGAAAAGCAGAATGAAGAGAATAAAAATCCCAAGTACAATCTTCCTCGCACCACGGAGGTTCGATCGTGTGAATGGCCTTGTCATGCATTCTTGAGGGCCGCTGGAATTTACGATGACTTTTATTATTTGGCTGAGAATGCAGGCATCACCGTCTTCATCCACGACCAGTGTGAACAGTATCTCCTACTCACTAATATTTTCGTGCAAAACTTTCATTTCCATGCTAGGAGATCACCACCTTCGGTGGACTTTTATTTATATGATGAGTTTAAGGAGATGTCACTCTATGATTCTTGTGTGATTTGCAAGTTTCCCTTTGAGGGCAGCATCGAGGAACCACATCCTAGTGATGTCGATGAATTTATTGATAAAATTGTTGTTGGGGAAACAAGAAAAGTGTCGAATGTAAGGATTACTAGTGTCATTTCCCTGTTCTACGTTACTATGCAATATTTGCTAGTAGATGTTTAATTGGTCGCGGGAACAGTGGGGGCCTCAATGCTCCTAACCTTGCTATTTTGCACCATGCCTTACTTCGTGATATAACTTTCAGTTTAGGCGCTATAGTTGCTAAACGGTTGACTCTGAACCGTTCAAAGGGCCCCATTTTGGAGGTATCTTTGATTCACGCCTTGCTAAACACTTTCAGATACCTATTAGGCATTATGAGAAAGTGGAAAAGGTGTTGCCCACTATTTTCTTAGACTATAAGAGTATGGTAGCACATGATTTTATTGTTAAAGATAAGGAGAAGAGACTTATTTATAACTTGGTATTTAGTAAAACTACTTGTCAGACTATTACCTTGCCTACACCATCTTTGTTTAACATACATTCAGGCACATACATTGTCGTGGGAATGAACACCTATGGGACCGGCGGACCGAGCCCCTTTCGGTTCGGCGGGGGGGGGGCGGAGACCGCGCGAAGAGCAGATCGAGGCGGCTAATACGAAGCGATTTACCCAGCCGAGCTCTCCGAGAGATAATACTCCTCTGCTGCTTGTCCGATTGTATTGAGTTCTTGCTCGGGAGCGCTGAGTGCTACAGTACACACTAGCTAGCTAACGAGACCGAGCGTGAGTGTCTTCGCTTTCGAACCCCCTCTCTACGCTTGCATGGGCCTCCTTTTATATGCTCAAGGGTCACCGACAGTGGCAACGAGAACAAGGGCAAAAATGGAAAAGGAGTTGCGGTTGGTACAACTACTTGTACAGTGTATCATACCTAACCCTGACGGCAGGGGACAAAAACATTAAATGCCCGTCTGTGTCGCCCAAATAGTGCAAAAAGGGACCGTCAGGGGCGCCACCGCTTGCCACGATGGCAATCTTGTCACTCTCACACTTGCCACCGACACCGCCGGCTGCACAGACTTCCCGCCACGCGCGCTCGAAAAGGTCCTGTGGCGACACGTTGGTGGATGCTTATTTGCGCCTTGGTACAGAGTGGTAGCTTGCCGCGGCAAGCGCCTTGCCGCGGTTGTTGGCTTGTCATGTCCGGAAGCTTATCGCTCGTCGGGCCTTGCCGGGACGCGTGGCGCGTCGCGGCAAGTTCCTTGAGATGCCTTGGTTGGCCTTCCCGGCAAGCTCCTCTTGCCGGGGCCTTGTCTCCTTGGCTTGAATACTTTGTTCTTGAATGGCTCCAAAGGGAACCACGGAGGACCTTGGCGGTCACCCGGCAAGCCTTGCCGCGGGGTGCTGCGACTGCCCGTGCACAAGTTCGGGATACTAGGGTACCCCTACTCTAGTACACCGACATACATCATCATGCCCGATGACATTTACGCATGCTGGGAGCTGACACGAGCCCCAAAGCCTGAGCCAGAGCCATCTCCTGATCCATATCAGGAGTCTATTTATCAGTGGGATCCGCAGGAGCTCGCTAACCAATGGCACCCCGAGGACCCTCCTCAGTACAACAGAGAGGACTACTTTGATCCATGGGCTTAGACCAACTTAGGCCAAAAGCCTAAGCTTGGGGGAGTACGTATTTCTCACCGACATTACATTCATGTTCACACACTCATTCTACTTGTCGGTGTTCATACTTTTTCATTGTAATATCCATGCTAGTTTATTTTCTTTTCTTGCTTTCTTCTTGTGTGTTTGAAAAGCCTTGAGAAAAAAATAGTTGTAGCTTTTAGCTAGTTTACTTTCCATGCTTGTAGTAGTAATTAAAAGAAAACCCAAAAAGATTTCTCGTTCTTCTTTTGCTTGTTGGGAGCTTTCCCGTGTAAATAGTCTTTCTCGTTCTTTGAAATTATTTTCTTTTCTTTGGGGGTCGAGAGGAGAAGACCACGATGAAAATGATGAGTGGCTTGATACGTCTCCAACGTATCTATAATTTTTGATTGTTCCATGCTATTCTATTACCCCTTTTGGATGTTTATGGGCTTTATTTTACACATTTATATCATTTTTGGGACTAACCTACTAACCGGAGGCCCGGCCCGTATTGCTGTTTTTTTTTTTGCCTATTTCAGTATTTCGAAGAAAAGGAATATCAAACGAAGTCCAAACGGAATGAAACCTTCGGGAGCGTGATTTTTGGAACGAACGTGATCCAGAGGACTTGGAGTGCAAGTCAAGAAGCAGCCGAGGCGGCCACGAGACAGGAGGGCGCGCCCACCCCCTCTGGGCACGCCCCCTATCTCGTGGGCCCCTTCGGCGGCCACCGACGTACTTCTTCCTCCTATATAAGCCTACGTACCCCGAAAACATCGAGGGAGCCAACGAAACACAATTTCTACCACCGCAACCTTCTGTATCCAAGAGATCCCATCTTGGAGCCTTCGTCGGCGCTCCGTCGGAGGGGGAATCGACCATGGAGCGCTTCTACATCAACACCATAGCCCCTCCGATGAGTTGTGAGTAGTTTACCACAGACCTTCGGGTCCATAGTTATTAGCTAGATGGCTTCTTCTCTCTTTTTGGATCTCAATACAATGTTCTCCCCCTATCTTGTGGAGATCTATTCGATGTAAACTCTTTTTGTGGTGTGTTTGTCGAGATCCGATGAATTGTGGGTTTATGATCAAGTTTATCTATGAGAAATATTTGAATCTCCTCTGAATTCTTTTATGTATGATTGAGTTATCTTTGCAAGTCTCTTCGAATTATCAGTTTGGTTTGGCCTACTAGATTGATCTGTCTTGCCATGGGAGAAGTGCTTAGCTTTGGGTTCAATCTTGCGTGTCCTTACCCAAAGGATGTAAAGGGTTGCAAGGCACGTATTGTATTGTCGCCATCGAGGATAAAAAGATGGGGTTTATATCATATTGCATGAGTTTATCCCTCTACATCATGTCATCTTGCTTAAGGCGTTACTCTGTTCTTATGAACTTAATACTCTAGATGCAGGCAGGAGTCGGTCGACGTGTGGAGTAATAGTAGTAGATGCAGGCAGGAGTTGGTCTACATTTTGTGGACGTGATGCCTATATATATGATCATAGCCTAGATAATCTCATAATTATTCGCTTTTCTATCAATTTCTCGACAATAATTTGTTCACCCGCCGTAATACTTATGCTATCTTGAGAGAAGCCTCTAGTGAAACCTATGGCCCGGGGTCTATCTTTTATCATATAAGCTTTCAATCTACTTTTATTTGCATCTTTACTTCTTGCATTTATATTGTAAAATACCAAAAATATATTTATCTTATCATACTATCTCTATCAGATCTCACTTTCGCAAGTGGCCGTGAAGGGATTGACAACCCCTTTATTGCGTTGGTTGCGAGTTCTTTGTTTGTTTGTGTAGGTGCGTGGGACTTTTGAGGAGCCTCCTCTTCGGATTGGTACCTTGGTTCTCAAAACCGAGGGAAATACTTACGCTACTATTGCTGCATCACCCTTTCCTCTTCAAGGAAAACCAAGGCAAGCTCAAGACATAGCAAGAAGGATTTCTGGCGCCGTTGCCGGGGAGGTCTTCGCTCAAGTCAAGACATACCAAGTACCCATCACAAAATCATCTCCCTCGCATTTACATTATTTGCCATTTGCCTCTCGTTTTCCTCTCCCCCACTTCACCCTTGCCGTTTTATTCGCCCTCTCTTTCCCAATCTCCTCCTCTCTTTTGCTTGCCCTTTTCCGTTTGCTTGTGTGTTAGATCGGTTACCTTGTCATTATGGCTAGGCCTCCTATCCTTATTATTACTCCCGAACATGAAATCCTTAATTGTAAGCAAAGGGAGGGAGAAAATTTAAAAGTTGCTTGGCGTAGAATTTGCAATGCTCAAAATAGATCTACTAGGAAGCTTTCTACTTCCGTTCTTCTCCGCAGTTTTTATGTAGGCATCACTCCTTGGAATAGATGTGTTCTTGATACTGTTGTCGGAGGTGATTTCTTGAGTAGCCATACGTTTGATGCTTATAATGCTATGTTAGATTTGTTTGGCCCACCACCTCTTTTGGTTAATGGAACTGTTTTAACTTTAGAACACGTTATGCAATAGCTTCATATTATTGAAAATAAAATTGCTACTGTTGAGTTGATTGAAAATTTGGATAAAAAATTTCATAATCATATCACCCAATATGGATCTAGGGTTGGAGTTACTTTGAAAAATCTTAAAGAGAAATACCTATAGTTAATGAAAAAATAGATCTAGATTCTGCTAGAATTGGTAAACTTGAGGATATAATTACTAACTTAGGTTCGGCGTTTTCTTCCATGAAAAACACTCCAAAACCCCCTACCAAAACCGCCAAGTTTATTTATGTTCCTAAAAATAAGGGTGAATCTTCTAGTAAGGGAGACGCGGATCTCAAATCCATAAGTGTTGATCCCAATTGTCTCTCTATTGTCAAGAAACCTTTTGCTACAAACGAATTTCTTGAATTTTTGCCCAAAGGTTTAATCATTGCCAAAAAGGGAGAAACCCCTAAAGATTATATGTGCTCTATTGAGGAATTTAGTGCCAAAGGTGGCACTACTTAGATCTATCTTCGCTTTTATGCCTATCTAGGGGCGTTAAACGATAGCGCTAGTTGGGAGGCAACCCAATTTTCTTTGTGTTTTTTTGTTTTTGTTCCTGTTTAGTAATAAATTTTGCATCTACCTTCTGTTTAGATGTGGTTTTACTTTTTAATTAGTGTTTGTGCCAAGTAGAACCTATAGGATAACCTATGATGATAGTTGATTTGATTCTGCTGAAAAACAGAAACTTTGCACGCACGAATTTAGTTTTGTTAAATCAAAGAAACATGATTTTGCGTTTATTATTTTTCCTTATGATCACTAGACAAATTTTCCAGGACTTCCTATTTTTGTAGTATTTTTAGAGTTCCAGAAGTTTGCGTTAGTTACAGATTACTACAGACTGTTCTGTTTTTGATAGATTCTGTTTTTCGTGTGTTGTTTGCTTATTTTGATGCATCTATGGCTAGTAAAATAGTTTATAAACCATAAAGAAGTTGGAATACAGTAGGTTTAACACAAAAATAAATAAAGAATGAGTTCATTATAGTACCTTATGTGGTGGTTTTATTTTGTTTCACTAACTGAGCTTATAAGATTTCCTGTTGAGTTTTGTGTTGTGAAGTTTTGAAGTTTTGGGTAAAGCTTTTATGGACTATGGAATAAGGAGTGGCAAGAGCCTAAGCTTGGGAATGCCCATGGCACCCCAAGATATTCAAGGATAGCCAAACGCCTAAGCTTGGGGATGCCCCGGGAAGGCATCCCCTCTTTCATCTTCGTTCATTGGTAACTTTACTTGGAGCTATATTTTTGTTCGCCACATGATATGTGTTTTGCTTGGAGCGTCGTGTATTATAGTAGTATTTGCTTTTTATTTTACCACAATCATCCTTGCTGTACACACCTTTTGGGAGAAGCCTACTTGATTAGAATTTGCTAGAATACTCTATGTGCTTCACTTATATCTTTTGAGCTTGATAGTTTTGCTCTAGTGCTTCACTTATATATTTTAGAGCACGACGGTGGCTTAATTTTGAAGAAATTGCTAGTCTCTCATGCTTCACTTATATCTTTTTGAGAGTCTTCTATAACAGCATGGTTTTTGCTGTGGTTACAAATTTGGTCCTAGAATGATGAGCATCCAAGTTGGGTATAATAAAAACTATCATAGGAAGTGGATTGGATGCAATGATTTATTTGTTGCTTGATAATTGTTTTGAGATATAAAGGTAGTAGTGTTAGGGTCATGCTAATGGATAATTATGAAACTGAGAAATACTTTTGTTGAAGTTGGCAAGTCCCATAGCATGCACGTATGGTAAAAGTTGTGTGACAAATTTGTTGCATGAGGTGCTCTTTTGATTGTCTTCCTTATGAGTGGCAGTCGGGGACGAGCGATGGTCTTTTCCTACCAATCTATCCCTCTTGGGGCATGCGTAGTAGTACTTTTCTTCGAGGGCTAAATAGACTTTTGCAATAAGTATATGAGTTCTTTATGACTAATGTGAGTCCATGGATATACGCACACTCATCCTTTCACTTTGCTAGCCTCTATTATTACCGCGCAACTTTCGCCGGTATCATAAACCCTTTATTTACCTTCCTCAAAACAGCCACCATACCTACCTATTATGGCATTTCCATAGCCATTCCGAGATATATTTCCACGCAACTTTCCACTGTTCCGTCCACTATGACACACTTCATCATTGTCATATTGCTCTTTGCATGATCATGTAGTTGACATCGTATTTGTGGCAAGGCCACCTTCATAATTTTCATACATGTCGCTCTTGATTCATTGCATATCCTGCACACACGGGAGGCATTCATATAGTCATATCTTGTTCTAGCTTTGAGTTGTAATTCTTGAGTTGTAAATCCATAAAAGTGTGATGATCTTCATTATTAGAGCATTGTCTCAGTGAGGAAAGGATGATGAAGACTATGATTCCCCCACAAGTCGGGATGAGACTTTGGACATTCCAAAAAGAAAAAGAAAGAAAAAAAGAAAAAAAAAGAGAAAGGCCGAAAAGAAAAACAAAGAAAAAAAGAAAAAAAGAGAAAGGCCAAAAAAAAGAAAGGGCGAAGAAAAAAAAAGAAAAAAAAGAAAATGAGAGAAAAAGAGAGAAGGGACAATGCTACTATCTCTTTTTCCACACTTGTGCTTCAAAGTAACACCATGATCTTCATGATAGAGAGTCTCCTATGTTGTCACTTTCATATACTAAGTGGGAATTTTTCATTATAGAACTTGGCTTGTATATTCCAATGATGGGCTTCCTCAAAATGCCATAGGTCTTCGTGAGCAAGCAAGTTGGATGCACACCCACTTAGTTTCTTTTGTTGAGCTTTCATATATTTATAGCTCTAGTGCATCCGTTGCATGGCAATCCCTACTCACACACATTGATATCTATTGATGGGCATCTCCATAGCCCATTGATACGCCTAGTCAATGTGAGACTATCTTCTCCCTCTTTTTGTCCTCACAACCACCATCTTTTACCACCTTAGTGCTATGTCCATGGCTTATGCTCATGTATTGCACAAGAGTTGAAAAAGGCTGAAGCGCGTTAAAAAGTATGAAACAATTGCTCGGCTCGTCATCGGGGTTGTGCATGATGGGAGTATTTTGTGTAATGAAAATGAAGCATGGCCTAACTATATGATTTTGTAGGGATAAGCTTTCTTTGGCTATGCTATTTTGATAGGACAAGATTATTTGTTAGAATGCTTTGAAGCATTATTATTTTTATGTTTTATAAGCTTTTATCTTGAATCATTTGGATCTGAACATTCATGCCACAATAAAGATAAATACATTGAGAATTATGTCAGGTAGCATTCCACATCAAAAATTATGTTTTTATCATTTACCTACTCAACGACGAGCAGGAATTAAGCTTGGGGATGCATGATACGTCTGCAACGTATCTATAAATTTTGATTGTTCCATGCTATTATATTACCCCTTTTGGATGTTTATGGGCTTTATTTTACACATCTATATCATTTTTGGGACCAACCACTAACCGGAGGCCCAGCCCGTATTGCTGTTTTTTTGCCTATTTCAGTATTTCGAAGAAAAGGAATATCAAACGTTGTCCAAACGGAATGAAACCTTCGGGAGCGTGATTTTGGGAACGAACGTGATCCAGAGGACTTGGAGTGCAAGTCAAGAAGTAGTCGAGGCGGCCACGAGACAGGAGGGCGCGCCCCCTATCTCGTGGGCCCCTCGGGCGGCCACCGACGTACTTCTTCCTCCTATATAAGCCTACGTACCCCGAAAACATCCAGGGAGCCAACGAAACACAATTTCCACCGTTGAAACCTTTTGTATCTGCAAGATCCCATCTTGGAGCCTTCGCCGGCGCTCCGCCGGAGGGGGAATCGACCATGGAGGGCTTCTACATCAACACCATAGCCCCTCCGATGAGTTGTGAGTAGTTTACCACAGACCTTCGGGTCCATAGTTATTAGCTAGATGGCTTCTTCTCACTTTTTGGATCTCAATACAATGTTCTCCCCCTCTCTTGTGGAGATTTATTCGATGTAAACTCTTTTTGCGATGTGTTTGTCGAGATCCGATGAATTGTGGGTTTATGATCAAGTTTATCTACGAGAAATATTTGAATGTCCTCTGAATTCTTTTATGTATTATTGAGTTATCTTTGCAAGTCTCTTTGAATTCTTAGTTTGGTTTGGCCTACTAGATTGATCTTTCTTGCCATGGGAGAAGTGCTTAGCTTTGGGTTCAATCTTGCGGTGTCCTTACCCAGTGACAGAAAGGGTTGCAAGGCACGTATTGTATTATTGCCATCGAGGATAAAAAGATGTGGTTTATATCATATTGCATGAGTTTATCCCTCTACATCATGCCATCTTGCTTAAGGTGTTACTATGTTCTTATGAACTTAATACTCTAGATGCAGGCAGGAGTCGGTCGATGTGTGGAGTAATAGTAGTAGATGCAGGCAGGAGTCGGTCTACTTGTTGCGGACGTGATGCCTATATACATGATCATGCCTAGATAATCTCATAATTATTCGCTTTTCTATCAATTGCTCGACAGTAATTTATTCACCCACCGTAATACTTATGCTATCTTGAGAGAAGCCTCTATTGAAACCTATGGCCCCCGGGTCTATCTTTTATCATATAAGCTTTCAATCTACTTTTATTTGCATCTTTACTTTTTGCATTTATATTAAAAATACCAAAAATATATTTATCTTATCATACTATCTCTATCAGATCTCACTTTCGCAAGTGGCCGTGAAGGGATTGACAACCCCTTTATTGTGTTAGTTGCGAGTTCTTTGTTTGTTTGTGTAGGTGCATGGGACTTTTGAGGAGCCTCCTACTGGATTGATACCTTGGTTCTCAAAAACGGAGGGAAATACTTACGCTACTATTGCTGCATCACCCTTTACTCTTCAAGGAAAACAAACGCAAGCTCAAGACGTAGCATGGCTCTCATATGCATTATTGTTGATCTAACAAAGAGCCCATATTACCTTCTCTTCTCCTTTGAATTAAATGTTTGCAGATTCCAGATTAGTCCAATGCACGTGCACTCCAGACCGTTCGGTCGTGTAAGTGAAAGGCAATAATGACGATATATGATGAAATGATTGAGATGAGAAAAGCTGGTATGAACTCTCTTGTTTTCGTAAATATTATTAGTTCATCATTCCCGATTCAGCCCATTATGAATGAAACATGTTTGCAATGACAATTAGAGATTATAGTTACTCATGCCATGCCTAATTAGCTAGGAGTTTATAATGGTTTACCTTGCGTGCCAACATGCTATTAAACTGGTTGTGACGTGGTATGATAGGGTGGTATCCTCCTTTAAATGATTCGAGTGGCTTGACTTGGCACATGTTCACGCATGTAGTTGAAACAAAATCAACATAGCCTCCACGATATTTATGTTCATGGTGATTTATATCCTACTCATGCTTGCACTCACTGTTGGTTAATCTTAATGCGTGTTCATGACTGTGTCGCTCTCTAGTTGGTCGCTTCCCAGTCTCTTTCTAGCCTTCACTTGTACTAAGTGGGAACACTGCTTGTGCATCCACTTCCATAAACCCAAAGTTATTCCATATGAGTCCACCATACCTACCTATATGCGGTATTTACTTGTCGTTCCAAGTAAATTTGCATGTGCCAAACTCCAAACCTTCAAATAAAATTCTGTTTTGTATGCTCGAATAGCTCATGTATCAACTAGGGTTATCTATATCTTCCATGCAAGGTGGGTTACTCTCACGATGACTGGACTCCGCTCATCATTCACGAGAAAATGGCCGGTAACCGGGATGCCCAGTCCCATGCTCAAATAAATCAAAATAATTGCAAACAAAACTCCCCCAGGATTGTCGTTAGTTTGACGGTAGCCGTTGTTTTGGACCAGCCATGGAATGTGCTCGTTGGTGGTGGGGGAGTATAAACTTTACCAATCTATTTGGGAATCGCCTATAATGTATGTAGCATGGAAGCTATCGAGATCTCTTGGTTGTTATGTTGACAATGAAAGTATGCCGCTCAAAATATTACTTATCTCTGTTTCAAAACTCGAGCTCTCGCACCTATGCAAATCCCTGCTTCCCTCTTCAAAGGGCCTATCTATTTACTTTTATGTTGAGTCATCATCCTCTTATAAAAAGCACCAGTTGGAGAGCACCGTTGTCATTTGAATGTGATTGGATCTATTTTATCATGATTTACAATGCCTAGTCAGCCCTTGATCTTCAGGGGTGCTCTGTGCTACCTCTTGAGCACTGCGTTGGTTTTCCCTTGAAGAGGAAAGGGTGATGCAGCACAGTAGCGTAAGTATTTCCCTCAGTTTTTGAGAACCAAGGTATCAATCCAGTAGGAGGCTCCTCAAAAGTCCCTCGTACCTACACAAACAAACAAGAACCTCGCAACCAATGCGACAAAGGGGTTGTCAATCCCTTCACGGTAAGTTGCAAAAGTGAGATCTGATATAGATAATAAGATAAGATAAATATTTTTGGTATTTTTATGATATAGATTGGAAAGTAAAGATTGCAAAATAAAAGTAGATCGGAAACTTATATGATAAAAGATAGACCCGGGGGCCATAGGTTTCACTAGTGGCTTCTCTCAAGATAGCATAAGTATTACGGTGGGTGAACAAGTTACTGTCAAGCAATTGATAGAAAAGTGCATAGTTATGAGAATATCTAGGAATGATCATGTATATAGCCATCACGTCCGCAACAAGTAGATCGACATGATTCTGCATCTGCTATTATTACTCCACACATCGACCGACTCCTGCCTGCATCTAGAGTATTAAGTTCATAAGAACAGAGTAACGCATTAAGAAAGATGACATGATGTAGAGGGATAAACTCAAGAAATATAATATAAACCCCATATTTTTATCCTTGATGGCAACAATACAATGCGTGCCTTGATGCCCCTGCTGTCACTGGGAAAGGACACCGCAAGATTGAGCCCAAAGCTAAGCACTTCTCCCATTGCAAGAAAGATCTATCTAGTAGGCCAAACCAAACTGATAATTCGAAGAGACTTGCAAAGATAACTAATCACACATAAAAGAATTCAGAGAAGATTCAATTATTTCTCATAAATAAACTTGATCATAAACCCACAATTCATTGGATCTCGACAAACACACCGCAAAAAGATTTACATCGAATAGATCTCCAAGAAGATCAAGGAGAACTTTGTATTGAGATTCAAAGAGAGAGAAGAAGCCATCTAGCTAATAACTATGGACCCGAAGGTCTGTGGTAAACTACTCACAACTCATCGGAGAGGCCTTGGAGATAATGTAGATGCCCTCCGTGGTCGATTCCCCCTCCAGCGGAGCACCGACGAAGGCTCCAAGATGGGATCTCGCGGAAACAGAAGGTTGCAATGGTGGAATTAGGTTTTCGTGGTGCTCCTGGATGTTCTCGGGGTGCGTGGATGTATATAGGAGGAATAAGTAGGTCGGTGGAGCCACGAGGGGCCCACGAGGGTGGGGGCGTGCACACCCCCCTAGGGCGCTCCAGGCACCCTTGTGGCGGCCTCATTCGCTGCTTGACGTCCACTCCAAGTCTCCTGGATTGCGTTTGTTCCAAAAAGATCGCTCCCGAAGGTTTCATTCCGTTTGGACTCATTTTGATATTCCTTTTCTTCGAAACACTGAAATAGGCAAGAAAACAGCAATTCGGGTTGGGCCTCCGGTTAGTAGGGTAGTCCCAAAAATGATATAAAAGTGTAAAGTAAAGCCCATAAACATCCAAAATAGGTAATATAATAGCATGGAACAATAAAAAATAATAGATACGTTGGAGATGTATCAAGCATCCCCAAGCTTAATTCCTGCTCGTCCTCGAGTAGGTAAATGATAAAAACAGAATTTTTGATGTGGAATGCTACCTAGCATAATTCTCAATGTAATTTTCTTTATTGTGGCATGAATGTTCAGATCCAAATGATTCAAAATAAAAGTTCATATTGACATAAGAAATAGTAATACTTCAAGCATACTGACAAAGGAATCATGTCTTCTCAAAATAGCATGGCTAAAGAAAGTTCATCCCTACAAAATCATATAGTTAGGCTATGTTTCATTTTCATCACACAAAATACTCCCATCAAGAACAACCCCGGTTTCAGCCAAGCAATTGGTTCATACTTTTTAATGCGCTTCAGTTTTTTTCAACTCTCACGCAATACATGAGCGTGAGCCATGGATATAGCACTATGGGCGGAATAGAAGATGATGGAGGTTGTGTGGAGAAGACAAAAAAGGAGAAAGTCTCACATTGATGAGGCTAATCAATGGGCTATGGAGATGCCCATCAATTGATGTCAACATGAGGAGTAGGGATCGCCATGCAACGGATGCACTAGAGCTATAAATGTATGAAAGCTCAACAAAAGAAACTAGTGGGTGTGCATCCAACTTGCTTGCTCACGAAGACCTAGGGCATTTTGAGGAAGCCCATCGTTGGAATATACAAGCCAAGTTCTATAATGAAAAATCCCCACTAGTATATGAAAGTGACAACATATGAGACTCTATATGAATAACATGGTGCTACTTTGAAGCACAAGTGTGGAAAAAGATAGTAACATTGTCCCCTTTTTCATTTTCTTTTCTTTTCCTTTTTTTGGCCTTTTTTGGCCTTTCTTTTTTTTCTTGGCCTTTCTTTTTTTCTTGGCCTTTCTTTTTTTTATTTGGCCTTTCTTTTTTTATTTGGGGACAATGCTCTAATAATGATGATAATCACACTTCTATTTATTTACAACTCATGAATTACAACTCCATACTAGAACAAGATATGACTCTATATGAATGCCTCCGGCAGTGTACCAGGAGGGCAATGAATCAAGAGTGACATGTATGAAAAATTATGAAGGTGGCTTTACCACAAATACGATGTCAACTACATGATCATGCAAGGCAATATGACAATGATGATGCGTGTCATGATAAACGGAACGGTGGAAAGTTGCTTGGCAATATATCTCGGAATGGCTATGGAAATGCCATAATAGGTAGGTATGGTGGCTGTTTTGAGGAAGATATAAGGAGGTTTATGTGTGATATAGCGTATCGTATCACAGGGTTTGGATGCACCGGCAAAGTTTGCACCAACTCTCAAGGTGAGAAAGGGCAATGCACGGTACCGAAGAGGCTAGCAATGATGGAAAGGTAAGAGTGCGTATAATCCATGGACTCACATTGGTCATAAAGAACTCATATACTTGTTGCAAAAGTTTTATTAGCCCTCGAAGCAAACTACTACTATGCATGCTCCTAGGTGAAGGGTTGGTAGGAGTTAACCATCGCGCGATCCCGACCTCCACTCATAAGGAAGGCAATCAAAAGAGCATCCCTTGCAAAAAAATTGTTACACAACTTTTACCATACGTGCATGCTACGGGACTTGACAACTTCAACACAAGTATTCTTTGAATTCACAATTACCCAACTAGCATGACTCTAATATCACCACCTCTATATCTCAAAACAATTATCAAGCATCAAACTAATCTTAGCATCCAATTCACTTCTATGATAATTTTTATTATACCCAACTCGGATGCCCATCATTCTAGGACCAATTTTATAACCATAGCAAATACCATGCTGTTCTAAAATACTCCCAAAATTATATAAATGAAGCATGAGAGATCAACAATTTCTACAAAATAAAGCCACCACCGTGCTCTAAAAGATATAAGTGAAGCACTAGAGCAAAATTATCTAGCTCAAAAGATATAAGTGAAGCACATAGAGTATTCTAATAAATTCCAAATCATGTGTGTCTCTCCCAAAAGGTGTGTACAAAAAGGATTATTGTGGTAAATTAAAAAGCAAAGACGCATATCATACAAGACGCTCCAAGCAAAACACATATCATGTGGCGAATAAAAATATAGCTCCAAGTAAAGTTACCGATAAACGAAGACCGAAGAGGGGATGCCTTCCGGGGCATCCCCAAGCTTAGGCTTTTGGTTGTCCTTGGATTATCTTGGGGTGCCATGGGCATCCCCAAGATTAGGCTCTTGCCACTCCTTATTCCATAGTCCATCAAATCTTGACCCAAAACTTGAAAACTTCACAACACAAGACTCAACAGGAAATCTCATAAGCTCCGTTAGTGCAAGAAAGAAAAACCACCACATAAGGTACTGTAATGAACTCATTCTTTATTTATATTGGTGTTAAACCTACTGTATTCCGACTTCTCTATGGTTCATACCCCCCGATACTAGCCATAGATGCATCAAAGTAAGCAAACAACACACGAAAAACAGAATCTGTCAAAAACAGAACAGTCTGTAGAAATCTGTAACTTCCGAATACTTCTGGAACTCTAACAATCCTACAAAAATAGGAAGTCCTGGGCAATTTGTCTTTTGATCTACTGCAAAAAGAATCAATGCAAAATCACGTTCCTGTGATTTATTAAAACTATTTTCGTGCATGCAAAAGTTTCTGTTTTTCAGCAGAATCAAATTAACTATCACCGTAGGCTACCTATAGGTTCTACTTGGCACAAACACTAATTAAAACATAAAACCACATCTAAACATAATCTAGATGAAATATTTATTGAATAAAAGCAAGGAAAAATATTGGGTTGTCTCCCAACAAGCGCTTTTCTTTAAAGCCTTTTTAGCTAGGCATTGAGATTTCAATGATGCTCACATGAAAGACAAGAATTGAAGCACAAAGAGAGCATCACGAAACATGTGACAAACACATATAAGTCTAACGTACTTCCTATGCATAGGCATCTTATAGAAAAACAAATTACCATATCAAGCAAAAACTAGCATATGCAAGGAAGCGGGAAGAAAAAATAGCAATCTCAACATAACGAGAGGTAATTTAGTAACATGAAAATTTCTACAATCATATTTTCCTCTCACATAATAATTACATGTGGCATCATAAGCAAACTCAACAAAATAGCTATCACATAAAATATTTTCAACACGATCCACATGCATGCAAAGTTGACACTCTTCCAAAATAGTGGGATTAACATTAACTAAAGTCATGACCTCTCCAAACCAACTTTTAATAATATTGCAAACACTATTATCAATCTCATATTCATCATGGGGCTTAAATAAATTTTCAAGATCATAAGAAGAATCACCCCAATCATGATCATTGCAACAAGTAGTAGACATAGCAAAATTAGCATCCCCAAGCTTAGGGTTTTGCATATTATTAGCACAATTGACATCAATAAAATTTATAATAAAATCATTGCAATCATGCTTTTTATTCAAAGATCTATCGTGCATCGGTTCATAAAGTACTTCATCACAATTTTCAGATTCATGAATTTCAAGCAAAACCTCATAAAATTAATCTAGAGCGCTCAACTCACTACTAATAGGTTCATCATAATTGGATCTCTTAAAGAGATTAGCAAGTGGATGAGGATCCATAAACTTTTAGCAAGCGAAGATGCAAGCAAAAAGAAGGTACATGGTAACACAAGATCAAACGGAAGAGGGGCGAATAAAATGGCAAGGGTGAAGTGTGGGAGAGGAAAACGAGAGGAAAATGGCAAATAATGTAATGCGAGGGAGATTAGTTTGTGATGGGTACTTGGTATGTCTTGACTTCAGCGAAGACCTTCCCGGCAACGGCGCCAGAAATCCTTCTTGATACCTCTTGAGCACTGTGTTGGTTTTCCCTTGAAGAGGAAAGGGTGATGCAACAAAGTAGCATAAGTATTTCCCTCAGTTTTTGAGAACCAAGGTATCAATCCAGTAGAAGGCTCCTCAAAAGTCCCTCGTACCTACACAAACAGACAAGAACCTCGCAACCAACGCGATAAAGGGGTTGTCAATCCCTTCCGGTAACTTGCGAAAGTGAGATCTAATAGAGATAATAAGATAAGATAAATATTTTTGGTATTTTTATAATATAGATTGGAAAGTAAAGATTGCAAAATAAAAGTAGATTGGAAACTTATATGATAAAATATATACCCGGGGGCCATAGGTTTCACTAGTGGCTTCTCTCAAGATAGCATAAGTATTACGGTGGGTGAACAAATTACTATCGAGCAATTGATAGAAAAGTGCATAGTTATGAGAATATCTAGGCATGATCATGTATATAGGCATCACATCTGCAACAAGTAGCTCGAAACAATTCTGCATCTACTACTATTACTCCACACATCGACCGACTCCTGCCTGCATCTAGAGTATTAAGTTCATAAGAACAGAGTAACGCATTAAGAAAGATGACATGATATAGAGGGATAAACTCAAGCAATATGATATAAACCCCTTCTTTTTATCCTCGATGGCAACAATACAACACGTGCCTTGCTGCCCCTGCTGTCACTAGGAAAGGACACCGCAAGATTTAACCCAAAGCTAAGCACTTCTCCCATTGCAAGAAATATCAATCTAGTAGGCCAAACCAAACTGATAATTGGAAAAGACTTGCAAAGATAACTAATCACACATAAAAGAATTCAGGGAAGATTCAATTATTTCTCATAGATAAACTTGATCATAAACCCACAATTCATCGGATCTCGACCAACACACCGCAAAAAGAGTTACATCAAATAGATCTCCAAGAAGATCGAGGAGAAGTTTGTATTGAAATTCAAAGAGAGAGAAGAAGCCATCTAGCTAATAACTATGGACCCGAAGGTCTGTGGTAAACTACTCACAACTCATTGGAGAGGCCTTGGAGATGATGTAGAGGCCATCCATGGTCGATTCCCCCTCCGACGGAGCGCCGGCGAAGGCTCCAAGATGGGATCTCGCGGATACAGAAGGTTGCAGCGGTGGAATTAGGTTTTTGTGCTGCTCCTGGATGTTCTTGGGGTACGTGGATATATATAGGAGGAAGTAGTAGGTCGGTGGAGCCACCGGGGGGGCACGAGGGTGGGGGCGCGCCCAACCCCCTAGGGCATGCCGGGCACCCTCGTGGCCGCCTCATTTGCTGCTTGACGTCCACTCCAAGTCTCCTGGATTGCGTTTGTTCCAAAAAGATCGCTCCCGAAGGTTTCATTCCATTTGGACTCCGTTTGACATTCCTTTTCTTCGAAACACTGAAATAGGCAAAAAAAATAGCAATTCGGGCTGGGCCTCCGGTTAGTAGGTTAGTCCCAAAAATGATATAAAAGTGTAAAGTAAAGCCCATAAACATCCAAAACAGGTAATATAATAGCAGGAAACAATCAAAAATTATAGATACGTTGGAGACGTATTACTCTGCACTTATGTTTTGCGGTCTTAGAAAGGGCTAGCGAGATACCATCTTGTTATATCATATTATGATTATTTTAAGAAAGTGTTGTCATCCGAGATTTATTATTTTAACTCGCTAGTTGATTATGCCATTGATATGAGTAAATGTGAGACCTAAATGTTATTGTGAATGTGGTTAGTTAATAATCTTTGCTGAAAACTTGAATGCTGGCTTTACATGTTTGCAACAACAAAATCAAACAGAGTTTGTAAAAGTTTTTCTTTATCACTTTCAGTTTGTCAACTGAATTGCTTGAGGACAAGAGAAGGTTTAAGCTTGGGGGAGTTGATATGTCTCCAACGTATCTACTTTTCCAAACACTTGCATGAATTGAATGGAACTAACCCAGACTGACGATGTTTCAGCAAAATTGTCATGGTGTTATTTTTGTGCAGAAATAAAAGTTCTCAGAATGACCTGAAACTTCACGGAGTCACATTTTGAAATTAATAAAAAATATTGGCGAAAGGATCAACAGAAGGGGGCCCACATCCTATGCACGAGGGTGGAGGGCACCCCCCAGGGCACGCCCCCTACCTCGTGGGCCCCCTAGACCTCTATCGACCTCAACTTCAACTCTATATATTCACGTTCGGGGATAAAAATTTAGAGAGAAGGATTCATCGCGTTTTACGATATGAAGCCGCAGCCAAGCCCTGTTCTTCCTCGGGAGAGCTGATCTGGAGTCCGTTCGAGGCTCCGGAGAGGGGAATCCATCACCATCGTCGTCATTAACCATCCTCCATCACCAATTTCATGATGCTCATCACCGTGCGTGAGTAATCCCATCGTAGGCTTGTTGGACGGTGATGAGTTGGATGAGATTTACCATGTAATCAAGTTAGTTTATTTAGGGTTTGATCCCTAGTATCCATTATGTTCTAAGATTGATGTTCCTATGACTTTGCCATGCTTAATGCTTGTCACTAGGGCTCGAGTTCCATGATTTCAGATCTGAACCTATTATGTTTTCATGAATATATGTGAGTTCTTGATCCTATCTTGCAAGTTATAGTCAACTACTACGTGTTATGATCTGGCAAACCCCAGAGTGACAATAGTCGGGACACTTCCCAGTGATGGCCGTAGTTTGAGGATTTCGTGTATTCACTAAGTGTTAATGCTTTGGTCCTGTACTCTATTAAAAGGAGGCCTTAATATCGCTTAGTTTCCATTAGGACCCCGCGGCCACGGGAGGATAGGACAAAAGATGGCATGCAAGTTCTTTTCCATAAGCATGTATGACTATATTCGGAATACATGCCTACATTACATTGATGAACTGGAGCTAGTTCTGTGTCACCCTATGTTATAACTGTCTCATGATGAATTACGTCTGACATAATTATCCATCATTAATCCATTGACTACGAGCTTTTCACATAATGATCTTTGCTAAGTTACTTCTCCGTTGCGACTGTTACGACTGCTATAAACTGCTACTGTTACTTTTGCCACCGTTACCATTACTTCCATACTACTTTGCTACTGAATACTTTGCTACAGATATTAAGTCTTTCAGGTGTGGTTGAATTGACAACTCAGCTGCTAATACTTGAGAATATTCTTTGGCTCCCCTTGTGTCGAATCAATAAATTTGGGTTGAATACTCTATCCTTGAAAACTGTTGTGATCCCCTATACTTGTGGGTTATCAAGGTCATCATGCCGGTTCTAAGTCTCTGGTAGCCAAAGCATTCCATCATGATTTTATTGGTTAACGGCTCATGCTGATGCAGAGGACCTTGTTAGTAAGTGTGATAGCTATAAGAAATTTTCTCGATGAGCTCATGTGCCGGCTCAAGAATTGTGGATGATTCCAATCACTTGGCCGTTTGCATTCGGGGGCTTGATATGGTTGGGCCTATCAAAAGGTCTAAAGACAAGAAAACACACCTCTTGCTGGCGGTTGACAAATTTACCAAGTGGGTTGAGGCAGAGTCGGTCAGCAAGTGTGATGCGGCAACGGCGGTTCAATTCATCAAGAAAGTAATCTTCTGTTTTGGCTTTCCTCATTGAGGGAGTCCTGGACTAGGGGGTGTCCGGACAGCCGGACTATCATCGTCGGCCGAACTCCAAGACTAAGAAGATACAAGATTGAAGACTTCGTCCCGTGTCCGGATGGGACTTTCCTTGGCGTGGAAGGCAAGCTTGGCGATACGGATATGTAGATCTCCTACCATTGTAACCGACTCTGTGTAACCCTAGCCCTCTCCGATGTCTATATAAACCAGAGGGGCTTAGTCCCTAGGACACAACCATTACAACAATCATACCATAGGCTAGCTTCTAGGGTTTAGCCACCTTGATCTCGTGGTAGATCCACTCTTGTACTACCCATATCATCAATATCAATCAAGCAGGAGTAGGGTTTTACCTCCATCGAGAGTGCCCGAACCTGGGTAAAAACATCGTGTCCCCTGTCTCCTGTTACCATCCGCCTAGACGCACGGTTCGGGACCCCATACCCGAGATCCGCCGGTTTTGACACCGACGTTGGTGCTTTCATTGAGAGTTCCTCTGTGTCATCACCGATAGGCTTGGTGGCTTCTTCAATCAACAACAACGCCGTCCAGGGTGAGACTTTTCTCCCCGGACAGATCTTCGTGTTCGGCGGCTTCGCACTGCGGGCCAATTCACTTGGCCATCTGGAGCAGATCGAAAGCTACGCCCCTGGCCGTCAGGTCAGATTTGGAAGCCTAAACTTCACGGCTGACATCCGCAGAGATTTGATCTTCGATGGATTCGAGCCACAACCGAGCGTGCCGCACTGTCACGAGGGGCATGATTTAGCTCTGCCACCGGACAGTGCCCCTGAGGCTGCACACGAGTCCGCTCTGACCCATAGTTCGGAGCAGACCGCGCAGATCGAGGACAGGTGGCTGGACACCGCCTCGGGAGCCGCAACTTCTACGGCGATGGAGCCGAATACTGACCTTGTCCCTTATAAAGCTCGTGGCTCTGAGGCGCCGGACTCCGAACCTCCTGCGCCCCTGCCAATCGAATCCGATTGGGCGCCGATCATGGAGTTCACTCCGCGGACATCTTTCAGCACTCGCCCTTTGGCGACATCCTAAATTCGCTAAAGCATCTCTCGTTATCAGGAGAGCCCTGGCCGGATTGCGGTCAGGATGGTTGGGACGACGAAGAAATTCAAAGCCCACCCACCACCAACTTTGTAGCCACTGTCGATGATCTAACCGACATGCTAGACTACGACTCCGAAGACATCGACGGTATGGACGACGATGCCGGAGACTACCAAGAACTAGCGCCTATCGAGCACTGGAAGGCCACCCCAACCCATGATGTATATATGGTGGACACCCCAAAAGGAAGCGATAACGAGGAACAATGGAACGCGGCAAAGGATAATTCCGCCGACAAACAATCAAAATGGCGACGTAGACACCGCCCTAAGTCCCGCCCCGACAAAAACATCACTCCCAATGACCCAGCAATAGAGCAGGGCAAACCGGTGGACGACGAACATGCAACCAAGCAACCATCCGAACAGGACGAATCGGATAATCAATCCATGCCCGGCGAAAACAACAGTCCAGACGATCTTACGCCGGACAAACCACCGGAGCATAAGAACCTTCACAAAAGACTTGTTGCCACTGCAAGAAGTCTGAAAAAGGAAAAATGGAAGCTCAAAACAGCGGAAGACATACTCAGAATGAGGTGGAGCAAGGTACTCAAGACCGCGGACAAATATGGCAATAGCCACCAAACAAAGAGCTACCCGGCGCAAGCTGCTGCTGAACCGACGAGGAAGCCATAGAGCCCCCACAACAAAAAGAAAGAGGCCGCTGGCCGGATAGACGACTGATGATGTGCCAAAGCGACAAGCGGCGCCGCACACAAGACGACACATGATCCTCGTAAAACAGATGGCCCGGTTAGGTCCATTTATTGGCCAAAAAAGAGGGCCCCAGGAAGCAACACAACACGCCGCATGCCCGAAGATAACGGCACGCCTAAATACAGGGGTGCCGCACACCCACTATGTTTCACCGATGAGGTACTGGATCATGAATTTCCAGCGGGATTCAAACCCGTAAACATAGAGGCATACGACGGAACAACAGACCCCGGAGTCTGGATTGAGGATTACATACTACACATACACATGGCTAGAGGAGATGATCTCCACGCCATAAAATATCTACCCCTCAAGCTCAAAGGGCCAGCTCGGCATTGGCTCAAAATCCTCCCAGAAAATACTGTTGGAAGTTGGGAAGAGCTCGAGGACGCGTTTAGAGCAAATTTTCAAGGGACTTATGTCCGCCCTCCGGATGCAGACGATTTAAGTCACATAACTCAACAGCCCGGAGAGTCAGCGCGCAAATTCTGGAACAGGTTTCTTACCAAAAAGAACCAAATAGTCGACTGTCCGGACGCCGAAGTCTTAGCATCTTTTAAACATAACATCCGAGACGAATGGCTCGCCAGACACCTCGGCCAAGAGAAGCCGAGAACAATGGCCGCGCTAACAAGCCTCATGACCCGCTTCTACGCGGGGGAGGACAGCTGGCTAGCAAGATGCAGCACTAGCGACCCGAGTACATCCGAGATCATAGATGGAATCGGAAAATCACAGCGCAGAAAGGACCAGCGCTGAAATAAAGAAAAAAGCCCAAAGAATACGGTGGTCAACGCCGGATTCAAAATCTCGCGGCCGAACAACAAAACACTGCCTCTTAAGGACAACAGTGAAGAGCTATCCAACTTAAACAAAATTATAGATCGGATATGTCAAATCCATAGCACCTCCGTAAGGCCTGCAAACCACACCCACCGAGATTGTTGGGTCTTTAAACAGTCCGGCCGACTCAACGCTGAACACAAGGGGCTCGACACGCCAAGAGAGGATGAAGACAAACCCCACCAGCAGAGCGCCGGAAAACAAAAGACTTTCCCGCAAGAAGTCAAAACAGTAAACTCACTTCATGTGATAATACGGAAAAACAATGCGGCACTCGCCAAAGTAGGTGTCGCACGGTCCACCCCAATGAACCTCGAGATTGGATGTCAAAACCAATTACTTTCACCACCGACTATTCCGTAGTATTCAAACGCAGGATGGACTGCTTTGATATTGGATCCTATAATCGACGGACTACAATTTACAAAAGTCCTGATGGACGGCGGCAGTGATTTAAACCTGCTATATCCGGACACAATCCGCAAGTTGGGGATAGACCTTACTAAAATTCGACATAGTCGCACTTCCTTCAAAGGAGTGACGCCAGGCCCTTACGCCAAGTGCACGGGCTCCTTACTACTAGAACTTGTGTTCGGGTCACCCGACAACTTCCGATGTGAAAAGCTAATCTTTCATGTCGCCCCATTCAAAAGTAGCCATCAAGCACTATTGGGATGTGAAGCTTTTGTCCGCTTTAATGCAATACCACACTACGCGTCTCTTACACTTAAAATGCCCGGTCCACGCGGCATCATCTCATTAAAAGGTCGTTCAAGACCCCGGACACGGCTAGACGAGTCCGGCATAAATAAGCTAGGGGCTCCCTAGCCGCACACCCCTTTACAAGGGGCTGTGCGTATGAGCTAATATAAGCTCAGCTTTATTCATTCATTTATATTTCGATTTTTAATTCATTTTTTGCACGATTACTTTTCAAACTAAGTTCCTCTCTTTTACAGATGAACAACGTGTTACACCTGTCCAGGATACAGCACAACGGAGACACAGGCGCAGACATGCAGTAGGGACCCGTGGCAAGGATTCTTTTCAGATTAAGACCCTGCGTAAACCTTTTTTACTGTCTCTTGTTGCTATATATCCCATGGTTTCTCATTATAACCAGAGAGGAGACTGACGTTTGGCATCGGCCGCCGGAGGACCTTGCGTGCGGTACCGACACTAGGGGCTTAGGGCATTGTTCTCGCCGCTATCATAAAGACCGAATACCTTAGGGAGTGTTCGCGCCTCGAGTTAGGCCTTATATGCATCAGCTCCGAATCATGTCTTTGGTCAAATGTTGGGTTTGCCCGCCTCGTGTTTTGCTGCCTTACGCTCAGATCATCGGCTAACGCGGCACTAGGAGAACTATCGCGACAGTGCCCGGTTCGCCGGGCGAGCACCTCAAGAGAGAAAGCCGAAAACTGATCATGATGATACAAATGAGAGACTGGTCAACCACTCGAACGACTACCGGAATGTTTAGAATTACTCCAATTGGACGAAGGACCATTTCCCGGTCAGGCACATACGCGCCCCGAATTCGGAGAGCGCGGTGCCACTAGGGGCTATATCGTAGCCCCACCCTCGAACTCCTATTTCTAAGTGAAAGTGATAAAGCATTATAGTCCGGTTGCCTCGTTTGCTATGCTACCACCTCCTTCACAGGACCGAGACGTCGGATCAAGTGTGAAAATGCGCTATTTTTGCGAACACCCCCGCACCTTGTGCATGGGGGCTGAAGCCGACGACTGCCATCTTTTAGGTTATACACACGTATACATAAACGGCCGAACAGGAGATATTTTAATACTTGAACGCACAAGTACAAAAAAGCTCTTACATCATAAACATCGTTTTACAAACCAAAAAGTTCATTTGAACGTGACATTTTTTGAGCACTGCGACTCTATTACACGAGCACCACGCAGAACTTCCCCAAAATAGTGCTCCGCGGTAACCGCTCTCGTCCAAACCTCGGTCGCAACAGCGTGGCATCCATCTCGTCCAATGTGTCTTCACATGGGCGAGGGCCATCCGTGCACCCTCTATGCAGGCCGACCGCTTCATCGCTTTGATATGCGGCACCGCCCCAAGAAATTGTTGCAATAAGCCAAAATAACTTCTTCGGCTTAGGCCTATCCGCCGACACGAGTCATGATATCCATCATGGCAAGTCCGACAATCTATTCAGCTTAGCCCACTCGCCAACCGATCGGTCACCGAAGTGAACGCCCGGACTATGGAATTGAGACCAAAACAGCTCTTCCGCTCTTGTGATCCTTCCGACTTTGAAGTGCACACAACGGAGCCGCTTTTCGCCGCTAAGTCCATATAAGGATCCTCCGACCCCACAACCGCCAAGCCGAGCATACTTTGATCTCAGAAACCTTTGGCGCAGCGTAAAGGGCTTGCCAGCCACAATGTCTCCGCCCGGCGCAGCTCCTCCTTTATAGCCCGCATTGCGAGCGGGCATCCTTAGCTTCGTGGTGGCCTTCCCAGTGTCTTCGCCCGCTAGGCGCGCCTTTCAAGAACCTCATTGCGGTCGGTAGCATCTTTTAACTTCACGGCCATTTCGCCATCTCCTCCTCGCTTCAGGCTTGAGCAAGTTCTGCCCGGCAGCCACCATTTCGCTTTGTAGCTCTTTGGCCACCCCTCGAGGCAGCCGCATCACTCCTTCCATCGCTTGCTCCTTGGCTTGAGCAAGTTCTCGCGCAAGGCTCTCCACAAACCGAGCTCATGCACTGCGGTGTCAAACCGCGGATCTCGGTAGGGGGTCCCGAATCTGTACTCATTAGTCCTAGGCGGATGGTAACAGGAGATGAGGGCACGATGTTTTTACCTGTGTTTGGGCCCTCTCGATGGAGGTAAAACCCACGCCTTGCTTGATTAATATTGATGATATGGGTAGTACAAGAGTGGATCTACCACGAGATCAAGGAGGCTAAACCCTAGAAGTTAGCCTATGGTATGATTGTTGTAATGTATGTTGTGTCCTACGGACTAAAGCCCTCCGGTTTATATAGACACCGGAGAGGGCTAGGGTTACACAGTCGGTTACAATGGTAGGAGATCTACATATCCGTGATTGCCAAGCTTGCCTTCCACGCCAAGGAAAGTCCCATCCGGACACGGACGGAGTCTTCAATCTTGTATCTTCGTAGTCTTGGAGTCCGCGGACGATGATAGTCCGGCTGTCCGACACCCCTAGTCCAGACTCCTCAAGAGTCTCCCGAACCAGGCTTCAATGACGATTAGTCCGCGCATAATGTTCGGCATTGCAAGGCGGGTTCCTCCCTTGAATAATCCAGAGAAGATCATGAACACCAGAGAGTGTCCGCTCGCAAAATAAATTCCACATTCCACCGTAGAGAGAATAAAATGTACACTAGTTCAACTCTGCCGACGATTATGTGGCGTGACATCACACCGTGCCGGCTTTTACTTGAATCATTTTTACTATACCACCTCAGCACATTTAGCGGCGCGTTTCTTTCGCACGCCTTGTCGAGCAGAGATCGTGCCCCTTTATTCCGGATTCTCATCAATACGCGTGGTAACCCAACCGCTCCTGCCGCCACGCCTCTATCGAAGGTGAATCCCAAACGGTCACGGAGACGGCTCTTGGTATTTTTTCCTCTTTATAAGAGGACCCAGGCTTGTCCTTGTTTTTTAATCTCGCATCAAATCCCTCCTCTCTCCCAGTTCCAACACCCAGAGCCTTAGATTCGAGCGCTTCGGATTCTCAACCATGTCCGGCTCCGACCTCCAGGGCTGGTGGATGCCTTCCTCTGTCACGGAGGAGGACATATTGAAGTTACGCGAGACCAAGTACCTGGCCTACGAGGTTTCGCACAGGTTGCCCGCCCAAGGGCAGGCCGTGCCTGCCCCCGAGCCCGGTGAGTTCGTTGTCTTCGTATCCCACCTCCGTCGGGGTTTAGGCTTCCCGACGGATCCCTTCGTGAGAGGGCTCATGTTCTACTATGGGCTGGACTTTCACGACTTGGCTCCGGAGTCCATCCTCCACATCTCCGCATTCATTATCGTCTGCGAAGCCTTCCTCCGCGTCACTCCCCACTTCGCCTATGGCTGAAGACCTTCAAGGTGGAGCCAAGATGATCTGGGGCGCTCAGCGGAGTCTTGGCGGGCGCCATAAGCAAAAGGCCGATGCCCCATGGCCCGAGGGTTCCTTCCAAGAGGAACTCGGACTGTGGCAACAGGAGTGGTTCTATATCACCGCTCCGAAGGGCAACAAGCAAAAGCCGCCGCCTTCCTTCCGCCCGACCTCCATGCCGATCGATGTCATGGGTCAACCAAGGGCTCGCTTAGGGCCGTCTCAAGACGTGCCTTATTGCAGGCCGGATTCGAGACCTCCAGCGAGGGAGATCAATCTGATTGTGGTGATGCAGGTTATGCTAATCGGCATCTTCGCCTCGCAAACGCCGCCCTCTCCGTCTGTGGGAGTTCAACCCAGAGGGACCTCGGATTCTCCAACACTTCATGGGTGCGACACCCGTGGAGATGTATAAGTTGTTCTTCAGGCCGCAGGTGGCGTGTCCGGAATTGGCCGAGGACACAGGCCTAAGCCGCAATCGCCCGGATACTCAGGTAAATAGCTCAGAGTCCGGACGCTCTGTTTATCTTCTTTTCTAGAGTTCGCCTCCTGACCCATTACTCTTTACAGGAGTGGGTAGCACATTCGAGGCTGATAAGGTGTCCGGCCCCCCTCCCAGAGACCGCACTGGAGCCCGTGCTGGTCAGAATGTTGGAGGTCGCGCCCATGGACGGGAGCGATGGGGAAAGTAGAGGAGCTATTATTTCGCCCAAAGTGGCGTCCGAAGAGAGGGGAATCACAAACCCCTCCTTCCAGGGGGAGAAGAGGACCGCCTCCGAAGATCCGGAGGCCAAAGCCCCTAAGCACGGGAAGAGATCTTCGCCGGGGGGTCCGGCGTCCGGAGAGAATCCGGACGCACAATCATCACCAAAGGATCAGCCCTCCAGCGAGCCGTGAGTATGAAAAGGGGAGTTTAATTAGCAAGGAAATACCTCCATTTGTGCTTCTGTGGGTAACCGAAATATTTATCTTGCAGTTCGGATCTGCAGCCTTCTCAGGTGAGTTCATCTTCGGGGGACCTTCTTCCGGAGATGATGGAGAGCGAAACGCCTCCGTCTGCTGCGCCATCAGATAAGGCAGGCGAGCCTGAAGTATCTTTACGGAGGGTATCCCCGAGTCCGGAGGGGCCAGAGAGTTCGGCACCCGCTAGTATCCGGCCGGGAGAACTGAAGAATCTGTTTGAGAGGGCATCCATCTCAGAAGATCACCGTGCGTTGATGCGTATGGTGATTGGAAGGATTTCGTCCGCTGAAAGCGGATTGCGCAATGCCGCTATGAGTTTGCTGGCGGGGTTTGAGGTGCGCGAGAATGACGCATCTCTTTGTCTATTGACAGCCTTGCACATGAGAATGCGCCCTGTATAGATAGTAGCCCCTGAGACTCGGTAGGTTGTTGAAAATGACAGCATGCCAAGGATCGAAATCGAAAGTAATGAATTCCGCCGTTCCTATGCAGGTGGCGGATAGTCCGAGGGCTAGCCGGACTAGTGGGTTTGCCGAGTTAAATCGGCAACTTGACGTGGCGGATGCGGACATCACACTTGTTAACCGGCGACTTGACGAGTCGCAAGGTAAATGAGTTCTCCGCAGTCGCTTTATTAAGGGGGTCGAAGCCCTCCTCTGATAAATTTTATGCTATTGTACAGACGGTGCTGCTGCTGTGCAGAGCCTTCGGGCCGAACTTGCTCAAGCTAAGGAGCAAGCCCGAAGGAGTGACGCGGCTGCCTCGAGGGCGGCCAAGGAGTTGAAAGCCGAGAGGGTTGCGCACTGCCTAAGCAGGGCAGAGGTGGCCGAATTGCCCATGAAAGTAAAAGATGCTGCCGACCGCAATGAGGCTCTTGAAAAGGAGCGCTTATCGGAGCGGGAAGACCTGAAGAAGGCCACCGCCGAAGCCAAGGATGCCCGCTCTGCAATGCGGGCCATGAAGGAGGAACTGTGCCAGGCCAGAGATATCATGGCTGGCAAGCCTTTTCTGCTGTGTCGCTGGTTTATGGATCAAAAGTATGCTCAATTTGAGCGGCTGTGGAGTCCGGAGGATCTGTATATGGACTTAGCGGAAAGTGCGGCTGATGCCGTTGAGCACTTCCAGAGCCAGAAGGATCACAAGACGGAAGAGCTATATTGGTCTCAATTCCATAGTCCGGATCGCTCACTTCCGTTGACAGACCGGTTGGCCGAATGGGCCGAGCTAAATAGATTGTCCGGACTTGCCATGACTAACATCGTGGCCCATGTCTGGCCAGAGAGGCCCAAGGCGACGAGCTACTTCGGCTTACTACAGCAATTCCTTGGAGCGGTGCCGCATATAAAGGAGATGAAGCGGTCGGCCTGCATCGAGGGCGCGGATGGCTCTTGCCCGTGAAGGCGCATTGTCCGGAGATGGATGCCACCGCTGTTGCCGCCAGGTTCGGATGAAAGCCGCTCCCTGCCGAGCACTATTTCGGGAAGTTATGCGTGGCGCCGGTAATAGAGTCGCAGTGCTCGAAAATGTCACGCTCAAATGAACGCTTTAGCTTGTAAAATGATGATTATGCTATAACTGCTTTTTATACTTGTGCGCCCCAAGTAGTAAAACTTCTCATGTGCGGCCGCTTACGATACGTTTGTATAACTTGAAAGATTGCGCTTTGGCTTCAGCCCCCACGCACAAGGTGCGGGGGTGTTCGCAAAAATAGCGCGTTTTCACACTTAATCCGACGTCTCAGTCCTGTTTAAGGAGGTGGTAGCGTAGCGAACGAGGCAATCCGGACTATAATGCTTTATCACTTTCACTTAGCCAGTGGAGTTCGAGGGTGGGGCTACGATATAGCCCCTGGTGGCACCGCACTTTTCCGAATTCGGGGCGCGTATGTGCCTGACCGAGAAACGGTCCTTCGTCAAAGCGGGGAATTCTAAACATTCTGGTAGTCGATCGAGTGGTTGACCAGTCTCTCGTATCATCATGATCACTTTCCGCTTTCATCGAGGTGCTCACCCAAATTAACCGGGGCACAATCGCAGAGTTCTCCGGTGCCGCGTTAGCCGATGATACGGAACGAAGGCAGCAAAACACAGGAGCCGGGCAAACCCAACATTTGACCAAAGACATGATTCGAGCTGATGCATATAATGCCTAATCTCGAGACGCCAACACTCCCTAAGGTGTTCGGTCTTTATAATAATGGGCGAACAATGCCCTAAGCCCCTAGTGTCCGTGTACGGCATGGTCTTCGACGCGCCGATGCCAAAACGCCGAGCTCGCTTTGGCTATAGGAAGAAACCAAGGAGAATAACAACAAGAGACAGTAAAAAGGTTTACGCAGGTCTTAATCAAAAGAATCCTCACGACGGCTCCCTATCGCACGCCTCGCGCCGTGTTCCGCTATGCCGTTATCCCGGATGGGTATGCACGTTATTCATCTCGTAAAAGATAGGAATGCTTAGTTTAAAAACAGTTCGTGCGGAAAATATGTGTAAAAGAAGAAATATGAATAAGTAAAGCGGGGTTTGCATAAACCCGCGGTTGTTTGTGCGCGCAGCCCCCTGTGGAGAGGTATGCGGCTAGGGAGCCCCTAGCCTGCTGAAGCCGGATTCGTCTATCCGAGTCCGGGTCTTTAAGTGACCCTCGATCGAAATGACGCCACGCGGACCGGCATCTTGAGTGTAAGAGACGCGTAATGCGGTATGGCATTGAAGCGACAAAAGCCTTTCGCCCCAAGAGTGCTTGATATCCACTTTTAAATGGGACGATGTGAAAAATTAATTTTTCAGATCGAAAATTGTTCGTGATCCAACACGACTTCTAGTAATATGGAGCCTGTGCACTTGGCGAAGGGCTCGGCGCCACCCTTTGAAGGAAGTGCGGCTGTGCGAATTTTAGTAGGGTCTATCCCCATCTTACGGATTGTGTTTGAATACAGCAGGTTTAAGTCGTTGCCTCCGTCCATTAGGACGTTAGTAAATTGTAATCCGTCTATTATGGGATTCAATATCAGGGGAGTCCGTCCCACGTTTCGAACGCTTCTGGAATAGTCCAGGTGGTCGAAAGTGATTGGCTTTGATGTCCAATCTCTATGGTCTGCTGGGTTGGACCGCGCGAAGCTCTTTTTAGAAAGTGCCGCACATTTTTTCCGTATTATCACATGAAGTGAGTTTACTGCTTTGACCCCTTGTGGGAAAGTCTTTTGTTTTCTGGTGCTCTGCTGGTGGGGTTTATCGTCTTCGCTTGACGCGTCGAGCCCCTTGTGTTCGGCGTTTAGTCGGCCGGACTGTTTAAAAACCCAACAATCCCGATGGGTATGGTTTGCAGGCCTGCCGGGGGTACTGTGGATTTGACATATCCGACCCAGAATCTTATTTAAGTTGGACAGATCGTCGCTGTCATCCTTAAGAGGCGTTGTTTTGTTGTTTAGCCGCGAGCGTTTGAATCCGGCGTTGACTACCGTGCTCTTTGGGCTTTTCTCTTTATTCCGGCGCTGTTCTTTTCTGCGCCGTGATTTTCCGTTTCCATCCCTTATCTCGGATGTACTTGGGTCGCTGGTGCTGCATCTTGCTAGCCAGCTGTCCTCTCCCGCACAGAAGCGGGTCATGAGGCTTGTTAGTGCGGACATTGTCCTAGGTTTCTCTTGACCAAGGTGCCTGGCAAGCCATTCGTCTCGGACATTGTGCTTAAAAGCTGCTAAGGCTTCGGTGTCCGGACAGTCGACTATTTGGTTCTTTTTGGTAAGAAACCTGTTCCAGAATTTCCGCGCTGACTCTCTGGGCTATTGAGTTATATGACTTAGATCATCTGTGTCCGGAGGGCGGACATAAGTCCCTTGAAAATTTGCTCTAAACGCATCCTCGAGCTCTTCCCAACTTCCCACGGTATTTTCTAGGAGGCCTTTGAGCCAATGACGGGCTGCCCCTTTGAGCTTGAGGGGCAGGTATTTTATGGTGTGGAGATCGTCTCCTCTGGCCATGTGTATATGCAGTATATAATCTTCTATCCAGACTCCAGGGTCTGTTGTTCCATCATAGGCCTCTATGTTTATGGGTTTAAACCCTGCTGGGAATGCATGTTCCAGGACTTCATTGGTGAAACATAGTGGGTGTGCGGCGCCCCTGTATTTGGGTGTGCCGCTATCTTCGGACACTTTACGTGTTGCCTTGCTTCCTAGGGCCCTCTTCTTTGGCCCGTAGATGGACCTGGCTGGGCCATCTGTCTTTCCAGGTTCATTAGTTGGTTTATGTGTGGCGCCGCTTTCAGAATTTTGCCTATCATCTGGCCGTCTATACAACCAGGCGGCCTCTTTATTTTTTGACGGTGGAGGCTCTATGGCCTCCTCGTCGAATTCTGGTAGCAGCTTGCGCTTCGGCTAGCTCTTCGATTGGTGGCCATTGCCGTATTTATCTGCGGTTTTTAGCACTTTGCTCCATCTCATTCTGAGTGTGTCTTCCGCTGTTTTGAGCCTCCGCTTTTCCTTCTTCAGGCTTCTTGCAGTGCTGACAAGTCTTTTCCGAATGTTCTTGCTCTCCGGTGGTGTGTCCGACATGAGATCGTCCGGACTGTCGTTTTCGCCGGGCCTGGACTGATTATCTGACTCGTCGTGTTCGGACGGTTGCTTGTCTGCATGTTCATCGTCCATTTGTGAGCCCTGCTGTATTACGGGCTCCTTTGGAGCGTTGTTGTCGTCGGCGGGACTTAGGGCGCGCTCGCGCCGCCGCTTTGGTTGTTTATCGGCGGGTTATCTTCGCCGCGCCCGCTGGTCCTCGTATCGCTCTCCTTTGGGGTATCCACCATGTATATGTCATGTGACGAGGTGGTCCTCCCGCGCCTTATAGGCTCGCTTCTTGTTCGCTTCCGTATCGCCGCTCATTCCGCCGATGTCTTCGAGTCATAGTCTACATGTCGGTTAGATCGCGACGGTGGCTACAAAGTGGGTGGTGGTGGGCTCAATTTCTTCATCGTCCGTATTTCAACCATCCCGCCATAGTCCGCCAGGCTCTCCCGATAGCGAGAGATGCTTTAGCGAAGTTTAGTATGTCGCCAAAGGGCGAGTGTTGGAAGATGTCCGCGCGGTGAATTCCATAACCGCGCCCAATCCGAATCGATTGGTAGGGTCGGGAGGTTCGGAGTCCGGTGCCTCGGAATCACGAGTTTCGCAGGGGACAAGATTAGTGTTCGGCTCCATCGCCATGGATGTTGAAGCCCCCAGGGCGGCGTCTATCCACCGCCCTTGATCCGGGCGATCGCTCCGACTAGTGGCCAAGCGGATTCGTGTGCGCCACCAAGGCACTCGCTCGGCGGTAGAGCTAGATCATGCCCGCTGTCCACAGTGCGGCGCTGCTTGCTGTGGCTCGAGTCCGTCGAAGATCAAGTCTCCGCGGACATCGGCCGTGAAGTTTAGGCTTCCGAATCTGACCTGACGGCCAGGGGCATAGCTTTCGATCTGCTCTAGATGGCCAAGTGAATTAGCCCGCAGTGCGAAGCCGCCGAATACGAAGATCTGCCCGGGGAGAAAAGTCTCACCCTGGACAGCGTTGTTGGTTGAAGATGCCATCGGGCCTATCGGTGACGGCACAGAGGAACTCTCAATGAAAGCACCAATGTCGGTGTCAAAACCGGTGGATCTCGGGTAGGGGGTCCCGAACTGTGCGTCTAGGCGGATGGTAACAGGAGATGAGGGACACGATGTTTTTACCCAGGTTCGGGCCCTCTCGATGGAGGTAAAACCCTACGTCCTGCTTGATTAATATTGATGATATGGGTAGTACAAGAGTGGATCTACCACGAGATCAAGGAGGCTAAACCCTAGAAGCTAGCCTATGGTATGATTGTTGTAATGTATGTTGTGTCCTACGGACTAAAGCCCTCATGTTTATATAGACACCGGAAAGGGCTAGGGTTACACAGAGTCGGTTACAATGGTAGGAGATCTACATATCCGTATCGCCAAGCTTGCCTTCCACGCCAAGGAAAGTCCCATCCGGACACGGGACGGAGTCTTCAATCTTGTATCTTCGTAGTCTTGGAGTCCGGCGGACGATGATAGTCCGGCTGTCCGGACACCCCCTAGTCCAGGACTCCCTCAGGCACCATCTGCATTTAGCACACATGTTGTAAGGAGTGGGCTTCGGCTCCCTTACTAGTTGACCATGGAGAAAAAACATACCTTGCGACTCGTCAAGTCGTTTATTGACCAGCGCGATGTCCGCATCCGCAACATCGAGTTGCCGCTTTAGTTCGGCAACTCCATCAGCCCGGCTAGCCACCGAACTATCCGCCACCTGCACGGGAAAGGCGAAAATCAATACATCGCACGCTGTCGTTCTCGACACCTTACCGAGTCTCAGGGGCTACTATCTATACAGGGCGCACTTTATGTGTAAAACTGTCAAAGGGTACGTCATTTTTGCGTACCTCAAACCCCGCCAGCAAACTCTTGACGGCATAATGCAATCCGCCTTCGGCGGATGAAAGTCTTTCAATCACCGTACTCATCAGTGTACGGTGACCTTCTGAGATGGACGCCCTCTCAAGCAGATCCTTCAGCTCCCCCGGCCGCACACCAATTGGCGCCGAACTATTCGGCCCTGCCGAACTCAGGGATACCCTCCGTGACGACACTTCAGGCTCGTCCGCCCTATCCGATGGTGCGGCAGATGGAGGCGTCTCGCTCTCCATCATCTCCGGACGGAGTTCCCCCGAAGACGAGCTCATCTGAGAAGGACGGAGATCCGAACTACAAGGTAAAAACTTAAGTTATCCTCAGAAGCACGAATAGGGATGTCCCTTATCACAAAACTCCCTTTTTTCTACTTACGGCTCGCTGGAGGGCTGATTCTTTAGGGGACACTGTGCGGCCGGAGCCTCTCCGGACGCAGGACCCTCTGGTGAAGATCTCTTCCCCCGCTTCGGGGCTTTGGCCTCCGAGTTTTTGGAGGCGATCCTCTTCTCCCCCTGGAAGGAGGGATTCTCGATCCCCCCTTCCTCAAAAGCCTCCTTGGTTGAGGCGGTAGTTCCTCTGTTCTCCCCTTCGCCTTCCTCTGAAGGCGCAACCTCCAAAGATCTCGACCAAAGACGGATCCGCGCGATCTCCGGAGGGGGGACATCAGACGTTTTGCTTGCGCTATCCATTCCTGTTTAAAGGGCAATTGGTCAAAAGGCGAATCAGAGAAAGGCAAGCCGACGGTATGTCCGGACTCAGAGCTACTTACTTGTGTACCCAGGCGATTACAGCTTAGGCCAGCGTCCTCGGTCAATTCCGGACACGCCTCTCGTGATCCGAAGAACAGTTTGTACATCTCCGCGGGTGTCGTACCCATGAAATGTTGGAGAATTCGTGGTCCCACCGGATTAAACTCCCACAGCCGGAGAGGACGGCGTTTGCAGGGCAGGAGACGCCTAATTAGCATGACCTGCATCACCATGACCAGATCGATCTCCCTTGTTTGGAGGTCTCAAATCCGGCCCTGCAATAGGGGCACGTCCTTTGACGGCCCCCAGTTGAGCCCTTGGCTGACCCATGACATCAGCCGCTGTGGAGGGCCCGGGCGGAAGATGGGCGGCGGCTTCTGCCTGCTGCCCCTAGGAGCGGTTATGTGGAACCACTCCTGCTGCCACAAGCCAAGCTCCCCCTGAAAAGAGCCCTCGGGCCATGGAGCGTCGGCCCTTCTGCTTACAACCGCCCCGCCGCACTTTGCTTGACGCCCCTCGATCATCTTAGGCTCCACGTCGAAGGTCTTAAGCCACAAGCCAAAGTGAGGGGTGACGCGGAGGAAGGCTTCACAGACGACGATGAATGAAGAAATATGGAGGATGGACTCCGGAGCCAAGTCGTGGAATTCCAACCCATAGTAAAACATGAGCCCTCTCACAAAAGGATCCATCGGGAAGCCTAAACCCCGACGGAGGTGGGACACAAACACGACATACTCGCTGGGCTCGGGGGTGGGAATGAGTTTCCCTTTGGCAGGCAACCTATGCAAAATCTCGTAGGTCAGGTACTTGGCTTCTCGCAGCTTTAGCACGTCCTCTTCCGTGACGGAGGAGGGTAACCACCGCCCTCAGAGGTCGAGCCGACATTGTTGAAAGTCCGGCGCCAATCTGGGGCTCTGGGTGTTGGAACTCGGGGAGAGGAGAAGATTCGATTGGGGATTGAAGAAAAGAAACAAGCCTTGGTCCCATTATAAAGGGGGAGAATACCGAGAGCCGTTCCCGTGACCGTTCGGGACTTGCCTCCGACAGAGGGGGCGTGGAGACGGGCACGGTTGGGTTACCCACGTCCGTATTAATGGGAATCCTGGAATAAGGGGAACACGATCTCTGCTTTGACAAGACGTGCCAAGGAAACCACTTCGCTAAACGCGCTGAGCTGGTATAATAAAAAACGATTCAAGTAAGGGCTTGGCAATGGCGTGACGTCATGCCACAGAATACGTCAGCAGATTGAACTTGTGTACATATTATTCTCCCTACGGTGGAATGTGGAATTTATTTTGCAGAGCCGGACACTATCCTGGTGTTCACAATCTTCTATAAATTATTCGGAGGAGGAACCCGCCTTGCAATGCCGAACAATATGCGCGCCGGACTCATCGTCATTGAAGCCTGGTTCAGGGGCTACTAAGGGAGTCCTGGACTAGGGGGTGTCCGGACAGCCGGACTATCATCGTCGGCCGGACTCCAAGACTATGAGGATACAAGATTGAAGACTTCGTCCCGTGTCTGGATGGGACTTTCCTTGGCGTGGAAGGCAAGCTTGGCGATATGGATATGTAGATCTCCTACCATTGTAACTGACTCTGTGTAACCCTAGCCCTCTCCGGTGTCTATATAAATCGGAGGGGCTTAGTCCATAGGACGAACAACAATCATACCATAGGCTAGCTTCTAGGGTTTAGCCTCCTTGATCTCGTGGTAGATCTACTCTTGTACTACCCATATCATCAATATTAATCAAGCAGGAGTAGGGTTTTACCTCCACCGAGAGGGCCCGAACCTGGGTAAAAACATCGTGTCCCTTGTCTCCTGTTACCATCCGCCTAGACGCACAGTTCGGGACCCCCTACCCGAGATCCGCCGGTTTTGACACCGACACTCATAGTATCATAACTGACAATGGTACCAATCTATCCAAAGGTGCTATGAGAGAATTCTGTCAAACGGAGCATATTTGTCTTGATGTCTCATCAGTAGCTCACCCATAGTCCAATGGTCAAGCTGAGAGAGCCAATCAGGAAATCTTGAGAGGTATAAAGCCCCGGGTTATGGTTCCATTGCAGAGAATGCCGGGCTGTTGGGTTGAGGAGTTACCCTCAGTAATTTGGAGCATCAATACTACTCCCAACAGATCTACAGGCTATACACCCTTCTTCATGGTCTATGGGGTGGAGGTGGTTCTTCCAAGCGATATCCATCATGACTCGCCCCGTGTGGCAGCTTATGTTGAAGTTGTTAATGAAAAAGCACGTCAAGATGCACTTCATTTGTTGGACGAGGAGCATGACCTTACGGTTGCTCGTTAGGTGATATACCAGCAAGATCTGAGATGCTATCATAGCCGCTGGGTTAAGACCCGGACCTTTCAAGAAGGCCATTTGGTACTTCGGTTGATCCAAGACCAAGCAGATATGCATAAGCTATCCCCACCTTGGGAAGGACCCATTGTGGTCAGCAAAAACCGGAACAATGGGTCATACTACCTCATCGATATTCTAGAACACAAGGATTCATGCACCTCGGAGGAAGAGACCCGTCGCAGCCTTGGAACATTGCTCATCTTCGGCCTTATTACACTTGAGCCACTGGCTCTTGTGTTGTACGTACTTCTGTCACTATATATATTATGATCAATTTAATAAGCTGGCATCCCAGATAATTCAGGGCCTCTGTCCTTTCATTTCTAAGCATTTGAGTCTTTATTATTTGTTCATAAGGTTACTTGGGGGCTTCCAAACCACTGGGTTTAGCTTTCTTACCCACTTGACCAGGCATAAAATGTTGAATCCCGAGTTTTGACCTGCATGTCTGCTTTATGCTTCTCCACCAGTTAAACCTGAATGACCCATTGTACTCTTAATATTCAATCTTTTAAACAATACCTTGAACTCGTTAAGGTTAAAAAGGCGATTTGTCATGTGAGGGATGGCTTACAATAAGCGAGGACGACTCTAAGGTTGTGCGGCCTGTGAAAGCACTCAAATCCTAGCGGATGTGCGGCCCATGAAAGCACTTGAATTTTAAGGTTGTGCGGCCTATGAAAGCACTTGAATTTTTTCTGAATTTCTTTTTCTGGGCATTTTGGATTTGCACTCCTTGCAGAATTTTCTTCTCAAGTGTACTTTGTACAATTTGGGCCACATAGCATTAATTATATGACTCATACATTGAGCATATTTGGGTCTGATAACCTGCCTTGATAAGCAGACTCTAAGTCGCTAGGATAATTTCCCCTGAGCTATCAAGGTCATGAGACTTCAGAACAAGGGTCAACATTCATTCTAGATTATCTTGATATCAACATGATATTAATCGCCATACATATATCTGTTGTGTGCAGGGAGTATGAAATTTTTGATCTGACCCACATAATGGAAAATATTATAAGCATCAGATCGGCGGCTTAAGCATTCAAAAGATGAACATGCATGATGGCATGAAAGATCATTGTTTTCAAATCTGGCCAATTATAAGGCCACAACGGACCTACAAAATGGGACTTGACTGTTTTTCAGCACATTGTGCTCATGCTCTAATCTGAGAGCCACCCAGTATCAATGGTCTTCGCCACGGCGGGTTGATGCCTCCAATTATCCTGCTCCGGCTCTTCTTCTTCGCCGGTCTGGGGGTCAGGAGACGTCTGCTACGTCTCGAGCTTGCGTTGGATTTCCTCGAAGAGGAGAGGATGATGCAGCACAGTAGCGTAAGTATTTCCCTCAGTTTTTGAGAACCAAGGTATCAATCCAGTAGGAGGTCACGCGCAAGTCCCTCGTACCTGCACAACACGATAGCAACTCGCAACCAACGCTTAGGGGTTGTCAATCCCTTCACGGTCACTTATGAGAGTGAGATCTGATAGAGATAATATTTTTGGTATTTTTGGTATAAAGAAGCAAAGTAAAAAGTAAAAGGCAAAGCAAGTAAATAAAGTAATGGAGATTGATATGATGAGAATAGACCCGGGGGCCATAGGTTTCACTAGTGGCTTCTCCCAAGAGCATAAGTATTCTACGGTGGGTGAACAAATTACTGTTGAGCAATTGATAGAATTGAGCATAGTTATGAGGTTATCTAGGTATGATCATGTATATAGGCATCACGTCCGAGACAAGTAGATCAAACGATTACGCATGTACTACTATTACTCCACTCATCGACCGCTATCCAAAGATGCATCTAGAGTATTAAGTTAAAAACAGAGTAACGCCTAAGCAAGATGACATGATGTAGAGGAATAAATTCATGCAATATGATAAATACCCCATCTTGTTATCCTCGATGGCAACAATACAATACGTGCCTTGCAACTCTTTACATCCTTGAGTAAGGACACCGCAAGATTGAACCCAAAGCCATGCACTTCTCCCATTGCAAGAACTACCAATCTAGTTGGCCAAACCAAATAGATAATTCGAAGAGACTTGCAAAGATAACTCAATCATACATCGAAGAATGAAATATTTTCCATAGATAAGTTGGATCATAAACCCACAATTCATCGGTCTCAACAAACACACCGCAAAAAGAAGATTACATCGAATAGATCTCCAGGAGAGAGGGGGAGAACATTGTATTGAGATATAAAAAGAGAGAAGAAGCCATCTAGCTACTAGCTATGGACCTGAAGGTCTAAAGTAAACTACTCACACTTCATAGGAGGGGCTATGGTGATGATGTAGAAGCCCTCCGTCGTGGATGCCCCCTCCGGCGGAGCTCCAGAACAGGCCCCAAGATGGGATCTCGTGGATACAGAAGGTTGCAGCGGTGGAATTAGGTTTTTTGGCTCCTCTTCTGATCATACGGGGATACCTAGGTTTATATAGGAGGAAGGAGTACGTCGGTGGAGCTCCGAGGGGCCCACGAGGTAGGGGGCGCGCCCAGGGGGAAGGGCGCGCCCTCCACCCTCGTGACCGCCTCGTGGCTTTCCTGACTGAGGGTCCAAGTCTCCTGGATCTTATCTGATGAGTAAATCATGTTCCCGAAGGTTTCATTCCGTTTGATATTCCGTTTCTTCGAAACACTAAAATAGGCAAAAAAACTGCAATTCTGGGCTGGGCCTCCGGTTAATAGGTTAGTCCCAAAAATAATATAAAAGTGGAAAATAAAGCCCAATATAGTCCAAAACAGTAGATAAAGTAGCATGGAGAAATCAAAAATTATAGATACGTTGGAGACGTATCAAGCATCCCCAAGCTTAATTCCTGCTCGTCCTCGAGCAGGTAAAGATAAAAAGAAGAATTTTTGATGCGGAGTGATACTTTGGCATAATTCCAATGTAAATCTTCTTAATCATGGTATGAATATTCAGATCCGAAAGATTCAAGATAAAAGTTCATATTGACATAAAAATAATAATACTTCAAGCATACTAATCAAGCAATTATGTCATCTCAAAATAACATGGCCAAAGAAAGTTCATCCCTACAAAATCATATAGTTAGGCTATGCTTCATTTTCGTCACACAAAGATGTTCCCAACTTCTATACCCCCGATGACAAGCCAAGCAATTGTTTCATACTTTTTAACGCGCTTCAGCTTTTTCAACCCTCACGCAATATATGAGCGCAAGCCATGGATATAGCACTATAGGTGGAATAGAATATGATGATGGGATTGTGTGGAGAAGACAAAAAAGGAGAAAGACTCACATTGACGAGGCTAATCAACAGGCTATGGAGATGCCCATCAATTGATGTCAACATGAGGAGTAGGGATTGCCATGCAACGGATGCACTAGAGCTATGAATGCTCAACAAAAGAAAACTAGTGGGTGTGCATCTAACTCGCTTGCTCACGAAGACCTAGGGCATTTTGAGGAAGCCCATCATTGGAATATAAAAGCCAAGTTCTATAATGAAAAATTCCCACTAGTATGAACAAGATAATATATGAGACTCACTACATGAAGAACAAGGTGCTACTTTGAAGCACAAGTGTGGTAAAAGGATAGTAACATTGTCCCTTCTCTCTTTTTCTCTCATTTTTTTAATTTTTTTAATTTATTTGGGCCTTTTCTCTTTTTATGGCCTCTTTTTTTTATTTGGGCTTCTTTGGCCTCTTTTTTACGTCCGGAGTCTCATCCCGACTTGTGGGGGAATCATAGTCTCAATCATCCTTTTCCTCACTGGGGCAATGCTCTAATAATGATGATCATCACACTTTCATTACAACAATTTGATATTACAACTCGAAACTAGAACAAGATATGACTCTATATGAATGCCTCCGGCGGTGTACCGGGATGGTTCAATGAATCAAGAGTGACATGTATGAAAAATAATGCGTGGTGGCTTTGCCACAAATACGATGTCAACTACATGATCATGCAATGGGAATATGACAAAAGTAAAGTATGTCATGATGAACGGAACGGTGGAAAGTTGCATGGCAATATATCTCGGAATGGCTATGGAAATGCCATAATAGGTAGGTATGGTGGCTGTTTTGAGGAAGATATAAGGAGGTTTATGTGTGAAAGAGCGTATCATATCACGGGGTTTGGATGTACCGGCGATGTTTGCACCAACTCTCAATGTGAGAAAGGGCAATGCACGGTACCGAAGAGGCTAGCAAAGGCGGAAAGGTGAGAGTGCGTATAATCCATGGACTCACATTAGTCATAAAGAACTCATATACTTATTGCAAAAGTTTATTAGCCCTCGAAGCAAAGTACTACTACACATGCCCCTAGGGGTATATATTGGTAGGAAAAGACCATCGCTCGTCCCCGACCGCCACTCATAAGGATGCACAAGCCAGGTACACTTCATGCTTCAAATTTGTTACACAACTTTACCCATACGTGCATGCTACGGGATTTACAAACTTCAACACAAGTATTTCTCAAATTCACAACTACTCAACTAGCACGACTTTGATATTATTACCTCCATATCTTAAAACAATTATTAAGCATTAAATTTATCTTAGTATTCAATTCACTCAAAAGAAAGTTTCACATATTTTGAACACTATATTAACATTAAGCAAATTACCATGCTATTAATGACTCTCAAAATAATCTAAGTGATGCATGAGAGATCAAGTTTCTTTAAAACAAATCCACCACCGTGCTCTAAAAGATCTAAGTGAAGCACTAGAGCAAAAACTATCACGCTCAAAAGATATAAGTGAAGCACATAGAGTATTCTAACAAATTCCAAATCATGTATGGCTCTCTCAAAAGGTGTGTACAGCAAGGATGATTGTGGTAGACTAACAAGCAAAGACACAAATAATACAAGACACTCCAAGCAAAACACATATCATGTTGGTGAATAAAAATATAGCTCCAAGTAAATTACCGATGGAAGTGGACGAAAGAGGGGATGCCTTCCGGGGCATCCCCAAGCTTTGACTTTTTGGTGTCCTTGGATTATATTTGGGGTGCCATGGGCATCCCCAAGCTTAGGCTCTTGCCACTCCTTGTTCCATAATCCATCAAAAAAATTCACCCAAACATGAAAACTTCACAACACAAAACTCAACAGAAATCTCGTGAGCTCCGTTAGAGAAAGAAAACAAAAGACTATTTCAAGGTACTGTAATGAACTCATTTTTTATTTATATTGGTGTTAAACCTACTGTATTACAACTTCTCTATGGTTTATAAACTAATTTACTAGCCATAGGTTCATCAAAATAAGCAAACAACACATGAAAAACAGAATATGTCAAAAACAGAACAGTCTGTAGTAATCTGTAACTAACGCAAACTTATGGAACTCTAAAAATTCTACCAAAATAGGAAGTCCTGAAAAATTTGTTTATTGATCAGCAGCAAAAATAATCAACGCAAAAGAACTCTCCAGTAAAAAATGGCAGTTAATCTCGTGAGCGCTAAGGTTTCTGTTTTTCAGCAGAATCAAATCAACTATCATCGTAGGTTATCCTATAGGTCTTACTTGGCACAAACACTAATTAAAACATAAAACCACATCCAAACAGAAGGTATATGGATTATTTATTCCTAAACAGAACCAAAAACAAAAACACAAAATAAAATTGGGTTGCCTCCCAACAAGCACTATCGTTTAACGCCCCAAGCTAGGCATAAAAGCAAGGATAGATCTAGGTTGTGCCGTAGTAATAAAATAGATCTTGAAAGCTCATCTCGTATTCCTTAAGTTTGGCAGCAAGTTTCCTTTGAGGCAAGCAAAAATAATCAAAAGGGATAAATTTAGCGGGACAAAAATCCCCAAGATCAATCATGGGAGGAACGGGTTCCTCTCTTGGCCCTTCATAGTGCACAACTATTTCATCACTGAAAGCATTCTTTTGGCAAAATCTTGTGAGCTTATACTCGAGCGAGTATCCTAGCTCATTATTTCTAAGGGCAAAATCATTATTAAGCTCGTTAATGCAATCGACTAAGCCATTGATAGGGACCTTTTTTCTAAGGTTTTCATTGAAAGCGATATAGTCCGAAGATTGAAAACGTCTAATTTCCTCTTGATCATAGAGGATTGCTTCTATGGGTGGACGACATGCGTCCACCCTATAGTGCAAAAATATATCTTTGGCTTCTCTTATGATAAATCTAAATTCATGATCCAAAAAATAGTAACAACACACTTAATAGAAGAGTGCTCAATATTAGAGAATTCTAAGAAAATTCTCTGTATGCAAGGGTGCATATGCATAAATTGTCTTTCAAGTTCAACCACAAGCATAGCTATAGCATCCGCAAGGCTACTGGTTCTATGAAGAATAGAACAGCCCATGGAAGGTAAAGCACCGGCACAAGTAAAGAAATCTTGAATAACGCCTTTGCCAATAATGTTACCACTACCGATTCGAAACTTTTTGGTATGCAAGATAGGAGGTTCATCGGCCGGAGCCTCGGGATTTTCTGTGTTATCATTGTTGTCCATATCGACGATAATCTCCCCAATTTCAGACATAGCGGTAGAAAAGGTAAGGCAGAAGAAAGCAAACAAAAGGGAAAGGAGGAGGAGATTGGGAAAGAGACGGCGAATAAAACGGCAAGGGTGAAGTGGGGGAGAGGAAAACGAGAGGCAAATGGCAAATAATGTAATGCGAGAGATAGGGATTGCGATGGGTACTTGGTATGTTGACTTTTGCGTAAGCCTCCCCGGCAACGGCGCCAGAAATTCTTCTTGCTACGTCTCGAGCTTGCGTTGGATTTCCCCGAAGAGGAGAGGATGATGCAGCACAGTAGCGTAAGTATTTCCCTCAGTTTTTGAGAACCAAGGTATCAATCCAGTAGGAGGTCATGCGCAAGTCCCTCGTACCTGCACAACACGATAGCAACTCGCAACCAACGCTTAGGGGTTGTCAATCCCTTCACGGTCACTTATGAGAGTGAGATCTGATAGAGATAATATTTTTGGTATTTTTGGTATAAAGAAGCAAAGTAAAAAGTAAAAGGCAAAGCAAGTAAATAAAGTAATGGAGATTGATATCATGAGAATAGACCCGGGGCCATAGGTTTCACTAGTGGCTTCTCTCAAGAGCATAAGTATTCTACGGTGGGTGAACAAATTACTGTTGAGCAATTGATAGAATTGAGCATAGTTATGAGGTTATCTAGGTATGATCATGTATATAGGCATCACATCCGAGACAAGTAGATCGAAACGATTCTGCATCTACTACTATTACTCCACTCATCGACCGCTATCCAAAGATGCATCTAGAGTATTAAGTTAAAAACAGAGTAACACCTTAAGCAAGATGACATGATGTAGAGGAATAAATTCATGCAATATGATAAATACCCCATCTTGTTATCCTCGATGGCAAAAATACAATACGTGCCTTGCAACTCTTTTTGTCACTGAGTAAGGACACCGCAAGATTGAACCCAAAGCCATGCACTTCTCCCATTGCAAGAACTACCAATCTAGTTGGCCAAACCAAACGGATAATTCGAAGAGACTTGCAAAGATAACTCAATCATACATAAAAGCATTCAGAGAAGAATAAAATATTTTCCATAGATAAGTTGGATCATAAACCCACAATTCATCAGTCTCAACAAACACACCGCAAAAAGAAGATTACATCGAATAGATCTCCACACGAGAGGGGGAGAACATTGTATTGAGATACAAAAAGAGAGAAGAAGCCATCTAGCTACTAGCTATGGACCCGAAGGTCTGAAGTAAACTACTCACACTTCATCGAAGGGGCTATGGTGATGATGTAGAAGCCCTCCGTGGTGGATGCCCCCTCCGGCGGAGCTCGGAACAGGCCCCAAGATGGGATCTCGTGGATACAGAAGGTTGCGGTGGTGGAATTAGGTTTTTGGCTCCTCTTCTGATCATACGGGGATACGTAGGTATATATAGGAGGAAGGAGTACGTCGGTGGAGCTCCGAGGGGCCCACGAGGTAGGGGGGCGCGCCCAGGGGGAAGGGCGCGCCCTCCACCCTCGTGACCGCCTCGTGGCTTTCTTGACTGAGGGTCCAAGTCTCCTGGATCTTATCTGATGAGTAAATCACATTCCCGAAGGTTTCATTCCGTTTGGACTCCGTTTGATATTCCGTTTCTTCGAAACACTAAAATAGGCAAAAAAAAACAACAATTCTGGGCTGGGCCTCCGGTTAATAGGTTAGTCCCAAAAATAATATAAAAGTGGAAAATAAAGCCTAATATAGTCCAAAACAGTAGATAAAGTAGCATGGAGCAATCAAAAATTATAGATACGTTGGAGACGTATCAACGTCCATTCGATGCCGGTTAAGGCTTCGAACGCAACTTCATCATTGATAATTGGGGACAGATTGACATCAGGAGCAAAATAATGCTTACCTGTTGGAGGGGTGAGGTCCACGATCTCATAAGCCGCCGCTCTCACCTTTGCATTCTCCATAGTGTAAGCCGCCTGGTACCTAGATAAGTCGGTTTCCTCGGCTAATTTGCATGCCAAGGGACGCGTCTCCTTCATGCACTTAGCAAAGTCTGCCTAGTCGAAAGGAGTCCCATCTTCTTTACGGCTCGGATAACCGGTGACCATCTCTGACGGGTCTAATTTTGCTTGACATGCCTTGGCCCGGGTCAGAGCTGCAATAGCACCAGCACGGGCGGCTGATCACTTTATTTATTCCATTTTTTGGGCATGACAAACAGTTTATCTAGCACCTCCCTGAGGAGAGTAGGCGGCTGTTTGACATTGGAGATAGCCACTAGAGTACATTGTGTGCCGGTGTATAACTGCTCCACCAGAGTATAAGCCGCCTTCAACTTCAGCAGCATGTCTTGGCCAAGGTTGGTGCTCCTGGGGCCTATTGAGTAAAACATACAGGTGAGTCGCCGGGCGAGTTACAATTCAAAAGATTGAGAAAGGTTAAAATGTTAAGAATTACCTACCAAAGATAGCAGATGTCATCTGTGAGATATGGCATTGTATGCTGGTTAGCTCTGCAGTGGTCTCTTTCAAGGAAGCTTCAGCAGTTTCTGCCCTTTGCAATAAGGTGGCTTTTTCTTCCTCCCAGGCGGTTCTCTCCATGGAAAATCTAGCTTTGAGCTTTTCGTTCTCATCCAGGCTAAACTTAAACTTGGATTCAGCTTTGCGTGTTTCATCTTCCTGGTGCTCAAGACTGTTCTTCAAATCCACCAATTGGGACTCATTCAAATTTAAGGCATCCTGCAAGAAAGCAACACATGGTTTAAACATAATGATCAGGAGACAGTTTACATTCAAGTCCCAAGCACATTGGAAGCAAAGAACTTGGCACTTGGGGGCTAATGTATGAGGAAATTCTTTTCACATTGCATTGCAGGAGATCCAGCTCATCTTTATCAGATAAGCCGGCCTATGAGGGTTATGAGGCAAAGTTATCCTTTGAAGATAATACAAAATGATTCAGCTTATCTTTATCAGATAAGCCGGCCTGTGAGGGTTATGAGGCGAAGTTATCCTTTGAAGATAATACAAAATGATCTGGTTCATCTTTATCAAGACAAGCTGGTTCATGAGGGCTATGGCTCGAAATTTGCAGTGACTTATTGATTAAAGCCTTAACCATACTCAACAAATATTTTCCTATGGCTAAGACTTGGGGGCTGGATCACTATATAGACAGAGGAAGCAGATGTTCATACCTCGTATTTCTGTCGTATTCTTTTTACTATGTCCGCTTCCAGATCACGACCAGCACGCAAACGGCTCAGATAGCCAGAATATAGCTCATTGACATCCAAGTTGGAGTAGCTCACAATGTCAAATTTGGTTTTGTTCTTCTCAATTAATTTCTCCTTGGTAGAATGCTTAGTCAACACTATGGGATTCCCCGGCTCTACATAGCCAGTGCCAGTAATCAAGACATCTTCAGTATCTTCCTCGACAGGCTTGATGAGCTTGGTGGCTTAGCATTTGATGGATCAACACTCATGGGATCCACAGGGGTGTCATGAGTCTCTGGTGGCGGGTCATCAGGAGTGTCTTCAGGGTTCTGATTTGAAGCTTCTAATGCTGGGGTCTGTTTCTCCGGGTCATGGACCTTGGGATCTTCAACCGGCCTGCCTACCTTCAGTTTCTTGCTTGGTTTGGCTATACCACTGAGAATAAGACATTTGAGGATGTGAGTATATCAATTTTAAAAGAGTTAAAGCAAAGAAGTCAAAGTGTTCTTACCCAGGGACAATCTTGAAGGGAGGCATCTGAGTCCCAGTAGAGTCGCTAGAGGATGAATGGGAAGTTCCCTGATAATTCGAGTCGGAAGGATTAAGTGGTTGACGAATAAGACCCGCCTTTGGAAAGAATGGGATTGAACTTTGAGGCACCTCTTTTCGACGTTTGCGAGGGACTGGCGTGTTAGTTCAGCTGCTAGAAAGGTCTCTGCCTCCGATGTTCCAAGTTGTGTGCTGGGTTTCATGCTATTGTTGCTTCAAAATAAAGTTTGGATCCAAGTAAGCTAAAGGGTGAGAAAACCTTACTTTCTGGGTCACTTGTCGAACTTTCTGTCTTGGCAAAGGCTCTGAGTCAGAAGAAATAATAGTTACCTCTTCAATGTCTGTTTGGTTGGTCTCCGCATCATCCTGAGAGGAGTCAGCGTCAATAAGATGCATAAAAAGGAACCAAGAGAATCTAGTTCTACCTCCAACTCATTCTCCAGGGAAAATAGCTCTGATTTATTCTTGTTTTTCTTTGAGGCATTGGTCTTTGCTCTGACCTTTTTATCCGGTTTATCCTGAAGTTCTTGGTCCAAAAAGAAAAGTTGGCCTGCAGAAAACAAATGATGATGAGTATGCAGTTTACATGAATAATGGATCAAGAAATGGGTTTGATCACTTACATCTGGAGCCAGGTTAAGAGTGCAGAAGGGATTCAACCCCACCTTGTTGTAGCTTTCTAAGCTTTCCAAAAGCAGCGTTTTGGTCATTTCATTGATCGCTTAATCATCCAGATGAACTTGGCAGTGGCGTTGAGGATCTTTAATATCATCATGTATTCGCACATTAATCTGAGTCGGCGGCTCAAAGGTATGATCCTCCAAGCGACCCATCACCGGACCAGATCAATTTCGGTTAATCCATTGGACAGCAAGGCTCTTACCTTCGAAAAGGTGGGCACATATTTAGCCCGTTCAACTGTGTTGATCTGGTCCGGAAGTGGATGTTTTGGACTAAGCCGGCAGTCGCTGAAACCCGGTAGAGGATTTTCATCAGATGGAGATGTGTCTTGGCAGTAAAACTAGGTTTGATTCCAGTCTTTAGGGTGACTGGGAAGTGCGGCTGAAGGGAAGATAGCATCTCTTCGCCTTTGAATCAAGATTCTGCCAAGTTCTAAGTTGGGCCCATCTATAAATTCAGTCTGGCGGTTCAAATAAAAGAACTCTCTAAAAAGATCAACAATGGGTTATTCTTGAAGATATACTTCACAAAAGACTTGAAAGTTGCAGATGTTGGAAGCAGAGTTGGGTCCAATGTCTTGAGGGTGAAGTTGAAAGAAGTTCAACACATCGCGGAAGATTTTGACCCGGGCGGTGAGAAGCCCTGGTTTATATGGTCGGCAAAGACTATAACTCCGCCTTCCTTTGGTTGAGGACTAACTTATGGCCTTGGAACCCGCCAGTGGATGTCATTTTTGGCTGCTAAGACGCCCGTCTGAACATACTCATTAAGAGTTTGCTCTGTAACAGCTGAAGTGACCCAATTGCACGAGGTGACGGTCTTAGTCATGTTTAGCCTAAGAAAGAAATATTGGCGGGTTAAATATGTGACGGTAAGCCGCCCAATGGTAAAAGAGGGCAAGTTCATTATACAGAATAGGTTATGGGCAAAGATTGATTGCAATGGAAGAGCAAAATTAAAGGCATGGTTAAACTGGCAAGGCATAGCCGGGTAATATCAACATTGGATAAACACTGGCAATTTAAAAGTTCATCAATGAGTCAGTTGGTACTTGGCGGATTACAAAATATCATTTAAGCGGCCCATACAACAGTGATAAAGCAGCTAGCTACAGATCTAGAGTTCGGTGAAATTTCACCAAGTGCTTGATAAACAGGTTTTACAGGTTCTGCTTATAATTTTGGATCTACAACAGTTCAAAAAATGGGAATAATTATTAAACCTAAAATACAGTAGTGGAAGAACATGTGAGTTGAGATTGAATCTTGGACAGAGGGGTGCATCTATGATTGGAAGAAGATGCTAAACTACTACCGCGCAACTTTAGTACCGTTTTCAGATCGAACTAAAGTGCTTAAGGAGGAGACTACGATGAACAGCGATGAACACAAACGAATGACAGAAACCCTAATGCATATTTGACGCAAAGGGGGATGGGTACCTACTGATGCTGATGAACAGCACAGGGGCGCCACCGTGTTCTGGTCGAGGTCAGGCTGATGCAGCGGCCAAGTTGATGCAGTCGACTCGGGCAGCGGAGCTCTGTTGGCGCTGGTCGTCGCGAGGAGGAAGAAGAAGAGGCAGAGGTAGGGGTAAAAGTGAAAAGGAGGGCCCCTGTCCCTATTTATAAGGAGGTGAGAAGATGGAATGCACGGAGATCGAGGAGGTAAAATGATTATATTAACAATACGGGCGCCTCAATTTTCGGGAAGTCTATTAAAGATAAAGATCTGTTGAGATATCATCAGTTTGTGTGGAAATAATGCGCATGACATCATAGCAGGTTACAATGATTTATTTGTATGACATCATGGCGGATTATAGCAGCTTGAATAAAGTTCGACACTAGAGCACAGTCCTGTTAAAGTTAAAAAAGTGAAGATTGACATGAACAAGTTCAAGTCAACCTGGGGCCTAATGTTGGGGATATAACTCCAAGGTGTGACCCGCGCAGGAGGGGACGGGTTACACCATTGGCGATTCAATATGAAAAGGTCCAAGGAGGCCCAGGGCATGAAGATGGCGGCTCATGGAGGCAGGCCTGGTGAAGGCACAAGACCCGGGCTTGTGAACCGCCGTATGATAGCTTGTCTTGTAAGGTAATGACTAGTTAGAAACCAAGCCGGCCATGGTGTGTGAGTCTGCCGGGACTCTGTAAGCCTCTGGATCTCGACCTATGTATATAAAGGTGAGACCCGGCGGCGGGTTAGCTCAAGAAAGAAGCAATCGGGAACTAGGTCAAGTGTATTCGCTCCCTTGTAACCGAAACTCAAGCAATACAACTAGAAGCAGGACGTAGGCTTTTACCTCCATCGTGAGGGGCCAAACCTGGGTAAACTCTTTGTGTCCTTGTCTCGTTCAACCCCTTCAAGCTAACCTAGTCGCGATGGCTCCACACCTAAGTCCTTTCACTAGGGCCTCTGCCATGACAAAACCACGACAAGATTCATAATACTCAATCCAACACAAAGAACCTCAAAGAGTGCCCCAAGATTTCTACAGAAACAAAGACGAGAACATGCATCAACCCCTATGCATAGATTACCCCAATGTCACCTAGGGAATCCGCGAGTTGAGTGCCAAAACACATATCATGTGAATCAATATGATACCTCATTGTCACCACGAGTATTCATAGCAAGACATGCATCAAGTGCTCTCAAATCCATAAAAGTATTCAATCCAATAAAACGAAATCTCAAAAGGAAAACTCAATTCATCACAACAAGATAGAGAGGGGAAAACACCATATGATCCAACTATATTAACAAAGCTCGCGATACATCAAGATCGTGCTAACTCAAGAACACGAGAGAGAGAGAGAGAGAGAGAGAGATTAAACACATAGCTACTGGTACAAACCCTCAACCCCGAGGGTGGACTACTCCCTCCTCATCATGGTGGCCGCCGGGATGATGAAGATGGCCACCGGTGATGATTTCTCCTCCGGCAAGGTGCTGGAACAGGGTCTAGATTGGTTTTTCATGGCTACAGAGGCTTGCGGTGGTGAAACTTCTCATCTAGGGTTATTTCTGATGGTTTCTCTATTTATAGGATTTTCCAGTGTTGGAATCACATGAAGATGGGCCTCGAGGTGACCACAACCCACCGGGGCAAGTGAGGCCCCTCTGCGCGCCCTGGTGGGTTGTGCCCACCTTGTGGCTCTTCTGGCCCTCCCACGAAGCTCTAGTGCCTCTTTTGTTCCAAAAAATCATCAAAAAGTTTCGTTGCATTTGGAGAACTTTTATTTCTGCACAAAAAACAACACCATGGTAGTTCTGCTGAAAACAACATCAGTCCGGGTTAGTTCCATCCAAATCATACCAAAACCATATAAAATTGTTGTAAACATGGCATTGATACTTCATAAATTATAGATACGTTGGAGACGTATCATCATTGTCCGCAGTTATTTCTTAATAACATGCTTAACGAGATTGTATATTTGATTTGAGCCAGCTGCTAGCCTTTTCGCACTAACCGCCACACGGGATGAGTTATGGGCACTCGGCATCATATGTTTTCTCCTGAAAGCTTTTCAGATGTTAGAGTTGAGCGACACGTGCGTGGGTGGTCCGCGTAAGTACCTGACTTGTATAAGGAGGTAGCCAGGATTGATCTTGGCTGTCTTCACAATGTGTAGGAGTGCAACGGGCGATGGCCCAAGACCCCTGCGCACTTAGGATGGACCGGCGTATTGACCTCTCTAGAGCGCCTAGGTAGGACTACGACGTGCTGATCTTACGAGGTCGAGCATTACCCAGGAAAGCGTGTCCGGCCAGAGTAATCGAGCGTGTTGGGTAATGTGGTGCACCCCTACAGGGAAGTTAATCTATTCGAATAGTCGTGTCCACGGTAACAGGATGACTTGGAGTTGTATTCCGGCCTCTTACAACTAAAACCGGATACTTAATAATACACACCCAGATAAGTGTCAAATACAACCCTGTGATCGCTCTCTCACAGGGAGAAGAGGAGAGGATCTCATGGTAGGATTATTGCTATACGTTGACACATGTTCTATACCAGCTACTCGCTTCTACTACTTCAATATGGTGGCTGCCAGATGACGTAGTCTTCGATACGACTAGCTTCTCACCCATTATTCTGGTATTCTACAGTTTAGTCCACATATACTACCTTCATTCATACCGATGCATATGTAATGTAGATCTGATGTAAGTCTTGCGAGTACCTTGGATTAGTACTCACAGTTGCTCTGCTACCTCTTTTCCCCCTATACCTGATTTCTGTGTTTAGTTGAGGGAGCCCAGGCACTAGCTCACACCGCCGACGTCTACAACTACCCCGAGGGTGCCTACTACTACGTGGAGGCCGCCGACTACCAGGAGTAGTTAGAAGGCTCCCAGGAAGGAGGCCTTGCCTTTTCGATATACTTTGATGTTTGTGCTAGCCTTCTTAAGGTAGATATGTTTACTTTATGTCTGTACTCAGATGTTGTTGCGTCCGCTGACTCGGTCGTATTCGAGCTTATGAATTCGAGCCCTCGAGGGCCTTGGCTTGTAATATGAAGCTTGTATGACTTTAGTTTGTGTCTAGAGTTGTGTTGTGATATCTTCTCGTGAGTCTCTGATCTTGATCGTGCATATTTGCGTGTATGATTCGTGCACTATTGAGTCGGGGCATCACATGTTCTAACCCTAAGGCTAGGTGGATGTAATTGTGACCGTCTTCTCTATAGGCTACACCCCTCAGCTAATACAGATAATGGGGGTACCTAGGTTTTGCTACTTCTTGAGCTTGCGTTGGTTTTTTCCTTGAAGAGGAAAGGGTGATGCAGCAAAGTAGAGATAAGTATTTCCCTTAGTTTGAGAACCAAGGTATCAATCTCGTAGGTGGTACAAACAAGTCTCTAGTCTATGCACCTGCACAAACAATCAAACAATTGCACCCAGAGCGATAAAGGGGTTGTTAATCCCTTCAAGGTCACTTGCAAGGATGAGATCTGACAGAGATAGATATAAAAGATTACTAGAATGTAAAACAAAATAAAAGTAAATACATTGCAGCAAGGTATTTTTGGATTTTTTGGTTTTATAGATATGAAAATATATAATGGTAAACAGACCCGGGGGCCATATGTTTCACTAGAGGATTCTCTCTTGAAAAAAAACATACGATGGATGAACAAATTACTGTCAAGCAAATGATAGAAAAGCGCTAAGTTATGATGATACCCAAGGCAATGATTATGAATATAGGCATCACGTCCGTGTCAAGTAGACCGAAACAATTCTGCATCTACTACTATTACTTCACACATCAACCGCTATCCAGCATGCATATAGAGTATTAAGTTCATAAGAACGGTGTAACGCCTTAAGTAAGATGACATGATGTAGAGGGATAAACTCAAGTGATATGATATAAACCCCATCTTTTTACCCTTGATGGCAACAATACAATACATGCCTCGCTACCCCTACTTTGTCACTTGGTGAGGACACCACAAGATTGAACCCGAAACCAAGCACCTCTCCCATTGCAAGAAGAATCAATCTAGTTGGCCAAACCAAACCAATAATTCGAAGAGATACAAAGATATTTAATCATGCATATAAGAATTCAAAGAAGATTCCAATAATATTCATAGATAATCTGATCATAAATCCACAATTCATCCGATCTTGACAAACACACCGCAAAAGAATATTACATCGGATAGAACTCCAAGAACATCGAGGAGAACATGGTATTGAAAATCAAAGAGAGGAGAAGAAGCAATCTAGCTACTAGCTATGGACCCGTAGGTCTGTGGTAACCTACTCACGCTTCATCGATAGGGCAATAGGGTTGATGTAGATGTCCTCCATGACTGAATCCCCCTCCGGCAAGGTGCCAGAAAAGGCCCCAAGATGGGATCTCATGGGAACAGAGGCTTGCAGCAGCGGAAAAGTATTTTCGTGGATGCTTTTGATGTTGGGGGAATATTTGGGTATTTATGGAGTGAATATTAGGGTTAGGAGGTCTACGAGGGGCACAAGCCTAGGGGCGTGCCCCTAGGTCTTGTGGCCTCCCCATAAGTCTTGAGGCCTCCTCTCCAGGTCTCCTTGGTGTCTTCTGGTCCAAGAAAAATCATCGGAAAGATTTATTCCGTTTGGACTCCGTTTGATATATATTTTTTGTAAACTCAAAAACAAGGAAAAAATAGAAACTGACACTGAGCTCTAGGTTAATAGGCTAGTCCCAAAAATAATATACAATAGAATATTAATGCATATAAAACATCCAAAACAGATAATATAATAGCATGGAACAATCAAAAAATATAGATACGTTGGAGACGTATCAGGGTTACACATGGTCGGTTGCCAATCTAGAGATGTATATGGCGGCGGCCGAAATAATGCTTGGAGTACACATCAAGTTTTCGGCAGAGTCCTTGAGCACGCCAAACTGTGAGGCTTCCAGAGTCCTTCCTTTATGAGATCGGCAGGCCGTAAGCCCAACCCGTTGACTGTGGGCCAACTAGGTTGGTACGCCCTAGTCCAAGACACCGTCAACAGGCCTCCCCTACATATAAAACTGCAATGATGTTAATGAGTTTAGTAACTTAGCTAATTGCCTATAGACAATTTCGTACACCCTAACACCACTTTTCTTTGCTCGCTATTTGTATTATATTGTACTTTTACCTATGCAACACCTAACTTTTATTTTACGTTCTTTAGTATCTAGTAAACCTACCATTTTATACCCACGGCATAGATTTATTTCTCATTTTTGGATAAAGGAAATGTTCGATATATGTATGGTTGTATCTGTAGCAAATAGGGCCTGAGAGAATAGTAATCCTACCTTTAGCTCATTGTGTGTTTGAGACTCCATACTTACCAACTCCATCATTGGAAAATGCTACAACCATTCCTTGTACTTGGGGATTATTAGTCGCCGCGCAGCTTGGCTGGCAGTGCAACACGGTGGCGGCGAATCTCGTCCATCCGCGCGCGGGCAGACTACGGCACCGCAGGCACGGGCACCCTGTCAGGGTCGAGGTGCCTGTCGTGCGATAGATTAACATCCGGCCATGACGCCAGGATGCGATGATGCTAGTGGTTGAGGTGCATGTTTTGCAACGGGAAGGTAGAGGCGCACGCGCGCGTGGTGTCGTGGTTCTAAGTCTGACAGTAGAAAGGGGGGTAGGTATGGAGAGGCAAGATCTCAGCTATGGCGAAGGTGTACACACGAGGTTTACGAGTTCATGCCCTTCACGGTGGAAGTAACAACTGAAAGTGCAACTATCCCTAGGTGGTTTTGGTAATTCATAACAACATATAGCTCATTGAGCTAATGCTATTCCAAGACTATTATTTCAGGAAAGCTCAATGAATGGCATGGCATGGATGATGAAAGTGGATCCCTCAAAATACTAAGGACAAAGGATTGGCTCAAGCTCAAAAGCTCAAGACTCTTCATTTTATATTTTAGTGATCCAAGATCACATTGAGTCTATAGGAAAAGCCAATACTATCAAGGAGGGATGAGGTGTTGCTTAATGAGCCTCTTGCTTCATGTGCTTAGTGATATGCTCCAAAACCCTTAGCTACTTTCCCACATCCACAAATGACTTAAACCCAAAGCCAAAATCGGTCACACCGATTCTTCCTATCCAGCGCCACCGATTCCAAAAGTCATAGCCACTGCCACAAACCCTAAGCAAATCGGTCTTACCAATAGGGATCTCGGTCTCACCGAGATGGGATTGTAATCTCTCTGTTTCCTTCAGAACGCGTTTGGTCTAACCGAAGTGAGCGATCGGTCCCACCGAGATTGCAATGTAAACTCTCTGTTTCCTTTTTGTAACATTTCGGTCTCACCGAAAAGAGCAAATTGGTCCCACCGAGTTTACCTGACCAACTCTTTGGAAAGCTTATTACCAAATCGGTCTCACCGAGATTGTGTAATCGGTATTACCGAGATTACATTATGCCCTAACCCTAACCGAATCGGTCTAACCGAGATGCATGTCAGTCCCACCGAAAATCACTAACGGTCACTAGGTTTACTAAATCGGTCTGACCGAGTTTAACGATTTGGTCCCACCGAGTTTGGCAAATTGTGTGTAACGGTTAGATTTTGTGTGGAGGCTATAAATACCCCTCCACCTCCTCTTCATTCGTGAAGAGAGCCATCAGAACAAACCTATACTTCCAACTTACCATTTCTGAGAGAGAACCACCTACTCATGTGTTGAGACCAAGATATTCCATTCCTACCATATGAATCTTGATCTCTAGCCTTCCCCAAGTTGCTTTCCACTCAAATCTTCTTTCCACCAGATCCAAAACCTATGAGAGAGAGTTGAGTGTTGGGGAGACTATCATTTGAAGCACAAGAGCAAGGAGTTCATCATCAAAGCACCATTTGTTACTTCTTGGAGAGTGGTGTCTCCTAGATTGGCTACGTGTCACTTGGGAGCCTCCGACAAGATTGTGGAGTTGAACCAAGGAGTTTGTAAGGGCAAAGAGATCGCCTACTTCGTGAAGATCTACCGCTAGTGAGGCAAGTCCTTCGTGGGCGACGGCCATGGTGGGATAGACAAGGTTGCTTCTTCGTGGACCCTTCGTGGGTGGAGCCCTCCGTGGACTCGCGCAGCCGTTACCCTTCATGGGTTGAAGTCTCCATCAACGTGGATGTACGATAGCACCACCTATCGGAACCACGCCAAAAACATCTGTGTCTCCAATTGCGTTTGAATCCTCCAAACCCTTCCCTTTACTTTCTTGCAAGTTGCATGCTTTAATTTCCGCTGCCTATATACTCTTTGCATGCTTGCTTGAATGGTGTGATGATTGCTTGACTTGTCCTAAAATAGCTAAAATCTGCCAAACCCTGAAATTGGGAAAAGGTTAAGTTTTTATTGGTCAAGTAGTCTAATCACCCCCCCCCCTCTAGACATACTTCAAGGTCCTACAAGTGGTATCAGAGCTTTGATCTCCATTTGCTTTGATTTCCATAGCTTTTGGTGGTCATAGCCTTGGTTTCACAACCTAGGAGAGTATGGCGTCTAGCGAGGGAAATTATCACCGTAGAGGTCCTTAGTTTGATGGTACTAATTTTGCTAGTTGGAAGCATAAGATGATGCATATTCTTGGACATAACCCCGCCGTTTGGGTAATTATTTGTATTGGCTTGCAAGCTGAATTCTTTGATGGGAGAGAACCGAACCGTGAAGCTAATGTGGAAGAATTGAAGATGCTACAATACAACGCTCAAGCTTGTGATATCATCTTCAACGGATTGTGCCCCGAAGAATTCAACAAAATCAGCCGTCTTGAGAATGCAAAGGAAATTTGGGATACTTTGATTGATATGCATGAAGGTACCGAATCCGTCAAGGAATCCAATTTGGATGTGCTCCAAAGTCAGCTTGACAAGTTCAAAATGAAGGATGGTGAAGGTGTCGCTGAAATGTACTCTAGGCTTGCTCTTATCACAAATGAGATTGTCGGCTTAGGGAGTGAAGAGATGACCGACAAATTCATCATCAAGAAGATCCTAAGAGCATTGGATGGAAAGTATGTTACCGTGTGCACATTGATTCAAATGATGCCAAACTACAAAGATCTCAAGCCAACGGAAGTCATTGGAAGAATTGTTGCTCATGAGATGTCACTCAAGGATAAGGAGGAACTTCACAACAAGTCAAGTGGTGCTTACAAAGCCTCAAGTGAAGCCCCCACATCATCAAGTGAGAAACAAACCTTCAATGAAGAATTGAGCTTAATGGTGAAGAACTTCAACAAATTCTACAAGAGTAGAACCAAAGAAAGAAGCTCCAAGTCAAGGTCTTACAATGACAAAAGATCTTCTAGTCGAGAGCGCAATTGCTACAATTGTGGGAGACCCGGACACTATTCCAATGAGTGTACGGAACCCTACAAAAGAAGAGAAGATTCTCCAAGAAGAAGAAGCAAAAGAGAAGAATCACCACCAAGAGAGAGGAGGAGAAGAGATGATTGTTATGAATGAAGACCCTCACGGAGAAGCAAGGATTCGGAAAGGAAGGACAAGTCATCAAGGAGCTACACAAAACGAAGACATCAAGCTCATGTTAGTGAATGGGTATCCGGCTCCGACTCCGACAATCACTCCGAGAGAAGCTATCACTCCGACTCCGAATATACTCAAGATGAAGGTTTTGCCGGTCTAGCACTTGTGTCAACCAACTCCTACGACATATTTGATTCACCAAATGAAGGTGTTGGAAGATGCTTCATGGCCAAAGTTCCAAAGCCAAGTTACACTTGAGCAAGAAAATAGCTTATTGAAGGGAATTATAGAGAAAGGTGTTTACAAGAGCCTTGCCGGGAGTAAGCAATTCGAGGAAATTGTACGCAAGCAAGGAAGGCACCGGAAGAATCAAGGTGTTGGTTTTGAACGAAAGTTCAATGCCAATGGAGTTGAGTGGGAAGAAGATCAATACCCCAAGACGAAGTTTGTTCCTCAACAAGAGAAGTATGATCCTACTTCCTTCAAGGGAACACAAGCTCAAGATGATCTTCCACCACTAGACCACAAGAACAAAGGCAAGGACAAGCTTCAAGAAGAGGTTGATGCATTTGAAGAAGCACCTAAAGCCTCGTTCAAGTGGGTTCCCAAGACTACGTCAAGTTCTACTTCATCAAGTACAACTACAACTCCAAGGATTCCCATCAAGATGATGTGGATCCTGAAGAAGAAGAACTAGAGAGTTCTTGAGGGTGACTCCGCCAACATTCTTCACTCATATCATTTTGGCAAGAACAAGTGCAATCAACTTCCACATCTTGCACTAGTTCAAGGAGTCACAAACCCTCATGTTGGTAAGACAAGGGACAAGGTAACCTAATGAGTTCATGGACATCATCTTGTGTGTGCATCATTCTATGTCTATGGATATTCTTGTTTGTTCCTTGTGGGACTAACCCATGTAGGTAAGTCGAAAGTGCAACTCACTGCAAAGGATTGCTCCAAATGATCTACATCAACATTGAGCATCCACATCTTCGACACCTACATGAAGTCATCATTGACAAAACCCAAGGTTAGTTCATCCCTCTAAGGGGGGATCTCACATCTAGGGGGAGCTTAACTCTAAGAATTGAGTCAAAGCAACTCTAATGGTGTGAACATATCAATGCATTATGTAAAAGTGGTAACCCCACTTGAGCTTAAAGGATGAGTATGACCTATGATCAAATGTTTTCATTTGACTCCTAAGTCAATATACTCATATATAGATGACCTAGTCATCGCCCATTGCTTGATAGATGCTAGAATTGGTTGTGCATGCTTTGCCACATATTTCATTGGCCATTTTATTGTGTGAGCATGTTGGTGCATATTTTGCTCATTCAAGGACATCCACTTGTTGTTTTGATTGTTTGGTTTCTTTTCTTTTTGCCAAGTGGATGGACAAGAATGCCTAAGAACTTTCTCTAGCTATCTATGCTTTTCTCGTCTCAAACTCTATTCATGCTACATCACAAAATTTGATCAAGTCAGATTCGAACCACTCTGTGTGAGGAGCACTCGGAGTCCCCGATTCATCATAGACTTAAACTTCCAAAATCTCTTTATGACTCTCGGTCTGACCGATTCCTCCATTTCAGTCCTACCGAGATCATTAAGTTGATCTGAGTTTTCAATCTTGGTGCAACCAATTTGAACTATTCGGTCACACCGATTTGCTGTAACTGTACACAGTTATGCATCTCGGTGCCACCGAGCTGTTCCACTCGGTCACACCGATAGGGTCGGGCTATATATAGTCACGGGCAAAATTTTGGAAATTTCTCTGAAACCTCTTCGCCCGCGCAATAGCTCGCTCTGCCATCGAAGGTCTCCGGACCGTCTCCTCGTCGCCAGCAGCCTCCTGTCGCTGGTCTCCGCCGCCGTCAACGGATTTCGACCCCGCCGTTGCCGTCGTAGCGAGTCCACCACCAAGCTAGGGTATGGACTCGATCTTTGTGCTATCCACGTCTGATTCCTAGCACATTGTATTCTTATTAAATATTGCCATGATTGAAACACTCCTATCCAGCCAAAGTAGCCCGTAGATTAGATGAGATTCAAATTTTAGGTTAGGTTTCATGAAACCATCTCGGACCTGAGTTGAAAAACTTCGGTCTCACCGATTTGGCTTATGCCATTGCACTAGTGACTCTCGGTCGACCGAGAATTACTAATCGGTGCGACCGATTTGAGGATTCTGTGAAACCCTAGCAGATCTCGGTGCCACCGAACGTGACTCGTCCAACCGAGATCATCGGTTTAGGTTCCAAAACTGCTTCGGTATCACCGAGTTTGAAAATCGGTTGATCCGAAATGCTTTCTGTGGAAAACTAAAACTGAATTTTTGAATCATTCTTTTGCAAAAATCTCTGCATTTTGTGATGCTCATCCATTCTATCTCATCTATAACTCTTCATAGGGTCAGCAGTCAGCTTTTTGCAGCATGTCAGACCAGAGTGACAGCCAGAACAGGTCAGAAGAGCTGATGGACTTGAGTGAGGGCACTAGTCACTCAACTATAGATGAAGGGAGCAGAAGCACTCCTAGCAACCTGCCTAAGGCTGCTACCAGGCAAAGGAGGAAGAGAACTTCAGACTCAGAGGATGGGGACTACAAAGGTGAAGAAGATGAGGCTACTTCCAAGAAAGTAGTGCTCAAGAAGGAATATGGCTCAGCAAAGAATACAAAGTCAGGCCTCAACAAGAAAGTTCCTGCCAAGAGGACACCAATGCCCAAAGTCAGAAAGTCCACTCAAGTGCCAGCACAGACAGAACCCAAAGAGGCACCTGAGAAGAAAGTACCTTCTTCCAAACCCAAGAAAGTTCCCACTGGAGAGACAATGAAGTTTACAATAGAATCAGAGGATGAAGGTGCTCAGGACAAGAAGAAGAAGAAGAGAGCAAGAACCACAACTTCCTAGGTTCTTGGAAAGCCCTCGATGAGAAGACATTCTGAAGAAGAAGAAGAGGTTGCTGCACCAGCACCTAAGGCACCTAAGCTTATGGGTGATGCTATAAGATCAGGGGCTGCAACATCTAAGCCCAAGGAAGCACCCAAAGTTGCCTCCAAGGCTAAGCAAATACCAAAGAGGAATACTAGGAGTATTCCAGCAGCTGAGAAGAACAAGGCCCCAGTGCCAAATGTTGCTGATGAAGAAGATGAAGAAGGTCAAGTGCTAAGAAAGATCAAGCACAAGATACCAGACCACGATGATGCCCATCCTGTGGCTGAGGACATGAGGATCAGGAAGGATTCATGGCTGAGGCTGTGGAGGATGGAAGATCCATATGCTTCAAGGAGAAGGACTGCTGTTGACTACAGGTTCCATACAAAGGAGCAGCAGGACTTCTATGAGACAATTCTGTTGGATAAGAAGCCCATAGTTTGTGACATGAGGTGGGTCGACTGGACCTACATTAAGGACAATGAAGAGCACTATCCTAGAGTGCAAGACAGCTTTGTTGCTTGTGGAGTTGCTGATTTCGTTGGACAAAAGTTCACCCACTGGAATGATGAACTTATCATGCAATTCTACTCCACAGCACACTTTTACCCAGATGGAAGAATTGTTTGGATGTCTGAAGGTACAAGGTACGAATCCACTGTTGAATAATGGGCAAGTCTGATAAATGCCCCCAAGGAAAATGAGGATGATCTGGATATCTATGCAAAGAAGAAGATGGATCACAATTCCATGGCTCACATGTACAAGGAGATCCCAGACAAGGCAGTTGAGACTCACAAGTTTGGATTAGTCCACTTTCTGTTGTCAGGGCTGCCAACTATCAATTGGATTCTGAGGCATACTTTGTTGCCCAAGTCTGGTGACCATAACATGATCAGAGGGCATGCCATCAACATGTTGCATGTGTTTGATGTGCCACAAAAGTTTAAAGTCATGAGCCTAATGATTGAAACCATTAAGAGGACTGCAGCAGATCAGAAGAGGAGTTGTGGATATGCCCCTCAGATTCAGGAATTGATCAACTCAAATATGGGCACAGGGAAATATCAATTGGATAAGGAACACTTTCCACTTTATCCAGACTTTGAGGACAATGAAGTTGTCGTGAATGAGAATGACCCATCATCAGTTCAAGCTCAAGAGAAGAAGGAGAAGGCAAAGAAGGAGAAGGCTGCCAGGATGCCAACTTAAGAGGAGGCATCTGAATATTTCTTGAAGAACAAGCAGGAGCAGCTTGGTTACTTGATAGCATCAACACTGAGGATTGAGAAGGGACTGGCCACCCTCACTCAGAATCAGGAGAGCTTGGAGAGAATCATGGAACTCAAATTCCATGACCTTGATGTCAAAGTAATCGAGATATCGGTTGTCGAGCAACTGCAGGATGATATCTTGAGAGAGCAGGCAAGACTACAACTAATGTGTTTGCCAGAGTGCCCAGAGCCCGGAGGTCGGTTGGAGTGCCAGTGATAGACACTAGAGCAACAACTTCAGCACTAGCTACTGTCCCTTCAGTTCCAGTGCAACCAGCTCCAGCATCCACTCTAGCACCCTCTACTTCAACTGAAGCCTTCGTCCTTGGAGTTATCAGGACACCACCACTAGAAGATCAAGCCTGAGAGTCGATCTAGCACTATGCATTTTCTATGAACTTTTTGGTAACTTGTTGCCAAAGGGGGAGAAAAATGTATAGATCATAGGCTTCGAGAGAGAGAGTGTTGCTTTTGTTCTCTCTTGCTTTATTTGGTGGTACTTGTTGCTTTTGATTGCTTGTGATACTATGCTTGTGAGACATTGATGCATGTGTTTGATCATAAGCTACACTTATGCATGTTTTATGATATTATCTTATCTATCCTATGTGATCATTCACTATGCTTGGTGATGAGTGCATGTATTCGATGTTTATTATTTAGAGCGCTCCACCAAGATGTATGTGACATGGAAGAGTAACCCATGAGCCTAATTCATTGTGCATTTGCAGTCCAAAGCAAATCTTAAACTATGCACAAATTTAGGGGGAGCTCTTGCTTATCACATACTTCTCAAAGCAACGATGTTATTCAATCTTATTATCATTTGTCGAAGCTTTTATCTATATGTTGTCATCAATTACCAAAAAGGGGGAGATTGAAAGTGCAACTATCCCTAGGTGGTTTTCGTAATTCATAACAACATATAGCTCATTGAGCTAATGCTGTTCCAATACTATTATTTCAGGAAAGCTCAATGAATGGCATGGCATGGATGATGAAAGTGGATCCCTCAAAATACTAAGGACAAAGGATTGGCTCAAGCTCAAAAGCTCAAGACTCTTCATTTTATATTTTAGTGATCCAAGATCACATTGAGTCTATAGGAAAAGCCAATACTATCAAGGAGGGATGAGGTGTTGCTTAATGAGCCTCTTGCTTCATGTGCTTAGTGATATGCTCCAAAACCCTCATCTACTTTCCCACATCCACAAATGACTTAAACCCAAAGCCAAAATCGGTCACACCGATTCTTCCTATCCGGCGCCACCGATTCCAAAAGTCATAGCTACTGCCACAAACCCTAAGCAAATCGGTCTTACCGATAGGGATCTCGGTCTCACCGAGATGGGATTGTAATCTCTCTGTTTCCCTTCGTAATGTTTTGGTCTAACCGAAGTGAGCGATCGGTCCCACCAAGATTGCAATGTAAACTCTTTGTTTACTTTTTGTAACATTTCGGTCTCACCAAAAAGAGCAAATCGGTCCCACCGAGTTTACCTGACCAACTCTCTGGAAAGCTTATTACCAAATCGGTCTCACCGAGTTTGTGTAATCGGTCTTACCGAGATTACATTATGCCCTAACCCTAACCGAATCGGTCTCACCGAGATGCATGTCAGTCCCACCAAAAATCACTAACGGTCACTAGGTTTACTAAATCGGTCTGACCGAGTTTTACGATTCGGTCCCACCGAGTTTTGTAAATTGTGTGTAACGATTAGATTTTGTGTGGAGGCTATAAATACCCCTCCACCTCCTCTTCATTCGTGGAGAGAGCCATCAGAACAAACCTACACTTCCAACTTACCATTTCTGAGAGAGAACCACCTACTCATGTGTTGAGACCAAGATATTCCATTCCTACCATATGAATCTTGATCTCTAGCCTTCCCCAAGTTGCTTTCCACTCAAATCTTCTTTCCACCAGATCCAAAACCTATGAGAGAGAGTTGAGTGTTGGGGAGACTATCATTTGAAGCACAAGAGCAAGGAGTTCATCATCAACGCACCATTTGTTACTTCTTAGAGAGTGGTGTCTCCTAGATTGGCTAGGTGTCACTTGAGAGCCTTCGACAAGATTGTGGAGTTGAACCAAGGAGTTTGTAAGGGCAAGGAGATCGCCTACTTCGTGAAGATCTACCGCTAGTGAGGCAAGTCCTTCGTGGGCGACGGCCATGGTGGGATAGACAAGGTTGCTTCTTCGTGGACCCTTCGTGGGTGGAGCCCTCTGTGGACTCGCACAGCCGTTACCCTTCCTGGGTTGAAGTCTCCATCAACGTGGATGTACGATAGCACCACCTATCGGAACCACGCCAAAAACATCCGTGTCTCCAATTGCGTTTGAATCCTCCAAACCCTTCCCTTTACTTTCTTGCAAGTTGCATGCTTTAATTTCCGCTGCCTATATACTCTTTGCATGCTTGCTTGAATAGTGTGATGATTGCTTGACTTGTCCTAAAATAGCTAAAATCTGCCAAACTCTAAAATTGGGAAAAGGTTAAGTTTTTATTGGTCAAGTAGTCTAATCACCCCCCTCTAGACATACTTCATTGTCCTACAACAGCCCTACGTCTCAGTGCCCGGAGGCGGTCGATTGGATTATGTGTGTGATATTACAGGGGGTGCGAACCCTTGTGCCAGAGGAGGAGGGTGTCTTATATTGAGTTCACCAGGACTTCTCCCGCCCTCCATTACAAGGGAGTTAATGTACATAAAGTGGTGGCGTTACTGGTAACGTCAGCCTTAACTGCTATTAATGTCCTTAAAGACTACAGAGTGAATGCGTGTTCATTGCACGCTGAGTAACTCCTGGTCTTCGGGAGGTCGAGTGATTCTCTTGTTAGTCGATTGAAAGTATGTAGGGAGACTCCCGAGTGACATGACATCGAGTGGATTGCACTCGACACCTTTGACCGGGGGTCTCACGGAGTCTCTTGACTTTCTTGCCTTCTTGGGTAGTGACCTTGGGTAGGACATATAGGTCAGGCCTATGACCCTACCTCAGGTCTGTATCCTCATCAGTAGCCCCCGAATGGATTAAGGTATGAGTGAAAAATAGGTTGAAGTTGAATCTGCTCCGAGCTTCGTGTCTTCACGAGTATCTTCTGCGAGACTGAATGCCTGCGTCGATACTTCAGTGTCGACTTAGTCGTCTTGATCCATTCAGTGAGCTGTCGATTGAACTGGTGACCTCATGTGTCGAGTGCTGTGTTGGAGCGCGGGATCTTGGGCGCGATTGCCTGTAGTGTATCTCGGATTTTGCGGGATACGAAATTTCGGGGAAGCGCGCAGGGTGGAGAGCGCCGAAACGGGTGGGCCGGATAAGTAGCGATGCCTCGATTACCGCGTCGCCTTTTTCGCCATGTATGCTGCGCGCAACTGTTGCTGGATTTGACGGGATTGCCTGGTTCCACGCGTCAGTCACTCGGAGATGACCCTTTATAGGGCGACGGGTCCGAGGCGCTGGTACTGTGCATGCATGTTCCTTCTTCTTTCTCCTCTGCTTCTCCACCGCGTCCAGCTCCTTCGCTCTCAACGTTGCTGCTCTCCAGCCATGGTGAAGGACAAGACGGCGGCGCTAGAGCGCGCTAAGAATGCGACGGGGTCAGTGAAAGGCAAGAAGCGAACCAGCGCTGGTCGTCGTTGCAGTCGAGCTGCCGCCGGCCGGATCCAGTGGCAATTGATTCGGCTTGATCCGACAGGAGGATCTAGCCGAACTGGAGGAGTCCGGATTGATCGCCAAGGGAGCGGCGAGGCTGCCGAAGGGGGAGATAGAGTCGCAACCTCGACTGGGTGAGTGTGTTCTGCTCGCCACCCACGTAGACCGGGGTTTCTCGCTCCCTCTGCATCCTTTCTTCCGAGGATTCTTGAAATTCTTTGGCGCTCAGCTCCACCATTTTTCTCCCAACACCATCACATATTTAGTTGTGTTTGTATCGATGTGTGAGAACTTCTTAGGGTGTCGACCACACTGGGGTCTTTTCAAACACATCTTCACCATTCGTTCCCAGTCGGTAAAAAAGGCGAAGTCGAGTGACTCAAAAACCCACGTCATCCAAATGTGTGGGGGTTTAGGTATCCAAAAGAGGAATAGGAGTGCCTTTCCCGCCATGACTCTCCCTGAATCTGTTAGAGGTCGGCAATGACCGTTCTCTCGCTAGGACGTCGCAACTCCGTGTCACGACTAGTCTTCCCCTTCTCGCTTGACCGTGTTCGACTCCATTTCATCGAAAGTAACTCACTGGTGAGACCATGGAGACGAGGATGTTGGTGGATAGAGTGGTCCAGCTCATCGCTGATGGTGTTACCGGCATGGACTTGTTGGAAGTGTTCTCACCGATGCATCCAACCTCTCCAGCCCGCAATCACCCGATGTGGTTGTATTCGGACCGGATGACACCGCCGGGTCCATCCAAGAAGTGTCGCTCAAACCGTAGCTTTGTGGCCGAGGGGCATCATAAGCAACCGTGACAACCCTGAGGATCTAGGAGAGTTGTCCCTTCAAAGAACGGAAACCCGCCTGACAAGGTATACTTTTTGTTCCGACTGCTTCTCGCTCATGTTCCGACTGTACTTGATGTTGACTGACTCTCGTTCGACTGATTTGTTCTGCAGGTATTCACTGAGATGCATTCGATGCCCAATGGTGAACAAGCTTTGGAACAGGCCCAGGAGGGGGAGGACAGTGCGGAGGAGAGTGGCGAGTGGGATTCTCAGGGGGATGAGGAGGAGGAGGAGAGCGAGGAGTCGGACAAGGAGGAAGAAGTCGACTCGCCGCCGCGCTCTGAACGTCGATCCAAACAGCAGCAAGATCCAGCTGGCGGGCGCACAAAAAGCGTGGGCCCGAGTGTCAATACTCAGAAGCGCACTCGGACGTAGACTTCGGAGCTGACGGAGAAGGTGGCCAAGCAGCCTAAAGTTGTTCCTTCGAAGGCCCGGAAGACGTTGCCGCGAATTAAGATGGACGTCCCTGTTGCTTCGGGGTGAGTATCTCGTCTGCATTTTCATAGGTCGACTGGAGATTTTCTTGTTCTGACCGACCAATTCATGTGTCTTTTCAGTCCCACCTCTGCTGCTACTGACATGGATGTCGACAAGGATCCAGGACACGAGGAAGCCACCTCCCAAGCCGGTAAGTTCGTTCAACCGAGTTCCATTTAGTCGAGTGGGCGGTCAATCGACTAAAAATTTGATACTTGTCTCTTTATGTAGCTCCGCAAGAAATCGTTGTGCTCCCTGACGACGAAGAAGAAGATGCGCCTCTACAGGAGAGGAGGAAGAAGAGTGGAGGCTCAAACAGGAGGAGGCTTGAAATCCAAATCCCTCAGTCGACACCGGCGCTTGATGCGGTAGTCAAACGTTCCGAAGGAACGGCTCGGACCAACGTCACGTTCGCCAACCCTCTGACGACTGATCGTTCATCGGGGTCGACTGCACAGACACCTACTGCACCGGTGCAACTCCACTTGTCCGACCCGGTAACCACTTCGACCACTCTGGAGCCATCCCTCTTTGCTATGTATCAAACTCCAGATGACTCGCCGGGCGCCGCTAGGGAAGCTCTTCGTCAGGTGAACCTTGTCATGGAGCAGGTGAAGGTGATGCATGAAGCTAGTTAGGTAGCTTACAACGCCAGCACTACCCTTCAGACCAATGTTCAGGTCAGCAAAATTCCGACTGAACTTTTGATTGTTGCTTTATATCTGATCACCCACTGGGTGTTCCTTTGTTTGGAAATTAGGAAACTTTCAACTTTGCTCGCCTCGAGCTGAGTCCCAGTAAACTGTTCGAATCAGTGGGGGCACGTCGAGTGCACCCACTGGGTGTAGTCCCCGAGACCACTATCAACTGCTGGCAGTCGACTAAGGTCTAATGATGTATCTCTCTCTCTTTTTTTTGAAGTCACGCTGAGTAGGCCTTGCTGAGTATTAATCTGTTCCAGTGGGGGCACGCTAAGTGCACCCACTGGGTGTAGTCCCCGAGACTACTGTTGGATATTTGATTCGGCAATAGTCTTAGAGTAACTCTTCTCCTTCACTATCGCTTATTTCTGTCGACTGACATGTCTGTCTTTCTGGCTGTAGAGGTCTTGTGATCTTGGAGCTCGACTCACCGAATTAAAGAAGAAGCATATCAGTGTTGAACTTGACCTTGAACTGGCGAAGAAGAATCTCAAGACTGCTCAAGAGGAAACGGCCATCATGGGAGGTAATCACTCGACCGTTTTGTCTGCTTTGTATCTTCACACTTCGCACTGGTTTTTCTTTCAGTCTCTTTGAACCGAGTGATTTCACACAAGCAGATGAGCGTAGTGAAAATCACCAACTTCAGTCTCGTCTGAAGAGTGTTGTTTCTTTAGAGAGGATGAAGGAGGCTTTGGAGCAGAAGGATCTGGATCTGGCAGCTGCTCAAAAGGAAGCACGCGAGAAGACGAAGCTTGCGGACCAGAAGCTGGCTTTGGTCGGTAAATTGGAGGAAGAGAACGCAAAGTTGGAGACTGCCATCTCGGACGCCAATCGAGAAGTCGAGCAGCTGAAGAAGGACAAGGAGAATCTGACCACTGAAGTCGGCGGCCTCAAGACCAAGACAGACAAGCTAGAGTCCTATCTGGAGCAACTCGCCGCTAAACTTGTTCTGAAGCTTGAAGGTATGATCAGTTGACTGCAATTAATTTGTTGCCAACTAAACTTTGTTGTCATGCCGTTGACTCATCACTTTTTGCAATGGGACAGAATTGTGTTAGGACTTTGAGGCTGAAACTGGGCGGGTTGAGACGGGTCTCGACCCCATCAACTGTCCTGTGAAAGATGACGTTGCAATGAATCTGCTTCGATTGGAGTCGCGCTTAGGTGGTGCGGTTGCTTATCTTGCTCGGCTGAAGGCAGCGATGGCCCAAGTGGATGCTAAACTTTGGCCTCGGGCGGAGCTGTCTCAAGACCTCGAGTCCCTGATGACTCGACTAAATCAGATTCGTGCCGAGTGCAAGATCGAAGAAATCTTCACCATTGTGGTGCCGATGTCGCTTGTCTTTGGTCGAGTGCACCGCAAGGAGGCTAAGGAGGACAAGCTGGCAGCTCTCAAAGTGGCGAACACTAAGAAGCACTCTTTCCAGGACTTCATGGACACCTTCCTCGAGGCAGCCACTCGCATCGCTGACAGCATCGACCTCGACAGCTTCTGCGATCCGGCCAGTCCTTCTCCCGCCAAGTGACTGAAAAACATTATGCCTCACCTTTATTTTCCTCCGAATGTCGAGTGATTTTGTAACCGTTAAAACTCCTTCGGGCCTGATGCCCGAGCACTTTATTCTGCGGTTAAGAATCTTTGGATTTATCATCTCATATATTGCGTCTGTCTTCGAACGAAATTCGTTTTTCTCTCGGATTGTTGTCTGTTTACTTGATGCAGCTTCTGGAGAAGAATAACCAGTCGACCGATCGAGCGATCCTTGAACAGCATTGATCAGTTCATCAGCAAGGTACTCAGCAATGGTCTTGACGTTCCTGTCAACCGATTGGATGATCCTTGAGTAGCATTGATCAGCTCATTAGCAAGGTACTCAGCAATGGTCTTGACGTTCCTATCAACCGATTGGATGATCCTTGAGTAGCATTGATCAGCTCATCAGCAAGGCACTCAGCAATGGTCTTGATGTTCCTGTCAGGCGATTGGACGATCCTTGAGTAGCATTGATCGGCTCATCAGCAAGGCACATAGCAACGGTCTTGACGTTCCTGTCAACCGATTAGGAGATCCTTGAGTAGCATTGATCAGCTCATCAGCAATGTACTCAGCAATGGTCTTGACGTTCCTGTCAACCGATTGGGCGATCTTTGAGTAGCATTGATCAGCTCATCAGCAAGGCACTCAGCAACGGTCTTGACCTAGGCGAGTGTTGGACTGTAGTGAAGCCTCCGAGCGGGAGGACTGCTCACCACTCGGTAGGATTTTTCAAACTGAGGCGAGCACTGGGCTGCAGCTAAGCCCCCGAGTGGGAGGGTTGCTCACCACTCGATATGTATTTTCAAACTTAGGCGAGCACTGGGCTGCAGCTAAGCCCCCGAGTGGGAGGATCGCTCGCCACTCGGTAGGATTTTTCAAACTTAGGCGAGCACTGGGCTGCAGCTAAGCCCCCGAGTGGGAGGATTGCTCACCACTCGGTAGGACTTTACAAACTTAGGCGAGTACTGGACTGCAGCTAAGCCCCCGAGTGGGAGGATCGCTCACCACTCGGTAGGATTTTACAAACTTAGGCGAGTCTTGGATCAGTAGCTAAGCCCCGCGTGGGAGGATCGCCAACACTCGGTGGGATTTTTCAAACTTAGGCGAGTACTGGACTGCAGCTAAGCCCCCGAGTGGGAGGATCGCTCGCCACTTGGTAGGATTTTTCAAACTTAGGCGAGCACTGGGCTGCGGCAAACCCCCCGAGTGGGAGGCAGACTCACCACTCGACAGGATTTTTATCACTTAGGCGAGTACTGGACTGCAGCTAAGCCCCCGAGTGGGAGGATCGCTCACCACTCGGTAGGATTTTTATCACTTAGGCGAGTACTGGACTACAGCTAAGCCTCCGAGTGGGAGGCAGACTCACCACTCGGTAGGATTTTTAGCACTTAGGCGAGCACTGGGCTGCAGCTAAGCCCCCGAGTGGGAGGATCGCTCACCACTCGGTAGGATTTTTATCACTTAGGCGAGTACTGGACTGCAGCTAAGCCTCCGAGTGGGAGGCAGACTCACCACTCGGTAGGATTTTTAGCACTTAGGCGAGCGCTGGGCTGCAGCTAAGCCCCCGAGTGGGAGGCAGACTCACCACTCGGTAGGATTTTTAACACTTAGGCGAGCACTGGGCTGCAGCTAAGCCACCGAGTGGGAGGCGGACTCACCACTTAGTAGGATTTTTATCACTTAGGCGAGTACTGGACTGCAGCTAAGCCTCCGAGTGGGAGGCAGACTCGCCACTCGGTAGGATTTTTAGCACTTAGGCGAGCACTGGGCTGCAGCTAAGCCCCCGAGTGGGAGGCAGACTCACCACTCGGTAGGATTTTTATCACTTCATCTCAGGCGAAACAGATTCGCAGCTAAGGTGATACGTACAAAAGAAATAAACAACAATCATTCGGAAGAAAGTAAATTATGTCTTCTGATAGCAAAACTAAGAGGTATTTCTTATTACATCTCATCAGTCTAGATATTTAAGAGTAAAAAGGGTGGAGCAAATCCGCATTCCAGGCGTGTGGCTCATCTTTATTATGTGCGACGTTGAAGAGACGGTATGCTCTGTTGTGGAGCACCTTGGTGACGACGAAAGGGCCTTCCCAAGCAGGAGCGAGCTTGTGAGGTCTCTGCTGGTCCACTCGAAGAACCAGGTCTCCTTCTTGAAATGCCTGACCCCTCACATTTCTAGCATGAAATCGACGCAAGTCTTGCTGATAAATGGTCGACCGGGTCAAAGCCATCTCTCTTTCTTCTTCTAGGAGATCGACTGCATCTTGCCGAGCCTGCTCTGCTTCTTCTTCTGAGAAGAGCTCGACTCGAGGTGCATTGTGGAACAAATCACTGGGGAGTACGTCTTCAGCTCCATAGACTAAGAAAAATGGAGTTCGTCCAGTCGACCGATTAGGAGTTGTCCTCAGTCCCCAAAGTACTGATGGGAGCTCGTCGACCCAAGCCCCTGCTGCATGTTTCAGGTCACGCATCAACCGAGGTTTCAATCCTTTGAGAATCAATCCATTTGCTCGCTCGGCCTGCCCATTCAACTGAGGATGAGCGACCGAAGCGTAGTCGACTCTCGTGCCTTGGGAGGCAAAAAAGGCTTTGAATTCTTCAGAATTTAAGTTCGAGCCGTTGTCCGTGATGATGCTGTGCGGGACACCATATCTGAATATAAATTCTCTGATGAAACTCACAGCTGCGCTTGCTTCAAGGCTTTTGATGGGCTTGGCTTCGATCCATTTGGTGAACTTGTCGACTGCTACCAGCACATGAGTAAATCCACTCCTACCCGTCCTCAAAGGTCCAACCATATCCAGTCCCCAGACGGCGAAAGGCCAGACGAGTGGAATTGTTTTCAGAGCTGACGCAGGTTTATGAGACATGTTGGAGTAAAACTGACAGCCTTCACACTTGTCCACTATTTCCTTAGCCATCTTGTTGGCCCGCGGCCAGTAAAATCCGGCTCGGTATGCTTTGGCCACGATGGTCCGAGAGGACTCGTGGTGACCACAGGTTCTCGAGTGAATATCATTGAGGATCACTCAACCTTCCTCTGGCGTGATGCACTTCGCGCACTCTCGCTTCGCTTTTGTCCGAACAACTGCCCCTTTATTACAGTAAAGGCCTTAGATCGCTGGACGATCTGTCGAGCCTCTTCTTCATCCTCCGGAAGTTCTTTCCTAAGAATGTATGCAATGTATGGCACTGTCCAGTCGGGAGTAATGACCAAAACCTCCATGATCAAGTCGACCACGGCTGGGATTTCGACTTCGGTCAGATCCGTGGCACTCTTGGGTTGTGGCGACTCTTCAGTGAAGGGATCCTCCTAAACTGAAGGTGAATGAATATGTTCCAAGAACACATTACGAGGAATGGCCTCTCTCTTTGAACCTATCTTCGCCAACTCATCTGCGGCTTGATTTTTCAATCGGGGTACATGGTGAAGCTCCAACCCTTCAAACTTCTTTTCCAAATTTTCTAACAAGATTGCAAGAGCTACCATGGCTGGACTTCCGACATCCCATTCCTTCATCACCTGATTAACCACCAAATCTGAGTCGCCGTATACCATGAGGCGACGGACGCCGAGTGAAATGGCCATACGCAACCCGTATAAAAGTGCTTCATATTCCGCCTCGTTATTGGAGGAATCAAAATGAATCTCGAGAACATAGTTAAGCTTGTCTCCACGAGGGGACACCAATACTACTCCAGCACCTTATCCGTTCAGCATCTTGGAGCCATCGAAGAACATATTCCAATATTCTGAGTGAACTTGAGTCGGTAGTTGCTGCTCAATCCACTCGGCAAGGAAATCCGTGATTGCTTGGGACTTGATAGCTTTCTTTGCCTCAAACTTGATGTCCAGTGGAAGGAGTTCAATCGCCCATTTTGCCACTCGACCAGTTGCATCTCTCGTTATTCGAATCTCGCATAACGGTGCATCACGACGACCATAATAGAGTGATCGGAGAAGTAATGTGCAACCTTCTTCATGGTCATGTATATTCCATAGACAAGCTTCGATAATGAGGATATCGTTGCTTGGATGGAGTCAAACTTCAGAGAGATAATAAACTAGGCGTTGAACCTTGTAAGCTTTTCCTTCCTCTTCTCGCCAACCGTGAGTATCAGATCGACAACTTGTCCAGCTTGTTACAATGTAAAGCAAGAAAGGCTCTTTGTCGATTGGCGCAGCAAGCACCGCCGGTGGAAAGTGGGGCTTTGAGCTCGCAAACGCTGCATCAGCTTCTTCACCCACTCGAACTTATCGATTTCTTCATCGATCGGTAAAGAGGCAAGGCCTTTTCACCGAGACGAAATGAATCGACTCAAGGCGCCAAACAACTAGTCACTTCAATGTCATGCACTCGCATGGGCGTTTCATCCGGAGAATGGTATCAACTTTTTCTCGATTGGCGCCGATCCTCGCTCGAAACGAAAAATCGAGCAACTTTCCTCCCGAACTCCGAATGTGCACTTTGACGGATTAAGCTTGGTATCATACCTTCTTAGGTTGGCAAAGGTTTATGCGAGGTCACCAATAGGTCGGAACCTTTGCGAGACTTGACCATGATGTCATCCATGTACGCCCACATTCTCGACCGATTTGGGTGAGCAGCACTTCGGATCATTCTCATGAACGTGGCTCGCATTTTTAAGACCGAATGGCATGGTGACATAGCAAAAGCACCCGAATGGGGTGATGAAGGCTGTTTTATTTCATCGGGCCATACAATGGATCCGATGATACCCGAATACGATCTAGAAAAGACAGCGCCACACCCCGCAATGAAGTCAACAACTGATCGACACGGGAGAGGGAAGTGATCTTTCGGGCAGGCCCGATTGATATGCTTGAAATCAATGCACATACGAAGTGAATCGTCTTTCTTGGGGACCATGACGACATTGGCAAGCCACTCGGAGTGGTAGATTTCACGGATGAACTCTGCTGCCAACAGCCGAGCCACTTCTTCGTCGATTGCTTTTCTCTTATGCACGGCGGACCGCCGAAGGTGCTCTTTGACGGGTTTTACCTTGGGGTCGACACGCAAACGGTGCTCAGCCAGTTATCTGGGTACACCTGGCGTGTCAGAGGGTTTCCATGCGAAGATGTCCCAGTTCTCACGGAGGAACTGGATGAGCGCTTCTACCTATTTGCTGTTGAGTGTTGTTGATATATGAGTTGGCGCAGTATTGGGATCAGTCGGGTGAATATGAATCGGCTTCGTTTCACCGGTCGACTGAAATGAAGAGTCCGTAGCAGGCTTCTTGGCTTGGAGCAAATCACTCGGATCTGCACTCTTCTGATACTCTTGGAATTCAACCACCGCCATCTGTGCATCGGCGATTTTGGAACCTTTCTGGAAACACTCTTCGCTTTCGCGATTGCCGTTGGATCGTGATCACACCTTTGGGGCCAGGCATCTTCAGCTTGAGGTAAACATAACATGGTCGAGCCATGAAACGTGCATATGTCGGCCTCCCCAGGATGGCATGATAAGCACTCTGGAAATCCACGACTTCAAATGTCAACTTTTCTTTACGGTAATGCTTGGAATCACCGAAAACCACGTCGAGAGTGATCTGGCCGAGTGATTCGGCTTTCTTTCTGGGGATAACCCCGTGAAAGCTCATATTGCTCTCGCTAAGCTTGGACATCGGGATGCCCATCCCCTTCCAGGTTTCAGCATATAAGATATTTAGACCGCTACCACCATCCATCAGCACTTTAGTCAGTCAAGTGCCACCGACCACTGGGTCGACCACCAGCGCCTGCCTCCCGGGGGTGGCTACACGAGCAGGATGGTCTGACTGGTCGAATGTGATGGCTGTCTGGGACCATTTCAGGTGCGTGATCGTCATCGCCGGAGCAACCATATTCACCTCTTTGTTGATAACCTTCAACCGACTCTTGCTCTCAACATCAGCAAAAATCATGAGAGTGGAATTGACCTTGGGATAACCATCATCTTCCTCTTCTTCATCATCTCTGTCCGACTCTTTCTCCTTCTCATTGGGTTGTTTCTCTCGGAACTGTTGGATCAGGAGTCGACATTGTCGAGTGGTATGCTTTGGGTAAATCAGATTACCTTCTTCATCTTTCTTCGTGTGGATGTGACATGGCAAATCCAGCACATCATTTCCTGCTTTATCTTTTACCTTCTTAGGGGGCCAGGGCCCCTTAGGTTTTCCCTTAAACTTTCCTTGAGCCATCAAGGCAATCTCACCGGTGCTTTCTGGTTCGCTTTATGCTTCGCTTCGATCGAGCCACCCCACCGCTTCTTGGCCGACTGGTTTACTCTTCCCGCTACGGAGTCGATCCTCTTCTTCTTCCTTAGCATACTGGGTGGCTATCTCCATCATCCGGGTCAGAGTCAGATCCCCAGTCCGACCGAATTTCAGAACCAACTCTCGGTACTTGACGCCTTCCTTGAAAGCGCACACTGCCTCATGCTCTGATACATTCTCAACGGTGTGATGCAAAGTGGTCCACCTCTGAATGAATTCCCTCAAAGTCTCATTCGGCTTCTGCACACAATGCTGCAACTCATGCAGCCCTGCTGGCCGCTTGCACGTGCCCTCAAAGGTTCTTACGAACACCCGAGATAGCTCCTCCCAACCGTATACCGCTCGAGCCAACCGAGTCAACCACGCCGGGCCGACCTTCCAACATAAGAGGAGATGTTTCATTGCTATCTCATCGCTTCCGCCTCCAATTTGCACACCACTCGGTAATCTTGAGTGCCAGGTTTCGTGCTTGATTCCCCAAAGAACTTATCGACTTCGCTTGCCAACCCGAAGTTGGGAGGAATCACTATCGCCTCGATGGCTCAATGAAACATGCAATCTGCTGCCACTCGGACGATCTCTGCCAAGGTCTTCTCTATGCGCTCTGTTCCGATCGACCAGGCCTTGGACGGTAATGGATCTCGCATCGAAGCCCGGCTCTCTCGGTCGACCGAGCTCGTGTTTCGCCCCTCGTGGATTTACGCCGTCATCGTTTCTGCCGAGGCACGTACGACGCACTCCTCGGAGGAGGCGTTGGCACTTGACGACGATTGTCGCGGTCGAACTGATGACCATACTGCCCACGATCTTCACGCCACGGGGGCAATCTTGGGCTATGGGCTGACTGGACGGTATCCGCCACCACGGATCTGCTGTGGATCCTATTCCGCGACTGAGACACTGTAGAATTCTGCTCTCCTGCTGCTCGGAGCAAGGCCCGGATCTGCTCTAACCCTCGGCCAGCCTCTGACTGGGAAGGTTGGATCGACTTTGCAATTCGGGCCGCAGCTGTGAGATTCTGAATCGGAGTACGGTATACCTTAGGTGGAGGCGGGAAAAGCTGCCATCGACTGGACTCAGGGACTCGCTCCCGAGCTCGCTTCGCCGAGAGCGCCATAAGTTCTCCAAATAATGCGCCACCAAATTAGCCAAACGCGCCTCCTCTAAGGCCCGAGCCTCGGGAGTTTCTCCAACGATGGGCGTGTGGAGTGCATCCATGTTGCGGCGACGAAGTTCCTCCCTCTGCTGTGAAGAGAGGTTTGGGATGATACTCCTCGTGGACCCGTGACGGATCACCGCCCGCATCTTCGCCGTCCTCGCGGCGAAAGCCAGGTGGGCCACGCGGACCATCGACCATCAGGACTTCAGCCGCAGGATCGCTGCTATCGCACTCGGATGTACTCTTCGCGGATCCAGTCGACAGGTCGAATAGGCCGTGGAGAGTTTCGTCGGGCTCGATTGCCGCGACTTGATGGGTGGCCGAACGCCGAGCCACCACATGCTTCACCCCCCCGCTGAAGCCGCGACCGACCGGATCGTTTGCGGCGGTGAACAGCAGGGAGGGAAGATGCCATTGGAGCCGACTGATACTAGGTCGACGCTCGACGGCTGCCGAAGAAGGACGCCACGAACGCACGCGCGAAAGTGCGTCGCCCCTCGGACAGGGAGCGCCTCAACGTCGAGCGGAGCTTCCTAAAGCCACGCCGAGTCGTCGGCGACGAAAACGAGCGCGCCGAGACGGATCTCGCGGCCCTCAACCAACTCGCCGCCGGAAACCATGATGATAATCGGAAAAACTTGCAACTTCACCAATAAGTCGCCAAGACACCTGCCCCATGGTGGGCGCCAACTGTCGTAGTTCTAACTCTGACAGTAGAAAGGGGGGTAGGTATGGAGAGGCAAGATCTCAGCTATGGCGAAGGTGTACACACGAGGTTTACGAGTTCAGGCCCTTCACGGTGGAAGTAACAGCCCTACATCTCGGTGCCCGGAGGCGGTCGATTGGATTATGTATGTGATATTACAGGGGGTGCGAAAACCCTTGTGCTAGAGGAGGAGGGTGTCTTATATAGAGTTCGCCAGGACCTGTCCCGCCCTCCATTACAAGGGAGTTAATGTACATAAAGTGGTGGCGTTACTGGTAACGTCAACCTTAACTACTATTAATGTCCTTAAAGACTACGGAGTGAATGCGTGTCCATTGCACGCTGAGTGACTCCTGGTCTTCGGGAGGTCGAGTGATTCTCTTGTTAGTCGATTGACAGTAAGTAGGGAGACTCCCGAGTGACATGATGTCGGGTGGATTGCACTCGACACCTTTGACCGGGGGTCTCACGGGGTCTCTTGACTTTCTTGCCTTCTTGGGTAGTGACCTTGGGTAGGACGTATAGGTCAGGCCTATGACCCTACCCCAGGTCTGTATCCTCATCACGTGGTGCAATGGTGAAGTTGGCCGACCAGCGCCCAGACGACGAGCTTTGCCTCGTGGTCGTGCTTGCGACTTCACTTGCTAAAGAAGCACAGGGTGGTGGCTAGGGCTTGCTTGTCAGGCGGGTGGAGAGGGGCAAGAGAAGATGAAGACCGGGAGAAAGAAGTGGATTGGACTAATCGCCATTAAAAATGATGTGCGTGGACTACATTGTCTCGTTGACGTGCGGGCCCAGACGCACGCATGTTATTTAAGAGCTCCGGCGGTGGTAGTTGGGCGTGTTGGGGAACGTAGTAATTTCAAAAAATTTCCTACGCACACGCAAGATCATGGTGATGTATAGCAACGAGAGGGGAGAGTGTTGTCTACATACCCTTGTAGACCCGAAGCGGAAGCGATCACAACGTAGAGGAAGTAGTCGTATGTTCTCCTCGCGATCCGACCGATCCCGGCGCCGTTACTCGGCGCCCCGAGTTCTTGACACACGACAGCTCGATGACGCCCCTCGATACTCGATCCAGCCGAGTGTCGAGGGAGAGTTTCACAAGACGACGGCGCAGGACGATCTTGATGTTTCACTGCGCAGGGCTTCGCCTAAGCTTCATGACGGTATGACCGAGGTGGAATATGGTGGAGGGGGCACCGACACGGCTAAGGAACGATCTAAAGATCAAACTTGTGTGTTCAAGGGTGCCCCTGCCCCATATATAAAGGAGGAGGGGGAGGCCGGCCGGCCTAGCTAGGGCGCGGCCGAGGAGTCCTACTCCCACCGAGTAGGACTCCCCTTCCTAGTTGGAATAGGATTGGGGAGGGAAAGAGGAGAGGGCGCCGCCTCCTTGTCCTATTCGACTGGGGGAGAGGCGCGCCCACCTCCGGCCGGCCCTCCTCTTCTCCCTCGAGGCCCACCGAGGCCCATTTACCTCCCGGGGTTTCCGTAACCTCCCGGTTTCCCAGAATTCCGTTTTCGCCTCGAACCATTCCAACTCCAAACATAGGCTTCCAATATATCAATCTTTATGTCTCGACCATTTCGAGACTCCTCGTCATGTCCGTGATCACATCCGGACTCAACTTCTTCGTACATCAGAATACATAAACTCATAATAACCGCCATCGAAACCTTGCGTGCATGGACCCTACGGTTCGAGAACAATGTAGACATGACCTAGAACTATTCACGGTCAATAACCAATAGCGGGACCTGGATGCCCATATTGGTTCCTACATATTCTACGAAGATCTTTATCGGTCGACCGCATAACAACATACGTTGTTCCTTTGTCATCGGTATGTTACTTGTCCGAGATTCGATCGCCGGTATCCAATACCTAGTTCAATCTCGCTATCGCAAGTCTCTTTACTCGCTCCGTAATACATCATCTCACAACTAACTCATTAGTTGTAGTGCTTGCAAGGCTTAAGTGATGTGCATTACCGAGAGGGCCCAGAGATACCTCTCCGACAATCGGAGTGACAAAACCTAATCTCAAATACGCCAACCCAACATCTACCTTTGGAGACACCAGAGTACTCCTTTATAATCACCCAGCGTTGCTGGACGCTTGGTAGCACCCAAAGTGTTCCTCCGTAAACGGAGTTGCATAATCTCATAGTTACGTGAACATGTATATGTCATGGATAAAAGCAAGAGCAACATACTAAACGATCGTGTGCTAAGCTAAGGAATGGGTCATGTCAATCGATCATTCTACTAATGATGTGACCTTGTTAATCAAATAACAACCCCTTGTTCATGGTCGGAAACACAACCATCTTTGATTAACAAGCTAGTCTAGTAGAGGCATACTAGTGACATGTTGTTTTGTCTATGCATTCACACATGTATCATGTTTCCGTTAATACAATTCTAGCATGAATGATAAACATTTATCATGAAATAAGGAAATAAATAATAACTTTATTATTGCCTCTAGGGCATATTTCCTTCAGCCTCCCACTTGCACTAGAGTCAATAATCTAGATTACATAGTAATGATTCTAACACCCATGGAGTCTTGGTGCTGATCATGTTTTGCTCGTGGAAGAGGCTTAGTCAACGGTCTCGCAACATTCAGATCCGTGTGTATCTTGCAAATCTCTATGTCTCCCACCGACTAAGTCCCGGATGGAATTGAAGCGCCTCTTGATGTGCTTGGTCCTCTTGTGAAATCTGGATTCCTTCGCTAAGGCAATTGCTCCAAGATTGTCACGTAAGATTTTCATTGACCCGATGCACTAGGTATGACACCTAGATCGGATATGAACTCCTTCATCCGCACTCCTTCATTAGCTGCTTCGGCTGCTATGTATTCCGCTTCACATGTAGATCCCGCCACGACGCTTTGTTTAGAACTCGCACCAACCGACAGCTCCTCCATTTAGTGTAAATACGATCCGGTCTCGCGATTTAGAATCGTCTCGATCGGTGTCAAAGCTTGCATCAACGTAACTGCCACGATGAGCTCTTTGTCACCTCCATATACGAGAAACATATCCTTAGTCCTTTTCGTATTTCAGATGTTCTTGACCGCTGTCCAAAGGATCCACTCTGGATTACTTTGGTACCTCCTCGCTAGGCTTATAGCAAGGCACACATCAGTCCGTACACAAGATTGCATACATGATAGAGCCTATGGTCAAGCATAGGAACATCTTTCATCCTCTCTCTATCTTCTGCAGTGGTCGGGCATTGAGTCTTACTCAACTTCACACCTTGTAACACGTGCAAGAACCCTTTCTTTGCTTGATCCATTTTGAACTTCTTCAAAATTTTGTCAAGGTATGTGCTTTGTGAAAGTCCAATTAGGCATCTTGATCTATCTCTATAGATCTTAATGCCCAATATGTAAGCAGCTTCACCGAGGTCTTTCATTGAAAAACTCTTATTCAAGTATCCCTTTATGCTATCCAGAATTCTATATCATTTCCGATCAGCAATATGTCATCTACATATAATATCGTAAATGCTACAGAGCTCCCACTCACTTTCTTGTAAATACAGCTTCTCCAAAAGTCTGATAAACCCAAATGCTTTGATCACACTATCAAAGCGCTTATTCCAACTCCGAGATGCTTGCACCAGTCCATAGATGGATCGCTGGAGCTTGCACACTTTGTTAGCTCCCTTTGGATCGATAAAACCTTCTCGTTGCATCATATACAACTCTTCTTCCGTAAATCCATTCAGAATGCGCTTTACATCCATTTGCCAAATTTCATAATCATAAATGCGCAATTGCTAACATGATTCGGACGGACTTAAGCATCGCTTCGGGTGAGAAGGTCTCATCGTAGTCAATCCCTTGAACTTGCCGAAACCCTTTGCACAAGTCGAGCTTTATATACAATAATATTACCGCGTGTCGGTCTTCTTCTTGAAGATCCACTTGTTTTCTATTGCTTGTCAACCCTCGGCAAGTCAACCAAAGTCCATACTTTGTTTTCATACATGGATCCCATCTCGATTTCATGGCCTCAAGCCATTTTATGGAATCTGGGCTCACCATCGCTTCTTCATAGTTCGCAGGTTCATCATGATCTAGTAGCATGATTTCGAACAGGATTACCGCATTCACTCACGCGGATCTTACTCGTTGATCTACGAGGTTCTGCGAGAACTTGATCTCAAGTTACATGATCAACATCATCAACTTCCTCACTTCTTGGCGAGGTGTCTCGTAAACCGTTTTCGTGATTTAACTACTTTCAAGTAAGGGAGAAGGTACTATTACCTCATCAAGTTCCACTTTCCTCCCACTCACTTCTTTCGAGAGAAACTCCTTCTCTAGAAAGGATCCATTCTTAGCAACGAATGTCTTGCCTTCGGATCTGTGATAGAAGGTGTACCCAACTGCCTCCTTTGGGTATCCTATGAAGACACATTCGATTTGGGTTCGAGCTTATCAGTTGAAGCTTTTTCACATAAGCATCGCATCCCCAAACTTTAAGAAACGACAACTTTGGTTTCTTGCCAAACCATAGTTCATAAGGTGTCGCTCAACGGATTTCGACGGTGTTCTATTCAAAGGTGAATGCGGCCGCCTCTAGAGCATAACCCCAAAATGATAGCGGTAAATCAGAAGAGACATCATAGATCGCACCATATCTAGTAAAGCACGACATTGACGCTCGACACACCATTACGTTGTGGTGTTCCGGTGGCGTGAGTTGCTAAACTATTCCGCATTGTTTCAAATGTAGACCAAACTCAGAACTCAAATATTCACCTCCACGATCGATCGTAGAAACTTAATTTTCTTGTTACGATGATTTTCAACTTCACTCAAATTCTTTGAACTTTTCAAACGTTTCGACTTATGTTTCATTAAGTAGATATACCCATATCCGCTTAAGTCATCCGTGAAGGTGAGAAAATAACGATATCCGCCACGAGCCTCAACATTCATTGGACCACATACATCTCAGTATGTATGATTTCCAACAAATCTGTTGCTCTCTCCATAGTACCGAGAACGGTGTTCTAGTCATCTTGCCCATGAGGCACGGTTCGCAAGTGCCAAGTGATTCATAATCAAGTGACTCCAAAAGTCCATCAAGATGGAGTTTCTTCATGCGCTTTACACCGATATGACCTAAACGGCAAGTGCCACAAATAAGTTGCACTATCATTATCAACTCTGCATCTTTTGGTTTCAACATTATGAATATGTGTATCACTACTATCGAGATTCATCGAAATAGACCACTCCTCAAGGGTGCATGACCATAAAAGATATTACTCATATAAATAGAACAACCATTATTCTCTCGATTTAAATGAATAACCGCCTCGCATCAAACAAGATCCAGATATAATGTTCATGCTCAACGCAGCACCAAATAACAATTATTTAGGTCTAAAACTAATCCGAAGGTAGATGTAGAGGTAGCGTGCCGACCGCGATCACATCGACTTTGGAACCATTTCCCACGCCAAGATCGTCACCTCGCCCTTTGCTAGTGTTCGCTAATCCGTAGTCCCCTGCTTCGAGTTGCAAATATTAGCAATGTAACCAGATCAAATACCCAGTGCTATCATGAGCTCTAGTAAGGTACACATCAATAACATGTATATCACATATACCTTTGTTCACCTTGCCATCCTTCTTATCCGCCAAATACTTGGGGCAGTTCCGCTTCCAAAGGACTACCGCTTGCAAGAGAAGCACTCGCCTTCGTGCTTAGGTCCGCACTTGGGTTTTTCTCCCGAGCAAAGAACTTGCTTGCTGTTCTTCTTGAGATTCCCTTCTTCTTCCCTTTGCCTTTCTTCTTGAAACTAGTGGTCTTATTGACCATCAACACTTGATGCTCCTTCTGATTTCTACCTCCGCAGCCTTTAGCATTGCGAAGAGCTCTGTATAGTCTTTACTAACCCTTGCATATTATAGTTCATCACGAAGCCTTTGTAGCTTGGTGGCGTGATTGAGAATTACATCAATGACACAATCATCCGGAAGATTAACTCCCAATTGTGTCAAGTGATTGTAGTACCCGCACATTCTCGAGTATATGCTCACTAATGTAACTGTTCTCCTCCATCTTGCAGCTATAGAACTTATTGGAGACCTCATATCTCTCAATCCGGGCATTCTGTTGGAATATCAACTTCAACTCTGGAACATCTCATATGCTCCATGACGCTCAAAACGCCGTTGAAGTCCCGGTTCTAAGCCGTAAAGCATGGCACATCGAACTATAGAGTAGTCATCAGCTTTGCTTTGCCGACGCTCATAACATCTGCAGCTTGCATTAGCAAGAGTTCTGCACCTAGCGGTGCATCCAGACGTAACTCTTACGTGCAAAGAATGAGGATAATCTCGAGTTACGGACCCAATCCGTAATTGCTACCATCATCTTTCAACTTTGCTTTCTCAAGGAACGCATTAAAATTCAACGGAACAACAAAGACGAGCCATCTATCTACAATCAAACATAAACAAGCAAGATACTATCAGTACTAAGTTCATGATAAATTTAAGTTCAATTAATCATATTACTTAAGAACTCCCACTTAGAAAGACATCTCTAGTCATCCAAGTGATCACGTGATCCAAATCAACTAAACCATAACCGATCATCACGTGAAATGGAGTAGTTTTCAATGGTGAACATCTTATGTTGATCATATCTACTATATGATTCACGCCGACCTTTCGGTCTCCGTGTTCCGAGGCCATATCAGATATGCTAGGCTCGCCAAGTATAACCCGAGTATTCTCGTGTGCAAAACTGGCTTGCACCCGTTGTAGATGGACGAGAGCTTATCACACCCGATCATCACGTGGTGTCCGGGCACGATTTAACTTTGGCAACGGTGCATACTCGGGAGAACACTTCTTGATAATTTAGTGAGAGATCATCTTATAATGCTACCGCCAATCAAAGCAAGATAAGATGCATAAAAGGATAAACATCACATGCAAATCAATATAAGTGATATGATATGGTCATCATCATCTTGTGCTTCATGATCTCCATCTTGCAAGCACCACCATGATCACCATCGCCACCGCGCGACACCTTGATCTTCATCGTAGCATCGTTGTCGCCTCGCCAAACTTATGCTTCTACGACTATCGCTACCGCTTAGTGATAAAGTAAAGCATTACTGAGGCGATTGCATTGCATACAATAAAGCGACAACCATATGGCTCCTGCCAGCCGCCGATAACTTCGTTACAAAACATGATCATCTCATACAATAAAATATAGCATCACGCCTTGACCATATCACATCACAACATGCCCTGCAAAAACAAGTTAGACGCCCTCTACTTTGTTGTTGCAAATTTTACGTGGCTGCTACGGGCTTAAGCAAGAACCAGTCTCACCTCACGCATCAAAACCACAACGATATTTCGTCAAATAGACTCGCTTTAACCTTCTCAAGGACCGGGCGTAGCCACACTCAGTTCAACTAAAGTGAGAGAGACAGCACCCACCAATCACCTTTAAGCAACGAGTGCTCGTGGCGGTGAAACCAGTCTCGCCGTAAGCGTCTGGCGTAATGTCGGTCCGGGCCGCTTCATCTCACAATACCGCTGAACCAAAGTATGACATGCCGGTAGGTAGTATGACTTGTATCGCCCACAACTCACTTGTGTTCTACTCGTGCAAAACATCAAACCATAAAAACCCGGCTCGATGCCATCATTGGGGAACGAGTAATTTTAAAAATTTCCTACGCACACGCAAGATCATGGTGATGTATAGCAACGAGAGGGAGAGTGTTGTCTACATACCCTTGTAGACCCGGCGAAGCGATCACAACGTAGAGGAAGTAGTCGACGTTCTCCTCGCGATCCGACCGATCCCGCCGTTACTCGGCGCCCCAGTTCTTGACACACGTACAGCTCGATGACGCCCCTCGATTGATCCAGCCGAGTGTCGAGGGAGAGTTTCACAAGACGACGGCGTGGTGACGATCTTGATGTTTCACCGCGCAGGGCTTCACCTAAGCTTCATGACGGTATGACCGAGGTGGAATATGGTGGAGGGGCACCGACACGGCTAAGGAACGATCTAAAGATCAAACTTGTGTGTTCAAGGGTGCCCCCTGCCCCGTATATAAAGGAGGGAGGGGGAGGCCGGCCGCCTAGCTAGGGCTGCTGAGGAGTCCTACTCCCACCGGAGTAGGACTCCCCCTTCCTAGTTGGAATAGGATTGGGGAGGGAAGAGGAGAGGCGCCGCCTCCTTGTCCTATTCGGACTGGGGAGAGGCGCGCCACCTCCTGGCCGCCCCTCCTCTTCTCCCTCGAGGCCCACCGAGGCCCATTTACCTCCCGGGTTTTCGTAACCTCCCGCTTCCCAGAATTCCGCCGCCCGAACCATTCCAACTCCAAACATAGGCTTCCAATATATCAATCTTTATGTCTCGACCATTTCGAGACTCCTCGTCATGTCCGTGATCACATCCGGACTCAACTTCTTCGTACATCAGAATACATAAACTCATAATAACCGCCATCGAAACCTTAAGCGTGCGGACCCTACGGTTCGAGAACAATGTAGACATGACCTAGAACTATTCACGGTCAATAACCAATAGCGGACCTGGATGCCCATATTGGTTCCTACATATTCTACGAAGATCTTTATCGGTCGATCGCATAACAACATACGCTGTTCCTTTGTCATCGGTATGTTACTTGTCCGAGATTCGATCGTCGGTATCCAATACCTAGTTCAATCTCGCACGCAAGTCTCTTTACTCGCTCCGTAATACATCATCTCACAACTAACTCATTAGTTGTAGTGCTTGCAAGGCTTAAGTGATGTGCATTACCGAGAGGGCTCAGAGATACCTCTCCGACAATCGGAGTGACAAAACCTAATCTCAAATACGCCAACCCAACATCTACCTTTGGAGACACCTGTAGTACTCCTTTATAATCACCCGATTCGCTGTGACGCTTGGTAGCACCAAAGTGTTCCTCCGTAAACGGAGTTGCATAATCTCATAGTTACAGGAACATGTATATGTCATGGATAAAAGCAGAGCAACATACTAAACGATCGTGTGCTAAGCTAAGGGAATGGGTCATGTCAATCGATCATTCTACTAATGATGTGACCTTGTTAATCAAATAACAACCCCTTGTTCATGGTCGAAACACAACCATCTTTGATTAACAAGCTAGTCTAGTAGAGGCATACTAGTGACATGTTGTTTTGTCTATGCATTCACACATGTATCATGTTTCCGGTTAATACAATTCTAGCATGAATGATAAACATTTATCATGAAATAAGGAAATAAATAATAACTTTATTATTGCCTCTAGGGCATATTTCCTTCAGGGCGGCCAACACACGGGTCCCTGACGGATGCCAAGCGCACGAGCGACACGTTTGTCTCTTATCCGTATGAACGTAAAACACGCACAATTTTAAGATAGAAATGTGTCCATGACTAATGACGAAGGGCAACTTTTACTGTTGAGTCGACGCTTTGTGTCATTGTTTTTTAGCGTCATGGACCAAACGGACCAACACGAATGAAATGGATAGCTGTGTTGGAGTTGGTCGCATGATTCCTCGCTTGGCGGATGGGAAATTGGGTGCCAGCGCCACGCGCGCATGATGCGCCATCACCGGTTCCGATGACCCGGCCTAAGAGCATCTACAGCCGGACACCTCAAACCATTCCTCATACGCCCACGAATGCGCCCAGTCAGTGAACGGACAAGAGAGAGAATAAAAAACGTGACCCAACCGGACCCCTCATATCATCCCTATACGCCCGGGCTGTCCGCGAACCCTCGTATCCATCTGAAATATGAGGAGGATATGAAGGCTCGCGGACGCGCTCGGGCATTCCGCCACGTAGGACGCAGCCCCACCCCGAACCACCTTTTCTCTTTCTTTATTCATTCTCTTATTTCTTTCTCTTCATCTTCACCAATCACGTGCAAGTAACCGGATATATGAGAAAAAAAATGAGGAGTGCGGCTGCACTGACGGATAAATAGGGGCTTAAAACGGACATACCCGGCCATTAATCGAACGCGTTTCGCGGGCACTTAAGGGGTCATATTTGCTATGTCCGGCTGTAGGTGCTCTAACATGGTGGTGGGCACCGGAGGCGGCCGGCACCGAGGACGAATCTACGGCGCCGGCCGAGTGACCGACGCAACATGCTCCCTTCCGGCCGGTCATGTACGTGTGGTTAACTGCAAACAGGAATCGTATTTATTTTGTGATCGTCTGATCGTCCGGGCCCAAATCCACAAAGATACCGTACGACTCCTGCGTGCTCGGTCGTGTCAAATCGCCACCAACCAATGCTAGATACCACATTTCTCATCCTACCAACCGGACTACGCAACATCACGGATTCACGGCCAGATTTCCTATCCCCGTTGGACTCAAACTCTAATCATCATGACACACACACACACGGTGAGCGAGACACCACGGCCACAGGATGCTCCACTTGGCAACAAAACAACAAATCGACCTCTTGCTGGGCCATAAACGGCACCACACACGTCCCTCGAGCGCACGGATGCCTTTTGTTCCCGATCAGTACCGCCGTGCGCCGGCCCCAGCAGCGCAGTGCTCGTCTCGACATGCACGAATAAGAACCCGTAACCTTCGCGCGAGGACCACGGCACACACATAACTCATGAAATCTTTTCGCGTCGTAACCAACCAAACAGCCCGTGTTTGTAGCTCGTGCGCGCACTCATCTTGCTGAGCAACTAACCAATCCAGCGAAGCATTATTCGATGAGAGAGAGCAGGACGGGAGCTGGGCAGTAGCTCCATCTTTCCTTTCTCTTTTCTTTTTCCAATTTGCCGACGCCTTAAAAGTGAGTACGGTAAAGGATTGCTTTCGCGAAGGTGGAGCGTTGCATGCGACGCAAAGATACCGGTGAAAGCTCCCACGCAACGGCAGAGCTAGGTGCGGGGTTGCGAGCTCACGGGGCGCCACGCCCGCATCGCCCCGTCGTGATTATTTTGTTTCTCCAACAAGGAACCAGCAGCAGTAACTGCGAACTGGGCATCGCGTACTGCCAGTCTGCCACCGGCGAGGCGAGGCGAGTCACTCGGGCTCGGTTCGGTTGGATGGGGATCTGCTGCCACGGTGGCAGCGACTGGCAGTGGGGTGGGAGTTGCCGGGTGGGAGAAAATGAGATGAAAACGTACTAGGACAACTAATGGGCAGAATGGTAAAGACTTCGTGGGACATGTAACTAAGGGCGTGTTTGGTTGCCCGCATGCAGCCCAACCAGATCCGTGCGGGATGTGCATGGTCTGTTTGATTGTCTGGGCTGCATGCGGTTTGCGATCCGCACGGACCTTAAAGCAGTCGCAGCTGCCCGCGGAAATCGGCTGAATCGACAGCCTCGCGAGATCGACTTCAGCGCCCACGCGCAGGCGACGGGTTGACGCCGGCAACATGGGGTGACGGACGGACGCCTATAATCGCCCCACTCTCTTGTCACCGCCATGCGTGCATCGCTCCCACCGCCTCTCTCCTCACCGCTCTCTCTCCTCTCCTCTCCGATGGCTCAGACGCCACCGCCGGCCGCTTTCGACCCCTCGCCGACAACAGACGCCAACATCCAGAGCGCCGTTGGTCGGGTTTCTAGAACTTCAGGCGAGAACTCAGGCGTCGGCCGTGAGCACCGGCCCCCATCTGCTGCCGGCCAATACGGTTGTCGGCCGTTCTGCTCGCTGGCCGATTCCGACCTCGTGGTCTGGGCTCGGCTGGCGTCGTCTGCACGGATCTGCCGCTTGGGACCCCATTTGGTCAGGGTTTTCGACCCCGTCCAAGGGTTTTCTGGTGTCGGCGGGCTGTCCTCCTCGACCTCTGGCGTGGCGATGAGCACGGGACCGATGCCGCAGGCCATCGCCAAGGCCGGCTCCTCCTCTGCTCCGCCACCTCTCTCCTTCCCGTCGGAGTTTTCACCCCGGCCTCGGTTCGCTGCGGCTGCGCAAGCTCCGTTGAGTCAATCCCCTCAATGCTAGCTCATAGATATAGATTAGGAGTTTATTTTTCTAGGCATGTGCTAGTAGTTAGTGGATTCGATCGGATTAGATAGGATTGGAATAGATCCGATTGGATTTGAACCCAATCGAATCCAAGCGGACCGATCTGTTCTTGGTTCCTACAGTGTGTGCCCTAGGATATTTTGTTTCTGCTACTGCTGGTGTGTCCTAGGATCTGTCATCATGCTAGTTAGTTGTGTTCATGCTAGTAGTTGTGTTCATGCTAGGGTTTGTGTTGATTGCTATACGTGCATATAGTAGGACCATTTTAGGATGATGCCAAATGTGGATGGCTGCACGTGGGTGTTATTGGCACTTGCACTTGCTATTTTTAGATGTTTTCATGCTTAGGATAGTGCACTGATTAGTGGACTTGCCCAACAGCAAGTGCCACTGATCAGTGCCATTTGGCCATGAGCAAATGGCACTGATCAGTGCACTTGCCCAACAGCAAGTGCCACTGATAGGAGCAAATGCCACTGACCAGTGGCACTTGCTGTTGGGCAAGTCCACTAATCAGTGGCATTTGCTTGCTTGCTTGCTTTGATACTAATACTTGTCATGTTGTCTGACAAGATACTGAAGACTGACTGAGATGTGGCGGGTGGAGGAGCTCAGGTGGTGGCCGGAGTTGAGCGCGCCGAGGATTTCATCTCCACGAACAGGTGGCTCAGGACGGTGGACCTGCCTGGCAGGATCGCCTTCATGAGCCTACCTCGTTCAAGGGGACAATCTCTGAGGCAGGGCCACGAGGAGGGGGGCCCGGGAGCTGCTGCGCTTCTACTACAGATCAAGGACAACGAAGACCTCACCATGCTCGTCGTCCCTCACAAGTTTGTGGAGGTGATGAACACCTGGCTGGTCATCAAGCGGCTCCCGCGCGTGGTCAGGCTGTTGGCTAACAAGCGGTGTGTGTTCTGGGTGCAGGTCCAGAACTTCGAGGGGCACATGGTGCCTGGCCGGGGCTAGAACTACTTCTGCCGCCGCCACCGGATCATCCCTAGCGACCTCGTCTTTGTGTGCATCTCAGGACTCGGACTGAAGGTTCAGATCTACAACCACGACTCCTCAGTCATGTGCAGGTTTCGTTGCAGCAGGCACAACTGCCATGGTGACATCGAGCATGCTGTGTAGTTAAGTTAAGTAAGGTGTTAGTGATGAACTTTTATGGTGTGTGGAGAGACTTGTGCTGGGAACTTGTTTATATTTTGGCCAGGAGCAGCACCCTGGTATGGAGTAGGGAAGGAGGATGCCCCTGTTGTTAATCTAGACTCATGCTATGTAGTTAAGTAGTTTGTTGTCATTTTGTTGCTTGTTGTGTTTGATTTCATTTGGTTGCTTGCATTGTTTGATCTTGCTGTTGTGCTGATCATGTGGTGGTAAGGCCACCACATTTGAATGGGGTGAGCAGAACACAAACGTTGTTTGCAATCAAACAGCTGAAGTTTGCATCTGCTCACACCCTAAGCACAAAAACGGCAACTAAACAGCTGGGGGTAAGTGACCCTCCATGCGATGCAGGCAACCAAATAGGTTGCACCTGCTGCATATGAGGCTGCATTTCAACAACTAGGCTGGCTGGAGATGGACATGCAATGCAACTACTAATGCAAATTGCAACCAAACACGCCCTAAATGTTTGGGGCATCTGCAGATCCTCAAAACGACTACATTATGTTCGGATGCACTTCATCATCCAACAAGGTACCCCTCCTATCCGTCTGGTCACTTGCATGTGATTTGTGAAGATGAAGAGAGAAAAAGAATAGACATACTACGTGATAGGTTATGTCTTATGTGGCAAACTGACCGGGCGCGCCGCGTGTTCTCATGTCCTCCCCATGTTTGGTATCAATATGAGGGTTTGCAGATAGCCCGGGCGTATCGGTATGATATAAGGGGTCTGGTTGGGTCACTTTTTTCCCTTCTCTCTCCTATCTGGTCAGTGACCGGGCACGTTCACAAATGTTTCAGTATGATTCAAGGGGACGAGCTGGACTGTAGATGCTCTGAGACATCGGAACCAGTGATAGCGCATCATTTTTTTAGCCCAACACCGTAGAACAATTGTTCTATGCTAAATATATTAAAATAAAATATAGTACAAACCCAAGAAGGGTTAAAGTTAGGCCAAAGATTAGCCAATGCCTGCTCTAGGTATGGAGTTCATGTATTTACATGTTATTGTCTATCCACTGTGAGAAACTGTGTTCATACTTATTCTTGATCTTGTGTCTAAGAAGTTTTAAATCTCGCTTGAGATGAAATCTCCAGGATTGAGTTGAGTGTTGTAATGCCCTGAAAACTTTCTCATTTCTCTGAATCCATATGTTCCAGCATCCCAGGTTGGTCGGTATCGTCAACAACCGGTATGATGCGTGACATACCTATGATGCATGCCTATTGGGAACATTTCTTAATCTTAGTTTTTTTTCAACTAACCAACAGTCTACCATTTTTCCATTAAATAGAGAAACGGAAATAATAATGAGTGAACGTTCGTCATGAAAGATCTCATAGCAAACTTCCCTAAAACCATGTGATGTGAATCAAACAAATAACAGTTTGTTAAAAAATACACTGTGTTCGCTGGCCGTTCCCTTCATATGGCAATTTTCCTTTTTGTGCATGGCAAGTCCCTAACAACGCATGCCATTTTTAGTTGTTTTGGCATAACAACTCAGATGTTTGTTGGCAATTTCTCTCTCAGCAAACGTTCGCGAGATATTTGCATCCTAAGGAAAACTGGCCAAATATCAATACATCCCAGGGACACACACCAGCCCCAAGCTGCGTAACACAGAGCGCCACCCAAACAACTAGAGGCGACACCCAATAACATGACCAGAAGGTATTGCACAGTCTTCTTAGCAACACTAGTTGTGCCAAAACTGCAAGACCACACAGGCGATGTCGTCTGATGGAAGATCGAACCTCCAAGGTGACACCCCTATGGGGGGGAGTTATCGATATGTCCCTGATGCTAGTTCTAGCCAATGTTGAAACTTGGGTTCTCCACTAGAGAACTGGAGACCAGATGATGAGGGATGTGAAGGGGCTCCACGACGACGGCCCCAAGAAGGGCAATGATGTCAAGGGACGTCATCGTCGCCGCATCAACCGAAGTCAATGTTAATGATTATTGGAGATCATCAAACCCAACATAATCACATCAGGCCCAGCTATCCGCCCAAGTCAAAATAGTCATGCATCATTGGTAGGTCGTTATCATCAACAAGGCAACAAACAACATCCTTTGTTGATCGTGCTTGGCCAGAACACATCGCCGAAGCCAACGCACTCGCTGGCTTGCAGCCCACATAACACCGACATGTAGCACACACCATGAAGGAGCGCGGACTTCACTCCTTGGAGTTCATACCACAATGGATTCCAAGGCCACCAACCTCGCGTACGTGCAATGGAACCACAACTTCAGACTGCCGCCCTGACCTCCACCACCCAATAAGCCCAGTCGCTGCACCCGCCGCCCACAGCTCGAAGACACCCCAACCCATCCCATGAACCAGGCCAAAACACCACCCAACCAGCTGGGGGGTGGCGCGAGCGCGTTGGTCGCAGGAGGCGAAGCCAACCTGCAGCAGGTCTAGGACACTGTAAGGCTCTTCCTCGGGGTTGGAGTTGAAGGAAATATGCCCTAGAGGCAATAATAAAGTTGTTATTTTATATTTTGTTATTTCATGATAAATGTTTATTATTCATGCTAGAATTGTATTGACCGGAAACTTGATACATGTGTAGATACATAGACAAAATACCGTGTCCCTAGTAAGCCTCTACTAGACTAGCTCGTTGATCAAAGATGGTTAAGTTTCCTAACCATAGACATGTGTTGCCATTTGATAACGGGATCACATCATTAGGAGAATGATGTGATGGACAAGACCCATTTGTTAGCTTAGCATTATGATCGTTCAGTTATATTGCTATTGCTTTCTTTATGTCAAATACATATTCCTTCGACTGTGAGATTATGCAACTCCCGGATACCGGAGGAATGCCTTGGTGCTATCAAACGTCACAATGTAACTGGGTGATTATAAAGATGCTCTATAGGTATCTCCGAAGGTGTTTGTTGGGTTGGCATAGATCGAGATTAAGATTTGTCACTCCAAGTATCAGAGAGGTATCTCTGGGCCCTCTCGGTTATACGCATCATAAGAAGCCTTGCAAGCAAAATGACTAATGAGTTAGTTGCAAGATGTTGTATTACAGAATGAGTAAAGAGACTTGCCGGTAACAAGATTGAACTAGGTATGAACATACCAACGATCGAATCTCAGGCAAGTAACATACCGATGACAAAGGGAATAACATATGTTGTCATAACGGTTCGACCGATAAGATCTTCATAGAATATGTGGGAGACAATATGAGCGTCCAGGTTCCGCTATTGGTTATTGACTGGAGAGGTCTCTCGGACATGTCTAAATAGTTCTCGAACCCGTAGGGTCCGCACGCTTAATGTTCGATGACGATATTGTATTATATGAGTTATGTGATTTGGTGACCGAATGTTGTTCGGAGTCCCGGATGAGATCACAGACATGATGAGGAGTCTCTAAATGGTCGAGAGGTAAAGATTTATATATAGGACGATGGTATTTGGACATCGGAAGTGTTCCGGGTAAATATCGGGTCACCGGAAAGGAGTTTCGGGCAACCCCGGCAAAGATATGGGCTTAATGGGTCGAGGGAGGGACAGACCAGCCCACAAGGGGCTGGTGCACCCCTTTCCCTGGCCGCAAGCCCTAGAGGAAGGAAAGGAGGGGGCGCCACCTCTTCCTGCCTTTCCCCCTTGGTGGGTGAAAGGAAAAGGGGGGCGCCACCTCCTCCTTCCTTCCCCTCATCGCCAAAAGAAGGAAAGGGGGGGCGCCGGCCTAGGGCAGGAGCGCAAGTAGGATCCTACTACTTGGGGCACCCCTAGGGCTGTTCCTCCCTCCCTCCCACCTATATATACATGGGAGGGACGCCACACATAGACAAGACAATTGCCTAGCCGTGTGCGGCCCCTCCACAGTTTACACCCCGATCATATTCTCGTGGAGCTTACCATCACCATCACCATGCCGTCGTGCTGGCGGAACTCATCTACTTCCTCAACATTTTGTTGGATCAAGAGTTTGAGGGACGTCATCAAGTTGAACGTATGTAGAACTTGGAGGTGACGTACGTTCGGTGCTTGATCGGTCGGAATGAGAAGAAGTTCGACTACATCAACCTTGTTGTCAAACGCTTACGCTTTTGGTGTACGAGGGTACGTAGACACACTCTCCCCCTCTCGTTGCTATGCATCTCCTAGGTAGATCTTGCGTTAGCGTAGGAATTTTTTTGAAATTGCATGCTACGTTATCCAACAGTTGCATCCGAGCCAGGTCTATGCGTAGATGATATGCACGAGTAGAATACAAAGAGTTGTGGGCGGTGATCTTCATACTGCTTACCACCAATGTCTTATTTTGATTCGGCGGTATTGTTGGATGAAGCGGCCCGGACCAACCTTATATGACCATGTTCATGAGACCGGTTCCACCGATAGACATGCAACTAGTTTTGCATAAAGGTGGCTAGCGGGTGTCTATTTCTCCTACTTTAGTTGAATCGAATTTGACTGTGGCTGGTCCTTGTTGAAGGTTAAAACAACAAACTTGATAAATCACCATTGTGGTTTTTGTGCCGTAAGTAAGAACGGTTCTTGCTAGAAGCCCATAGCAGCCATGTAAAACTTGCAACAACAAAGTAGAGGACGTCTAACTTGTTTTTGCAGGGCATGTTGTGATGTGATATGGTCAAGACATGATGTGATATACGTTGTTGTATGAGATGATCATGTTTGTAAAAGTTATCGGCAACTAGCAGGAGCCTTATGGTTATCGCTTTATTGTATGAAATGCAAACGCCATGTAATTGCTTTACTTTATCACTAAGCGGTAGCGATAGTTGTAGCGGCAATAGTTGGCGAGACAGCCAAGACGCTACGATCGAGATCAAGGTGTCGAGCCGGTGATGATGGAGATCATGACGACGCTCTGAAGATGGAGATCAAAAGCACAAGATGATGATGGCCATATCATGTCACATATTTTGATTGCATGTGATGTTCATCTTTTATGCATCTTATTTTGCTTAGTACGGCGGTAGAATTATAAGATGATCCCTTAACTAAAATTTCAAGGTATAAGTGTTTTCCCTGAGTATGCACCGTTGCGATAGTTCTTCGTGCTGAGACACCACGTGATGATCGGGTGTGATAGGCTCTACGTTCACATACAACTGGTGCAAGACAATTTTGCACATGTGGAAAACTCGGGTTAAACTTGACGAGCCTAGCATGTACAGGCATGGCCTCGGAAGACTAGAGACCGAAAGGTCGAACGTGAATCATATAGTACATATGATCAACATAGATATGTTCACTGTTGATGACTACTCCATCTCATGTGATGATCCGACATGGTTTAGTTGATTTGGATCATGTATCATTTAAATGACTTGAGGGATGTCTATCTAAGTGGGAGTTCTTAAGTAATTTATTAATTGAACTTAAATTAATCATGAACTTAGTCCAGATAGTAGCAAATTATGTTGTAGATCAATAGCTCGCATTGTAGCTCCCCTATTTTTGATATGTTCCTAGAGTAAACTAAGTTGAAAGATGATAGTAGCAATGATGCGGACTGGGTCCATGATCCGAGATTTATCCTCATTGATGCACAAAAAAATTATGTCCTTGATGCACCGCTAGGTGACAGACCTATTGCAGGAGCAGACGTTATGAACGTTTAGAACCGGGACTTCAAAAACGTTTGAACGCCACGGACCATATGAGATGTTCCAAGAGCTGAAATTGGTATTTCAGACTCATGCCCATGTCAAGAGGTGTGAGACCTCTGACAAGTATTTTGCCTACAAGATGGAGGAGAATAGCTCAACCAGTGAGCATGTGCTCAGAATGGCTGAGTACTACAATCGCTTGAATCAAGTGGGAGTTAATCTTCCAGATAAGATAGTGATTGACACAGTTCTCTAGTCACTACCACCAAGTTACTGGAACTTCATGATGAACTATAATATGCAAGGGATGACGAAAATGATTCCCGAGCTCTTCGTGATGCCAAAATCGACAAAGGTAGAAATCAAGAAAGAGCATCAAGTGTTGATGATTAAAAAACCACTAATTTCAAGAAAAAGGGCAAAGCGAAAGAAAGGGAACTTCGATAAGAATGGCAAGCAAGTTGCCACTCCCATGAAGAAGCCCAAAGCTGACCTAAGCCTGAAACTGAGTGCTTCTACTGCAAAGAAAATGGTCACCGAAAGCGGAAGTACCCCAAATATTTGGCGGATAAGAAGGATGGTAAAGTGAACAAAGGCATATTTGATATACATGTTATTGATGTGTACCTTACTAGTGCTCGTAGTAGCCCCTGGGTATTTGATACTTGGTCGATTGCTAAGATTAGTAACTCAAAATAGGAGTTGTGGAATAAATGGATACTAGTTGAGGGTGAAGTGACGATGTGTGTTGGAAGTGGTTCCAAGATTGATATGATCATCATCACACACTCCCTATACTTTCTGGATTAGTGTTGAACCTAAATAAATGTTATTTGGTGTTTGCATTGAGCATGAACAAGATAGGATCGTGTTTATTACAATATGCTTATTCATTTAACATAGAAAATAATTGTTATTCTGTTTACATGAATAAAACCTTCTATGGTCATACACCCAACGTTAATGGTTTATTGAATCTCGATCATAGTGATACACATATTCATAATATTGATGCCAAAAGATGCAAAGTTGAAAATGATAGTGCAACATACTTATGGCACTGCCGTTTAGGTCATATTGGTATAAAGCGCATGAAGAAACTCCATGCTGATGGGATTTTGGAATCACTTGATTATGAATCATTTGATACTTGCGAACCATGCCTCATGGGCAAGATGACTAAAAGTCCATTCTCCGGAACAATGGAGCGAGCCAATGACTTATTGGAAATAATGCATACAGATGTATGCGGTCCGATGAGTGCTGAGGCACGCAGTGGGTGCCATTATTTTCTAACCTTCACAGATGATTTGAGAAGATATGGGTATATCTACTTAATGCAACACAAGTCTGAAACATTTAAAAAGTTCAAAGAATTTCAGAGTGAAGTGGAGAATCATCGTAACAAGAAAAAAAAGTTTCTATGATCTAATCGCGGAGGCAAATATATGAGTTACGAGTTTGGCCTTCATTTAAAACAATGTGAAATAGTTTCACAACTCACGCCACCTGGAACACCACAGCGTGATGGTGTGTTCGAACATCGTAACTATACTTTATTAGATATGGTGCGATCTATGATGCCTCTTACCGATTTACCACTATCATTTTGGGGCTATGCATTAGAGACAACCACATTCACGTTAAATAGGGCACCGTCTAAATCTGTTGAGATGACACCGTATGAACCGTGGTTTCGCAACAAACCTAAGTTGTTGTTTCTTAAAGTTTGGAGTTGCGACCCTTATGTCAAAAGGCTTCAACCTGATAAGCTCGAACCCAAATCGGAGAAGTGCATCTTCATAGGATACCCTATGGAAACAATTGGGTACACCTTCTACCACAGATCCAAAGGCAAGATCTTTGTTGCCAAGAATGGAACATTTCTAGAGAAAGAGTTTCTCACGAAAGAAGTGAGTAGGAGGAAAGTAGAACTTGATGAGTTAATTATACCTTCTCTCGAATTGGAATGTATCTCATCACAGAAAACCGTTCCCGTGATGCCTACACCGACTAGAGAGGAAGCTAATCATGATGATCATGAAACTTCTGATCAAGTTACTACTGAACCTCATAGGTCAACCAGAGCACGATCCACACTAGAGTGGTATGGTAATCCTGTTCTAGAAGTCATGTTAGTAGACTATGGCGAACCTACGAACTATGAAGAAGCTATGATGAGCTCAGATTCCAAAAAATTGCTTGAGGCCATGAAATCTGAGATAGGATCCATGTATGAGAACAAAGTGTGGACTTTGGTGGACTTTCCCAATGATCGGCAATCCATAGAGAATAAATAGATCTTCAAGAAGAAGACTGACGCTGATGGTAATGTTAAAACCGGCGGATCTCGGGTAGGGGGTCCCGAACTGCAAGTCCTAGGCGGATGGTAACAGAGACAAGGGACACGATGTTTTTACCTGTGTTCGGCCCTCTCGATGGAGGTAAAACCCTACTCCCGCTTGATTGATATTGATGATATGGGTAGTACAAGAGTGGATCTACCACGAGATCAAGGAGGCTAAACCCTAGAAGCTAGCCTATGGTATGATTGTTGTAATGGTTGTGTTCGTCCTACGGACTAAAACCCTCCGGTTTATATAGACACCGGGGAGGGCTAGGGTTACACAGAGTCAGTTACAATGGTAGGAGATCTACATATCTGTATTGCCAAGCTTGCCTTCCACGCCAAGGAAAGTCCCCTCCGGACACGGGACAAAGTCTTCAATCTTGCATCTTCATAGTCTTGGAGTCCGGCTGACGATGATAGTCCGGCTGTCCGGACACCCCCTAGTCCAGGACTCCCTCAGTAGCCCCTGAACAATGTCCAGCTCTGCAAAATAATTTCCACATTCCACCGCAGAGAGAATATCATGTACACAGGTTCGATCTGCTGACGTATCTTGTAGCGTGACGTCATGCCACTACCAAGCCTTTACTTGAATCGCTTTTTATTATACCACCTTAGCGCTTAGCGGCGGTTTCTTGGCACGCCTTGTCGAAGCGTAGATCGTGTTCCCCTTATTCCGGATTCTCATCAATACGGACGTAGGTAACCCAACCGCCCCGCCGCCACGCCCCTCTATCGGCGAGTCCCGAACGGTCACGGAGACGGCTCTTGGTATTCTCCCTCTTTATAATAGGACCAAGGCTCGTTTCTTTTCTTCAATCCTCCATCGAATCTTCTCCTCGCTCCAAGTTCCAGCACCCAGAGCCCCAGATTCGAGCGCTTTGGACCTTCAACAATGTCCAGCTCCGACCTTAAGGGCCGGTGGATGCCCTCCTCTGTCATGGAGGAGGACGTGTTAAAGCTGCGAGAGGCCAAGTACCTGTCTTACGAGATTTCGCACAGGTTGCCCGCCGAAGGGCAGGCCATCCCCACCCCCGAGCCCGGCGAGTACGTCGTCTTTGTGTCCCACCTCCGTTGGGGTTTAGGCTTCCCGATGGATCCTTTTGTGAGAGGGCTCATGTTCTACTATGGGTTGGAATTCCGTGACTTGGCTCCGGAGTCCATCCTCCATATTTCGGCATTTATCGTCGTCTCATGGCCTTCCTCCGATCACCCCCCACTTCGCCTGTGGTCAAGACCTTCAATGTGGAGCCAAGATGATCGAGGGCGCCAAGCAGTCTTGGCGGGCGACTGTGAGTAGGAGGGCCGATGCCCGTGGGCCCGAGGGCTCTTTCCAAGAGGAGCTTGGCTTATGGCAACAGAGGGTTCTATATCACCGCTCAAGAAGGCGCAGCGGCCGCCGCCAGATTCTCGCTCAGACCTCCTCGACGGTTGATGTCGTGGGTCAACCAAGGGCTCAATTGGGGGCCGTCAAAAGACGTGCCCTTATTGCAGGGCCGGATTCGAGACCTCCAAGCGAGGGAGATCAATCTGGTCGTGGTGATGCAGGTTATGCTGATTAGGCGTCTCCTGCCCTGCAAACGCCATCCTCTCCAGCTATGGGAGTTCAATCCGGAGGGACCACGGATTCTCCAACACTTTATGGGTACGACACCCGTGGAGATGTACGAGTTGTTCTTCGGATCACGGGCGGTGTGTCCGGAATTGACCGAGGACGCCGCCTAAGTTGCAATCGCCGGATACTCAAGTAAGTAGCTCAAGTGTTTGGACGCACTGCTTGTTTGCCTTTCTACACCGCTTTTTAACCTGTTATCCTTCAACAGAGTGGATAGCGCAAGCAAAGTTGATACTGATGTCCGCCCTCCCAGAGACCGCACGGATCTCGTGGCCGGGTCAAGATGTTTGGAGGTTGCGCCTTGTAAGAAGGCGGAGGGGAAAATAAGGGAGCTACCGCCTCGCCCGAGGAGGCTCTTGAAAAAGGGGGGATCAAGAATCCCTCCCTCTAAGGGGAGAAGAGGACCGCCTTTAGAGACCCGGAGGCCAAAGCCCCTAAGCAGGGGAAGAAGTCTTCACTAGAGGGTCCTGCGTCGGGAGGCCCCGCCGCACAGCCTCCCTAAAGCATCAGCCTCCAAAGGAGCCGTAAGTAGAAAAAAGAGAGCTCGGTAATAAGAGACATCCCTATTTGTGCTTCTGAGGATAACCGAATTTTTACCTTGTAGTTCGGATCTCCGACCTTCTCAGATGAGCTCGTGTTCAGGGGATCTTCGTCCCGAGATGGTGGAGAGCGAGACGCCTCTGTCCGCCTTGCGCCGTCGATAGGGCGGACGAGCCTCAAGTGTCATCACGGCGGTATCCTGAGTCCGCAAAGCCGACAGTTCGGGCGCCAACGGTGTTCGCCGGGGAGCTAAAGGATCTCGCTTGAGAGGGCGTTTATCTCGGAAGATCACCATGCATTGATGAGTATGGTGATTGAAGGATTTCGTCCGCGAAAGCGGATTGCGTAATGCCGCCGAGTTTGTCAAGCGGGTTTGAGGTACGTAAAATGATGAACTGTTTGACAGTTTTGCACATGAGGTGCGCCCTGTATAGATAGTAGCCCCTGAGACTCGGTAGGTTGTCGAAAGCGACAGCGTGCCGAGGATCAAAATCGCAGGTATTAATTGTCGCCTTTCCTATGCAGGTGGCGGATAGTCCGGGGGCCAGCCGGACTGATGGAGTTGCTGAACTAAAGCGGCAACTCGACGTTGCGGATGCGGACATCACGCTAGTCAACAAGCGACTTGACGAGTCGCAAGGTAAGTTGTTTCTCCGTTGTCACCTATTAAGGGAGCCGAAGGCCGCCTCTTACAATATGTGTGCTTGACGCAGATGGTGCCGCTGCTGTGGAGAGCCTTCGGGCCGAACTTGCTCAAGCCAAGGAGCAGGCCAGAAGAAGTAATGCGGCTGCCTCGAGGGCGGCCGAGGAGTTAGAAGCCGAAAGGGCTGCACACTGCCGAAGCAGGGAAGAGATGGCCGAAATGGCCGTTAGGTTAAAGGATGCTACCGACCGCAATGAGGCTCTTGAAAAGGAGCGCCTGTCGGAACGAGAAGACCTGGGGAAGGCCACCGCCGAAGCAAAGGATGCCCGTTCTGCAATGCGGGCTATAAAGGAGGAGCCGCGCCAGGCCGGAGACATTGTGGCTGGCAAGCCTTTTACTTCGCCGCAGTTTACGGATCCAAAGTATGCCCATCTTGGCGGTTGTGGGGTCCGGAGGATCCTTATATGGACTTAGCGGCGAAAAGTCGGCGGATGCCGCCAGCACTTCCGGTCGGAAGGATCACAAGACGGAAGAGCTATTTTGGTCTCAATTCCATAGTCCGGATCGCTCACTTCACGACCGATCGGTTGGCCGAATGGGCTGAGCTGAATAGGTTGTCCGGACTTGCCATGACGGATATCGTGACTCATGTCTGGCCGGATAGGCCCAAGCCGACGAGCTATTTTGGCTTATTGCAGCAATTTCTTGGGGCGGTGCCGCATATCAAGGTGATGAAGCGATCGGCCTGCATAGAGGGTGCGCGGATGTCCCTCGCCCGTGTGAAGACATATTGGACAGAGATGGATGCCACCGCTGTTGCGACCCAGGGCTCGGACGAAAGCCGGTTACCCGCCGAGCACTATTTTGGGGAAGTTCTACGTGGTGCTCGTGTAATAGAGTCGCAGTGCTCGAAAAATGTCATGTTCAAATGAACGTTTTAATTTTATAAAACAATGTTTATGATGTAGGGGCTTTTTGTACTTGTGCGTTCAAGTATTGAATTATCTCCTCAGTCGGCCGCTTATGTATAATGCATGTATAACCCGAAGATGGCGATGTCGGTTTCAAATTTCACGCACAAGGTGCGGGGTGTTCGCAAAAATAGCGCATTTTCACACTTAATCCGATGTCTTGGTCCTGTTAAGGAGGTGGTAGCGTAGCAAACGAGGCAACCGGACTATAATGCTTTATCACTTTCACTTAGCCAATGGAGTTCGAGGGTGGGGCTACGATATAGCCCCTAGGGGCACCGCGCTATCCAAATTTGGGGCGCGTATGTGCCTGACCGGGAAACGGTCCTTCATCAAAGCGGAGGAATTCTAAACATTCCTGTGGTCGATCGAGTGGTTGACCAGTCTCTCAGATCATGACGATCGATTTTCGGCTTTCATCGAGGTGCTCGCCAGCCTAAACTGGGGCACAATCGCAGAGTTCTCCGGTGCCGCTAGCCGATGATACTAAACGTAAGGCAGAAAAACACAAGAGCCGGGCAAACCCAACATTTGACCAAAGACATGATTCGAGCTGATGCATATAAGGCCTAACTCGAGACACCAAACACTCCCTAAGGTGTTCGGTCTTTATGATAACGGGCGTAACAATGCCCTAAGCCCCTAGTGTCCGTGCACGGCGAGGTCCTCCGACGCTGCCGATGCCAAAACGTCGATCTCCTCTCTGGTTATAATGAAAACCAGGGATTATAGCAACAAGAGACAGTAAAAAGGTTTACGCAGGTCTTAATCAAAAGAATCCTTGAAGCGGGTCCCTCTTGCACGCCTGCTACCAGGTTCCATTGTGCCGTATCACGGGACGGGTGTGCACGTTGTTCATCTGTAAAAAGAGAGGAACTTAGTTTGAAAAGAAATCGTGCGAAAAGTGCATAAAAAATTAATAAATTAATAAAGCTGAGCCTATATTAGCTCATTGTTGCTTATATGCACAGCCCCTTTGTGAAGGGGTGTGCGGCTAGGGAGCCCCTAGCTTATTTATGCCGGACTCGTCTAGCCGTGTCTGGGGTCTTTGAATGACCCTCTTGGTGAAATGATGCCACGTGGACCGGGCATTTTAAGTGTAAGAGACGCGTAATGTGGTATTGCGTTAAAGCGGACAAAAGCTTCACGTCCCAATAGTGCTTGATAGCTACTTTTGAATGGGGCAATATGAAAGATTAGCTTTTCGCGTCGGAAGTTGTCCGGTGACCCAAACACAACTTCTAGTAATAAGGAGCATGTGCACTTGGCGTAAGGGCCTGGCGTCACTCCTTTAAAGGAAGTGCGGCTATGCCGAATTTTAGTAAGGTATATCCCCAACTTGCGGATTGTGTTCGGATATAGCAGGTTTAAATCGCTGCCGCCGTCCATCAGGACTTGTGTAAATTGTAGTCCGTCGATTTTAGGATCCAATATCAGGGCAGTCCATCCTGCGTTTCAAATGCTTCTGAAATAATCCAGGTGGTCGAAGGTGATTGGTTTTGACATCCAACTCCAAGGTTCCGCTGGGGTGGACCGTGCGGCACTTATTTTAGCGGGTGCCGCATTGTTGTTCCGTAATATCACATGAAGTGAGTTTACTGTTTTGACTTCTTGTGGGAAGGTCTTTTGTTTTCCGGTGCTCTGCTGGTGGGGTTCATCATCATCCTAGCTTGGTGCGTCGAGCCCCTTGTGTTCGACGTTGAGTCGGCCGGACTGTTTGAAAACCCAACAATCTCAGTGGGTGTTGTTTGCAGGCCTTCCGAAAGTACTGTGGATTTGGCATATCCGATCCAAAATTTTGTTTAAGTTGGAGAGCTCGTCACTGTTATCCTTAAGAGGCAGTGTTTTATTGTTTGGCTGCGAGCTTTTGAATCCGGCGTTGACCTCCGTGTTCTTTAGGCTTTTTTCTTTATTCCGGCGCTGATCCTTTCTGCGCCGTGATTTTCCGCTTCCATCTCGATCTCGATGTACTCGGTCATTGGTGCTGCATCTTGCTAGCCACTGTCTTCCCCGCAAAAGCGGGTTATGAGGCTTGTTAGCGCTGCCATTGTCCTCGGCTTCTCTTGGCCGAGTTGTGCAGCGAGCCATTCGTCTCGGACGTTGTGTTTAAAAGCTGCTAAGGCTTCGCGTCCGACAATGACTATTTGGTTCTTTTGGTAAGGAACCTGTTCCAGAATTCTGCTACCGACTCTCCGGCTGTTGGTTTATGTGACTTAGATCGCTCAGATCCGGAGGGCGGACATAAGTCCCTTGAAAATTTGCTCTAAACGCCCTCGAGCTCTTCCCAACTTCCAACAAGATTTCGGGAGGCTTTTGAGCCAATGCCGAGCTGGCCCTTTGAGCTTGAGGGTAGATATTTTATGGCGTGAGATCATCTCCTCTAGCCATGTGTATGTGTAGTATGTAATCTTCTATCCGCATCTGTGGTCTGTTGTTCCGTCGTAAGCCTCTATGTTTATGGGTTTAAACCCTGCTGGAAATTCGTGATCCAAAGACCTCATTGGTGAAACATAGTGGGTGTCGGCGCCTGATTTCGGTGTGTCATTGTCTTCAACACTTGGCGGTTGTGTTGCTTCCCGGGGCCCTCTTTTTGGCCCGTAAATGGACTGGCTGGGCCGCCTGCTTTCCTGTGATAATGAGTTGGCTTGTGTGCGGCGCCGCTTGTCACTTTTGCACGTCATCCGCCGCCTAACCGCCAGCGGCTTCTTTAATTTTTGACTGTGGTGGCTCTATGGCTTCCTCGTCAAATTCGCAGCAGCTTTGCGCCGTGTAGCTCTTTGATTGATGGGCATTGCCGATTTGTTCCGCGGTTTTGAGCACTTTGCTCCACCTCATTCTGAGTATGTCTTCTGCTGTTTTGAGCTTCCGTTTTTCCTTCTTCAGACTTCTTGCAGTGGCGACGAGTCTTTTGTGAAGGTTCTTATGCTCCGGTGGTGTGTCCGGTGTGAGGTCGTCTGGTCTGTTGGTTTCACCGGGCCTGGGTTGATTATCCGATTCGTCTTGTTTGGACGGTTGCTTGGTTGCATGTTCGTCGTCCACTGGTTTGCCCTGCTCTATTGCTGGGTCATTAGGAGCACTATTTTTGTCGAGGCGGGACTTAGGGCGGCGTCTGCGTCGCCGTTTTGGTTGTTTGTCGGCGGGATTATCCGTTGCCGCGCCCCGTTGGTCCTCGTTATCGCTTCCTTTTGGGGTGTCCACCATATATACACCATGGGTTGGGGTGGCCTTCCAGTGCTCGGCGAGTGCTGGTTCTTGATCGTCTCCAGCATCGTCGTCCATACCGTCGATGTCTTCGGAGTCGTATTCTAGCATGTCGGTTGGATCATCGACAGTGGCTACAAAGTGGGTGATGGGTGGGCTTTGAATTTCTTCGTCGTCCGCATCTCCAACCATCTCGCCATAGTCCGCCAGGCTCTCCGGATAGCGAGAGATGCTTTAGCGAATTTAAGATGTCGCCAAAGGGTGAGTCCGAAAGATGTCCGCGGCGGTGAACTCCGTGATCGGGCGCCCAATCGGATTCGATTAGGGGGCGCAGGAGGTTCGAGTCCGCAGGGAGTCCGCACCTCGAGTCACGAGCTTTATAAGGGGCGATGTCGGTGTTCGCTCCATCGCTGCGGAAGTTGCAGCCCCGAGGCGGTGTCCAGCCACCCGCCCTCGACCGCGCGATCGGCTCCGAACTATGGGTCGAGCGGATTCGTGCGCGGCCTCCAAGGTACCGTCCGTGGCGAGTTAGACCATGCCCATCGTGATGGGCGGCACGCGCGCTGCGGATCGGATCCATCAAGATCAAGTCTCCGCGGATATCCGCCGTGAAGTTTAGGTTTCCAAATCGACCCGACGGCGGGGCGAGCTTCGATCTGCTCGGATGGCCAAGTGAGTTGGCCCGCAGCGCGGCCGCCGAATCTGAAGATCTGTCCGGGAGAAAAGTCTCACCCTGGACGGCGTTGTTGTTTGAAGAAACCATCAAGCCTATCGGTGACGACACAGAGGAACTCTCAATGAAATCACCAATGTCGGTGTCAAAACCGGCAGATCTCGGATAGGGGGCCCGAACTGTGCGTCTAGGCAGATGGTAACAGGAGACAAGAGACACGATGTTTTTACCCAGGTTTGGGCCCTCTCGATGGAGGTAAAACCCTACTCCTGCTTGATTGATATTGATGATATGGGTAGTACAAGAGTGGATCTACCACAAGATCAAGGAGGCTAAACCCTAGAAGCTAGCCTATGGTATGATTGTTGTAATGGTTGTGTTCGTCCTACGGACTAAAACCCTCCGGTTTATATAGACATCGAGGAGGGCTAGGGTTACACAGAGTCGGTTACAATGGTAGGAGATCTACATATCCGTATTGCCAAGCTTGCCTTCCACGCCAAGGAAAGTCCCCTCCGAACACGGGACGAAGTCTTCAATCTTGCATCTTCATAGTCTTGGAGTCCGGCTGACGATGATAGTCCGGCTGTCCGGACACCCCCTAGTCCAGGACTCCCTCACCAAGAATGGAACATTTCTAGAGAAAGAGTTTCTCACGAAAGAAGTGAGTAGGAGGAAAGTAGAACTTGATGAGTTAATTATACCTTCTCTCGAATTGGAATGTATCTCATCACAGAAAACCGTTCCCGTGATGCCTACACCAACTAGAGAGGAAGCTAGTCATGATGATCATGAAACTTCTTATCAAGTTACTACTGAACCTCATAGGTCAACCAGAGCACGATCCACACTAGAGTGGTATGGTAATCCTGTTCTAGAAGTCATGTTAGTAGACTATGGCGAACCTACGAACTATGAAGAAGCTATGATGAGCTCAGATTCCGAAAAATGGCTTGAGGCCATGAAATCTGAGATAGGATCCATGTATGAGAACAAAGTGTGGACTTTGGTGGACTTTCCCAATGATCGGCAATCCATAGAGAATAAATAGATCTTCAAGAAGAAGACTGACGCTGATGGTAATGTTACTATCTACAAAGCTCGACTTGTCGCCAAAGGTTTTCGACAAGTTCAAGGAGTTGACTACGATGAGACTTTCTCACCCGTAGCGATGCTTAAGTCCGTCCAAATCATGTTAGCAATTACCACATTTTATGAAATCTGGCAAATGGATGTCAAAACTGCATTCCTTAATTGGATATCTCTAAGAAGAGTTGTATATGATGCAACCAGAAGGTTTTGTCGATCCTAAAGGTGCTAACAAAATGTGCAAGCTCTAGTGATCCATCTATGGACTGGTGCAAGCATCTCAGATTTGGAATATGTGCTTTGATGATGTGATCAAATCATATGGTTTTATACAGACTTACGGTGAAGCCTGTATTTACAAGAAAGTGAGTGGGAGCTATGTAGCATTTCTGTTATTATATGTGGATGACATATTATTGATTGGAAATGATATAGAATTTCTGGATAGCATAAAAGGATAATTGAATAAGAATTTTTCAATGAAAGACCTCGGTGAAGCTGCTTACATATTGGGCATCAAGATCTACAGAGATAGATCAAGACGCTTGATAAGACTTTCAATGAGTACATACCTTGACAAGATTTTGAAGGAGTTCAAAATGGATCAGTCAAAGAAGGAGTTCTTGCCTGTATTGTAAGGTGTGAAGTTGAGTAAGAGACTCAAAACCCGACCAGGCAGAAGATAAAGAGAGAATGTAAGTCATTCCCTATGCCTCAGCCATAGGTTCTATAAAGTATGCCATGCTGTGTACCAAACCTGTTGTGTACCTTGCCATGAGTTTGGCAAGGGGGTACAATAGTGATCTAGGAGTAGATCACTGGACAGCGGTCAAAATTATCATTAGTTACCTTAAAAAGGAATAAGGAAATGTTTCTCGGTTATGGAGGTGATAAAGAGTTCATCGTAAAGAGTTACATCGATGCAAGCTTTGGCACTGATCTAGATGACTATAAGTCTCAATCTAGATACGTACTGAACATAGGAGCAATTAGCTAGAGTAGCTCCATGCAGAGCATTGTAGACATAGAAATTTGCAAAATACATACGGATCTGAATGCGGCAGACCCATTGACTAAACTTCTCTCACAAGCAAAACATGATCACACCTTAGTACTCTATGGGTGTTAATCACATAGCAATGTGAACTAGATTATTGACTCTAGTAAACCCTTTGGGTGTTGGTCACATGGCAATGTGAACTATGGTTATTAATCACATAAAGATGTGAACTATTGGTGTTAAATCACATGGCGATGTCAACTAGATTATTGACTCTAGTGCAAGTGGGAGACTGAAGGAAATATGCCCTAGAGGCAATAATGAAGTTGTTATTTTATATTTTCTTATTTCATAATAAATGTTTATTATTCATGCTAGAATTGTATTAACCGGAAACTTTATACATGCGTGGATACATAGACAAAATACCGTGTCCCTAGCCTCTACTAGACTAGCCCGTTGATCAAAGATGGTTAAGTTTCCTAACCATAGACATGTATTGTCATTTGATAAACGGGATAACATCATTAGGAGAATGATGTGATGGACAAGACCCGTTCGTTAGCTTAGCATTATGATCGTTCAGTTTTATTGCTATTGCTTTTTCCATGTCAAATACATATTCCTTCGACTATGAGATTATGCAACTCCCGGATACCGAAGGAATGCCTTGTGTGCTATCAAATGTCACAACGTAACTGGGTGATTATAAATATGCTCTACATGTATCTCCGAAGGTGTTTGTTGGGTTGGCATAGATCGAGATTGGGATTTGTCACTCCGAGTATCGGAGAGGTATCTCTGGGCCCTCTCGGTAATACACATCATAAGAAGCCTTGCAAGCAAAGTGACTAATGAGTTAGTTGCAGGATGATGTATTACGTAGGGTCCGCACGCTTAATGTTTGATGACGATATTGTATGATATGAGTTATGTGATTTGGTGACCGAATGTTGTTCGGAGTCTTGGATGAGATAACGGACATGAAGAGGAGTCTCGAAATGGTCAAGAGGTAAAGATTGATATATAGGACGATGGTATTCGGAAAGCAGAAGTGTTTCGGAGGGTACCAGGTACATATCGGGTCACCGGAAAGGAGTTTCGGGCAACCCTGGGAAATATATGGGCTTAATGGGCTGAGGGCGGGTACAGACGAGCCCACAAGGGGCTGGCGCGCCTCTTTCCCTGGTCGCGGGCCCTAGAGGAAGGAAAGGAGGGGGCGCCACCTCTTCCCGCCTTTCCCCCTTGGTGGGAGAAAGGAAAAGGGGGGCGGCACCTCCTCCTTCCTTCCCCTCATCACCAAAAGAAGGAAAGGGGGTGCGCCGGCCTAGGACAGGAGCCCAAGTAGGATCCCTCCTACTTGGGGCGCCCCTAGGGATGTTCCTCCCTCCCTCCCACCTATATATACATGGGGGGCATCACGCATAGATAAGACAATTGCCTAGCCGTGTGCGGCGCCCCCCTCCACAGTTTACATCCCGGTCCTATTCTCACAAAGCTTAAGCAAAGCCCTGCTCGGATCACTTCACCATCACTGTCACCACGTCGTCATGCTGACGGAACTCATCTACTTCCTCGACACTTTGCTGGATCAAGAGTTCGAGGGACGTCATCGAGCTGAACGTGTGCAGAACTCGGAGGTGCCATATTCGGTGCTTGATCGGTCAAAACGAGAAGAAGTTCGACTACATCAACCGCGTTGTCAAACGCTTCCGCTTTCGGTCTATGAGGGTACATTGACACACTCTCCCCCTCTCGTTGCTATGCATCTCCTAGATAGATCTTGCGTGAGCGTAGGATTTTTTTTTGAAATTGCATGCTACGTTACCCAACAGGAGCGCCACAGCGAGGAGCAGACTGCCAGACGAGCCACCGCCGACACCCAGTCACGGTTACGCCCCAGCGAGATCTAGGCCAACCATCATGTGACCACCATTCCACCTTGCACAACCCAACCGACTAGGGATGGCAATGGGTACCCATTACCACGTACCTTGCGGATGAAAATCTTATTAGGGTACGGATATGAGACAAAAAGTTACCCATGGGTATATAAATATGGAAATTTGAAACCCATCGGGTAGAGTGGGCACGGGCATGTGATCGTATGACCCATACCCACATACCCATGTACCCATATAAAATCTATGTGAACTCAAAATTATCTCTACAGTCTACACTTTGTCAGGAATTTGTGAACTATGTGATGTTGTTTTGATGTGTTGTTGTTCACGAGAAAGTGATTTTTTTTATCATACGTGTTGTTGTTTATGATGTGTTGTTGTAAATTATGATTATATGTTGTTGTTATTGTTAGGAAATATGCAACTTAGTATTATCTTGAGGCCAGAGCCATCATATACACAAGTACAAGTGGGATGCCAAATGCCAAAATACAGAAAGCCAAAAGACATCATAAATATAACTCTAACTGTTATGACTATGAGTTGTTCAAACTGATGCTTCGAAAACACGGGTAATTTTACCCGCGGGTACCCATCTACCCTGTCGGGTTACAGGTATGGAAAAATTATACCCATTGACGGGTATGGGTAAGGTTGATGGGTAAGCTCAGGAGGGACGGGTAAGGATATAGGATCGCTTCACCCATACCTAAACCTTGTGGGTGCCATCCCTACAACCGACGCCACGCCACCTCCTAGCAAGCTAAGATGCCACCACCATCTCTAGGGTCGCCGCCTACATCCAAGCCTCGCCATGTATCGGCGGATGAAGGATCCCTTCCCTATTGAGCTACCTATCAGCCTTAGCGTGGCCCACAGAGAATTGATGCTAAAAAACCAACGCCATACTTGAATTGGTGGTAAAGAGCATAAGATTAGGGAAATGATATCTGCAGAAAGTTCCATTGGATGAAGGTCCAAGGAACGGCCTCACGGTTGTTTGCGCGGTGGTAGTTTTTGGATAGAAAATTCCTTCTAAGCCCACAAACTGTCTCCTAAAGAAAATATCATTTCTATATAACGAAAACTACGAGGGAAAACATTCATAAAGGTCATCCATTCATGAGAAAAGTTTGCCAACTACTGGGGTGCTAAAATTATGGCCACGACAATTTAGAATATGAATTCAGGCCCACACTGTATTTACCTAGTATATGTACAACATTAGTGCTTGTAGTCGTCTATAGATAGAATCAAATAAGAGAGTCATAGCCCTATAAAGTATAGTATTCTTATATGTATGCGATCACATGTATATACTATAAATACAGTTGGAAGGAATCGACACGACAAATCATCTCACAAGAAAAATGTTTAGGAATTCTTGGTTCAGAGCAATAGCAGAAATGAAATGACATGCATTTAAATCCTACAGAGAAAGATATATCACTGGAGAACACTTGTATACGGCGCGCCGGCCGAAGTTTCGGCCAGCCGCGTCCACACGCGCAGCATCCCACGGTTCAGATGACGACACGTAAGTACAACGGACCCACACACAAATTAAATCTGATGCCTTATCTTCCTCCTCCTTCGTTCTACTCAGTCCATTTCTTCTACCTCTGGCGCCATGGCTCTGCTCCTTCCCAATCTTCCCCACATAGCTCAAGACCCCACAAGCTCTCTCACCGGCGACAATGTTGTCGGTGTCAAAACCGGCAGATCTCGGGTAGGGAGTCCTGAGGGAGTCCTGGATTAGGCGGTCCTCGGACAGGCGGAGTATATGCTTATGCCGTACTGTTGGACTATGAAGATGCAAGATTGAAGACTTCATCCCGTGTCCGGGTGGGACTCTCCTTTGCGTTGAAGGCAAGCTTGGATATTCACATATGTAGATCTCCTTCTCTGTAACCGACTCTGTGTAACTCTAGCCCCCTCCGGTGTCTATATAAACCGGAGGGTTTAGTCCGTAGGACAACAACAATCATAATCATAGGCTAGCTTCTAGGCTTTAACCTCTACGATCTCGTGGTAGATCAACTCTTGTAATACTCATATCATCAAGATCAATCAAGCAGGAAGTAGGGTATTACCTCCATAGAGAGGGCCCAACACAGGTAAACATTGTGTCCCCGCCTCCTGTTACCATTAGCCTTCGACGCACAGCCAGACCCCTACCCGAGATCCGCCGGTTTTGACATCAACATTGGTGCTTTCATTGAGAGTTCCACTGTGTCGTCACCATAAGGCTTGATGGCTCCTTCAATCATCTACAATGATGCACTCCAGGGTGAGGTTTTCCTCCCCGGACAGATCTTCGTATTCGGCGGCTTCGCACTGCGGGCCAACTCGCTTGGCCATATGGAGCAGATCGATAGCTACGCCCCTGGCCATCAGGTCAGGTTTGGAAACCTGAACTATACTGCCGACATCCACGGAAACTTGATCTTCGACGAATTCGAGCCCATGTCAGGTGCGTCTTACAGTCATGATGAGCATGACCTAGATCTGCCATTGGACGGTGTTCAGGAGAACGCACCTGCAGCTGCCCTGGCCTTAGATCTAGAGCAGATCGTGTCGTCCGAGGACAGGAGGATAGACCCCGCCACGGAGGCCGCACAATCATCGGCGGTAGAGCCGAGCATAGACTTCGCCTCGCACGAGGTCTGCGTCTATTGACCCTCGACTGCTCTCCGCCATAGGCTCCAAGACAAGACACATCCGCGTTTTCGAACTGATTGGGCACCGATCATGGAGTTTACCTCCGCGGATATCTTTCAGCACTCGCCCTTGGGTGACGTGCTAAATTCATTGAAATCTCTCTCTCTCTCTCTGTCAGGAGATTCCTGGCCGAACTATGTCCGGCTCGAGTGGGAAGTGGACCACAAAGAAATTCGTTTCCCACCCACCACCCACTTAATAGCCACTGTCGATGACTCAACCGACATGCTAGATTTCGACTCCGAAGACATCGACGGTATGAATGACGATGCCGGATAAGAACAGGAACCACCGCCCACAGGGCGTTGGACGACCACCTCATCATATGATATATACATGGTGGACACACCCAAAGAAAACAACGGCGAGGAATGGAAGGAAGCAACGGAAGATAATCCTCTTGAGAAGCAACCAAAGCACTGACGTCAGCGGCGCTGCTCTAAATCCCGCCACAACAAAAACAGCGATAACGGCACAAGGAAGAATAATACCCCGGTCGACTCAAAAGATAACGACGACCCCATGGACCCAGCGATGGAGCAGGATGAGCCAGGGGACGGCGAACTTAGTCCGGGGCCGTTGTCCGATCATAGTGATGCCGAAGATAAAACTTATAAACCTGTCTCTGGAAAGGAGAACAGTCCGGACGATGATGCACTCATCATCCCGGAAAAGCACTTGGAACAAGAAGACCTCCACAAAAGGCTTATCGCCACCGCGAGGAGCTTGAAGAAGCAGAAGCAAAGGCTTAAGGCCACGCAGGATACGCTCAACCGCAGATGGAACAAAGTGCTCGACACTGACGAAAAACACGGTGGCGACCGCCACACCAAGAGCTACCCAAAGCGCAAGCTACTGCCCGAATTCGACGACGAGGCTATAGAGCCCATCGCGCTGAAAAACAATATGGCCGATCTGCCGGACCGACCACCCCGTGGCCGAGACAGAGCGGCTCATGACGCCGCACACAAGTCAGCTCACGATCTATGAGAGCACCTGGACAAAAAAGATGGTATGGCCAGGTCCATTTATGGATCTAGGAAGCGTGCTCCCATGCAGGATGACGGCCACCAAAACGACCATATTGATCGAATACCAGCTCGGAATCAACACCGAACACTACATCCGTTAGAAGCATGCCATGACACATCCAAATACAGGGGTGCCGCGCACCCCCTATGCTTCACCGATGAGGTGCTGGATCATGAATTTCCAGAGGGGTTTAAACCCGTAAACATAGAGGCATACGACGGAACGACAGACCCTGCAGTCTGGATCGAGGACTTCATTCTTCACATCCATATGGCTCGCGGATACGGTCTCCACGCCATCAAATACCTACCCCTCAAGTTGAAAGGACCAGCATGACACTGGTTGAAAAGCCTCCTCGAAAACTCCATTGGAAGTTGGGAGGAACTTGAGGATGCTTTCAGGGCTAACTTTCAAGGGACATATGTCCGACCTCTAGATGCAGACAATTTAAGTCACATAATCCAACAACCCGGAGAGTCAGCCCGTAAGCTTTGGAACAGGTTTCTCACTAAGAAGAACCCAATTGTTGATTGCCCGGATGCTGAAGCCTTAGTGGCTTTCAAACATAGTGTCCGGGACGAATGGCTCGCCAGACACCTCGGCCAGGAAAAACCAAGGACAATGGCAGCCCTCACAAGCCTTATGACCGCTTTTGCGGGCGAGACACAGTGGTTGGTTCTTGATGGTACCAGCGACCCAGGCACATCCGAAGTCAGAGACGGCAATGGAAAGCTGGGACGCAATAAAAACAAGCATCGAAATAATGAGAACAACCCAGACAACACGGCGGTAAACGCCGGATTCAGGGGCTCTCGACCCGGTCAACGGAAAAAGCCATTAAGGCAGCAAAGATGGACCATCTAGCCTAAATAAAATTTTAGACAGATCATGTCAGATTCATGGCACCCCCGAGAAACCTGCGAATCACACCAACAGAGAATGCTGGGTCTTCAAGCAGGCCGGCAAGCTAAACGCCGAACACAAGGGGGGAGCCGCCAAGTGAAGACGACGACGAACCTCGCCAGCCGAACACTGGGGGACAGAAAAAATTTCCACCAGAGGTCAAATCAGTGAACATGATCTACGTCACCCACATACCAAAGAGGAAGCGCAAATGCGTACTCCAGGACGTATACGCTATCGAGCCCGTCGCCCCCAAATTCAACCCATGGTCGTCCTGCCCGATCACTTTCCATCGCAGGGATCATCCGACTAGTATCCGGCATGGAGGTTCGGCTGCCTTGGTGCTCGATCCAATAATTGACGGATACCATCTCACTCGAGCCCTAATGGACGGCGGCAGTAGTCTCAATCTGATATATCAGGACACTGTCCGCAAAATGGGGATAGCCCCATCAAGAATTAGCCAAAGCAGTACTACCTTTAAAGGAGTAATACCAGGCATAGAGGCCCGCTGTACGGGCTCTCTAACACTAGAAGTTGTATTCGGTTCTCCCGACAACTTCCGAAGCAAAGAACTAATCTTCGACATCGCTCCATTCCGAAGCGACTATCACGCACTACTCGGAAGAACGGCCTTCGCTCGTTTCAATGCAGTACCGCATTACGCTTATCTTAAACTTAAGATGCCCGGTCCACGTGGCGTCATCACAATCAGCGGAAATACATAACGTTCTTTGCATGCAGAAGAATATGTGGCAGCTTTAGCAGACGAACCACTGAACGGCCTCTCCAGCCCGAGTAAATGATCGGTCGTCGAGACCGCGCACGCAGCTAGACGTGTCCGGCGCATCACTAGTTGTAGCAGCCCAGATAAACCTGAGCTTGGTCGGCGGATATGCCCCCATGTGGTGCTAGGGGGTGCCCACATGTAAAAGGGCCCATAGTTCGGCTCGACCCTATTCATACACAATAGATTGAATTTTCATGGTTCATTAAGAATAACCAACTTTTCGCACGATCACACCAGATTCTTTCACCTGGGTTTTTCTTTTTTACAAATGATCATCATGCTACACCCTTCCAGGATACGGAACAACGGAGACAAAGGCACAGACGTGCAGCAGGGCCCCGTCCAAAGGTTTCTTTTTAGATTAAGACCCTGTGTAAACCTTTTTTATTGTCTCTTGTTGCCCCACACCTCTGGATACTTAAAACAACCAAGAGGGACATTGGCGTTATTGGCAAGCTTTTTTGTCACGCCAGATTAATGCACGTACCTGGAAATTCAGGTCTCATTATCGAGGGCGCTACTCTGCCTAGTATATGTTGTAAAGTCCGAATACCTTCGGGAGTGTTTGGGGTTGTGAGTTTGGCCTTATATGCATCAGCTCTGAATCATGTCTTTGGTCAATAGTTGGGTTTGCCCGGCTCCCGTGTTTTGCTACCTTACGTTCCGCTCTATCGGCTAAGGTGGCACCGGGAGAACTACTGCGATTGTGCCCTGGTTCATCTGGATGAGCACCTCAGTAGAGAAAGCCAAAAACTGATTGTCATGATAAAGCGAGAGACTGGTCAACCACTCGATGACTCAGTGGAATCTTCGCGATTCCTCCACATTAATGAAGGACCGGTTTCCCGGTCACGTATGTACGTGCCCCGTATTCGGATGAACGCGGACATACCAGGGGCTATATAGTAGCCCCACCGTCAAACTCCTATGGCTAAGTGAAAGTGTTAAAGCTATATAGTCCGATTGCCTTGTTCGCCGCGCTATCACCTTCTTAACGGACCAAGACGTTGGATCAAGTGTGAGTACGCGCTTTACCGAACACCCCCGCATTATATGCGTGGGGGCTAAAGCCGACGACTGCAAACTTTCAGGTTATATACATACATACATAAACGGCCGCATAGGATGCACTACAATACTTTACAGGCAAAAGTATAAATATAGCCATTATAATCAAAATAGCATTGTTTTTACAATTAAGGCACATGTCACTAGAACATGGTATTCTTGGAGCACTGAGCCTCTATTGAACGGGCACCTTCTAGGACTTCTTCAAAATACTGCTCGGTCGAGTGCTGACCCCCAGGTGGACCTCTGGTCACAATTTCAGTGGCCTCCATCTTCGCCCAATATGTCTTGACATGGGCAAGAGCCATCCGCGCACATCTATCCACGCCGACCTCTTGACAGCGTCGATATGCGGCACAACACAAAGAAATCATTGCACCAAACCAAAATAACTACCTAGGCTCGATTCCTTCGGCCACAGATGATCCACGACAGCCTTCATGGCAAGTCCGGACAACCTATGGAGCTCGGCCCACTTGGCCATTTGCTCATTCAACAGCAGCGAACGCCTTGGAGCACTGAACTGCGACCAGAACAATTTTTCCACCTCATGATCTTCCCGATCCTTGAAATACTCTGTCGCCTCAGCAACACTCTTTGTAAATCCAAGTATGCGTCCGCAGAACTCCACAATTGATCAAGAGGGGCATATTTCGGATCGCCGAACTTCGTTCGCAATAAAAAGAGCTTCCCAGCCACGATATCACTAGCTTGCCGAAGCTCCTCCCGCGCCTCTCTGATTTCAGACCGCGTTTCCTTTGCTGCTTGCAAGGCCTTCTCCAGGTCAGCCGTTTTCGCTTGGTTTTTCCCCTCGAGAAGCGCATATCGGCTGGCGGCATTTTTTTTAACTCAATAGCCATGTCGGCTATTTTATCCTCACTTTGGCGATGCGCAACCTGTTCGGCTTCTAATTCTTCGGCTGCCTTCAGGGCGGCCACATCACTTCTCCTGGCTTGCTCCTTGGCTCGGGCAAGTTCTGCCCGAACGGTCTCCACGGCGGCAGCTCCATCTGCAGTTACAGCATACTATAAGTACTAGCATCATGCTCTTCTTAATACTTGCTGACCACCCGAATATACATACCTTGTGCCTCGTCAAGCCGCTTGTTAACAAGCGTGATGTCCACATCCGCCACGTCAAGTTGCCGCTTCAATTCGACAAATTCAGCAATCCGTCCACCATTGGATCTGCAATGCTCATGCATCGCAAGCGCTATCATTACCTGAGACTTTGATACTCTGCTTGCTGCATCTGGACGGCAACCAGAGTCTCAGGGGCTACTATCTATACAAAGCACACCTTGTGTATGCGGTACAGTCACAAATACACATATTATTTTGCGTACCTGAAAGCCTCTTAGCAGGCTCATGAAAGCTTCATTCAACCTGCTTTTTGCGGATGAAATCCTCTCAACCACCGTACCCATTAAGGTACAATGTGCCTCTGAGATAGCCGCTTGCTCTAGAAGACCCATCAATATGTACGGTTGTACGCCGGACACTCCCGGGCTTTTTCTGTCAGTCTCCTTAGGAGCCGAGAACTCCGGGCTTCGGGCGTCCGAAGAGTTACCCTCTGGCCTTTGTGGATCTGGAGAAACCCTCTGTGACGACACCTCAGGGTGGTCCGCCTCATGAGGCGGGGAAGCAAGGGGAGGCGTTTCGCTCTCCATCATCTCCGGAAGAAGATCCCCCGAGGACGAACTTTGTTGAGAAGGGCTGTGAGCCGGACTGCAAACATGTCGCGGTTGTTATTCTCAGGAAAAGAGCAGGGTGGATTTACTAATATGGCTTTGTCCACTTACAGCTTGGTTGACGTCTGGCCCCCTTGTGGGTGTTGTGCGGTAAGGATGCCCTCCGGGGCAGGGCCCCCTGGTGAAGGTTTCTTCCCTCGTTTGGAAACCTCCATTTCCAAGTCTTCAGGGGCGGTCCCTTTCCTCCCGTGGGGGGAGGGGATTTCAGATTCACCTCCCCGATCATCCTCCTTCGCGGAAGCACTAATTCCCCCGGTTCGGATGTGTAACGTATGAAGCCCGCTTTCGGCTTCCCTATTCCTCCCCTCATCTTCTCCTGATGGCACTTGATACGGTGCGCGAGCCAGCATCCTGGTTAGTACAGGATCCGTCGAGCCTTCAGGAAGAGGGTCCGAACACCTGATCCTCTCCTTTGTTATCCAATCCTGGCAGAGGGCAGTTTTTTCAGAATAATGTTGTGATAAATATAAAGAAAGTGTGTTCGCTGCGGAGTTACCTACTTGGGTATCTGGACGGTTGCAGTTGAGACCCGCATCCTCGGTGGTATCCGGACACTTTATTCGTGATCCGAAGAATAAATGATACATCCCCTCGAGCGTCATGCCGAAGAAGTGTTGAATGGTTCGCGGTCCTTCCGGATTGAACTCCCACATACGGAGAGATCGGCGCTGGCATGGCAGGACCCGACGAACTAACATTACTTGAATTACTTTCACGAGACTGACATCCCTCTTGAGGAGATCCCGGATGCGGCTAGTATGACTCCTCGGTTTCTATAAATATCAGGCCGCAGCATGATGTCACGCTATGAAAAGTTGTCAGCAGATTTGGTTTGTGGAATATTGTGCTCTCTACGGTGGTATGTGGAATTTGTTTTACAGAGCCGGACACGATCCTTGTGTTCAAAATCTACCTTGAAGTATTCGGAGAAGGAACCCGCCTTGCAATGTCAAGATAATCAAGGCGGACTCATCATCATTGAAGCTCGGTTCAGGGAGACTCCGAGGAGTCCCGGATTAGGGGTCCTCGACACCTGACTATATGCTTATGCCGGATCTGTTGTACTATGAAGAGACAAGATTGAAGACTTCGTCCCAGTCCGGTGGGACTCTCCTTTGCGTGGAAGGCAAGCTTGGCTATTCAATATGTAGATCTCCTTCTCTCAGAATCGACTCTGTGTAACCCTAGCCCCTCCGGTGTCTATATAAACCAAGGGTTTAGTCCTTAGGACAACAACAATCATAATCATAGGTTAGCTTCTAGGTTTAGCCTCTACAATCTCGTGGTAGATCAACTCTTGTAATACTCATATCATCAAGATCAATCAAGCAGAAGTAGGTATTACCTCTAGAGAGGGCTGAACTGGTAAACATTGTGTCCCGCCTCCTACTACCATTAGCCTTAGACGCACGCCTGGGACCCCTACCCGAGACCCGCCGGTTTTGACACCGGCAGGTCCCAAACTGTGCGTCTAAGGATCGACGGTAATAAGGAGGTAGGGGACACGATGTTTACCCAGGTTGGGCCCTCTTAATGGAGGTAATAGCCTACTTCCTGCTTCATTGACTATGATGAATATGGGGTTACAAGAGTTGATCTACCTCGAGATCGTAATGGCTAAACCCTAGCTGTATGATTATGATCATCCCTATGGACTAAACCCTCCGATTTATATAGACACTGGAGGGGACTTGGGGTGTCCCAAGTCATTTTACAAAGAAAGGAAACTTATACATCCTGGACGCCAAGCTTGCCATCCACGCAAAGGAGAGTCCTATCCGGACACGGGAGGAGGCCTTCCGTTCTTGTATCTCCGTGGCCCATCAGTCCGGCCCATGTCACATAGACCGGCTCCCCGATGACCCCATAATCCAGGACTCCCTCAGACGTGCTCGCGTGCGATAAAGTGTCGACGACGGGGACGTCTACCTCGGACGGCGAGTTGCAACCAAACGGAGACGGCGTTTTTGCTGCCTCCGGTTCCCCCTTTGTTTTTTACTGCCTGCGCACACACTGTTGTGAGGTTGATGCTCACGATGACGCAACAGTCACCATGGATGTGCCCATACAGAGCTTCCCTTTTCTAATATGGACTGCTGCAACCGGCCGTGGGAGATGCTACATCCGGCGGCGAGGGATGTTACAACCGATAATTATTTTTGCTGGAACAAAATGCTAGATTTGTCGCTATTTTTCATTTGCCGGAACCAGTGTTTTGTTTTTCTACTACTGGCACCTTCATTTGCTACTACCGGTGACGACATTTTTCTGCTACACAGGTTTGTGAAGATGATGCAACCTCGACGATGGGCGTCAACATTTTTTTCGCTGCAAACCATGAAGATTTTTGTTACAACCGGCAACAAGGTTTGTTACCACCATACGCAGGGGCGGGCCGACATTTGTTTTTGTTTTTGCTACAATCACATCAATTGTTTGCTGCAACTGGCAACCAAGGAAGCTACATCCGGTAAACAGTTTTGCTACAACGGCGACGACGAGCGGCAACGACGAGCTTTTTTTGTTGGAACTGATGCACTTTTTTGCTACAAGCGGCCGATTTTTTTGCTACTGCCAGCACCTCGAGGGAGAGTACTTTTTTCTGTGAGGGCATCGCCGGAGGTGCTCCGACCGGTGACCGTCGCCACTAGAAGCTGTGGCCGCCTTCCCCAGAGTTGCGACCGTCGCTATGAGGAGCTGCAACCCACGGGTGAAAGCTTGCTGCATACATGGATCTAACGAGAAACATGAGAGACGATGGCAGCGACCGGCAGCGACCATGACATCCAGCAGCACGGGATGGCAGAGGGGGAGGAGACCTAGATGAGGGGGTGGTCGCCGCCGGGAGGACGTCCAGGCAGAAGGGTGCAGCGCTCGCGCTGCACGCGAGGAAGAAGAAGATGAAAAAGTCAACGCACTCAGGATCGGACGGTTGAATCTCGATGATCGGTATCGGAAATTTGATCGGATCGCCCAACAGTTGGTACAGACCGCACGCAGATCACTGCCCTATATCATTTGGTTTATAAAATAAGATTTTTTTTCGTTCTTAAAAAATCCCTATAGATCAAACAAGGCCTTATCTGAGTGACGGTGACAGTGTGTTTGTAAACATTTCTGGTGAAATATCCTAGCATGCGAAAGGAGCAGCTTATCAAAAAAAAAAAAATTCTTTCACTCTCAATAAGAGAAGCAAAAGTTTTTTTAAACCACAAGAAAGCGCACGCACTATTAAGCTCTACTCCACCGCGACCACTCCTCAGCCCACGCTCGTACTCACTCTCCTCCCCCCACATTATTCCCCCCGCCGGCCACCGCGGCCGGCTCGCCGGGCGTCCGCCGAGAGGCGTGACGGGCGATGGGGCACGGAGCCAGCTGCGGCCGCCCCAGCGAGGAGGTGGACTTCTTCGGCGCGGCACAGTCCGGCGACCTCGCCCGCCTCGCCGCCGCCGTCAGCTCCCGCCCCTCCCTCCTCCGCCGCACCACGCTCTTCGACCGCCTCTCCGCGCTCCACATCGCCGCCGCCCACGGCCACCTCCAAGTACGGTTCCCTTTGCTGCCGTGTGCTCCTCCCCGTTCAGCTTCTCGCCACCCCTGTGTATCTCCGGTGTGCTGATTCCTTTGTTTGCTTAGGTGGTTTCCATGGCATTGGATCTTTGTGTGGAGCCGGACGTCGTGAACCGCCACAAGCAGGTTCGTCACGCTTCCCCTCTTCTCTTCCCTGTTGCCCCCTCAGTGGAAAGCTTGTCCTCACATCGCGGGACTTTGCCGCAGACGGCGCTGATGCTCGCGGCGATGCACGGGAGGACAGAGTGCGTGCGGCGGTTGCTCGACGCCGGCGCCAACGTGAGACTCGAACAGAGCTTTGGTGATTGGGGCTGTTCTTGGAGCCTCTCCTGAACTTAATGGTGTTTTCCGTCTGGGTGTACAGATCCTGATGTTCGATTCGTCGCACGGGCGGACGTGCCTGCACTACGCGGCGTACTACGGCCACTCAGACTGCCTCCGGGCCATCCTGACGGCGGCCCGGACCGCGCCGGTGTCGCAATCCTGGTTGGCCCTTCTTCTCAGAGCCGCCATTGTTCGCCGCAACGCGCTGCGGCAGCCGCGCGCTAGCCTTTGCTAATGAGTCATCAGCTATGGTTTTGGAGGTGCAGGGGGTACGCGCGGTTCGTCAATGTGCGGGATGACACCGGAGCGACGCCGCTGCACCTCGCGGCGAGGCAGGGCTGGCGCCGCTGCGTCCACGTCCTGCTGGAGAACGGCGCCATCGTGTCCGCCTCCAGCGGCGCCTTCGGGTAAAACTTCTCCCCAAGTCAAAGACCGCCCTTCTCACTCTCAGTACCGAAAATCGCACCTTTTTAGGAAGGCAAAAGCTGCGACATTGACGCGAGCGCTCGCGTTCCTGCAGATTCCCCGGGAGCACGCCGCTGCATTTGGCCGCGCGCGGCGGGAGCCTCGACTGCGTCCGCCAGCTGCTCTCCTGGGGCGCCGACCGCCTCCAGCGCGACTCCGTTGGGTGCGTTGTCATTTTCTTGCAAAAACTCCACTGAATTCCAACACCACAATACCAATTCTTCAGAAATGATCTGAAGCCATTGTGCTGGTTAGTCTAATCTACCGACGTGGATTGGTTTCTACAGGAGAATTCCATATGAGGTGGCGCTGAAGCGAGGGCATGCGGCGTGCGCGGCGCTGCTGAACCCGTCATCGGCAGAGCCCCTAGTATGGCCTTCGCCTCTCAAGTTCATCAGCGAGCTGGAGCCTGACGCCAAGGCTCTCCTGGAGGCAGCCCTGATGGAGGCCAATCGGGAGAGGGAGAAGAGGATCCTCAAAGGGGCTAAGAATTCATTGCCATCGCCGTCGCATTCAGATGACGGTGCCACCGTCTCCGAGGTACTGTTCTACCGTACTGCCCGGTCTTGCCTTGCAAATTACTACTGCTATTCCATTGCTGACCTCACACGCACGAAATAGTTCAACATGACAGTGGGAGCTTCGCCGTACCGAGCTGCCATTGTTTCTTTCCTTGGCACGCACAATAGTAACTTAACTTACTGTACTTACCAGCAAGTAGGCAGTACTTATTTTGATCGCTCTCAATCAAGATTGGTTTTCAGGGCTAGCATTATCCCAGAGCTCATCATTGCATTGCTTGTAGGAGTAGCTAACGTGCCGTCAGGTCTCAACATGGAGCCACTTGCCCCAGAAATGTACCACACCAGGAGTATAATATTTGTGTTGATCCGAGGGACGAATGGCTAACTAATTGGGTGCAGGCGTACTGAGTACGTACCAGTACTAGTTTAATCCTTGTTGTTGGTAATGACAAGTTAGGTGTCAAACCGTGGCAGTGGCAGCGTATGCACGCACCTGCTTGCACGAATTGCCGCACGTCTGAGCAATCCATATGCACGAAACAGTATTCAAACGCGATTGCAGTACGCCTCCACATGCACGATCCCGCCTCTGCATCGACATCTCCCTCGGAGCCGGCGCGTCCGACGGTGCGGATCTTGTTCGGACCGATACTAACCCTGAAGTCGTGCAGGGCGCCGAGGTGTGCAGCATCTGCTTCGACCAGGCGTGCACCATCGAGGTCCGGGAGTGCGGGCACCAGATGTGCGCGGCGTGCACGCTGGCGCTCTGCTGCCACGCCAAGCCCAACCCGGCCACGCAGAGCCAGCCGCTGCCCACCTGCCCCTTCTGCCGCGGCGGCATCACCCGGCTGGCGGTGGCCACCAGGGCCAAGGCCGGCGACGACGACGACGAAGACGAGGAAGGAGCAGAAGGCAGGCTGGAGTCTCCGCGGCACCGGCGGTCTCGCCGGTCCCTGAACCTCAGCGGCGGCGGCGACGGGGGCAGCAGCAGCAGCAGCCTCATGGGCAGCATCGCCTCGTCCATCGGCAAGATGGGCCGGCGCAAAACCGACAGCAGCGAGCTGCAGGTGCAGCTCGACGACAAGCCATAGCCATGGAATGAATGCCGAGCCTCTCAGCACTCATTCATTCATTCACCGTGTTATTACGAAGCGTCATGATACGTCATCGCCAATGATGGAGCTGGTTGCTACTATTTTTGTAGATTATTTTTCTTATAATTTTGGGGAGATTGGCAATTGTTCCATCTGTGTAGATTCGATCCCAACCTAGCTAGATCCAGTCAGTCCAAATAAGTGAAGAGTGCGGTCGTTGCTTGGTAGCCCCCATCCACACCCCTCGTGGAGTTGCTGAAAGGTTGTACATGTCCGGATTGAGAGGGGTTGGCCCGATATGATGATAATGAGAACCCGGTACAAATCCACCCATGTGCTCTCCCTCTATGTAATTGGCTTTGGCTGGGGCTACGTCGCTCAGGTGTTCCCTTCCTTCAGGGTTTGTTCTGCAAGTGTTATTTTGGGGTCCGATTGAATCTGATGGGCACCGCGCTTAGGATCCCTCGAGCAGCAGTGCAGACTGGGGACAGTGTTTTTGGCAAGTTTCCCTTTGGCTCAACTCGACTGTGCTGAGGTGGCGAAAGCACCACACCTTCATGGGCTGTCTTGTCCCCAGTCAGCATGTGTTATTTCGCACTTATGCTCAACCGGGATGGGTGGAGTGTACCGGGAGCAGCAAAAGGCCTAGCGAAAATGAAATGAGCAGCGACATTGACTGAGCAGCAGGAGATGGAGAGATGGGTGGAGAGTGTACCACAAGCACAAGCAGCTTGGCAGGAGCTAAACCGCAGTGTGTAGTGTAGAGCGCAGAAGGATGGCTCAGTTCGACTGGGCAAAGCATGTTTCAGGAGAGCAGCGGGAGACAGTGACACTGGGTCACTGGATCTTGCTTACTATAGTACGTGACCTGACACTTGGATGAGGGCTGAAGTTTCAGAAAGCAGAAGAGAATCGACTTGACATCACCTCCTCAGGCTCAGGGTCAGGGGTGCCAAAACGTCTTCTTGCCAGAAATGCGAGGATGTATGTCGTGGCAGCTGCACAAGGATAGATACTGTTACACTGAGACACTGCCCAGTGCCATGGTCCAGAGATCAGAGGCAATTCCTACTACTTTTCTTCCTTTGCAAATTGCAAGTATCTTGTTGAATGAGTGTCAAGAATCAGGATCAAAAGCAATTCAAATGAACCTATCTTTATGCATATCGAGAGTAAGTACTCCGTTCAACCTCTGGAAGTCAAGCCAAGTCATTTTCAGACCTGTATGGTTGCATGCGAGCCTTGGTGTGCGTGCTGCTAGTCTGCTACCGACCGGGCAAGTGCTGCCACAAATACTGACGGGATATGGCGCCCCAGGAAAACTTGTCCAGCAAGATTGACCCGGCACAGCGCCTGATCGCTTGCAGCTGTAGATGATAGGTCGCACTCACAGATCTGCGGCCACATCAGTGCACGATTTGAAGGAACTTAAGAAATGAAGTGCGAACTATTCTCTCCGTCCGGCAATGTAAGTAAGCTATGTTAGTTTGTAAAAACATCTTATATTAAGCTATCAGAATTGGTGGTGGTACTACTTCACGTCTCCCGTTCTTGGAGCGATCAAAAGAAAAGAACGGATGAATTATCAACTCCACGTTCTGACGATGTCTTGCACCATGATATGCAAAAGGACAAAGCTGCCTAGAACCAGAAGTAGAATGGACAGAAAGCTAATGCACCATGCTCCAAGATATCTTCGGTTGCTGAGCTGCCGTGTCAGCGATCACCTTGAGCATTGTAGTGGTACATCATAAAGGAGCCAGAAGATAAGCTGCAGATTAATCGCCGGATAAGGAGGGGAGCGAATCAATTTCCATCCCTGATACGACCAACCATCCTATTGATTGTTGAGGTCTCCGATGGGAGCACGGATGTGAGCACGCGCAGGGAGCAGGCAAGTCTCGTCCCTCCAGCAGAACCCCACTGCTGCGTCCAGTTTGCACATGACGTGTTGGTTGTCTGCATCGTTTTTCAGCATTTTGCGTTTTTAGATCCGTTTAGGCCTGGTTGGGCTAATATAGGCGCAAAAAAACACCCAACTATAGTTTGATCGTCTGCATTGCATCAAGGCCCAGATTGTGACTTGCTGTTTGGTTGTCTTCGTTTGTGCTTTATACATGAGCAGATGCAACAGCTGTTTTGCTGCGTGCAAGGAGCTGTTTGACTCACCCCTGTCAAATGTGGTGGCCTTACCACCCAACACTTCACACAAGAACAACATATCACGAACAACACATCACACAAGAACATCAGCACACATCGCACAATAACTAGCAATGCATAATAGTAGTAGGTGTAAGTTTAAATAGCAGGGCATCCCATGCCCCTGCTGGACCCTAGGGTGCTGATCCCGGTGCAAAATATTGACAAATTTTGCAGCAAAGGAGATGATCAAATTTAAATCCAGACCTAACTTAGTTCAGACTTCATACAATCTACACAGAGAACCTAGAGGGCATGGCTGATGTTGCCGACGAAACTGTGCTTTGAGCACCAGACCCTGCAGATGTTGGAGGTGCTGGCGTTGTAGATCTGCACCTCCAGTTCGAGCCCGGGGAGCCGCAGAACGAGCAGGTTGCCGGGGATGATCCTGTGACGCCGACATAATTACTCCCAGCCCCTCCCAAGCACCATGTGCCCCTTGATCATCCGCACTTGGACTCAAAACTCCCACCACTTGTTGGTAGAGAGACTGCCGACACGAGGAGGGGCGACGACCAGCCATTTCTTCATCACCGGCCTGAAGGCAGGCGGGATGAACAGCATGGAGATGCTCTTCTTGTCCTTGATCTGCACGCAAAACCTGATCGGCTCCCATGCACCCTCCTCGTGGCCGATCCTCAGCCTCCTGCCAGCTCCCAGCAACACGCTCATGGTGGCCACCCTCCCGCTTCAGCCAACGGTTGGTGGGGATGAGTTCCTTGACTTCCTCGGCGCCGATGACGACATGCACTCCTCTGTCGGCTGTGTCCCACTCCGTCTTCATGATCTTGTTAATTAAGTCGATGATAATACGCAAAATAGTGATGATGATTGGCAGTTACACTGATCATTTGCAACTTTTGCTGATTAGTGGCAGTTGCATTTGGGTCGTGCTATGATCATATCATAGCACTGCACAAGCTCAACTGCCAATGATGAGTGCTACCATCAGATCATGGCAACTGCCAAATGCACATGCTCAAATTTATCCCACCACTATTTTTGGCATTCAGATTTGTCCTACTAGCATGCACATTGACGGTGTCCTGGACTAAGGGGTACCAACCCAGTTGGCTCGTTGTCCATGGGCCAAGCTTATGGCCCACCAATCTCATAAGGAAGGACTCCGAAAGCCTTGATCCTGGACGTGACCAGGATGGACTCGCCCGAAGACTTGACGTGTACTTCAAGGACCACCTTGCATGTCGACGTGTTTATCCCTAGTTGGTAACCGACCATATGTAACCCTAGCTACCCCCAGTGTCTATATAAACCGGAGGGTTTAGCCCATAGGAGGACAAATTTACTCATCTTAGGGGTAGAACACAACATATGATCTCGAGGTAGATCAAGCATGTACTCGATACATCATCATCAATATAATCAAAGCATGACGTAGGGTTTTACCTCTTTGAGAGGGCTCGAACCTGGGTAAACATTGTCTCCTTCATCTCCTGTTACCCATCGACCCAAGATCCATAGCTCGATCCCCCTACACGAGATCTGCTGGTTTTAGTACCGACACACATGCATTGTCCTACGCTGATCATGTAATCCGTAGCACCTACTGGTCATGCACACACGCACACACACACACACACACCAATCTAGCAACATACGCAAAGAACACCGGCAAAACAGCACGAACACACTATAAAATAACATTCTAGGGAGTATCAATGTGGCATGAACAGACCAATCTACCATGAGTACCCTAGGCAGTATCAATGTGACAAGAACAACAACAAATGCATCAATCTAGCATGACTATAAAGGCAATAGCATTCTCATCTAAGCACTAGAAATATCTGCATTGCTCTGATTCAACCCAAATAGCCTCGATTCGAGTCGAATCAAATCCTATCCAGACGAAACAATCAAATCTGACATTGCCCTAACCATTACTCGAAGTACGCAAAGAACCCTGACCAAAAACTTATCTACAACGAGGAACAAATCGAAGCTTACTGGAGTGGGTGCCGGTGCAGCATAGGCCGACCAAGGAGAAAACCCTAGCGGGAATAGGGGTGCCACTTCCGAAGATGAGATAACCATTTCGACAGCCGCGACCGTGGTCCTCGTTGCGCGCCTGTTGGAGGATGAGCGTGTTGGAAATATGCCCTAGATGCAATAGTATTTGTATTATTATATTTCCATATCCATAATTAAAGAGTTTATATTCTACGGTATAACTACTATGATCCTGGAATATGCGATTAGGTGGAAAACTCGTATGCATGTGTGGAATGATAAACAACAAAATAAAAGGTTCCTAGTCTCGCCTCTAAGAGTAGCTCAGTGTTGTTGGTGATCACGTTTTCTGGATCTTAGGATATCGTTAAGTGTAACAATCATCCTAAAACAACATTGAGATTATGACATTGGAAGAACGATCATATTGAACCGACCCAATCTTGTTTGTTACGAATTGAGTTAATATCGTCTACATTCAATTATAATAACACAAAGTGTTAACATGTTAAATTTCTCCTTAGACCATGAGAGTATCATGGTTCCTTCTTACCGTATGATGGGCTTTGGAGTTGCTCAAACATCACTTGCAACACGGTGATCATAACAACAATTAACAGGTTCATCGGAAAGTTTAACAAGTGACTGATAGCTCGAGAGTGGGAGACGATGCAGAGATATTATTAGGGCACTCTCTGTGTCACGGCATCAATCATCATCTAGCTAGACACATGTGACTTCGTCGCGGGGATGCCAGAACATAATAACGAGAAAGAAGAACAAAATTGTTAACGAGGGTTTTGGTATAATGAGCATAGTGATGACTTTAGAGGATACCGATGCATCCCGGGTTTATCCTGCGAGGGTCTTGCTCATGTAGCCTCGAAGATGGGTCGATTTAGGCCCTGCGCTACACGCCATACCTGGGCATAAGCGACGGGCTGGTACCCTAGTCCCGAGCCCGACAACTGGTTCCTTAGTCTTCTCTAAACTCGACTTGAGGTTGGGTTACCACCAGATCCGGGTTCGTGAAGAGGATATTCCAAAGACCGAATTCCTTAGTTGCTATGGTTCATACGAGTACACCGTCAAGTCTCTCGGCTTAACCAATGCTCCATCTACGTTCTCTCGTTTGATGAACTATATCTTTATGGAATACCTCGACAAGTTCGTCGTGGTTTATTGGGATGATATCCTTGTGTATTCCAAGAATAAAGAAGAACATGCTGAACATCTTCGTCTTGTACTAGAAAAGCTTCAAGAGCATCAACTATATGCCAAATACTCCAAGCGTGAATTCTGGTTACCCGAAGTGACCTACCTTGGTCATGTGATATCCAATTATGGTATTGCTGTCAACCCAGAACGAGTTCAAGCTATTCTTGACTGGACTCCCCCGAAGAATGTCGAACAAGTCAGAAGTTTCCTCGGACTCGCCAGCTATTGCCACCGTTTTGTCGAGAACTTCTCCAAGATTGCCAAGCCATTGACTAATCTGCTTCACATGGGCGTTAAGCTCGATTGGACAGAAAAATGTCAGGAAAGTTTCCGGGCACTCAAGGACAAGCTGACTTCTGCCCTAGTGCTTGCTCCTCTAGATTCTCGCAATGAATTCGTCATTTATGGCGATGCATCTTGCCAAGGATTAGGTTGTGTCCTAATGAAAGAGCGCAAGGTGATTGCTTATGCCTCTCGACAGTTGCGCCCTCATGAAGAGAACTACCCAGTTCATGACCTCAAAATTGCTGCAGTTATTTATGCAGTGAAGTTGTGGCGACATTACCTTCTCGGTAACCGTTGCAAGATCTTCAATGATCATCAAAGTCTGATGTATCTGTTTACTCAGCCAGATCTGAATCTCCATCAACAACAATGGATGGAAGCAATTACAAACTATGACTGTGGTATTTCTTATACCCGTGCCAAGGCTAATGTCATGGCCGATGCCTTGAATCGCAAATCTTTTTGCAACAACTTCATGGTTCAGAAGGCTCAACCCTCCTTCATGAAGAACTTCGCAAGTTGAACCTTCACATTGTTCCACAAGGTTCTCTTAATAACCTTGTCCTGGAACAAACTCTTCAGAAAGCTATCAAGTTCGCACAAGAGAAAGACACTGAAATTGATCAGATTAAGAGTGATCTTGCCTCTGAAAAGGCCAAAGACTTCTCGCTGGATGAAGGTGGAGCTTTGTTCTTTAGAGATCGCCTTGTGGTACCCCGATTCGACCTTATGACAGAGAAAGTTATGAAATAAGCACATGACACACCTCTCTTTATTAATCTGGGAAGTACCAAGATGTATCTAGACATTCATCAGAAATACTGGTGGTCTAAGATGAAGCAAGACTATGCTCGATATATTGAGGAATGTGACGTTTGCCGTCACGTCAAAGCAGAACATTAGAAACCTGCTGGACTTCTGCAACCGCTTCCTATTCCTGAATGGAAATGGGATAAGGTTCAAATAGATTTCATCACTGGACTCCCCAGATCACAAAAGGGTCACGATGCTATTTTTGTCGTCATCAACCAATTCTCCAAAGTTGCACACTTTCTGCCAGTCAAGGAGACAATCACTTCTAGTCAATTAGCAAACTTGTATATCTCTAGAATTGTGACCCTCCACGGCAATCCGAAGGAGTTTAGACCGTGGCAGCATTTTCACCTCAAAGTTCTGGTATAGTTTCCAAGAAGGTATGGGAACTCATATAACCTGGAGCACTGCTTATCACCCCCAGTCCCAAGGGCAAGTTGAGCAAGTTAACCAAGTGCTTGAAGATATGTTGTGTGCTTGTGTCATCTCCTTTGGGAAGAAGTGGGAACAATCCCTCCCATACGCTGAATTCTCGCACAACAACAACTATCAAGCTAGCACCCTTCGAGGTATTATATGGACGTAAGTGCCAAACCCCTCTGAATCGGTCAGAAACTGGGGAACGGCCGCTCATCGGTTCGTATATTATCTAACAAGCTGAAGAGAAAGTCTGTATTATCCAGGAAAATCTCAAGGAAGCCCAGTCCCGCCAGAAGAGCAACTATGACCGTAAACACTGGGGATCTACCCGTCAACCTAGTGACCAAGCTTATCTGCATGTCACTCCTATGAGGGGCACAAATCGTTTTGGAGTCAAGGACAAGTTAGCTCCTCGCTACATTGGTCCTTTCCACATTCTCGCTCGACGTGGATATGTGGCTTATAAATTGGAGTTACCACCGCAGTTCTCTCACGTCCATGATGTATTCCATGTATCGCAACTTCGTCGTTGCTTCAAGGATCCGCGCCGTGAAGTGGATCATGAAATGCTCGAAATGCAAGATGATATCTCTTACAAAGAGCATCTGATCCCCATTCTTGATCAAGCTGAACGTCAAACCCGTCAAAAAGTTAACAAGTTCCTTAAAGTGCAGTGGTCGAATCATACTGAAGATGAAGCCACCCGGGAACGCGAGGATTATCTTCGTGAAGAATACCCCTAATATTTTCCCTTCTGCCTCTTAATTCTCGGGATGAGAATTTCTTTTAGAGGAGGAGAGTTGTAACACCCCCATGTATTAAGCCACAGTAATCCCTCATGATTACGCTAAGTCATTTTGATTTGCAATGTTTGAGCACTTGGGTTCAAATCTCATTTCAAATTCCACCTATGAAATCAATTCAAATTTTAAGTAGAGAATTTGAATTCATAAACATGGTTGGAAAATAGTTCACCATTTAGGAAATATTCCATAACAATTAATGGTTAAGGAAAATGACATCACTTGTTTGCATAATTGGGCTCTAGCAATTAAATCAGTGCCAAAATAGCTTATTAAATGCTTTTCCCATTTATGAAAAAATTCAAACTATTTCAAATGTCTCCCAAAGTTTTTGTGGCAGTGCCTAATATTGCAATGTAAATAATGGGCCAAGTCCCATATTGTCAGGACCGGATTTTTGGGATATTAATTTCCCAGAAAATGGCCCTTGTGCTCACCAGCCCCAGGATTACTGTTAGCTGGCGAGACACCAACTTGATACAGAAACTCCAAGCAAAAAATATAATATATAGTACAAGACCATTCTGGCCTATGAGTACAACACAAGGTTTCTAGTGGTTGATGGCGGAAGCGGTTTGTGGTTCATCAGCGTCTATGGGACTCCATTTCCCACAGGAACAGCTGACCTGGATAACTCCTATCTTCGTGAGGCTGCTATCACCATTGCGTAGGTTCCGGGGCTGTCATCACAACGCTCCTCTCCATGCAAGAAATATGGCCAAGACAATAGCCAGGGACAAGCCAGTGAGTACTTTTGAATATACTCGCAAACATTATGAGCACAGGTATAATATAACAAACGATAATTCCTGCTCTGAAATATTCTATGATCACAACGTCAGTCATAAATAAAATCCCTGATGCACGCAAGCAGGTTATTCATATACAACATGAATATGCAATAACAGAGTAGAAATAAAATGCACCGATCGGGTGTCTGAAGCGACGCCTCGAAAGGATAATAATTTAAAGCGTGCCTCAGTCGGGCATCTGAGCGACACCACATAAAGGGCTTATAAATAAAAGAAAGAACAAGCATGCCGCAGTCGGGCGTCTGAGCGACACCACATAAAGGGCTTATAAATAAAAGAAAGAACAAGCATGCCACAGTCGGGCGTCTGAGCGACACCACATAAATGGCTTATAAATAAAAGAAAGAACAAGCATGCCACAGTCGGGCGTCTGAGCGACACCACATAAAGGGCTTATAAAAAAATCACAGTGAGTATCCAGGAGGTAGAACCGTCCCAGGGATACTCAATAATTCAAATAATATAAAGGGTTAGTCCATAATAATGATAATCATAATCATCATAAGTAACAAGTCGTGATCCATGTTCTGGTTTAGCAGTTTCTCCTCCGAAGACCGACACTAAGACCGACACTTGACCCATCCCAGACTGTAGTCCTTAACCATGGACACGACTATTCGAATAGATATAACCTCTGCAGAGGGTGTACTCCTTACCCACGTGTAACGGATTCCTTTAGTCCATCGGGACTAATTCCATTTACGGTCTTTTAATTGAAAACACACCTGACCCGCACACACCAGCTTAACTTACCGGTGTCTGGAATCACCCACGACACTTGTCAAGCAAAACTCTAAGTGGGGAGGCTACAACCTCGATTAGCATCGGATCGAATTTATACCGCGCGCTACTAAGGGGTGTCCCCCTCTCGGTCCCAACCGGAAACACCCATGCCCCCGGACCAAGTGGCATGCCTACCGGATGCAGCCGGTATCTTCCACCATGGCCTCTCTGTATGGTGTGTGCCAAGAAAGGGGTTGACAACTTACTGAACTGTACCCTACCTGCGGTAGGGACAAGTGGTAGTACGAAACAAGCATGGGGTTTACTGGAACAAGACACGATCTATGGTCGACTCAGGAGGTTTAAGTATTCCCTGCATGATTAGCATAACAAATATGTTTCACCCAACAGACAGAATCACCGCTCATCATACCTCATCATGCCATACCGGGCACAATCATCTCGACAAGGAACTAGGGGCAAGCTCGTGTCTACCCAAGACAGAGACTTTCCCGGCTTCCTTCCGGTAGGCATGAAAGGCATATGAGGATAGTTACTATCACAAGCATATCCATTTCCAACAGCAAAGAATCTTCATTATGCACTCATGTGTATGATCGAATCATCACATAAAATAACGAATGCTCCATGTCAAGGTGGTGTTGTAATCGTGTCAAGCAACACACACACAAAAAATATTATGCCAGGGTTCAGAATGCTTGCCTTCAAGTTGTGGAGAGGCAGGGTGCATTCCAAAACTTTTGAAAGTTGACTTCTTCTTCAAAATCCTATTTTATGAAAATTTGTATTAACACATAGTTCAAAAATAGTACAAAAAAGTTGTTTGTAAAATTTTCAAATAAATATGAAAATAAACTAGACAAAATTTGAGAAACAACAGAAAAAGAATCAAATCATTTGGACTTATATTTAAAAAGTTATAGCCAGTCAAAGTTTAGTCAAAATTCTTTTTTTAAAAAAAATCAGAAAAAGAAAACGTTTCGGCAGCACTTACGTCGAAGGCGTATTTGGTGGAATGCGCTTCCACTTACACACGTTTCGGCGGGGCTGGGTCACTAACAATGGGTCCCTTGGGCCCACTGGTCAGGTTTGACCAGTCGCCCGCGCCTCCTTTCTCCTCTGGCCGGGCAGGGGCGGGGCTCCGATGATCAACGTCGGCGAACGGCGGCTCCCCACGAGATTCAGAGGGCAGGGATGGATCCGCCAGTCCAAGGCGGTCCTCCTGGTGGTCGAGAGGGTGGCCGGGACGGAGGGAGTCACCGGCGGCGAGCTCTGCGGCGGACGGTGGCTTCGGGAGAATTGGGGCTTCGCGCTACAGTGGCTCCGCACGGTCGAGGGGAGTCGGACGGTGGCGTTGGAAGGGCAGGTGTCGGTGTCAAAACCGGCGGATCTCGGGTAGGGGGTCCCAAACTGTGCGTCTAGGCGGATGGTAATAGGAGACAAGGGACACGATCTTTTACCTGTGTTCGCCCTCTCGATGGAGGTAAAACCCTACTCTGCTTGATTAATATTGATGATATGGGTAGTACAAGAGTAGATCTACCACGAGATCAGAGAGGCTAAACCCTAGAAGCTAGCCTATGGTATGATTGTTGTTCGTCCTACGGTCTAAAACCCTCCGGTTTATATAGGCACCGAAGAGGGTTAGGGTTACACAGAGTCGGTTACAATGGTAGGAGATCTACATATCTGTATCGCCAAGCTTGCCTTCCACGCCAAGGAAAGTCCCATCCGGACACGGGATGAAGTCTTCAATCTCGTACCTTCATAGTCCAGGAGTCCGGCCAAAGGCTATAGTCCGCTATCCGGACACCCCTAATCCAGACTCCTCAAGAGTCCTGAACCAGGCTTCAATGACGACGAGTCCGGCGCGCATATTGTCTTCGGCATTGCAAGGCGGGTTCCTCCTCCGAATACTTCATAGAAGATTTTGAACACAAGGATAGTGTCCGGCTCTGCAAAATAAGTTACACATACCACCGTAGAGAGAATAATATTTACACAAATTCAATCTGCTGACGTATTCCGTGGCGTGACATCACACCACGGCCAAGCCTTTATTCGAGTCGTTTTTACTGTCCCACCTTAGCGCATTTAGCGAGGCGGTTTCCTTGGCACGTCTTGTCAAAGCAGAGATCGTGTCCCCTTATTCCGGGATTCTCATCAATACGGGCGTGGGTAACCCAACGGCGCCATTGATTACGGCGCTTGGGAGATAAGCGAGTTTTACCAGGCTGGTGGGGACGCATGGCTTCGTCTGTTCATATAAGGGGATAAGGATCCACCTTTTTACCTACGCCTTCTTCCTCCTTTGCTCATCCATTTCCGCGCACTCGAGCTCCAGCGCCCAAGTCCGCACATCTCGCCTCAACCTTCCCCAGCCATGTCCGGAGCGGGAGTCAAGTGGATGGTCTCCTCCGTCACGGAGGGGCACATCAAAAAGCTGCGGAAGGCCGGATACTTGTCCAGCGACATCGCGCATCGGCTCCCCGACAAGGGGCAGCTTATCCCCACCCCCAGGCCCCATGATAGGGTGGTGTTCCTCACCCACTTCCTCCGCGGACTAGGTTTTCCACTTCATCCATTTGTCCGGGGGCTCATGTGTTGGGGAACGTAGTAATTTCAAAAATTTTCCTACGCACACGCAAGATCATGGTGATGAATAGCAACGAGAGGGGAGAGTGTTGTCCACATACCCTTGTAGACCCGAAGCGGAAGCGATCACAACGTAGAGGAAGTAGTCGTCACGTTCTCCTCGCGATCCGACCGATCCCGCGCCATACTCCGGCGCCCCGAGTTCTTGACACACGACAGCTCGATGACGTCCCTCGTACTCGATCCAGCCGAGTGTCAAGGAGAGTTCCACAAGACGACGGCGTGGTACGATCTTGATGTTTCACCGGCGCGAGGCTTCGCTTAAGCTTCATGACGGTATGACCGAGGTGGAATATGGTGGAGGGGGCACCGCACACGGCTAAGGAACAATCCGTAGATCAAACTTGTGTGTTCTAGGGTGCCCCCTGCCCGTATATAAAGGAGCAAGGGGAGGGGGCCGCCGCCAAGGGGAGGCGCCCAGGAGTCCTACTCCCTCGGGAGTAGGATTCCCCCAATCCTAGTTGGAATAGGATTCCTGAGGGGAAAGAGAGAGAGGGGGCGGCCCCTTTCCTAGTCCTAGTAGGACTAGGGAAGGGGGGGCGCGCCACCTAGGGCTGGCCCTTTCTCCTTTCCACCAAGGCCCACTATGGCCCATTTACCTCCCGGGGTTCCAGTAACCTCCGGTACTCGGTAAATTCCTGTTTTCACCCGAACCATTCCAACTCCAAACATAGGCTTCCAATATATCAATCTTTATGTCTCGACCATTTCGAGACTCCTCGTCATGTCCGTGATCACATCCGGACTCAACTTCTTGGTACATCAAAATACATAAACTCATAATAACCGCCATCGAAACCTTAAGCGTGCGGACCCTACGGTTCGAGAACAATGTAGACATGACCTAGAACTATTCTCGGTCAATAACCAATAGCGGACCTGGATGCCCATATTGGTTCCTACATATTCTACGAAGATCTTTGTCGGTCGGACCGCATAACAACATACGTTGTTCCTTTGTCATCGGTATGTTACTTGCGAGATTCGATCGTCGGTATCCAATACCTAGTTCAATCTCATTACCGCAAGTCTCTTTACTCGTTCCGTAATACATCATCTCACAGCTAACTCATTAGTTGTAATGCTTGCAAGGCTTGATGATGTGCATTACCGAGAGGGCCCAGAGATACCTCTCCGAGCAATCGGAGTGACAAAACCTAATCTCGAAATCGCCAACCCAACATCGCCTTTGGAGACACTGTAGTACTCCTTTATAATCACCTAGTTACGTTGTGACGTTTGGTAGCACCAAAGTGTTCCTCCGCAAACGGAGTTGCATAATCTCATAGTTACAGGAACATGTATATGTCATGGATAAAAGCAGAGCAACATACTAATCGATCGTGTGCTAAGCTAATGGAATGGGTCATGTCAATCGATCATTCTACTAATGATGTGACCTTGTTAATCAAATAACAACTCTTTGTTCATGGTCGGAAACATAACCATCTTTGATTAACAAGCTAGTCTAGTAGAGGCATACTAGTGACATATTGTTTTGTCTATGCATTCACACATGTATCATGTTTCCGGTTAATACAATTCTAGCATGAATGATAAACATTTATCATGAAATAAGGAAATAAATAATAACTTTATTATTGCCTCTAGGGCATATTTCCTTGATCTCCCACTTGCACTAGAGTCAATAATCTAGATTACATAGTAATGATTCTAACACCCATGGAGTCTTGGTGCTGATCATGTTTTGCTCGTGGAAGAGGCTTAGTCAACGGTCTCGCAACATTCAGATCCGTATGTATCTTGCAAATCTCTATGTCTCCCACCGACTAAGTCCCGGATGGAATTGAAGCGTCTCTTGATGTGCTTGGTCCTCTTGTGAAATCTGGATTCCTTTGGTAAGGCAATTGCTCGAAGATTGTCACGAAGATTTTCATTGGACCCGATGCACTAGGTATGACACCTAGATCGGATATGAACTCCTTCATCCGACTCCTTCATTAGCTGCTTCGGCTGCTATGTACTCCGCTTCACATGTAGATCCCGCCTGACGCTTTGTTTGGAACTGCACCAACCGACAGCTCCTCCGTTTAGTGTAAATCGTATCCGGTCTGCGATTTAGAATCGTCGGATCGGTGTCAAAGCTTGCATCAACGTAACTGTTCACGATGAGCTCTTTGTCACCTCCATATACGAAAACATATCCTTAGTCCTTTTCGGTATTTCAGATGTTCTTGACCGCTGTCCATGATCCACTCTGGATTACTTTGGTACCTCCTGCTAGGCTTATAGCAAGGCACACATCAGTGCCGTACACAAGATTGCATACATGATAGAGCCTATGGCTGAAGCATAGGAACATCTTTCATTTTCTCTCTATCTTCTGCGGTGGTGGGCATTGAGTCTTACTCAACTTCACACCTTGTAACACGTGCAAGAACCCTTTCTTTGCTTGATCCATTTTGAACTTCTTCAAAATTTTGTCAAGGTATGTGCTTTGTGAAAGTCCAATCAAGCGTTTTGATCTATCTCTATAGATCTTAATGCCCAATATGTAAGCAGCTTCACCGAGGTCTTTCATTGAAAAACTCTTATTCAAGTATCCCTTTATGCTATCCAGAATTCTATATCATTTCCGATCAGCAATATGTCACCTACATATAATATCGAAATGCTACTGAGCTCCCACTCACTTTCTTGTAAATCAGGCTTCTCCAAAAGTTCAGACAAACCCAAATGCTTTGATCACACTATCAAAGCATTTATTCCAACTCCGAGATGCTTGCACCAGTCCATAGATGGATCATTGGAGCTTGCACACTTTGTTAGCTCCTTTGGATCGATAAAACCTTCGGTTGCATCATATACAACTCTTCTTCCGTAAATCCATTCGAATGCGCTTTACATCCATTTGCCAAATTTCATAATCATAAAATGTGGCAATTGCTAACATGATTCGGACGGACTTAAGCATCGCTTCTGGTGAGAAGGTCTCATCGTAGTCAATCCCTTGAACTTGCCGAAAACCTTTTGCGATAAGTCGAGCTTTATAGACGATAACATTACCGTCTGCGTCGGTCTTCTTCTTGAAGATCCACTTGTTTTCTATTGCTTGCCTACCCTCGGGCAAGTCAACCAAAGTCCATACTTTGTTTTCATACATGGATCCCATCTCGATTTCATGGCTTCAAGCCATTTTGCGAATCTGGGCTCACCATCGCTTCTTCATAGTTCGTAGGTTCATCATGATCTAGTAGCATGACTTCCGAACAGGATTACCATACCACTGCAGTGCGGATCTTACTCGGTTGATCTACGAGGTTCTCAGTAGTAACTTGATCTGAAGTTTCATGATCAACATCATCAACTTCCTCACTACTTGGTGTAGGTGTCTCGAAACCGGTTCTGCGATTTAACTACTTTCAAGTAAGGGAGAAGGTACTATTACCTCATCAAGTTCCACTTTCCTCCCACTCACTTCTTTCGAGAGAAACTCCTTCTCTAGAAAGGATCCATTCTTAACAACGAATGTCTTGCCTTCGGATCTGTGATAGAAGGTGTACCCAACTGTCTCCTTTGGGTATCCTATGAAGACACATTTCTCCGATTTGGGTTCGAGCTTATCGGGTTGAAGCTTTTCACATAAGCATCGCATCCCCAAACTTTAAGAAACGACAACTTTGGTTTCTTGCCAAACCACAGTTCATAAGGTGTCGTCTCAGCGGATTTCGACGGTGTTCTATTTAGTGTGAATCGGCCGTCTCTAGAGCATAACCCCAAAGCGATAGCGGTAAATCAGAAGAGACATCATAGATCGCACCATATCTAGTAAAGTACGATTCGACGTTCGGACACACCATTACGTTGTGGTGTTCCGGTGGCGTGAGTTGCGAAACTATTCCGCATTGTTTCAAATGTAGACCAAACTCGTAACTCAAATATTCACCTCCACGATCGGATCGTAGAAATTTAATTTTCTTATTACGATGATTTTCAACTTCACTCTGAAATTCTTTGAACTTTTCAAATGTTTCAGACTTATGTTTCATTAAGTAGATATACCCATATCCGCTTAAGTCATCTGTGAAGGTGAGAAAATAACGATATCCGCCACGAGCCTCAACATTCATCGGACCACATACATACAGTATGTATGATTTCCAACAAATCTGTTGCTCTCTCCATAGTACCGGAGAACGGGTTCTAGTCATCTTGCCCATAAGGCACGGTTCGCAAGTGCCAAGTGATTCATAATCAAGTGACTCCAAAAGTCCATCGAGATGGAGTTTCTTCATGCGCTTTACACCGATATGACCTAAACGGCGGTGCCACAAATAAGTTGCACTATCATTATCAACTCTGCATCTTTTGGTTTCAACATTATGAATATGTGTATCACTACTATCGAGATTCATCAAAATAGACCACTCCTCAAGGGTACATGACCATAAAAGATATTACTCATATAAATAGAACAACCATTATTCTCGATTTAAATGAATAACCGTCTCGCATCAAACAAGATCCAGATATAATGTTCATGCTCAACGCAGCACCAAATAACAATTATTTAGGTCTAAAACTAATCCGAAGGTAGATGTAGAGGTAGCGTGCCGACCGCGATCACATCGACTTTGGAACCATTTCCCACGCGCGTCGTCACCTCGTCCTTTGCCGGTGTTAAGCAATCCGTAGTCCTGTTTGAGTTGCAAATATTAGCAGCAGAACCGATATCAAATACCAGTGCTCTGCGAGCTCTAGTAAGGTACACATCAATAACATGTATATCACATATACCTTTGTTCACCTTGCCATCCTTCTTATCCGCCAAATACTTGGGGCAGTTCCGCTTCGATGACGATGCGCTTGCGATAGAAGCACTTTCGATTTGCTTAGGTCCGGACTTGGGTTTCTTCTCTGAGCAAAGAACTTGCTTGCTGTTCTTCTTGAAGTTCCTTCTTCCCTTTGCCTTTCTTCTTGAAACTAGTGGTCTTATTGACCATCAACACTTGATGCTCCTTCTTGATTTCTACCTCCGCAGCCTTTAGCATTGCGAAGAGCTCGAGCATAGTCTTTACTAACCCTTGCATATTATAGTTCATCACGAAGCCTTTGTAGCTTGGTGGCGGTGATTGAAGAATTTCATCAATGACACAATCATCCGGAAGATTAACTCCCAATTGTGTCAAGTGATTGTAGTACCCGGACATTACGAGTATGTGCTCACTAACGAACTATTCTCCTCCATCTTGCAGCTATAGAACTTATTGGAGACTTCATATCTCTCAATCCGGGCATTACATTGGAATATCAACTTCAACTCTGGAACATCTCATATGCTCCATGACGTTCAAAACGTCGTTGAAGTCCCGGTTCTAAGCCGTAAAGCATGGCACACTGAACTATAGAGTAGTCATCAGCTTTGCTCGCGAGACGTTCTTAACGTCGTCGGTTACATCGGCAGAGAGCTGGCACCTAGCGGTGCATCCAGACGTAACTCTTACGTGCAGCAATGAGGATAATCCTCGAGTTACGGACCCGATCCGTGTAATTGCTACCATCATCTTTCAACTTTGCTTTCTCAAGGAACGCATTAAAATTCAACGGAACAACAAAGACGAGCCATCTATCTACAATCAAACATAAACAAGCAAGATACTATCGGTACTAAGTTCATGATAAATTTAAGTTCAATTAATCATATTACTTAAGAACTCCCACTCGTAAAGACATCTCTAGTCATCCAAGTGATCACGTGATCCAAATCAACTAAACCATAACCGATCATCACGTGAAATGGAGTAGTTTTCAATGGTGAACATCTTATGTTGATCATATCTACTATATGATTCACGCTCGACCTTTCGGTCTCCGTGTTCCGAGGCCATATCTGCATATGCTAGGCTCGTCAAGTATAACCCGAGTATTCTGCGTGTGCAAAACTGGCTTGCACCCGTTGTAGATGGACGTGAGCTTATCACACCCGATCATCACGTGGTGTGCGGGCACGACGAACTTTGGCAACGGTGCATACTCGGGAGAACACTTCTTGATAATTTAGTGAGAGATCATCTTATAATGCTACCGTCGATCAAAGCAAGATAAGATGCATAAAGGATAAACATCACATGCAAATCAATATAAGTGATATGATATGGTCATCATCATCTTGTGCTTCGTGATCTTCATCTCCGGAGCACCACCATGATCACCATCGTCACCGGCGTGACACCTTGATCTCCATCGTAGCATCGTTGTCGTCTCGCCAATCTTATGCTTCTCGACTATCTCTACCGCTTAGTGATAAAGTAAAGCATTACGAAGCGATGCATTGCATACAATAAAGTGACAACCATATGGCTCCAGCCGATTGCCGATAACCGGTTACAAAACATGATCATCTCATACAATAAAATATAGCATCACGTCTTGACCATATCACATCACAACATGCCCTGCAAAAACAAGTTAGGCGTCTTCTACTTTGTAGTTGCAAATTTTACGTGGCTGCTACGGGCTTAAGCAAGAACCAATCTCACCTCGCATCAAAACCACAGCGATACTTCGTCAAATAGACTCCGTTTAACCTTCTCAAGGACCGGCGTAGCCACTCTCGTTCAACTAAAGTGAGAGAGACAGCACCCACCAGTCACCTTTAAGCAGCGAGTGCTCGTGGCGGTGAAACCAGTCTCGCGTAAGCGTCTGCGTAATGTCGGTCAGGCCACTTCATCTCACAATACCGCTGAACCAAAGTATGACATGCTTGGTAGGTAGTATGACTTGTATCGCCCACAACTCACTTGTGTTCTACTCGTGCAAAACATCAAACCATAAAAACCTAGGCTCTGATACCACTGTTGGGGAACGTAGTAATTTCAAAAATTTTCCTACGCACACGCAAGATCATGGTGATGAATAGCAACGAGAGGGGAGAGTGTTGTCCACATACCCTTGTAGACCCGGCGGGCGATCACAACGTAGAGGAAGTAGTCGACGTTCTCCTCGCGATCCGACCGATCCCGACGCCGTTACTCCGGCGCCCCCGAGTTCTTGACACACGTACAGCTCGATGACGTCCCTCATACTCCGATCCAGCCGAGTGTCAAGGAGAGTTCCGTCGGACGACGGCGTGGTGACGATCTTGATGTTTCACGGCGCGAGGCTTCGCCTAAGCTTCACGACAGTATGACCGAGGTGGAATATGGTGGAGGGGCACCGCACACGGCTAAGGAACGATCCGTAGATCAAACTTGTGTGTTCTAGGGTGCCCCCTGCCCCGTATATAAAGGAGCAGGGGAGGGGGCGGCCGGCCAAGGGAGGCGCTGCCAGGAGTCCTACTCCCTCAGGGAGTAGGATTCCCCTCAATCCTAGTTGGAATAGGATTCCTGAGAGGAAAGAGAGAGGGGGGCGGCCCCTTTCCTAGTCCTAGTAGGACTAGGGAAGGGGGAGGCCTTGCCACCTAGGGCTGGCCCTTTCTCCTTTCCACCAAGGCCCACTATGGCCCATTTACCTCCGGGGGTTCCAGTAACCTCCGGTACTCGATAAATTCTGTTTTCACCCGAACCATTCGAACTCCAAACATAGGCTTCCAATATATCAATCTTTATGTCTCGACCATTTCGAGACTCCTCGTCATGTCCGTGATCACATCCGGGACTCGAACTTCTTGGTACATCAAAATACATAAACTCATAATAAGCATCGCCATCGAAACCTTAAGCGTGCACGGACCCTACGGTTCGAGAACAATGTAGACATGACCTAGAACTATTCTTGGTCAATAACCAATAGCGGGACCTGGATGCCCATATTGGTTCCTACATATTCTACGAAGATCTTTGTCGGTCGACCGCATAACAACATCGTTGTTCCCTTTGTCATCGGTATGTTACTTGCCCGAGATTCGATCGTCGGTATCCAATACCTAGTTCAATCTCGTTACGGCAAGTCTCTTTACTCGTTCCGTAATACATCATCTCACAGCTAACTCATTAGTTGTAATGCTTGCAAGGCTTGATGATGTGCATTACCGAGAGGGCCAGAGATACCTCTCCGACAATCGGAGTGACAAAACCTAATCTCGAAATCGCCAACCCAACATCTGCCTTTGGAGACACCTGTAGTACTCCTTTATAATCACCCGATTCGTTGTGACGTTTGGTAGCACCAAAGTGTTCCTCCGGCAAGCGGAGTTGCATAATCTCATAGTTACGGGAACATGTATATGTCATGGATAAAAGCGGTAGCAACATACTAATCGATCGTGTGCTAAGCTAATGGACTGGGTCATGTCAATCAGATCATTCTACTAATGATGTGACCTTGTTAATCAAATAACAACTCTTTGTTCATGGTCAGGAAACATAACCATCTTTGATTAACAAGCTAGTCTAGTAGAGGCATACTAGTGACATATTGTTTTGTCTATGCATTCACACATGTATCATGTTTCCGGTTAATACAATTCTAGCATGAATGATAAACATTTATCATGAAATAAGGAAATAAATAATAACTTTATTATTGCCTCTAGGGCATATTTCCTTCATCATGTTCTACTACGGCCTGGATTTCCATGATTTGGCCCTGAATTTCATCATCAACATCTCGGCGTTCATCGTCGTGTGCGAGGCCTTCCTCTGCATCCAGCCCCACTTTGGCTTATGGCTGAAGACCTTCAATGTCAAGCCGAAGGTAGTGGGCGGCCGCCAAGCGGAGTGCGGAGGTGCCATGGTGGGCAAGATGGCCAACGTCCTATGGCTCGAGGGCTCCTTCGTGGAGACCATAAAGGGGTGGCAATCGGGGTGGTTCTACATTATCGATCCGCGTGACCCTAAATGGGTGGCGGCCCCCGAATTCTGATCTGGCTTCCCTACACGGCTCACTTCCTGGAAGGAGACGGGCCTGACGTGGGGTAATTCGGAAGAGCTGACCAGACTCCAAACCTGCGTCCAAAACCTAGTGAACAAGAAGCTCAAGCTTGTCAGCGTAGTCGAGTCATGCTCATCCGCGGATCCTCCCGTGCCAACAACGGGCCTTCAGCTTGTGGGAGTTTGATCTGGCACAGCACCAAACCTTGAGCAGGCTCTTCGACACTACGTACGAAGATGCCTGGAAGGTGCTGTTCAAGGGCGCCAAGGCTCCCGCATCCGCTACCGAAGATCAAGGATTCAGCTCGCAGCGTCAAACCAGCGAGGTAAGCTACTTTGCCCTTTACGGGACTCTTGTTTTCCATAGTTTGACTCTATGCGGGATCTAAACTCCCTTGCCTTTGACAGGATTGGCAGAAGACATCCGGGTAGGTTGACTGTCCGGCTCCCTTGCCAGAAGACCCAGCGGATGCCCGATTGACGGGGCTGCTGGTTCCGGCACCTCACGTGGTGCCAGAGAAGAAGGCCAAGAAGAAGGCCACGGGAGTTCCCGGCGCCAGGTGTTGTCGGACTCATCGTCCGATGACTCCAAGGCGGACTCCTCCCGCGAAGACAAGGAGGAGGAAAAGGGCCTCTCCCAGTGAGGAGAGAAAAAAGGAAGGCCGCCCCAAGCGGGAGGCCGAAGGGTCCAAGAAGGGAAGGACCCTTCCTCCGGACTACTCCACCAACGCCGACGACGGCGAAGAGGAGTGGCCACCGAGGGCTAAGCCTCTGGTGACATCGTAAGTGTCCGGATACCAGAATAAATCATGGCGTTTTGTTTGTCGTACAGAATCTCCTAACGCCGAATATAACCCTGCAGCCCGCCCAAGGACGGGCTCGACGCTTCAATGAGCGGCTCCCTGGATTCGTCGGACGTGAATAGCACCTCACTTCTGGCTGCCTCCTCTCCTCGCGCTGCAGATGATGCTGAGGTGGGGTCCCAAAAGGGGCCCAACCAGGAGGAGGTGGTCCAGGAGGCGCTGCAAGGCAACCTCCCGGACTCCAGGCGCAAGGGGGATAAAACCCCAAAGGGCTCTAAGTCCGGCCCTGGGCAGGACTCTGCACCGGAACCTTCAGTGGTTCCGGAGTCCGGCAGGCGGCCCCTTCATAAGAAGGGCAAGACTGCGACGCCGGTGACCTCCGTCCAACCGGAGGCACCGGATAATTTGCTGGAGGCGCTTAACGGCGCCTCCATCGTGAGGCGCCGCCTTTGTTATGAGTGTGGTGATCCGAAGTTCGATCCGCCAAGGCGGGCTGATGAAGCTTTATGCCAACCTTCTAACAGGATTTGAGGTATGTATTTAAGATATGTAAAAATATTACCGCATAGACGGTAGCCTGATGCTCGGTTTGGTGTTCGGAAAGAAAAGCCAAACCGAGGATCTAAAAGATGTACGTGAGAGTCTAACATAAGTATGTCAATATGGGGAATGCAGGCTGCGCGACTTTGACCTTTGCCGATTGCTGGAGGTCAATGCATTGAAGCAGAGGCTCGAGCGGTCCGAGAACGAGCTCGGCCTTGCCAAAAAGAAGCTCGAGGAGAAGGAAGGTAAGTAATACCTTATGGAAGTATAAAAAAGATGTGGTTGCAAAAAATGACAAGAATAACGTGAGTATTGCAGGGGCCACGAACGAGGTGGCGACCCTGAAGGAAGTGGTGTCCAAGGCCGAAAGCAATGCGACCACGGAGTGCACCGAGCGAGAGAAGCAGGAGGCGCGGGTGGCGGAGGTGCGGCAAGAGGTCCAGGCTCTCGTGGAAAAACACGAGAGTTTGGAGCGTGACTCAAAGACTCGAGAGTCCGAGCTCGCCTCGGCCCTTGAGAGTGCCAAAGCCGCTAAGGCCGAAGCCCAAAAAGCCCTCCAGGAAATTGAAGCGATGATAAAGGTAGCGGCGGGTAAGGCATTCTTTATGCAAAGCAGGCACGTGAAAGTGAATTACTTATTACTTACCCGAATCCGGAGCTCTCCAGGAGCATTCGCAGATCTGCCCCGCAGTGCGTCCAATGCTGCCGCGTTCTACCGAGCCGAGGAGGAGGGAGTCGATGGAGAAGGTGTTACGGTCTCGATATCTTTGAGGCGGACACCGGTGCCCTTTGAGTGACCAGGTGAAGCAGCTGGTCGAGCTCCATAAGGTGGCCAAACAGGCCATGAAGGGCCTCATAGTTTGGCTGTGGCCTAAGGAAGCCATGCACAGGAGCTACTTGGGCTGGTGAGGCGGTGGTGGGCCTTTGTCCATGGATTGAAGTCGTCAGCGCTCTGTCTGCATCGAAGGTGCTGTAGGGCCCTTGCCGTGCTAAAGTGCACGGGAAAGATGGATGCCGAGGAGCTTGTGGCCAGACGAGACCACCGCCGAGGCGGGAGTATCGCAAGCCCGAGATGTATTATGAGGCGTCTGAAGGTGCCGCCTTATAGCGGTGAATGCTCCAAAGATGTAATTTTGAGTAAACTTCGCATTTGTTATCTGTCTGCTGAAAACTTGTTCATATCGCTAAGCAACGCTTGAATTTAAAATATTACCTTATGTGCGGCCGTTTATTAAATTTGAGAGATGGCGAGTGGTAAACTTCGCCCCCATGCCACGAGTCTTTGGGGTGTTCGGGATAAACTTGAGCGCTCTTTTTCCCATTCTTGGGTCCTTCGAGGGAGGCGCTCAACGCAACGAACAAGGCAACCGGACTATAATGCTTGAACACTCTCACTTAGCCATAGAATTCTATAATTTTAAATTTCGGCGAAGCCCCTAGTATTCGGAAGACCGAGTTCGGGGCGCTATCCACGCCTGGGCCGGACAAAGCCGACTCCTCGCTCTAAGCGGCATAAGTCTTTAGGGACTCGAAAACCTCTCGAACAGCGACCGGCTCTCGCCCTATCATGACGGTCAGTTTTAGCTTTCTCCACTGAGGTGCTTAACCCAGCTCAACCGGGGCACAATCGCAGTGGTTCTCCCAGCACTACCTTAGCCGATATAATGAGCGTAAGGTACCAAAACATGGGGCAGGCAAACCCAACTATTGACCCAAGACATGATTCGGAGCCAATGCATATAATGCTATAAGTTCGGGGTGCCGCACTTGTGAAAGTGTTCGGACTTATCACACCATATTTTGGGGTACTTAAGCCCCTGGTGTATTTGGCCGTACCAAAGTGTACGGATGCAACATTTCATAAGTGAACATATATAGACAAAAAAAGGAATGCAATAATAGCCAGAAACTATGTATTGTTTAAAAAGGCTGCGGTAAAAGCAGAACGATACAAATAGTGCGATAAGCAATGGACGGGACTATTGACATGTCCCCCTCCAGGGGCGAGCTGCGGGATGATATCTGAAACAAGTATCTTTGCTCGTTATAGAGACCACGGACATTCGACGTAGCTACGCTTCCTGGCCATTTGCATCGAGTGTTGGCGATTCTCTTTGCGGACGGGGCTTCTTGAGCGGAGTCCTTAAAGTAAGAAAAAAAAGAATGACACAATCGGGAACCCACAGTGCGGTTGAGCGCGTGCAGGCCTGCCGTGGTCGTGCCCACCCCCTATGCCCATGGTATTTCCGGGCGTAATAATGCAGCGTAGTCTGGTTCGCAATTTCGGGAGGGCTGGGGTTGGGGCCGCATTACTCTGGCGATGCTCGGAGCGTGCAGCGGTCTTGTTGTAGGTTACTCCGGGCGCGCTTGACGGTGTCCGGACGTTGAATAGCTGGACTCGAGAATTGCCTTGAGAGGCTGCTTTTTACTTCCGCCGCAAGGGCCACCATATGCTCCTCCGTTCGGAGAGAGCTTTCGGTGTTTCTGTTGACCGTAATGACTCCTCGAGGGCCTGGCATCTTGAGCTTGAGGTATGCGTAGTGCGGCACCACATTGAACTTTGCAAATGCGGTTCGTCCGAGTAGTGCGTGATAGCCGCTGCGGAACGGGACTATGTCGAAGATTAATTCCTCGCTTCGGAAGTTATCCGGGGATTCGAAGACCACTTCTAGTGTAACTGAGCCTATACAGTTTGCTTCTACACCTGGTATGACGCCTTTAAAGGTCGTTTTTGTGGGTTTAATCCTTGAGGGGTCTATGCCCATTTTGCGCACTGTATCCTGATAAAGCAGGTTCAGGCTGCTGCCACCGTCCATCAGGACTCTGGTGAGGTGAAATCCGTCAATGCTTGGGTCTATAACCAATCCGGCGAATCCGCCATGGCGGATGCTAGTGGGGTGGTCCCTTCGATCAAAAGTGATCGGGCAGGAGGACCACGGATTGAACTTTGGGGCGACTGGCTCCATTGCATACACGTCCCTTAGTGCACGCTTCCGCTCCCTTTTGCGTATGTGGGTTGCGTATATCATGTTCACCGTCCGCACTTGTGGGGGGAAGCCCTTCTGTCCTCTATTGTTCGGCGGCCGGGGCTCCTCCTTGTCATCGCTATGCAGCCCCTTGTCATTGTTTTCGGCATTTAACTTGCCTGCCTACTTGAACACCCAACAATCCCTGTTGGTGTGGTTGGCTGGTTTTTCGGGGGTGCCGTGTATCTGGCACAAGCGATCGAGTATTTGGTCCAAATTGGACGGGCCCGGAGTATTCCTTTTGAATGGCTTTTCCGTTGACCGGGTTCAGAGCCTATGAATCCGGCATTGACTGCTGTATCCTCAGCATTATCGCCGTTAATGCGGCGCTTGTGCTTATTGCGACGCGACCTGTCGTTGCTGTCCTTGGTATCTGAATTACCAGGGCTCTTGGTCATGTTGTTAGTATGAGCTAGCCAGCTGTCCTCTCCCACGCAAAAGCGGGTCATGAGTGTTGTGAGGGCTGCCATGGATTTCGGCTTTTCCTGTCCTAGGTGCCGGGCAAGCCACTCGTCGCGGATGTTATGTTTGAAGGCTGCAAGGGCGTCTATATCCGGACAGTCGGCGATTTGATTTTTCTTGGTTAGGAACCGTGTCCAGAATTGTCTGGCCGATTCCTCTGGTTGCTGAATTATGTGGCTTAGGTCATCGGCGTCTGGTGGTCGCACATAGGTGCCCTGGAAGTTGTCGAGGAATGCGGCTTCTAGGTCTTCCCAACAACCAATTGACTCCACTGGCAAGCTGTTAAGCCAATGCCGAGCTGGTCCTTTAAGCTTGAGTGGGAGGTATTTGATGGTGTGTAGATCATCGCCGCGGGCCATGTGGATATGAAGGAGGTAGTCCTCGATCCATACCGCAGGACCTGTTGTGCCATCGTACGTTTCGATGTTTACGGGTTTGAAACCCTCGGGGATTTGATGATTGAGGGAGTCCTGGATTAGGGGGTGTCCGGATGGCGAACTATCACCATTGGCCAGACTCCTAGACTATGAAGATACAAGATTGAAGACTCCGTCCCGTGTCCGGATGGGACTTTCCTTGGCGTGGAAGGCAAGCTTGGCGATACGGATATGTTGATGTCCTACCATTGTAACCGACTCTGTGTAACCCTAGTCCTCTCCGGTGTCTATATAAACTGGAGGGTTTTAGTCCGTAGGACGAACAACAATCATACCATAGGCTAGCTTCTAGGGTTTAGCCTCTTTGATCTCGTGGTAGATCTAGTCTTGTACTACCCATATCATCAATATTAATCAAGCAGGAGTAGGGTTTTACCTCCACCGAAAGGGCCCGAACCTGGGTAAAAACATCGTGTCCCTTGTCTCTGTTACCATCCGCCTAGACGCACATTTGGGACCCCCTACCGAGATCCGCTGGTTTTGACACCGACATTGGTGCTTTCATTGAGAGTTCCTCGTGTGCGTCACCTTTAGGCCCGATGGCTCCTTGATCATCAACAACGACGTGGTCGGTGAGACTTTTCTCCCGGACAGATCTTCAGATTCGGCGGCTTTGCACTAAGCGCCAACTCGCTTAGCCATCTGGAGCGAGATAAAGCTCGCCCGGCCATCAGGTCGATTTGGAAGTTTGAACTATCTGGTGGCGTCGCGGAGACTTGATCTTGACGGGTTGAGCCACAGCTAAGTGTGCCGCCTTCATCACGATGGGCATGATCTAGCTCTACTACCGGACAGTGCCCTGGAGGCCGCACAAGTGTCCGCTCCGACCCTTAGCTCGGAGCCGATCGCGCCGATCGAGGACGAGTGGCTGGACACCGCCTCGGGGGCTGCTACCTCTACGGTGATAGAGCCGAATACCAACCCTGTCCTTTGTGAAGCTCATGACTCCAAGGTGCCGGGATCCTCTCCGGACTCCGAACCTTCCACGCACCTGCCAAACGAATCCAATTGGGCGCCGATCATGGAGTTCACCGCTGCGGGCATCTTCAAAGGCTTTTCGCCCTTTGGCGACATCCTCGCTAAAGTGTCTCTCTTTATCGGAGAGCCTGGCGGATTATGGTCGGGGCGGTTGGGATGCAGACGGCGAAGAAATTCAAAGCCCACCCACCACCCACTTCAGTAGCCATCGTCGGCGACTTAACCGACATGCTAGACTTGACTCCGAAGACATTGGCGGTATGGAGGGCGATCACGAGAGACGACCAAGAACCAGCGCCTCTGAGGGCCTTTGGAAGGCCACCTCGTGATACGACATTTACATGGTGGACATCCCAAAGGATGGGAACGGCAATGGAACAACGGAGGACGACCCCTCCAAGAAACAGCCTAAGCGCTGGCGTCAGCGGCGCCGCTCTAAATCCCGCCACAGCAAAAATGGAGATTCCGGCACCAGAGACAATAACACCCCGGACAGTGCCGAAGACAACCCCCTCTAGCAGGATTCAACGCAGGAGGATGGAGAAGCCAACGCTCATGAGAGAGCGACAGACAGAGAGGTAGAGGACGATAATTATATGCCTCCCTCCGAAGACGAGGCAAGCCTCGATGACAACGAATTTGTCGTGCCTGAGGATCCCGTCGAACAAGAGCGTTTCAAGCGCAGGCTTATGGCCACGGCAAGTAGCCTGAAGAAAAAGCAGCAACAACTTAGAGCTGACCAAGAGTTGCTAGCCGACAGATGGACTGAAGTCCTTGCGGCCGAAGAGTATGAAATCGAACGCCCCTCCAAGAGTGAGGGAGTCCTGGACTAGGGGGTGTCCGGATAGCCGGACTATCATCATCGGCCGGACTCCAAGGCTATGAAGATACAAGATTGAAGACTTCGTCCCGTGTCCGGATGGGACTTTCCTTGGCATGGAAGGCAAGCTTGGCAATACGGATATGTAGATCTCCTACCATTGTAACCGACTCTGTGTAACCCTAGCCCTCTCTGGTGTCTATATAAACCAGAGGGTTTTAGTCCGTAGGATGAACAACCATTACAACAATCATACCATAGGCTAGCTTCTAGGGTTTAGCCTCCTTGATCTCGTGGTAGATCCACTCTTGTACTACCCATATCATCAATATTAATCAAGCGAGGAGTAGGGTTTTACCTCCATCGAGAGGGCCCGAACACAGGTAAAAACATCGTGTCCCTTGTCTCCTGTTACCATCCGCCTAGGCGCACAGATTCGGGACCCCCTACCGAGATCCGCGGTTTGACACCGACATTGGTGCTTTCATTGAGAGTTCCTCTGTGTCTTCAGCCGATAGGCTTGATGGCTCCTTCGATCATCAACAACGACGCATCCAAGGTGAGACTTTTCTCCCGGACAGATCTTACGTATTCGGCGGCTTTGCCTGCGGGCAATTAAGCAGCCATCTGGAGCAGATCGAAGCTTCGCCCGACCGTCAGTCGATTTGGAAATCTAAACTTCACGGTGACATCGCGGAGACTTGATCTTGACGGATTCGAGCCACACGACCGAGCGCGCCCGCCTTGTCATGATGGGCATGATTTAGCTCTGCTGCCGGACAGTGCCCTAGAGGCCGCACATGAGTCCGCTCCGACCCTTAGTTCAGAGCCGACCGCGCAGATCGAGGACGGGTGGCTAGACACCGCCTCGAGGGCTGCAACCTCTACGGCGATGGAGCCGAATACTGACCTTGTCCCTTGTAAAGCTCGTGACTCCGAGGTGCCGGACTCCTCGCCGGACTCCGAACCTCCTGCGCCCCTACCAAACGAATCCGTTTGGGCGCCGATCATGGAGTTCACAGCCGCGGACATCTTTCAGCACTCACCCTTTGGCGACATCCTGAATTCGCTAAAGTATCTCTCGTTATCAGGAGAGCCCTAGCCGGACTACCGTCAGGACGGTTGGGATGCGGACGACGAAGAAATTCAAAGCCCACCCACCACCCACTTTGTAGCCACTATCGACGATCTAACCGACATGCTAGATTACGACTCCGAAGACATCGACGGTATGGACGACGATGCCGGAGACGACCAAGAACCAGCGCCTACGGGGAACTGGAAGACCACCTAGTCATACGACATATAAATGGTGGACTTCCCAAAGGATGGGAACGGCGAGGATGCAGCGGAGGAAGGCTCCTCCAAGAAACAGCCCAAGTGCCGGCGTCAGCGGCGTCGCTCTAAGTCCCGCCACAGCAAGAATGGAGATTCCGGCACCGGAGATAATAACACCCCAGAGAGTGCCAAAGACAACCCCCTCCAGCAAGATTCAGCACAGGAGGACGGAGAAGCCAACCCTCACGAGAGAGCGGTAGACGAAGAGGTAGAGGATGATAATTACATGCCTCTCTCCGGAGACGAGGCAAGCCTCAACGACGACGAATTCAACGTGCCCGAGGATCCCGTCGAACAAGAGCGTTTTAAACGCAGGCTAATGTCCACGGCGAAAAGCCTAAAGAAAAATCAGCAACAGCTTTGAGCTGATCAAGACCTCTTTGGCCGACGGATGGACCAAGTCCTTGCGGCGAAGAGCATGAACTCGAGCGCCCCTCAAAAGCTACCCAAAACGCAAGTTGCTCCCCGATTAGAGGAGGAGGCATATAAACCTTCATCACCCAGCGCTGTCACGGCAGACCGACCACCTCGTGGCCGCGACAGAGAGGCCTCTAGGCCCTCCGCCAGAACCATACCCCGGCATCGCTCGAAAAGCACAAAGCCACGGGGGAACGCGCCGGACTTGCGAGACATATTGGAGGACAAGGCAAGACAATCAAGATCGATCTACGGATCACGTGGGTGCCCCACGATGCGCGACGACTACCGTCGCGCTGGATCTGGCTAACTCTGGCGGGCGAACACGATGACAAAGCTCGCTTGAGCTACGTCGTGATATTGCCCAATATAGAGGCGCCGCACACCCACTATGCTTCACAGATGAAGTAACGGATCATCAAATCCCTGAAGGGTTTAAACCCGTGAACATTGAATCCTACGATGGCACAACAGACCCTGCGGTTTGGATCGAAGACTATCTCCTTCATATCCACATGGCCCGGTGGCGATCTTCACGCCATCAAATATCTCCCTCAAGCTTAAAGGACCAGCTCGGCATTGGCTTAACAGCTTGCCGCCAGTCAATTGGGTGTTGGGAGGACACGGAAGCCGCATTCCTTGACAACTTCCGGGGCACATATATGCGACCACCGACGCCGATGACCTAAGCCACATAATTCAGCAGCGAGACGAATCGGCGAGACAGTTACGGACACGATTCTTAACAAAGAAAAATCAAATCATTGGTCGTCCGGATCAGAGAGGCCCTCGCAGCCTTCAAACATAACATCCGCGAAGAGTGGCTAGCCCGCACCTAGGGCAGGAAAAGCGAAATCCATGGCAGCCCTCACATAACTCATGACCCGCTTTTGTGCGGGAGAGGACAGCTAGCTAGCCATTGATAACAACCTCGGCAAAAATTCTGGCGGTCCGGATAACAAGGACGCAATGGCGGTCGCGTCATAGCAACAAAACAAGCGCCCGCGTTAACAGCGATAACACGAAGATCTGACGATTAACGCGGATTCAGGCTCCAAACCCGGTCGTGGAAAAAGCCATTTAAAAGAACTACTCGGGTCCGTCCAATTTGGACCGAATACTCGATTGCTCATGCGGATACGGCACCCAAAAGCCAGCCAATCACACCAACAGGATTGTTGGGTATTCAAGCGAGCATGCAAGTTAATCACGAAAACAATGACAAGGGGCTGCATAGCGATGGCGAGGAGGAGACCGGCCTCCGAACAATAGAGGACGAAGGTTTCCCCCACAAGTGCGGACGGTAAACATGATATCGCAACCCACATACCCAAGAGGGAGCGAAGCGTGCCCTTAGGGGCGTATATGCGATGGAGCTAATCGCCCGAAGTTCAATCCATGGTCCTCTTGCCCGATCAACGATCGAAGGACCACCCACCGATATCCGCCATGGTGGATTCGCGCGTGGTTTTAGACCCAATCGTCGATGGATTTCACCTCACGAGTCCCGATGGGCGGCGGCGACTTTGAACACGCTTTATCGAACACGGTCGCCAAGATGGGCATAGACCCCTCAAGGATTAAACCTACAAAGGCGACCTTCAAAGGCGTCATACCAGTGTAGAGTCCAATTATGCGAGCTCGATCCTGCTGAAGTGGTCTTTGGATCAAGGATAACTTCCAAAGCGAGGAGTTAATCTTGACATAGTCCCGTTCCACGGCGGCTATCACGCTCTGCTTTCAGACGGACGCGTTTGCAAAGTTCAACGCGGTGCCGCATTACGCATACCTCAAGCTCAAGATGCCAGGCCCTCGAGGAGTCATCACGGTCAACGGAAACACTTAACGCTCCCTCCGAACGGAGGAACACACAGCGGCTCTTGCGGCAGAAGTACAGAGCAGCCTCTTAAGGCAATTGTCGGTGTCAAAACCGGCGGATCTCGGGTAGGGGGGCCCGAACTATGCGTCTAGGCGGATGGTAACTGGAGACGAGGGACACAATGTTTTTACCCAGGTTCGGGCCCTCTCGATGGAGGTAAAACCCTACATCCTGCTTGATTAATATTGATGATATGGGTAGTACAAGAGTGGATCTACCACGAGATCAAGGAGGCTAAACCCTAGAAGCTAGCCTATGGTATGATTGTTGTAATGTATGTTGTCCTACGGACTAAAGCCCTCCGGTTTATATAGACACCGGAGGAGGCTAGGGTTACACAGAGTCGGTTACAATGGTAGGAGATCTACATATCCATATCTCCAAGCTTGCCTTCCACGCCAAGGAAAGTCCCATCCGGACACGGGACGGAGTCTTCAATCTTGTATCTTCGTAGTCTTGGAGTCCGGTGGATAATGATAGTCCGGCTGTCTGGACACCCCCTAGTCCAGGACTCCCTCAGTAGGCCCTGAACCAGGCTTCAATGATGATAAGTCCGGGGCGCATAATGTTCGGCATTGCAAGGCGGGTTCCTCCCTTGAATAATCCAGAGAAGATCATGAACACCAGGATAGTGTCCGGCTCTGCAAAATAAATTCCACATTCCATCGTAGAGAGAATAAAATGTACACCATTTCAATCTGCTGACGTATTATGCGGCGTGACATCACACCGCTACCAGGCTTTTACTTGAATCGTTTTTTACTATACCACCTCAGCATGTTTAGCGAAGCTGTTTCCTTGGCACGTCTTGTCGAAGCAGAGAGCGTGTTCCCCTTTTCCAGGATTCTCAACAATACGGACGTGGTTAACCCAACCGCGCCGTTGATGGTGGCGCTTGGGAGATAAACGAGTTTTACCAGGCCGGTGGGGGACGCATAGTTTTCGTCCGCCTATATATAAGGGATAAGGATTAACCTTCTCACCTACGCCTTCTTCCTCCTTTGCTTATCCGTCTCTACGCACTCAAGCTCCAACGCCCAAGTTCGCGCATCTCGCCTCGACCTTCTCCGAATATGTCCGGAGCGGGAGGCAAGTGGTGGGCCTCCACCGTTAAGGAGGAGCACATCACCAAGCTGCGCAGCGCCGGATACCTTTCTGGCGATATCGCGCATCGGCTGCCCGACGAGGGGCAGCTCATCCCTACCCCTGGGCCTCATGAGAGGGTCGTCTTCCTCCCCCACTTCCTCCGCGGACTGGGCTTTCCGCTCCATCCATTCGTCCGGGGGCTCATGTTCTACTACGACCTGCATTTCCACAATCTGGCGCCGAACTTCATCCTCAATATCTCGGCGTTTATCGTCGTGTGCGAGGCCTTCCTCTGCATCTGGCCCCACTTCGGCCTGTGGCTCAAGACCTTCAACATCAAGCCGAAGGTTGTGAAGAACGCATAAGCGGAATCTTGGGCGCCATGTTAGCTAAATTGCCCAACGTCCTTTGGCTCGAAGGGGCCTTTGTGGACTCCATCAAGGGGTGGCAATCGGGGTGGTTCTACATCACCGAGCCGCGCAAGCCCACATGGGCGGCGGCCCCCGCATTTAGATCTGGCATCCCCATGCAGCTCACCTCCTGGAAAGAGAAGGGCTTGCGGTGGGGCAATCCGATGGAGGTGGCGGGACTCGAGCACGCATCCGAGCCGGTGAGCAATAAGCTCGGGCTCGTCGGCGTGGTCAAGTCATGCTCATCGCCGGATTCTCCCATGCCAAACGGGCATTTAATGCATGGGAGTTCAATCCGGAACAGCACCAGGCGCCGGGCGGGCTTTGATATCGACATCTGAAGCGCTGGAGGTGTTGTTTAAGGGCGCCCGCCCCCCGCATCATGACGGAAGATCACGGATTCAGCTCGCAGTATCCAACTGACGAGGTAAGTGATTCAACCCCATTACGGGACACTTTATAGTAATCGAATTGACCATAGGAGGGTTTCATTCTGTCTCTTCCTTTGACAGGAATGGATGGAGAAGGCCAAGCTGCTTATCAGCTCGGCTCCCATGCCAGAAGACCCAGTGGACGCCCGTTTAGCAGGGCTGCTGGTTCCGGCACCGCACGTGGTGCCGGAGAAGAAGGCCAAGAAGGTGGCCGTGGGGACTCGAAAAGTTCCCATGTCGAGCGTCGACGACGACGGACTCCTCCCGAAGGCGAGGAGGAGTACTCTCTCCCGGAGGAGAGAAGAAGAGGAAGGCTTCCCCAATAGGGGAGGCGAAGGTCAAAGGGGAGAACTATCCCCGGACAGTTTCACCAACACCAGCGTTGGCGAGATGAGTGGCCTCCAAGGGCGGCGTCCGGCGAGATCGTAATATCCGGATCCTTGATATGCAATATATTTTATGTCGCGTAGTGTCCTTCTAACGCCGCGTTACAGCCGGTAGTCCGGCCGATGGCGATCTCCCGACTCATCGGCGGGTCGTTGGCCTCGTCGGATGTGAATTCACCGACGCCTCTACCGCGCCGATGAGGGCGCCGAGTGGGATCGAGAGGACCCATCGGAGGAGGCTCGGGCGCCGTCGGGCAACCTCCGGACTTTCGCCGGACTCTACATCGGAACCCGCGATGGTTCGAGTCCGGCAAGCGGCCCTTCGAAAGAAGGGCAAGACCGTGACACCGGCGCCTCCGTCCAACCGGGCGCGGATAACTTGTTGGGCGCTTAAAGGTGCTTCCATCGAGGAAGAACACCGCACTATCATGAGTGCGGTGATTCAAAAGTTCAGCTCGCCAAAAGCGGGCTGACCAAAGCTCGCATCAGCCTTTCAACGAGGCTTTGAGGTAAGAAGTTAAAATTATGTAATGTAATACCGCATAGACGGTAGCCCACGATGCTCGGTTCGGTGTTGGAAAGAAAAGCGGGCTGAGGATCTAACAAGATATCTTGTGAGGTTGCTAAAATATGTCAATATGGGTTTGCAGGCTCGCTGCTGCCTCTGCCGCGTGCGGCGGAGGTCGATGTCTTGAAGCAGGATCTCGGCGGTCGGCGAGAGCTCGCCATGCGAAGAGGCAGCTCGAGGACAAAGAAGGTGAGTAACACCACTTTGAATAGGTACCTTATAGAAAAGGATTTTGGTTGCAATAAAATTAACAAGGATAAAATTAACGAGGTGGCAGCCACGAAGGATCTTTGTGTCATGGTGAGCGCAGTCTTGACATGGAGCAGGCAGAGCGAGAAAAGCAGGAGGCGGGTGGCGGAAGTTCGGCAAGAGCTCCATGCTCTCATGGAAAAGCATGAGAGTTTGGGCGTGACTCAAGACTTGAGAGTCCGAGCTTGCCTCGTCTCTCCAGCATAAGTCCGCCAAGGCCGAGGCCCATAAGGCCCTTCAGAGGTTGAGGATATAAAGAAGATAGCGGCGGTAAGGCATTTTTCATGCAAAGTAGGCATGTTAATGTAAACTACGATACTTACCCGCGTTCGGAGCTCTCGAGGCGTTTGCGGATCTGCCGCGTGGTCGTCGATGCGCTATTCTATCGTGGCGAGGAGGGAGCTCGGCGGAGAAGGTCTTCGGTCTCGATCTGGCTGAGGCCGGCCTTCGGTGCCCCCAAGCGACCAGGTGAAGCAATGGTCGAACTCCTAAAATGGTGAGGAGGCCATGAAGGGCCTTATAGTCCGGTTGTGGCTCGGACGGGACATGCACAGGCTACTTGGCCTTGTCTTGGCGGCTGGTGGATCGTGCCCACAGGTGGAGGTTATCAAGCGCTCCGCTTTGTATTGAAGGTGCTCGTCGGGCCCTTGCCCGCACGAAGGTGCAATGGGGCAGGTTGGATGCGGAAGCTTCTCACGGACCCACCGCCACGGGCAAGGAGTATCGCACGCCGGAATGTATTATAAAACTGTCTGAAGGGAGCCCGCAATATGCGGATGAGTGCCCCGAAATGTAATCTTTGAGTGAATTTGCTATGTATTATCACTGCGCTGAAACTTTGTTCATGTCGCGTTAAGCAACTTGTTTAATTTAAAATATTACCTTCATGCGGCCGTTTATAAGATCGAGAGATGGCAAGTCGTTGGCTTCAGCCCCCAAGCCACGAAAGTTTGGGGTGTTCGGGATAAACTTGAGCACTCTTGTTCCCATTTTGGGTCCATCTAGGGGCGCTCAACACAACGAACAAGGCAACCAGACTTATAGTGCTTGAACACTCTCCTTAGCCATAGAATTCTATAATTTTAAATTTGGTGAAGCCCCTGGTATTCGGAAGACCGAATGCAGAGCGCTATCCCTTAAATCGGACATTGTCCGAACTTCATTCGAAGCAGCGTGAGTCTTTAAGGACCCGAAAAACCTCTCGAACAGCGACCGGTCTCTCGCCTTATCATGCCGTCAGTTTTAGCTTTCTCCAGGCGCCGCTCGCCTGCTCAACCGGGCGCAATCGCAGTGGTTCTCCCGTCACCACCTTAGCCGATGAGCGGAATGTAAGGCACCAAAGCGTGGGGCAGGCAAACCCAACTATTGACCCAAGACATGATTGAGCCGATTCATATAATGCTATAAGTTCGGGGTGCCGCACTTATGAAAGTGTTCGGACTTTATCACACCATAATTTGGGAAACAGAAGCCCCTGGCGAATTCGGCGGTACCAAAATATACGGGTGCAAGATGTCATGAATGAACATATATATATAAAAGGTAATGCAATTGCAAACGAAAAGGTGCTGCATTATGTATGAAAGAAAGTCTGCTAAGAGAGCGGACTGATACAAATAGTGCGGTAGGCAAGGGATTTGGACTAAGTAAACGTGTCCCCCTCCAGGGGTGAGCTGTGGACTTGGTGTATATAATTTAATTTAATGCTCGTAATTGAGACCACCGAGTGTTAAATGCAGCCTTCTTAGTCCCATTGTTGCATCATGAGTTCGGCGGAGTTACGCGCGGACGAACTTCTGGATAGCGAGTCTGTGTGAAAAAAGAAGGAAAAATAAAAAAAATGAAAGGGCGCCTTGCGAGCCCCGGTGTGTCGAACCGCACTCTGGGTCCGTTCTTGATCGTGCCCTTCCCTGTGCCCATGGTATCTCCAAAGCGTAATGATGTACGCGAGTGTTATTCTTGCGATCATGCGCGGGCGAGGTTGGCCGCATTACTCTGGCGATGCTCTGATTCGCCAGTGGTCTTGGTTGGCCTTGCTCGGGCGTGCTTTGCAGTATCCGGTCTTTTAACGGCGGACTCGAGAATGCCTTAAAAGGCTGCTCAGTACTTACGCGAGAGCATTGTATGTTCCTCCGTTCGGAGGGCGTTCCGTATTTCCATTGACCGTGATGACTCGGGAGGGCTGGCATCTTGAGCTTTAGGTATGCATAATGCGGCACGCGTTGAATTTTACAAGCGCGTTCGTCCGGCGAGCGTGATAGCCGCTGCAAGCGGGACTATGTCGAAGATTAACTCTTCGCTCGGAAATTATCAGGGATCCAAGACCACTTCGGTGTGGTGAGCTTATGCAGTTGGCTTCCACTCTGGTATTGCACCTGTAAAGGTTGTATTTGTAGGTTTAATCCTTGAGGGTATATGCCCATTTGCGCCTTGTATCACGATAAAGCAGGTTCAGCTACTACCGCCGTCCATCGGGACTCTCGTGAGTGAAATCCATCGGCGATTGGGTCTAAAACCAATGCGGCGAATCCGCCATAGCGTATGCTGGTCGGATGGTCTCTTGATCGAAAGTGATCGGACAAGAGGACCATGGATTGAACTTGAGCGACAGCTCCATCACATAGGCGTCCCTTAGTGCGCGTTTCCTCTCCCTCTTGGGTATATGGGTCGCGTAAATCATGTTCACCGTCCGCACTTGTGGGGAAAACCCTTCATCCTCTATTGTTTGGCGGTCGGGTCTCTTCCTCGTCGTCGTTGTTTAGCCCCTTGTCATTGTTTTCGCAATTAACTTGCGGCCTGCTTGAACACCAGCAATCTCTATTGGTGTGATTAGGCTGGCTTTTCAGAGGTGCCATGTATCTGGCATAAGCGGTCGAGTATTCGGTCCAAATTGGACGGACCCGGAGTGGTTCTTTTGAATGGCTTTCTTCCGCTGACCGGGTTTAGAGCCTCGGAATCCAGCGTTGACTGCTGTATCCTCCTTATAAATCGCCGTTAATGCGGCGTTTGTTTTGTTTCGGCGTGACTGCCGTTGTTGTCCTTAGTATCGGACTGCCGAATTTTTACGGAGATTGTTGCGTGAGCTAGCCAGCTGTCCTCTCCAGCATAAGCGGGTCATTAACAATGTGAGGGCTGCCATGGATTTGGCTTTTCTGTCCCGGTGCGGGCTAGCCATTCGTCCCGGATGTTATGTTTGAAGGCTGCAAGGGCCTCTGCATCCAGGACGGTCAGCGATTTGGTTTTCTTTGTCAAGAACCATGTCGAGAATTGTCCGGGCGATTCGTTTAAGCTGCTGAATAATGTGGCTTAGGTCATCGGCGTCGGTGGTCGCACATATGTGCCCAGGAAGTTGTCGAGAATGCGGCTTCCGGTCTTCCAACGCAATTGACTCTGCGGGCAAGCTGTTTAGCCAATGCCGAGCTGGTCCTTTAAGCTTGTGGGAGATACTTGATGGCATGGAGATCGTCGCGCGGGCCATGTGTATGTGGAGAAGATAATCTTCGATCCAAACCGCGGGGTCTGTTGTGCCATCGTAAGATTCGATGTTTACGGGTTTAAACCCTTCGGGGAATTGATGATCTATTACTTTGTCAGTGAAGCATAGCGGGTGTGCGGTGCCTCTGTATTGAGCAATATCGCGACGCAGCTCGAGAGAGCGCTGTCTGCTGTGTTCGGCCCGGCCGGGGTTATTGTATCCGGCGTGGCGGTATTCGTCATGGGTCGTGGGGCATACGTGATCCGTAGATGGATCTGGATTGCCTTGCTTTGTCCTCAATATATCTCGCAAGTCCGTGCGTTCCCTCTTGGCCGTACTTTTGGAGCGATCTTAGAGTGCGGTCTTGGCTGGGGCACTGGATGCCTCTTATCACGACCACGGGGTGGTCGGTCGACCATATCGTCTTGGCTGGTGATGGAGGTATGTATGCTTCCTCCTCTAATCGGGGGAGCAGCTTGCGTCTTGGGTAACTTTTGGAGCGGCGTTTGAGTTTATACTCTTCGTCCGCGAGGACTTCGGTCCATCGATCAGCCAGCAGGTCCTGATCAGCTTGAAGCTGTTGCTGCTTTTTCTTTAGGCTATTTGCTATTGCGATAAGCCTGCGTTTAAAACGCTCTTGTTCGACGGGGTCCTCAGGTACGACGAATTCGTCATCGTTGAGGCTTGCTTCGTCTTCGGAGGGAGGCATATAGTTATGATCCTCGACCTCTTCGTCTGCCGCCCTCTCGTGAGGGCTTGCTTACATCCTCTGCGGCCGAGTCTTCTTTGGAGGGATTGTCTTCGACACTCTCGGAGTATTATTGTCTCTGTGCGGAATCTCCATTCTTCTTTGTGGCGGGATTTAGAGCGGCGCCCGGCGCCGGGCGTTTGGGCTGCTTCTTTAAAGAGTCTGCCTCGCTACTTCTTCGCCGTCCCGTCTTTTGGGGTGTCCACCATATATATGTCGTATGATGAGGTGGTCTTCCGATGCCTGTAGGCGCTGGTTCTGTTAAATCTCCGACATAAATCGTCCATAAGCGTCGATGTCGTCGAGTCGTAGTCTAGCATGTCGGTTAGATCATCGGCGGTGGCTACAAAGTGGGTGGTGGGTGGGCTCTGAATTTCTTCGTCGTCCGTAGCCCAACCATCACGCCATAGTCCGGCCAGGACTCTCGATAACGAAATGCTTTAGTGAATTCAGGATATCGCCAAAAGCGAGTATTGGAAGATGTCCGTGGCGGTGAATTCCATAACGGCGCCCAATCCGGATCGATTGGTAGAGGCGCGGGAGGTTGAGTCCGGCAAGGAGTCGGCGCCTCGGAATCACGAATTCGCGAGGACAAGATTAGTGTTCGGCTCCATCGCGCGGATGTTGAAGCCCCGGTGGCGTCTATCCACCGCCCTTGATCGGGCGATCAGCTCCGGACTAATGGCGAAGCGGATCGTGTCACGCCACCAAGGCACTGTCGGTGGCGAGCTAGATCATGCCCGTCGTCCTGCGGCGGCGGCGCTGCTACGTGGCTCGAGTCCGTCGAAGATCAAGTCTCCGCGGACATCGGCCGTGAAGTTTAGACTTCGAATCGACTGACGGCCGGGGCGTAGCTTCGATCTGCTCCGGATGGCCGCGAATTAGCCCACAATGCGAAGCCACGAATCTGAAGATCTGTCCGGGAGAAAAGTCTCACCACGGACAGCGTTGTTGGTTGAAGATGCCATCAAGCCTATCGGTGGCGACACGGAGGAACTCTCAATGAAAGCACCAATGTCGGTGTCAAAACCGGCGAGATCTCGGGTAGGGGGTCCCGAACTGTGCGTCTAGGCGGATGGTAACGAGGCGAGGACACAATGTTTTTACCTGAGTTGGGCCCTCTCGATGGAGGTAAAACCTCGTCCCGCTTGATTAATATTGATGATATGGATAGTACAAGAGTGGATCTACCACGAGATCAAGGAGGCTAAACCTAGAAGCTAGCCTATGGTATGATTGTTGTAATGTATGTTGTCCCTACGGACTAAATCCCTCCGGTTTATATAGACACCGGAGGAGGCTAGGGTTACACAGAGTCGGTTACAATGGTAGGAGATCTACATATCCGTATTGCCAAGCTTGCCTTCCACGCCAAGGAAAGTCCCATCCAGACACAGGACGGAGTTTTCAATCTTGTATCTTCGTAGTCTTGGAGTCCGGCGGATAATGATAGTCCGGCTGTCCGGACACCCCCTAGTCCAGGACTCCCTCAGCAATTTTTGAGTCCGGCTGTTAAGCGACCGGACACGATCAAACGTGCCTGGAGTAACCTACAACAAGACCACAGCACGTTCGAGCATCGCAGCGTAACAATGCGGCTAACCCCAGCCCCTGGCAAATTGCAAGACTGGTCCTTCACGTACATCATTACACTCTGGAGATACCATGGGCACAGGGGGAGGGGCACAGCCACCACAGGCCCAGAATGCGGCTTAACCGCACCAGGGGCTCCCAAGTGTGTGGCTCTTTTTATTTTTCCTTTTTTTTACGCATAGGACTCCGTTCACCAGAGGCCCTGTCCGGTAGTAGACCTGCCGAACACATGATGCAACAGCCAGGGGAGAAGAAGGGCTACGGTGAGTATCCAGGTGGTCTCCATTACGAGCATTAACTCCGTTTTCATACACCATTCCGCAGCCTACCCCTGGAGGGGGACATGTTTAATAGTCTTACCCCTTGCTTACCGCACTATTTGTGTCGTTCTGCATTCATCACAGAATTCCTTGAATAAACAATGCATCGCTTTTCGCTTATAATTGCATTTCTTTCTTATATATATGTTCATTTACGACATCTTACATCCGTACACTTTGGTTCGGCCGAATACACCAGGGGCTTAAGTTCCCCGCATTTTGGTGTGATAAGTCGAACACTTTCACAAGTCTTGGCACCCGAACTTATAGCATTATATGCATCGGCTCGAATCATGTCTTGGGTCAATAGTTGGGTTTGCGGCTCCCATGTTTTGGTACCTTATGTTCCGTTTTATCGGCTAAGGTAGCATGGCGAAATCCTGCGATTGCGCCCGGTTGAGCTGGGCGGCGCCTCGATGGAAAGCTAAACCGACCGCCATGATAAGGCGAGAGCTGGTCGCTGTTCGAGAGGTTTTTTCGAGTCCCTAAAGACTTATGCCGCTTAGAGCGAGGAACCGGCTTCGTCCGGCCCAGGCGTGGATAGCGCCCCGAACTCGGTCTTCCGAACACTAGGGGCTTCGCCGAAATTTAAAATTATAGAATTCTATGGCTAAGTGTGAGTGTTCAAGCATTATAAGTCCGGTTGCCTCGTTCGTTGTGTTGAGCGCCTCCCTAGATGGACCCAAACATGGGAACAAGAGTGCTCAAGTTTATGCCGAACACCCTAGCACTCGTGGCATGGGGGCTGAAGCCAACGACTTGCCATCTCTCAGATTTGATAAACGGCCGCACAGAAGGTAATATTTTAAATTAATAAGCGTTGCTTAGCGCATATGAACAAAGTTTTTAGCGCACAGGATAACACATTGCGAGTCTACTCAAATATTACATCTTTGGAGTACTCACCCGCGATCATGCGGGCACCCTTGAGGACACTTTTATAGTACATTTCGGGCGTGCGATACTCCTTGCCCGCCGGCGGCGCGTCCGTCAGAAGCTTCTCAGCGTCCAGCCTGCCCCAGTGCACTTTTGCACGGGCAAGGCCAACAGGCACCTTCAATGCAAGTAGAGTGCTTGGCGACTTCCACCGGGACACGCATCCACCGGCCGCCACACCAGGCCGAAGTAGCTCCTGGCATGGCCTCCTTGGGCCACAAACGAACTATGAGGCCCTTCATGGCCTGTTCGGCTACCTTGTGGAGCTCGACCAGCTGCTTCACTGGTCGCTAAGGGCACCGGATGTCCGCCTCGACATCTTGAGACGAAGACCTTCTCGTCGAGCTCCCCTCCTCGGCCCGGTAGAAAGCGGCAACATTGGACACGCTGCAAGGCAGATCTGCAAACGCTCCTGTAGAGCTTCGAATTCTGGTAAGTAACAGGTAATTCACATTCACATGCTTGCTTTGCATGAAAAATGCCTTACCCGCCGCTATTTTCTTCACCGCCTCAATTTCCTGGAGGGCCTTGTGGGCTTCGGCCTTAGCGGCTTTGGCACTCTCAAGAGCCGATGCAAGCTCGGACTCTCGAGTCTTCAAGTCGCACTCCAAACTCTCATGCTTTTCCACGAGAGCTTGGAGCTCTTGCTGCACCTCCGCCACCCGTGCCTCATGCTTCTCTCGCTCGGCTCTTTCCGCGGCTGTGTCGCTTTCGGCCGCGGACACGGCCTCCTTTAGTGTCGCCACCTCGTTCGTGGCCCCTGGAGTACCCACGCTATCCTTGTTATTTCTCTTGCAACCAAAATCCTTTTCTGTAAGGTACAAATTTAATATGGTGTTACTCACCTTCCTTGTCCTCGAGTTGCTTCTTGGCACGGCCGAGCTCACTCTCGGACCGCTCGAGGTTCTGCTTCAAAGCGTCGACCTCCATGATCGGTCTTGGCAGAGGTCAGCAGCGCAGCCTCAATCCCATATTGACATATTTTTAGACCTCCCGCGTATATATTTTTAGATCCTCATCCGACTTTTCTTTCCAACACCGAACCGAGCATTAGGGCTCTTGTCTATGTGGTATTATATTACATATTTTAAATTTCTTACCTCAAAGCTTTGTTAGAAGGCTCTGCAGGCTTCGTCGGCCCGCTCTTGGCGGTGAGCCTTGAATCACCGCACTCATGATAGTGCGGTGTTCTTCCTCGATGGAAGCGCCGTTGAGCGCCTCCAACAAGTTATCCGGCGCCTCCGGTTGGACGGAGGCCATCGGTGTCACAGTCTTGCCCATCTTACGAAGGGGCCGCCTGCCGGACTCCGGAACCACTGCAGGTTCCGGTGCGGAGTCCGGTGCGACGTCCGGGAGGTTGCCCTGAGGCACCTCCGGAGCCTCCCCCTCCTGGAGGGTCCCCTCCTGGGATCCCACCTCGGCGTCATCAACATCACAAGGGGTGGAGGCGGTCGGAAGGGAATCCATATCCGACGTAGCCAAGGACCCGCTCGACGAAGCGGGAAGATCATCCTTGGCCGGACTACAGGTTGTATGCGGCATTAGAAGGACACCACGTGGCAAAAAGAGAAATTGTATTTCATCCAGGAATTCAGACACTTACGATCTTGCCAGGGGCTTGGGGGCCACTCCTCGTCGCCGTCGTCGGCGTTGGCGGAGCAGTCCGGAGGAAGGGTCCGTCCTTTCTTGGACCCTTTGGCCGCCTTCGTTGGGGAGGCCTTCCTCTTCTTCTCTCCCCCCGCTGGGGGAGAGGCCTTCCTCTTCTTCTCTCCCCCCGCCGGGGGAGGATTCCACCTCGGAGTCATCGGACGATGAGTCCGATACCACCTGGCGCCGGGAACTCCTTCGGGTTCCCGTGGCCTTCTTCTTGGCCTTCTTCTCCGGCACCACGTAAAGTGCCAGGACCAGTAGCCCCATCAAACGGGTGTCCGCTGGGTCTTCTAGAAGGGGAACCGGACAGTTAACCTGTCCTAACGTCTTCTGCTAGTCCTGTTAAAGGCATTGGGAGTTTTAGATCCCACATAGAGTCAAACTATGAAAGAAATGAGTGTCCCATAAAGGATGACATAGCTTACCTCGCCGGCCGGGCGTTGCGTGTTGAATCCGCGATCTTCAGTTGCGAATGCGGGGGCTTCTCCGCCCTTGAACAGCACCCTCCGTGCAGCTTCAGCGTTGTGTCAAGAGCCCACTCGAGGTCCGTGTCTTGTGCGGATCAAACTCCCACAGATTGAAGGCCCGTTCTTGGCGGGGAGAATCCGTGGGCGAGCATGACACGGATCACGTTGACAAGCTTAAGCTTCTTGTTCACGAGTGCAGAGCGGGGCTGAGTCGAGTCGGCTCCTCCGAACTACCCCATAGCAAGCCCTTCTCTTTCCGGAGGTGAGCTGCATGGCGGTACCAGATCTAAACTTCGGGGCGCTGCCCATTTAGGGTCACGCTGGTGGGTGATGTAGAACCACCCGATTGCCACCTGTGATGGACTCCGAAGGCGCCCTCGAGCCGGTGGCGTTGGGCATTTGCCCACCATGGCGCCTCCGCGCTCCGCTTGACGCCCTTCACCACCTTCGCTTGACATTGAAGGTCTTTAGCCACAAGCGAAGTGAGGCTGGATCAGAGGAAGGCCTCGCTTGCGACGATAAACGCCGAGATGTTGAGGATGAAGTTTGGCGCCAGGATCGTGGAAGTCGGGCCGTAGTAGTACGTGAGCCCCTGGACGAAGGGGTGAAGTGGGAAGCCCAGTCCGCGGAGGAAGTGGGGAAGAAATCTGACCCTCTCATGGGGCACAGGGGTGGGGATGAGCTGCCCCTCGTCAGGCGGCCGGTCTGCGATGTCGCCGGGCAGGTATCCGCGCGCGCAAAGCATCTCTATGTGCCCTCCGTAGCGGAGGAGGCCATCCACTTGCCTCCCGCTTCGGACATGGCTGGAGAAGGTTGAGGCGAGATGTGCGGACTTGGGCGTTAGAGCTCGAGTGCGCGGAGATGGATAAGCAAAGGAGGAAGAAGGCGTAGGTAAAAAAGGTGGATCCTTATACCCTTATATATGGGCGAACGAAGACTATGCATCCCCACCGAACTGGTAAAACTCGCTTATCTCCCAAGCACCGCAATCAATGGCGCGGTTGGGTTACCCACGTCCGTATTGATGGGAATCCCGGATTAAGGAGAACATGATCTCTGCTTCGACAAGACGTGCCAAGGAAACCGCTTCGCTAAACGCGCTGAGGTGGTATAATAAAAACATATCAAGTAAAGGCTTGGTAGTGGTGTGATGTCACGCCACAAAATACGTCAGCAGATTGAACTTGTGTACATATTATTCTCTCTACGGTGGTATGTGGAATTTATTTTACAGAGCCGGACACTATCCTGGTGTTCACAACTTCTATGAATTATTCGGAGGAGGAACCCGCCTTGCACTGCCGAAGACAATATGCGCGCCCGACTAAATCGTCATTGAAGCTTTGGTTAGAGGGCTCTTGAGGAGTCTGGACTAGGGGGTGTCGAGATAGCGGACTATCATCATCGGCGGACTCCAAGACTATGAAGATACAAGATTGAAGACTTCGTCCTGTGTCCGGATGGGACTTTCCTTGGCATGGAAGGCAAGCTTGGCAATACGGATATGTAGATCTCCTACCATTGTAACCGACTTTGTGTAACCCTAGCCCTCTCCGATGTCTATATAAATCGGAGGGTTTTAGTCCGTAGGACGAACAACCATTACAAAAAATCATACCATAGGCTAGCTTCTAGGGTTTAGCCTCCTTGATCTCGTGGTAGGTCCACTCTTGTACTACCCATATCATCAATATTAATCAAGCAGGAGTAGGGTTTTACCTCCATCGAGAGGGCCCCGAACCTGGGTAAAAACATTGTGTCCCTTGTCTCCTGTTACCATCCGCCTAGACGCACAGTTCGGGACCCCCTACCCGAGATCCACCGGTTTTGACACCGACAAAGAGCTACCCAAAACGTAGGCTGCTACCCCGATTAGAGGAGGAAGCACCTAAACCTACATCACCAGCTGTCACATCCCTAGTTCTGGTATGACCTAGACTAGCTAGTCATTTGTGCATCATGTTTAAATTCCATTTAAATTTGAAATGGGGATTTGTAAAACCCTCAGAATCATTTTTGAAATGACCCAAATAAAAATTTCTCCAAAAGGGTCCAAGAAAATGCTCATGTTGCTCTCTGAAAATATTGGACAGAGATAAAAATCAATCCAATATTTTTAAGAGCTCTTAAGTATTTATTTTGGGCATTTGGAATTAATGCATAAATATTTGCATTGGAAATATATTAGTTATATATATTAGTATATGTCCAAAAATTATGCCAGTTGTTGAGGAGCTCTGGAATAATGCCACTAGCCCCTACAAAAATTGGCATAAGAAAATAAAATGGTTTAGTATTTTATTTAAACCAAACAAATGTCAGAAAATAGAAAACAGAAATAAACGGAAAAACTTACAGCGCTTACCTCCCTGTGCAGCCCAGCAGCCAGCCAGCCCGGCCCAGCCCACCTGGCGCCCTCCTCTGTCGTCTTCGTCCTCGACAGGGAGATGGGCGCGTGCCCGACGCGCGCGCTCCGCCGCGCCACGCCACCTCCCTCTCTGCCTGCCTGCCCTCTCCCCTCCTCGTCTGGACGCCCCGGAGACACCACGCAGCCACCCCGACCTCTCTCGCACTCTCCCTCGCCCTCGTCCTCTCCTCTGTCACCCTCTCTCTCTCGTGTCCGAACGCGCCGGTCGCCGCCGTTCGCCGAAGCCGTAGCCACCAACCACCCCTCGCCTCTCCGACACGCGCAGGAGCTCCGTCTCCTCGCCCTGAAGCTCTCCACCGAGCCACGCAAGCCGGAGCGCCCTATGGAGCCGCCGTCGCCTTCGTCTTCCTCCTCGGACGCCGCCGACCGCCGACTCCGATTCGCCGTCTTCAGCGCCTTCTCGAGCCCACTGGCCTGCTCAGCAACTCCGCGGTGAGCTCCGCCACCGTTCCCCTCTCTCTGCGTAGCCGCCCGCACGCCGTAGCCTTCTCCCCACCACGGCCGTAGCACCTCGCCGCCGTCCTTGTCGCCGCCGTCGTGCTAGTTGCCGTAGCTCACGCCCGAGCACGCCAACGTGCTCAGCTGCCTCCCAGCAAGCCAATGCCGCTGCCCGCAGCCCCTGCCGTGCACCACAGCTCTACGCGCGCACTTGAGCCGAGCTCCGGCCGCCGCCGCGAGCTCCGCCCCGGCGAGCTCCGGCACCCCCGCGGCTTCCCTCCTGCTCCACTGGATGCGCGAGAGCACGGGGTATGCCCCGGTGCTCTCAAACGCCGCCCCGTGGCCCCCAACACGGACTCCGCCGTGTTCTGTGGTCGCCGGTGACGACCTCGCCGGCCGTGCTCCGGCGGGTGCCGACGTGGCGCGTCATTAGGACTAAACCCCCCCTAATTAGCCACCCCATCGCCATCGACACGCGGGCCCCACAATAGGGTCAAATCTCGTCGACACCGGATTAACTTCCGAGCTAACGATAAGCCAATGACATGTGGGACCCGGTCGTCAGGTTTGACCTGGTCAAGACCGTTGACCTGCTGGACGCAAGCATGACGCGAAGGTCTTGGCGCAATTAACTATTTTCTAGAATTAAAATAAATCAGAAATTCCAGAAAATGATTTAAACTTCAAAAATTCATAGAAATTCAACCGTAGCTCAGATTGAAATAATTTATATATGAAAAATTATCAGAAAAATGCAATCTTTCCATCTGTACTAGTTTTATGCATGACAAACCAACTTATACATGCTGAATATGAGGAAACACATTATGGCATATTAAGAGACTTAAATTAGAATTGCATTTGAGCTTAGGGTTCAAATGGACTTCAAGCCAAATGAATACTAGTTGCATTAGCTCAAACAGCATCACATCTTCATGCCATGTTCATGCATCATATTGTTGCATATGCTTAGAGTTGTGTCAGGTCTGGTTCATTGGTAATGAATTGGAGTGTTACGATATGTTCTGATGCTGAGAGTGAACGTGTGAACACGATTTGGTAAAGGTAGCGGTGAGAGGCCATGTAGGAGTACATGGTGGGTTGTCTCCTTTGGAACCGTCCTTAAACCTTGAGTTCTATGTATGTTGTCCAATGACTCGATACTACCACACATTGGGATCCTTAATTGACTCTCTCGACTTATTAACCAACTTGGTCTTTGTCCGAGTCGCAACTAGTTTACGGTGTTTGTAGGTAGTGCTATTTTTCTACCAAGTGGCACCCGGCAGAGGTGGGCTTAGGACAGACTAGGCACACGTGGCTGGTGTACCGAGTGGCACCGGATGGTGGGCTCGGGAACCCTGCACACATCGTTTGGGGCCGTGGCGACACCCGGCGGATCTCCTTGCGGATGAAACCGAATAGGCGATAAACACAGGCTAGAGTCTTGTGTGGTTAGTCGGTCGTGGCCGACTCCTCGCCAAAGCTTCCGCTTGAAGGTTGCCGAGATACACGACGTGTACATGGTGGTAAGTGGCGAGGCGTGTGTGAAGAAGTACACCCTGCAGGGTTAACATGATCTATTGAATAGCGGGTCATGGATATGGACTTCTTGGATGCTTACATGGTACATAGATAACTTGAAGTGGATACAATAAAATGCTCAAGAAAAGTGTGAGTACTATGGATGGCCTTCTCGTGGGAGGCGGGATGAATCCATAGTAGTGTATTGTGTGGTGATTAGTGGACTCGTGTGCCCATATCACCTCAAAGAAGTTCTCGTAGTCGTAGAACAGGATAGCCACGAGTCAAAGCTGGCTTGTTTGCAACTAAACCCCACATTACCCTCTTGATACAAATGCATGTATGATAGGATCGATGTAAGTCTTCTTGAGTACCTTTGTACTCATGGTGCTCTATTTATGTTTTTGCAGCGGAGACTTGGTCTTACTAGTGTTCTCGTGGACTTTGACGAGTAGCTTGTACCTCAGCTCGATCTTGATCGGATGGTGTAGATAGTCGAGCTCTTGACCTTTTTCATTTGTAGATGTCGTACCCGGACATGTAATGCTTCCGCTTGTTGCTTGTATGCTCTGTATGATGGGTCCTGTGACCCTGTTTGCAATAAATGCTATGATGGCTCTTGAGCCTTTATCTATATGAGTTGTTGAGTTATCTTTGTGATGCCATGTTGTACAGCACATACTTGCATGTTATGCGTCGTGTAATGTGTATTGCTATGTGTGGGATCGACTATCTAGTTGTTTATTCTTAGTAGCCTCTCTTACGGAAATGTCTCCTAGTGCTTCCTTTGAGCCATGGTAGCTTGCTCTTGCTCCAGAACACTTAGGTTGGCGGCATGTGTCCTTCTTCGTTCTGTATCTGTCCCTTCGGGAAATGTCACGCGATGAATACCGAGTCTGTTAGCCCTTCACAGCCCGGTTCACCGAGTCTGTTAGCCAGTGCTACAGCCCGATTCACTTTCGATGGCCGACACGTTCGTTCTTTGGGTCATGTATGCTGTCCTCGTAAGTTAGTGCCACTTTGGGTTTACGACTAGCCATGTCAGCCGGGCTCCTTATCATATGGATGCTAGCGACACTATCATATCGTGTGCCAAAAAAAGCTAAGCGGTCCCGCAAAGGTAAGGCGACACCGTGGGGATACCGTCGCGTGAGGCCGCAAAGTGATATGAGGTGTTACATGCTAGATCGATGTGGCATTGAGTCGGGTCTGACAGTTTTGGTATCGAGCTTTGTTGCTGTAGGATTACCAAGCCAAACTGGTGAAGTTGAGTCTAGAAATTCTTTAGTTATATAAGGGAATTGATTGTGGGAAGGAACGTAAGGCTCTTTTTACTCCTTATACCTCATGGCCTTCTGATCTGAGTCATCCTATCTTTCCTACGGGGTTAAGGAACTAGGCTATCTCTTCCGTCTATTAGGATCACGTGTTACTACTCCGTAGTCCCTTAGGATTGGTTGATCAGAGTCATATTCCAATTTTCGAGTACTTCCGGTGTAGTCTATTTAGTATGATCTCAGAACCTTCAGTGATGATGTTGAATATGTTACTACCCCATTTTTGGCAGGATGTCTCATTCTCAGCATTTCTTGCCGTTATCTTTGCGGAATTGCCCTAGGAGTTCGAGAGATACTAATTTCCTTGTCCTACATTCTATAGCCTATAGTTGATGCTGATTCCGTCCTTGGTTTCGTTTCTCAGGATGTCATCAGCTAAGCGAAGTTCTGTTGCTTGTAGTCAGAACCACGGAGATGGTAGGGATGAGGATCCTCCCGACCAGCCTTCGTTGGCAGAGTTCATGCTTGAGATGGAGAGAAACAAGCGTAGGTCTAACCGCTTGTTGGCACGTATCGAGGAGAACACCGCACATCAGTTCAAAGGATCTGTGACCATTCACGACTTCATTCGCTTGCACCCACCCACCTTTCATCATTCTATTGAGCCACTCGATGCAGATGACTGGCTCCGTAGCATCACTCATAAGTTGCGTTCTGCGAATGTAGCTGAAGATGACAAGGTCACCTATGCCACATACCACTTGGAAGGTCCTGCTAGTCTTTGGTGGCAGAACTATGAGGCTATGCTTCCAGCTGGCCAGATTCCTACCTGGAGGGTTTTCACTGAGGCTTTTCGTGAGCATCACATTCCTTAGGCCCTCATCGATCGCAAGAGAGAAGAGTTCTATAGTTTCACCCAGAGTAAGATGGCTGTTGATGCTTACAGCAGAGAGTTTGAGAACCTCGCCCGTTATGCCACAGAAGAAGTGTCCACGGACGCCAAGAAGCAGGCTAGGTTCCGGAAGGGTCTCAACCCCAAGTTGCGTCGTGATCTCCACTTGCATCATTGTGATACATTCCAAGCTCTTGTGAACAAGGCCATCAATGCAGAGACAGCTCAGCTCACTTACGAGGAGTCTCGTAAGCACACCCGTGATTTGGGATCTTCTTCCTGCTCCAGTTCTCAAAAGCGCCGGATTTGGGTTCGGAACTCCGCTCTTCCTCCCGGATATTCACCAAGGCCATCTCATGTGGTGCCTCCCCCAGCTCAGTCGTATGTTCCACCCAGGCCTACTGGTAGACCGCTTGTTAGTGCGGGTCCACGTCCAACCGTGGACTTGCTTCACATGCGGAAGCCAGGACACTATGCTGCGTGTTGCTCTCGGACTAGTTATGCTCCACCCCTTTGAGAAGTCTGCTGGCCGTGGTAAGCCATCACGCAAGATGATCGGTGTCAAGTCAGCCCCCATCGAGCGTGGGCGTGTGCATCACGTCTCAGCTAAAACGCTCATGATGATCCGGATGTCGTTCTTGGTACACTCCTTGTCAATTGTCATCCAAAGATCGGTTACATTCGATCTTGGAGCATCTCATTCTTTCATTTAAAAGGCTATGCTCGTTTGCACGACATGTCATTTTGTGATATGCCAACTCCGCTTGAAATCCAAACCCCAGGGTCTAGATGGCAAACCACCAGAATCAGCTATGGTAATGAAATCCTTGTTGATAGACTTGTATTACTCGCATCACTTGTAGCCCTCAAGTCCTCAGATATTAACATCATCTTGGGTATGGACTGGATGACAGCTCATCATGCCAAGATTGATTGTTACACAAGATCTGTTCAGCTTACACACCCATCTGGCAAGATAGTCACTGTCTCCACCAGAGTTGCAAAGCGTCAGCTCTATTCTCTTAATGCCAGTCCTCTTCCAGACCTTGAAGATATCCCGGTAGTCCGTGACTTTCCGGATGTCTTTCGGAGGAACTGCCAGTGTTCCACAGCGAGAGATGTAGAGTTCGTCATAGATCTTATTCCAGAACGCTCCAATCTCTAGGAGACCTTACAAGATGGCACCCTTAGAACTAGCCGAGCTTAAGAAACAACTTGATGAGTCCTTGCAAAAGGGTTTCATCCGTCCTAGTTCTTCTCCTTGGGCTTGCCCGTCCTCTTCGTCAAGAAGAAGGATGGTACGGACCGGATGGTTGTAGATTATCGTCCGTTAATTTGGTCACGATAAAGAACAAATATCCGCTCCCGGGATCAACGACACTGTATGATCAGCTCGTTGGATCCTCGCCTTCTCAAGATGGATTTGAGGTTTGGCTACCACCAAATCAAGATCGAAGCGGGACATTCCTAAGACAGCCTTTGTCACTCGTTATGGCGACGAGTACACCGTCATGTCCTTTGGCCTAACCAACGCTCCAGCCACTTTCTCCGCTTGATGAACTCGATCTTTATGGAGTACTTAGATAAATTAAATCGTGGTTTACCTCGATGATATTCTTATTTACTCGAAGAGCGAGGAAGAGCATGCGAACATCTTAGACTTGTGTTAGAAAAACTCGAGAGCACCGCCTTTATGCCAAGTTCTCCAAGTGTGAATTTTGGTTGCGGAAGTGACCTACCTAGGCCACGTAATCTCCGGTAAGGGCATTCTTGTCAATCCCGAGAGAGTTAAGGCCGTTCTTGATTGGACTCCACCAAACCGTTAAACAAGTTAGGAGTTTCCTTGGTCTAGCCAGCTATTGCCGCCGCTTTGTTGAAACCTTCTCCAAAGTAGCCAAACCCCTCACGGAACTTCTCAAGAAAGATAAAAAGTTTGAGTGGTCCCCACAAGTGAGTCTGAGTTTGAGGCGAAAAGACGCTGACTTCTGCTCCCATACTTGTGCCACCGAATTTCACTAAAGACTTTGTTATCTCTTCGACGCCTCACGGCGAGGACTAGGTTGCATTCTTATGCAGGATCGTCATGTGATTGCCTATGCATCTCGACAGTTGCATCCACATGAGGAGAATTATCCTACACATGATCTAGAGCTTGCAGCCGTAGTCTATGCACTCAAGACCTGGCGACATTACCTCCTTGGTAAACGTTGCGAGATCTACACCGATCACCAGAGTCTCAAGTATATCTTCACCCAACCAGATTTGAACCTTAGGCAAAGACGTTGGTTGGAGTTGATCTCAGATTACGACTTAGGGATTACCTACACTCCAGGCAAAGCTAATGTCATGGCTGATGCTCTAAGCCGTAAATCCTATTGCAACAATCTCATGTTGCGGCAGGGCCAACCACTTCTCCATGAGGAATTCTGTAAGCTTAACCTTCACATTGCTCCTCATGGATTCCTCTCTACCTTGGTGGCGAAACCTACTCTTGAGGATCAGATCATAACTAGCCAGCAGTATGATACGGGTATTTCTCGAATCAAGGATAATGTGAAGAAGGGAGTTGCTGGTAGTTTCTCTGTTGATGATCGAGGTGTTGTTTTCTTCAAGAACCGTTTGGTGGTCCCCAAGAAGCAGCATCTTCGACAACTGATTCTTAAGGAGGCGCATGAATCTCCTCTCACGATTCATCCCGGTAGTACTAAGATGTATCGGGACCTCGCCGAGAGTTACGGTGGACTAGGATGAAGAGAGAAATTGCTCGGTTTATCGCTAATTGTGGCGTTTGTCGTCGCGTTAAGGCGAGCATCAAAGACCTCTTGGCACCCTTGACCTTTAGCTATTCTGAATGGAAATGGGATAAAGTTGGTATGGACTTCATCACCGGCTTTCCCGGGACCAAGAAAGGAATAACGCTATCTTCGTAGTCATTGATCGTCTTTCCAAAGTGGCTCACTTCCTACCTGCTAGAGAGAGATCACGCTAGTCAGCTCGTGACTTATATATTCTCGAATAGTATCACTTCATGGTGTTCCACTAGAGATCAATTCAGACCGTGGCGCTTTTTACTTCACATACGGAGAGTTTCCAAACTGCCATGGGAACCCATCTTTCCTTCATGCCGCTTTCCACCCTCAATCAAGTGGTCGGTGGAACAGGTCAACCAAATCCTCGAAGACATGCTTAGAGCTTGCGTTATCTCATTCGGTATGGATTGGGAGAAATGTCTTCCTTTTGCGAGTTTGCTTATAACAATAGCTATCAATCCGGTCTCAAGAAAGCTCCTTTTGAGATTCTCTATGGGCGAAGATGTCGAACACCTTTGAACTGGTGAAAACCGTGAAAGACAATTCTTTGGACGGACATGATCCAGAGGCGTAAGAGCAAGTTCGCATCATTCGTGAGAATTTGAAAACAGCCCGATCTCGTCGAAAAAGCGATATGATCGTCATCATAAGGATATGACTTATGAAGTTGGCGACAAAGCTTACCTTGGGTTACTCCTTTGAAGGGTACCCATCATTTCGATATCAAGGGCAAGTTGGCTCCTCGTTACATTGGTCCTTTTCGCATTCTCGCTAAGCGAGGAGAGGTTGCCTACCAGTTGGAACTACCCCACATCTTTCTCGAGTTCATGATGTCTTCCACGTCTCTCAACTCGGCGTTGCTTCTCGGATCCTATCCGCGGAGTGGACCACAAACGCTTGATCTCCAAGATAACCTCACATATCGAGAGTATCCGGTTCACATTCTTGATCAAGCGAGGCGTGTCACTCGGCGTCATAACATCAAGTTCCTCAAGGTTCGATGGTCTCATCATTCCGAGAGAAGCTACCGGGGCGAGAAGATCGTCTTCGATTGAGTACCCCACCTTCTTTCCGTCGACCCCGAATCTCGGGGCGAGATTCTTTCAAGTGAGGCGAGTTGTCACATCCTAGTTACGGTATGACCTAGACTAGCTAGTCATTTGTGCATCATGTTTAAATTCCATTTAAATTTGAAATGGGGATTTGTAAAACCCTCGAGAATCATTTTGAAATGACCCAAATAAAATTTCTCCAAAAGGGTCCAAGAAAATGCTCATGTTGCTCTCTAAAAATATTGGACAGAGATAAAAATCAATCCAATATTTTTAAGAGCTCTTAAGTATTTATTTTGGGCATTTGGAATTAATGCATAAATATTTGCATTGGAAATATATTAGTTATATATATTAGTATATGTCCAAAAATTATGCCAGTTGTTGAGGAGCTCTGGAATAATGCCACTAGCCCCTACAAAAATTGGCATAAGAAAATAAAATGGTTTAGTATTTTATTTAAACCAAACAAATGTCAGAAAATAGAAAACAGAAATAAACGGGAAAAACTTACCTGGCGCTTACCTCCCTGTGCAGCCCAGCAGCCAGCCAGCCCGGCCCAGCCCACCTGGCGCCCTCCTCTGTCGTCTTCGTCCTCGACAGGGAGATGGGCGCGTGCCCGACGCGCGCGCTCCGCCGCGCCACGCCACCTCCTCTCTGCACCGCTGCCTCTCCCTCCTCGTCTCGGACGACCCGGAGACGCCACGCAGCCACCCCGACCTCTCTCGCACTCTCCCTCGCCCTCGTCCTCTCCTCGGTCACCCTCTCTCTCTCGTGTCCGAACGCGCCGGTCGCCGCCGTTCGCCGAAGCCGTAGCCACCGACCACCCCTCGCCTCTCCGACACGCGCAGGAGCTCCGTCTCCTCGCCCTGAAGCTCTCCACCGAGCCACGCAAGCGGAGCGCCTGTGGAGCCGCCGTCGCCAGATTCCTCCTCGGGCGCCGACCGCCGACTCCGATTCGCCGTCTTGGCGCCTCCTCGAGCCCACCGCCTGCTCGGCAACTCCGCGGTGAGCTCCGCCACGTTCCCCTCTCTCCGTAGCCGCCCGCGCCGTAGCCTTCTCCCCACCACGGCGTAGCACCTCGCCGTCGTCCTTGTCGCCACCGTCGTGCTAGTTGCCGTAGCTCACGCCCGAAACGCCAGCGTGCTCACCGCCTCCAACAAGCCAACGCCGCTGCCCGCAGCCCTGCCGTGCACCACAGCTCTGCTACAAGATTTGAGCGAGCTCGGCTGCCGCCGTGAGCTCCTCCCCGGCGAGCTCCGGCACCCCCGCGGCTTCCCGCCTGCTCCACTGGATGCGCGAGAGCACGGGGTATGCCCCGGTGCTCTCAGACGCCGCCCCGTGGCCCCCAACACGGACTCCGCCGTGTTCTGTGGTCGCCGGCGACGACCTCGCCGGCCGTGCTCCGGCGGGTGCCGACGTGGCGCGTCATTAGGACTAAACCCCCCCTAATTAGCCACCCCACTGCCACTGACACGCGGGCCCCACAGCGGGTCAAATCTCAGTCAACACTGGATTAACTTCCAGTTAACAATAAGCCAATGACATGTGGGACCCGGTCGTCAGGTTTGACCTGGTCAGCACCGTTGACCTGCTGACGCAAGCATGACGCAGTGCTTGACGCAATTAACTATTTTACGGAATTAAAATAAATCAGAAATTCGAGAAAATGATTTAAACTTCAAAATTCATAGAAATTCAACCGTAGCTCGATTGAAATAATTTATATATGAAAAATTATCGAAAAATGCAATCTTTCCATCTGTACTAGTTTTATGCATGACAAACCAACTTATACATGCTGAATATGAGGAAACACATTATGGCATATTAAGAGACTTAAATTAGAATTGCATTTGAGCTTAGGGTTCAAATGGACTTCAAGCCAAATGAATACTAGTTGCATTAGCTCAAACAGCATCACATCTTCATGCCATGTTCATGCATCATATTGTTGCATATGCTTGTGTATTGATTGTTGGCACCGTTCCTTCTCGATAGGTCTTGCTCCGGAGACCGTTCCAGAGTACCTGTCTATGAAGCAGTGCCTCCCTTGTTGATCTACCAGGCAAGCAAACCCCCTTGTTCATTCCGATAAAATCCTACTCTCTCGCTCCTGCTCTCGCTTATTGCATTAGGACAACAACGATTCATCTGCTACATTGTGTTTGCGGTAGTTGAACCCATTCCTCTGCATGACTGTCATTGCCACGATAAATAGTTGAAACCCACTAGCATGTGTAGGAGTTGATTGAGCCATGTTGTGTTTCTACCATGCTATGCCTGCTATTGCTTAGAGTTGTGTCAGTGTCGGTTCATTGGGAATGAATTGGAGTGTTACGATATGTTACGATCTTTGAGTGAGCGTGTGAACACGATTTGGTAAAGGTAGCGGTGAGAGGCCATGTAGGAGTACATGGTGGGTTGTCTCACTGGAACCGTCCTTAAGCACTGAGTTCTATGTATGTTGTCCAATGACTCGATACTACCACACATTGGGATCCTTAATTGACTCTCTCGACTTATTAACCAACTTGGTCTCTGTCCAGGAGTCGCAACTAGTTTCCGGTGTTTGTAGGTAGTGCTATTTTTCTACCAAGTGGCACCCGGCAGGGTGGGCTTGGGACAGACTAAACACACGTGGCCTGGTGTACCGAGTGGCACCGGATGGTGGGCTCGGGAACCCTGCACACATCGTTTGGGGCCGTGGCGACACCCGGCGGATCTCCTTGCGGATGAAACCGAATAGGCGATAAACCAGGGCTAGAGTCTTGTGTGGTTAGTCGGTCGTGGCCGACTCCTCGCCAAAGCTTCCGCTTGAAGGTTGCCGAGATACACGACGTGTACATGGTGGTAAGTGGCGAGGCGTGTGTGAAGAAGTACACCCTGCGGGGTTAACATGATCTATTCAATAGCGGGTCCATGGATATGGACTTCTTGGATGCTTACATGGTACATAGATAACTTGAAGTGGATACAATAAAATGCTCAAGAAAAGTGTGAGTACGATGGATGGCCTTCTCGTAGGGAGACGGGGATGAATCCATAGTAGTGTATTGTGTGGTGATTAGTGGACTCGTGTGCGCCATATCACCTCAAAGAAGTTCTGGTAGTCGTAGAACAGGATAGCCACTGAGTCAAAGCTGGCTTGCTGCAACTAAACCCCACATTACCCTCTTGATACAAATGCATGTATGATAGGACCTGATGTAAGTCTTGCTGAGTACCTTTGTACTCATGGTGCTCTATTTATGTTTTTGCAGCGGAGACTTCGGTCTTACTAGTGTTCTCGTGGACTTTGACGAGTAGCTTGTACCTCAGCTACGATCTTGATCGGATGTTGTAGATAGTCGCTCTTGACCTTTTTCATTTGTAGATGTCTGTACCCGGACATGTAATGCTTCCGCTTGTTGCTTGTATGCTCGTATGATGGGTCCTGTGACCCTGTTTGCAATAAATGCTATGATGGCTCTTGAGCCTTTATCTATATGAGTTGTTGAGTTATCTTTGTGATGCCATGTTGTACAGCACATACTTGCATGTTATGCGTCGTGTAATGTGTATTGCTATGTGTGGGATCGACTATCTAGTTGTTTATTCTTAGTAGCCTCTCTTACGGAAATGTCTCCTAGTGCTTCCATTGAGCCATGGTAGCTTGCTCTTGCTCCGGAACACTTAGGTTGGCGGCATGTGTCCTTCTTCGTTCTCGTATACATCCTTTGGGAAATGTCACGCGATGAATACTGGAGTCTGTTAGCCCTTCTGACCAGTTCACGAAGTCTCGTTAGCCCAGTGCTACAGCACTGGATTCACTCGCTGATGGCCGACACGTTCGTTGCTGGGTCATGTATGCCTGTCCTTGTAAGTTAGTGCCACTTTGGGTTTACGACTAGCCATGTCAGCCCGGGCTCCTTATCATATGGATGCTAGCGACACTATCATATACGTGTGCCAAAAGGCGCAAACGGTCCCGGGCAAAGGTAAGGCGATGTTGGAAATATGCCCTAGAGGCAATAATAAAAGTATTATTATATATTTCCTCGTTCATGATAATTGTCTTTTATTCATGCTATAACTGTATTATACGGAAATCGTAATACACGTGTGAATACATAGACCACAATATGTCCCTAGTGAGCCTCTAGTTGACTAGCTCGTTGTGATCAGCAGATAGTCATGATTTCTGACTATGGACATTGGATGTCGTTGATAACGGGATCACATCATTAGGAGAATGATGTGATGGACAAGACCCAATCCTAAGCATAGCACAAAGATCGTGTAGTTCGTTTGCTAGAGCTTTTCCAATGTCAAGTATCTCTTCCTTAGACCATGAGATCGTGTAACTCCCGGATACCGTAGGAGTGCTTTGGGTGTATCAAACGTCACAACGTAACTGGGTGACTATAAAGGTGCACTACAGGTATCTCCGAAAGTGTCTGTTGGGTTGACACCGGATCGAGACTGGGATTTGTCACTCCGTGTAAATGGAGAGGTATCTCTGGGCCCACTCGATAGGACATCATCATAATGTGCACAATGTGATTAAGGGGTTGATCACGGGATGATGTTTTGCGGAACGAGTAAAGAGACTTGCCGGTAACGAGATTGAACAAGGTATCGGTATACCGACGATCGAATCTCGGGCAAGTAAAATACCGCTAGACAAAGGGAATTGTATACGGGATCGATGAGTCCTTGACATCGTGGTTCATCCGATGAGATCATCGTGGAACATGTAGGAGCCAACATGGGTATCCAGATCCGCTGTTGGTTATTGACCGGAGAACGTCTCGGTCATGTCTACATGTCTCCCGAACCCGTAGGGTCTACACACTTAAGGTTCGATGGCGCTAGGGTTATAAAGGAAGCTTGTATGTGGTTACCGAATGTTGTTCGAGTCCGGATGAGATCCCTGGACGTCACGAGGAGTTCCGAATGGTCCGGAGGTAAAGATTTATATATGGGAAGTCTGTTTGGTCACCGGAAAAGTTTGGGGTTTATCGATAGCGTCTGGGACCACCGGAGGGTCGAGGGTCCACCAAGTGGGGCCACCTGCCCTGTAGGCTGCGTGGGCCAAGTGTGGGAGGGACCAGCCCGGTGGGGCTGGTCGCCCCACCAAGGCCCAAGGCGCCTAGGGCTGGGGGAAACCCTAAAGGGGGGCGCCTCCCTTGCCTTGGGGGGCAAGGCAACCCCCCTGGCCGCCGCCCCCTCCTCAGATTGGATCTGAGGGGGCCGGCCTCCCTCTCCCTTACCCCTATATATATGTGGGGGGTGGGAGGGCAGCCGCACCCATGTTCTGGCGCAGCCCTCCCCCTCTCCCAATTACTCCTCCTCTCCCTTGGTGCTTGGCGAAGCCCTGCGGGATTGCCACACTCCTCCATCACCACCACGCCGTTGTGCTGCTGCTGGAGGGAGTCTTCCTCAACCTCTCCCTCTCTCCTTGCTGGATCAAGGCGGGGGAGACGTCACCGGGCTGTACGTGTGTTGAACGCGGAGGTGCCGTCCGTTCGGCACTTGATCATCGGTGATTTGAATCACGACGAGTACGACTCCATCAACCCCGTTCACTTGAACGCTTCCGCTTAGCGATCTACAAGGGTATGTAGATGCACTCTCCTTCTACTCGTTGCTGGTCTCTCCATAGATAGATCTTGGTGACACGTAGGAAAATTTTGAATTTCTGCTACGTTCCCCAACAGTGGCATCATGAGCTAGGTCTATTGCGTAGATTCTTTGCACGAGTAGAACACAAAGTAGTTGTGGGCGTTGATGTTGTTCAATATGCTTACCGTTACTAGTCCAATCTTGTTTCGACGGTATTGTGGGATGAAGCGGCCCGGACCGACCTTACGTACTCTTCGTGAGACAAGTTCCACCGATTGACATGCACTTGTGCATAAGGTGGCTAGCGGTGCCGCCTCTCCACTTTAGTCGGAACGGATTCGATGAAAAGGGTCCTTATGAAGGGTAAATAGCAATTGGCATATCACGTTGTGGTTTTGAGGTAAGAAAGCGTTCTTGCTAGAAACCCATAGCAGCCACGTAAAACATGCAAACAACAATTAGAGGACGTCTAACTTGTTTTTGCAGGTATGCTATGTGATGTGATATGGCCAAGAAGAATGTGATGAATGATATGTGATGTATGAGATTGATCATGTTCTTGTAATAGGATTCACGACTTGCATGTCGATGAGTATGACAACCGCAGAGAGCCATAGGAGTTGTCTTTATTTATTGTATGACCTGCGTGTCATTGAACAACGCCATGTAATTACTTTACTTTATTGCTAACGGTAGCCATAGTAGTAGAAGTAATAAGTTGGCGAGACGACTTCATGGAGACACGATGATGGAGATCATGATGATGGAGATCATGGTGTCATGCGGTGACGATGATGATCATGGAGCCCGAAGATGGAGATCAAAGGAGCAAAATGATATTGGCCATATCATGTCACTATTTGATTGCATGTGATGTTTATCATGTTTATGCATCTTGTTTACTTAGGACGACGGTAGTAAATAAGATGATCCTTACAAAATTTCAAGAAGTGTTCTCCCCGATCGTGCACCGTTGCTACAGTTAAGTCGCTTCTAAGCACCACGTGATGATCGGGTGTGATGGATTCTTACGTTCACATACAACGGGTGTAAGACAGTTTTACACAAATAAAACACTTGGGGTTAACTTGACGAGCCTAGCATGTGCGCACATGGCCTCGAACACGGAGACCGAAAGGTCGAGCATGAGTCGTATAGTAGATACGATCAACATGAAGATGTTCACCGATGATGACTAGTCCGTCTCACGTGATGATCGGACACGGCCTAGTTGACTTGGATCATGTAATCACTTAGATGACCAGAGGGATGTCTATCTAAGTGGGAGTTCATAAGATGAACTTAATTATCCCGAACATAGTCAAAAGATCTTTGCAAATTATGTCGTATGCTCGCGTTTTAGTTCCACTGTTTAGATATGTTCCTAGAGAAAATATAGTTGAAAGTTGACGATGAGCGATTATGCGGACGAGAGAAAGCTTATGTCCTTAATGCACGCTCCATGTGCTGAACCCCAAGCGTCGTTTGTGGATGTTGCGAACATCGGACATACACGCTTTGATAACTACGTGATAGTTCGGATAAAGGTTTAGAATTAAGGCACCAAAGATGTTTTTCAAACGTCGTGGAACATATGAGATGTTTGAGGGCTGAAATTGAGATTTCAGGCTCGTGCCCACGTCAAGAGGTATGAGACCTCCGACGATTTTCTTAGCCTGCAAACTAAGGAGAAAAGCTCAATCGTTGAGCTTGTGCTCGGATTGTCTGCGAGTGCAACAATCACTTGAATCGAGTGGGAGTTAATCTTCCGGATGAGATAGTGATGTTTCTCCAAAGTCATTGCCACCAAGCTGCTAGAGCTTCGTGATGAACTATAACATATCAAGGATAGATATGATGATCCTTGAAGAATTCGTGATGTTTGACACTGCGAAAGTAGAAATCAAGAAGGAGCATCAATTGTTGATGGTTGGTGAAATCACTAAGAAGGGCAAGGGCAAGAAGGGATACTTCATGAAACGGCAAATCAGCTGCTGCTCCAGTGAAGAAACCCAAGGTTGAACCCAAACCCGAGACTAAGTGCTTCTGTGATAAGGGGAATAGTCACTAGAGCGGAATTACCCTAGATACTTGGTAGATGAGAAGGCTGGCAAGGTCGATAGAAGTATATTGGATATACATTATGTTAATGTGTACTTTACTAGTACTCCTAGTAGCACCAGGGTATTAGATACGGTTCGGTTGCTAAGTGTTAGTAACTCGAAATAAAAGCTACGGAATAAGCGGAGACTAGCTAAAGGTGAGCTGACGATATGTGTTGGAAGTGTTTCCAAGGTTGATGTGATCAAGCATCGCACGCTCCCTCTACCATCGAGATTTGGTGTTTGCGTTGAGCATAGACATGATTGGATTATGTCTATCGCAATACGGTTATTCATTTAAGGAGAATAATGGTTACTCTATTTATTTGAATAATACCTTCAATGGTCTTGCACCTGAAATGAATGGTTTATTGAATCTCGATCGTAGTGATACACATTTTCATGCCAAAAGATATAATGATAGTACCACTTACTTGTGGCACTGCCATGTAAGTCATATTGGTGTAAAACGCATGAAGAAGCTCCATGTTGATGGATCTTTGGACTCACTCGTTTTTGAAAAGTTTGAGACATGCGAACCATGTCTATTGGTGTATACGCATGAAGAAACTCCATGCAGATGGATCGTTTGGACTCACTTGATTTTGAATCACTTGAGATATGCAAATCATACCACATGGGCAAGATGACTAAAAAGCCTCGTTTTTCAAAGAAATGGAACAAGATAGCAACTTGTTGGAAGTAACACATTTTGATGTGTGCAGTCCAATGAGTGCCGAGGCATCTGAAGAATATCGTTATGTTCTTACTTCACAGATGATTCGAGTAGATGTAGAGTATATTTACTTGATGAAACACAAGTCTGAATTATTGAATGGTTCAAGTAATTTCAGAGTGAAGTTGAAGATCATCGTGACAAGAGGATAAAATGTCTATGATATGATCATAGAGATGAGTATCTGAGTTACGAGCTTTGGCACACAATTAAGACATTGTGGAAATTGTTTCACAATTAATACCGCCTGGAACACCATAGTGTGATGGTGTGTCCGAACATCATAGTTGCACCCTATTGGATATGGTGCGTACCATGATGTCTCTTATCGAATTACCACTATCGTTTATGGGTTAGGCATTAGAGACAACCACATTCACTTTAAATAGGGCACCACGTAATTCCGTCGAGATGACACCGTATGAACTATGGTTTAGAGAAACCTAAGTTGTCATTTCTTAAAGGTTTGGGGCTGCGACGCTTATGTGAAAAGTTTCAGGTTGATAAGCTCGAACCCAAAGCGGATAAAATGCATCTTCATAGGACACCCAAAACAGTTGGGTATACCTCCTAATTCAGATCCGAAAGCAATAGGGATTGTTTCTTGAATCGGGTCCTTTCTCGAGGAAAAGTTTGTCTCGAAAAGTTGAGTGGGAGGATGGTGGAGACTTGATGAGGTTATTGAACCGTCACTTCAACTAGTGTGTAGCGAGGCACGGAAGTTGTTCTGTGGCACCTACACCAATTGAAGTAGAAGCTTATGATAGTGATCATGAAACTTCGGATCAAGTCACTACTGTACCTCGTGGGGTGACAAGGATGCGTCTTTGCTTGAGTGGTACAAGAATCCTGTCTTGAAGGTCATGTTGCTAGACAACAATGAACCTCGAGCTATGGAGAAGCAATGGTGGGCCCAAATTCCGACAAATGGTTAGAAGCCATGAAATCCGAGATAGGATCCATGTATCGTAACAAAGCATGGACTTTGGTGGACTTGCCCGATGATCGGCAAGCCATTGAGATAAATGGATCTTTAAGAAGAAGACGGACGTGGGCGGTAATGTCACCGTCTATGAAGCTCGACTTGTGGCGAAGAGTTTTCACAAGTTCAAGGAGTTGACTACAATGAGATTTTCTCATTCGTAGCGATGCTTAAGTCCGTCGGAATCATGGCGATGGATGTCAAAACGAGTTTCCTTACCGGTTTACGTAAGGAAAGGTTGTATGTGATACAATCGAAAAGTTTTGTCGATCCTAAGGATGCTAAAGGTATGCTAGCTCCAGCGATCCTTCTAAGGACCGGAGTAAGCATCTCGGAGTTGGAATATGTACTTTGATAAGATGATCAAAGATTTTGGGTTTATACAAATTTATGAGAAACTTGTATTTCCAAAGAAGTGAGTGGGAGCACTATAAAATTTCGATGAGTATATGTTGTTGACATATTGTTGATCGAAAATGATGTAGAATTTCTAGAAAGCATATAGGGTTATTTGAAAAGTGTTTTCAATGGAAAACCTGGATTAGGCTACTTGAACAATAAGCATCAAGATCTATAAGATAGATCAAAATGCTTAATAGTACTTTCAAATGAGCACATGCCTTGACATGATCTTGAAGGTGTTCAAGATGGATCACCAAAGAAGGAGTTCTTGCCTGAGTTGTAAGGTATGAAGTTAAGACTTAAAAGCTCGACCACGGCGAGAATAGAGAGAAGGACGAAGGTCGTCCCCTATGATTAAGAGGTAGGCTCTACAAGATGCTATCTTGTGTACCGCACCAAGTGTGCCTTTCCATGAGTCACTCAAGGGTACAAGAATGATCCAGAATGGATCATTGGACAATGATCAAAATTGTCCTTGGAGTAAATAAGGACATGTTTCTCAATTATGGAGGTGATAAAGAGTTCGGCGTAAAGGGTTACGCCGATGCAAGCTTTAACACCTATCCGAGTGACTCGAGTAGCAAACCGGATACGTATAGTGGAGCAAACCATTTGGAATAGCTCCAAGTGGAGCGTGGAAGCAGTATTTACAATATGACCTAAAAATTTGCAAAGCACACACGGACTGAAAGGTTCGGACCGTTGACTAAAACCTCTCTCACAAGCAAAACTTGATCAAACCCCGAAACTCATTTGATGATGTTGGTCACATGGCGATGTGACTGTCAATGTTAAATCACATGGCGATGTGAACTAGATTATTGACTCTAGTGCAAGTGGGAGACTGTTGGAAATATGCCCTAGAGGCAATAATAAAAGTATTATTATATATTTCCTTGTTCATGATAATTGTCTTTTATTCATGCTATAAGCTGTATTATCCGGAAATCGTAATACACGTGTGAATACATAGACCACAATATGTCCCTAGTGAGCCTCTAGTTGACTAGCTCGTTGATCAACAGATAGTCATGGTTTCTGACTATGGACATTGGATGTCGTTGATAACGGATCACATCATTAGGAGAATGATGTGATGGACAAGACCCAATCCTAAGCATAGCACAAAGATCGTAGTTCGTTTGCTAGAGCTTTTCCAATGTCAAGTATCTCTTCCTTAGACCATGAGATCGTAACTCCCGGATACCGTAGGAGTGCTTTGGGTGTATCAAACGTCACAACGAATCGGGTGACTATAAAGGTGCACTACGGTATCTCGAAAGTGTCATTGGGTTGACACGGATCGAGATCGGATTTGTCACTCCGTGCAAACGGAGAGGTATCTCTGGGCCCACTCGGTAGGACATCATCATAATGTGCACAATGTGATTAAGGGGTTGATCACGGATGATGTGTTGCGGAACGAGTAAAGAGACTTGCCGTAACGAGATTGAACAAGGTATCGGTATACCGACGATCGAATCTCGGGCAAGTAAAATACCGCTAGACAAAGGGAATTGTATACGGATCGATCGAGTCCTTGACATCGTGGTTCATCCGATGAGATCATCGTGGAACATGTAGGAGCCAACATGGGTATCCAGATCCCGCTGTTGGTTATTGACCGGAGAACGCCTCGGTCATGTCTACATGTCTCCCGAACCCGTAGGGTCTACACACTTAAGGTTCGATGACGCTAGGGTTATAAAGGAAGCTTGTATGTGGTTACCGAATGTTGTTCGAGTCCCGATGAGATCCCTGACGTCACGAGGAGTTCCGGAATGGTCCGGAGGTAAAGATTTATATATGGGAAGTCCTGTTTTGGTCACCGAAAAGTTTCGGGTTTATCGGTAACGCACGGGACCACCGGAGGGTCCCGGGTCCACCAAGTGGGGCCACCTGCCCTGAAGGCTGCGTGGGCCAAGTGTGGGAGGGACCAGCCCGAGGTGGGCTGGTGCGCCCCCCCACCAAGGCCCAAGGCGCCTAGGGCTGGGGGAACCCTAAAGGGGGGCGCCTCCCTTGCCTTGGGGGGCAAGGCACCCCCCCTGGCCGCCGCCCCCTCCTCAGATTGGATCTGAGGGGCCGCCTCCTCTCCCTTACCCCTATATATATGTGGGGGGTGGGAGGGCAGCCGCACCATGTTCTGGCGCAGCCCTCCCCCTCTCCCAATTACTCCTCCTCTCCCTTGGTGCTTGGCGAAGCCCTGCGGGATTGCCACACTCCTCCATCACCACCACGCCCGTTGTCTGCTGCTGGAGGAGTCTTCCTCAACCTCTCCCTCTCTCCTTGCTGGATCAAGGCGGGGAGACGCCACCGGCTGTACGTGTGTTGAACGCGGAGGTGCCGTCCGCTTCGCACTTGATCATCGGTGATTTGAATCACGACGAGTGCGACTCCATCAACCCCGTTCACTTGAACGCTTCGCTTAGCGATCTACAAGGGTATGTAGATGCACTCTCCTTCTACTCGTTGCTGGTCTCTCCATAGATAGATCTTGGTGACACGTAGGAAAATTTTGAATTTCTGCTACGTTCCCCAACAGGCGACACCCGTGGGGATACCGTGCGTGAGGCCGCAAAGTGATATGAGGTGTTACATGCTAGATCGATGTGGCATTGAGTCGGGGTCCTGACACCAGGCGCATATCTGACCGACCGCCACCTCGTGGCTTGACAGAGAAGGCCTCTCGGCCCTACACTCAAGCCGCACCCCGGCGCCGCTCAAAAATACCAAGGCACGGGAAAATGCGCCAGACCTGCGGGACATACTCGAGGACAAGGCAAGGCAAACAAGATCGATCTATGGATCGCGTGGGCGCCCCACGATACATGATGATAACCGTCACGCCGGATATGGCAATTTCGGCCGGGCCGAACATAGTAGTCAAAGCTCATTTGAGCTGCGTCGTGATATAGCCTAAAACAGAGGCGCCACACACCCACTATGCTTCACAGACGAAGTGATGGATAATCAAATCCCTGAGGGTTTCAAACCCGTACACATTGAATCATACGATGGCACAACTGATCCGACGGTCTGGATCGAGGACTATCTCCTCCATATCCACATGGCCTGCGGTGATGATCTACACGCCATCAAATAACTCCCACTCAAGCTTAAAGGACCAGCGCGGCATTGGCTTAACAGCTTGCCAGCAGAGTCAATCAGTTATTGGGAAGACCTGGAAGCCGCATTCCTTGATAACTTCCAGGGCACTTATGTGTGACCACCAGACGCTGATGACCTAAGCCACATAATTCAGCAGCCAGAAGAATCGGCCAGGCAATTCTGGACACGGTTCCTAACCAAGAAAAATCAAATTGTTGACTGTCCGGATGCAGAGGCCCTTGTAGCCTTGAAACACAACATCCGCGACGAGTGGCTTGCCCGGCACCTAGGACAGGAAAAGCCAAAATCCATGGCAGCCCTCACAACACTCATGACCCACTTCTGTGCGGGAGAGGATAGCTGGCTAGCTCATAGTAGCAACATGACCAAGAGCCCTGGTAATTCAGATACCAAGGACACCAACGGCAGGTCGCATCGCAACAAGCACAAGCGCCGCATTAATGGCGACAATACTGAGGAAAAAGCCATTCAAAAGAAATACTCAGGGCCTGTTCAATTTGGACCGAATACTCGATCGCTCGTGCCAGATACACGACACCCCCGAAAAGCCATCCAATCACACCAACAGGGATTGTTGGGTGTTCAAGCAGGCAAGCAAGTTAACTGCCAAAAACAATGACAAGGGGCTGCATAGAGATGACGAGGAGGAGACACAGGCGCCGAACAATAGAGGACAGAAGGGTTTCCCCCCTGTCGGTGTCAAAACCGGCGGATCTCAGGTAGGGGGTCCCGAACTGTGCGTCTAGGCGGATGGTAACAAGAGACGAGGGACACAATGTTTTTACCCAGGTTCGGGCCCTCTCGATGGAGGTAAAACCCTACGTCCTGCTTGATTAATATTGATGATATGGGTAGTACAAGAGTGGATCTACCACGAGATCAAGGAGGCTAAACCCTAGAAGCTAGCCTATGGTATGATTGTTGAGATGTATGTTGTCCTACGGACTAAAGCCCTCGGTTTATATAGACACCAGAGGAGGCTAGGGTTACACAGAGTCGGTTACAATGGTAGGAGATCTACATATCCGTATTGCCAAGCTTGCCTTCCACGCCAAGGAATAGTACCATCCGGACACGAGCCGGAGTCTTCAATCTTGTATCTTCGTAGTCTTGGAGTCCGGCGGATATTGATAGTCCGGCTGTCCGGACACCCCCTAGTCCAGGACTCCCTCAGTAGCCCCTGAACCAGTCTTCAATGATGATAAGTCCGGCGTGCATAATGTTCGGCATTGCACGCGGGTTCCTTCCTTGAATAATCTGGAGAGTATTAGGAACACCAGGATAGTGTCCGGCTCTGCAAAATAAATTCCACATTCCAATGTAGAGAGAATAAAATGTACACTTAGCTCAATCTGCTGACGTATTATGCGGCGTGTCATCACACCGCAGCCAAGCCTTTGTTTGAATTACTATACCACCTCGACGTTTAGCGGCGGTTTCAACACGCCCCGTCAAGCGGAGATCGTGTTCCCCTTATTCCGGATTCTCATCAATACGTGCGTGGGTAACCCAACCGTTCCCGTCGCCACGCCTCCTCCATCGAAGGGGAATCTCAAACGGTCACGGAGACGACCCTTGGTATTTCTTCCCCTTTATAAGAGGATCAAGGCTCGCCCTTGTTCTTCAATCTCGCATCGAATCTTTCCCCCACTCCCAGTTCCAACACCCAGAGCCTCAGATTTGAGCGCTTCGGATCCTCAATCATGTCCGGCTCTGACCTCCAGGGCCGGTGGACGCCCTCCTCCATCACGGAGGAGGACATACTGAAGTTGCGTGAGGCCAAGTGCTCGCCCTCGAGGTTTCGCCTGAGCTGCTGCCCAAGGGCAGGCTGTGCCAGCCCCAGAGCCCGGCGAATACGTCGTTTTCATATCCCACCTCCGCCGGGGTTTAGGCTTCCCGACGGATCCCTTCGTGAGAGGGCTCCTGTTCTACTACGGGCTGGACTTTCACGACTTGGCTCTGGAGTCTATCCTCCATATCTCCACATTCATCATCGTCTGCGAAGCCTTCCTCCGCGTCATCCCCCACTTCGGCCTATGGCTGAAGACCTTCAAGGTGGAGCCGAAGATGATCGGGGGGCGTCAAGCGGAGTCTTGGCGGGCGACCATAAGCAAGAAGGTCGATGCCCCGTGGCTCGAGGGTTCCTTCCAAGAGGAACTCGGACTGTGGCAGCAGGAGTGGTTCTATATCACCGCTCCGAGGGGCAGCAGGCAAACACCGCCGCCCTCATTCCGCCCGGGACCTCCACGCCAACTGATGTCGTGGGTCAACCAAGGGCTCAACTGGGGGCCATCCGAAGATGTGCCCTCACTGCAGGGCCGGATTTCGAGATCTCCAAGCAAGGGAGATCGACCTGGTCAAGGTGATGCAGGTTATGCTAATCAGGCATCTTTTGCCCTGCAAACGTCGTCCTCTCCGTTTATGGGAATTCAATCCGGAGGGACCTCGGATTCTCCAAACTTCATGGGTGCGACACCCGTGGAGATGTACAAGTTGTTCTTCGGACCGCAGGTGGCGTGTCCGGATTCAGCCGAGGATGCAGGTCTAAGCCGCATTCGCCCGGATACTCAGGTAAATAGCTCAGAGTGCGAACATTCTGTTTATGTGCCTTTCTAGAGTTCGCATCCTTACCCTTTGTTCTTTACAGGAATGGGTGGCGCGATCAAGGCTGATAAGGTGTCCGGCCCCCCGAGACCCAGACTTGGAGCCCGTCTTTGGTCGGGAATGTTGGAGGTTGCTCCCACAGAAGGGGGCAACGGGGAAAATAGAGGAGCTAATATTTCGCCCAAAGGGGCGACAGAAGAGGAGGGAACCAAGAACCCCTCCCTTCAGGGGGAGAAGAGGACCGCCTCCGAAGATCCGGAGGCCAAAGCCCCTAAGCGCGGGAAAAGATCTTCCCCGGGGGGTCCGGCGCCCGGAGAGAATCCGAACGCACAATCATCACCAAAGGATCGGCCCTCCAGCGAGCCGTCAGTATAAAAGAGGGAATTAATTAGTACGGAAGTACCTTCATTTGTGCTTCTGTAGGCAACCGAAATATTTATATTGCAGTTCGGATCTGCAGCCTTCTCAGATGAGTTCATCTTCGGGGGACCTTCTTCTGGAGATGATGGAGAGCGATACGCCTCCATCCGCAGCGCCGCCAGATGAGGCAAAGCGAACCCGAAGTGTCCTCACGGAGGGTATCCCGAGTCCGAGGGGCAGAGAGTTCGGCACCCACTAGTGTCCGGCCGGGAGAATCAAGCATCTGCTTGAGAGGGCGTCCATTTGAGAAGATCACCGTGCGTTAATGCGTATGGTGATTGGAAGATTTCGCCCGCTGGCGGATTATGCATCGCCGCCATGAGTTTGCTGGCGGGATTTGAGGTATGCAGAAATGACGCATCCTTTTGTCTTATAATAGTTTTGCGCATAAAAATGCGCCCTGTATAGATAGTAGCCCCTGAGACTCGGTAGGTTGTCGGAAACGATAGCGTGCCGAGGATCAAAATCTTGAAATCTCAAGTAATGAATACTTCCGTCCCTATATAGGTGGCGGATAGTCCGAGGGCCAGCCGGACTAATGAGTTTGCCAAATTAAGTCGGCAACTTGACGTGGCGGATGGTGATATCGCGCTTGTCAACCAGCGACTTGATGAGTCGCTAGGTAAGTAAATTCTCCGCAGTTGCTTTATTTAAGGGGGTCGAAGCCCTCCTCTGATAAATTGTATGCTGTTGTACAGACGGTGCTGCTGCTGTGGAGAGCCTTCGGGCCGAACTTGCTCGAGCTAAGGAGCAAGCCCGAAGGAGTGACGCTGCTGCCTCAAGGCGGCGAAGAGTTGAAAGTCGAAAAGGCGCGCCTTTGCCTAAGCAGGGCGGAGGTGGCCGAATTGGCCATGAAATTAAAGGATGCTACCGACCGCAATGAGGCTCTTGAAAAGGAGCGCTTATCGGAGCGGGAAGACCTGAAGAAGGCCACCGCCGAAGCCAAGGATGCCCGCTCTGCAATGCGGGCCATGAAGGAGGAGCTGCGCCAGGCCGGAGAGATCGTGGCTGGCAAGCCTATTCTGCTGCGTCGCCGGTTTATGGATGCAAAGTATGCTCAATTTGAGCGGCTGTGGAGTCCGGAGGATCCGTATATGGACTTAGCTGCAAGTGCGGCTGATGCCGTTAAGCCCTTCCGAAGCCAGGGGGATCACGAGACGGAAGAGCTATATTAGTCTCAATTCCACACTCCGGATCGCTCCCTTCCGTTGACGGACCGGTTGGCCGAATGGGCCGAGCTAAATAGATTGTCCGGACTTGCCATGACTGACATCGTGGCCCATGTCGGCGAGAGAGGTCCAAGGCGACGAGCTACTTGACTTCTGCAGCAATTCCTTGGGCGGTGCCGCATATAAAGGACATGAAGCGGTCGTCCTGCATCGAGGGCGCGCGGATGGCTCTTGCCCGCGTGAAGGTGCATTGTCCGGAGATGGATGCCACCGCCGTTGCCGCCCAGGGTCCGGATGAAAGTCGGCTCCCTGCCGAGCACTACTTCGGAGAAGTCATGCGCGACGCTCGTATAATAGAGTCGCAGTGCTCGAAGAATGTAACGTTCTAATGAACGCATTAGCTTGTAAATTAATGATTGTATTATAACTGCTTTTTATACTTGTGCTTCCAAGTAAAACTTCTCCTGTGCGGCCGTTTACGTATACTTGTGTATAACCTGAAAGATGGCAGTCTTCGGCTTCAGCCCCCACGCACAAGGTGCTGGGGTGTTCGCAAAAATAGCGCGTTTTCACACTTAATCCGACGTCTCGGTCCTGTTATAAGGAGGTGGTAGCGTAGCGAACTAGGCAATCCGGACTATAATGCTTTATCACTTTCACTTAGCCAGTGGAGCTCGAGGGTGGGGCTACGATATAGCCCCTGGTGGCACCGCACATCTCCGGATTCGGGGTGCGTATGTGCCTGACCGGGAAACGGTCCTTCGTCAAAGCGGGGAATTCTAAACATTCCGATAGTCGATCGAGTGGTTGACCAGACTCTCGCTGTATCATGACAGTCAGTTTTCGACTTTCTCTCTTGAGGTGCTCGCCCGCCAAACGGGCACAATCGCGAGAGTTCTCCCGGTGCTACGTTAGCCGATGATACGGAACGTAAGGCAGCAAAACACGAGCCGGGCAAACCCAACATTTGACCAAAGACATGATTCGAGCTGATGCATATAATGCCTAACTTCGAGACGCCAACACTCCCTAAGGTGTTCGGTCTTTATAATAATGGGCGTAAAGATGCCCTAAGCCCCTAGTGTCCGGTGCGGGCATGGTCTTCGACGCGCCGATGCCAAAGCGTCGAGCTCGCTTTGGCTATAGGAAGAAACCAAGGAGAGTAACAACAAGAGACAAGAAAAAAGGTCTACGCAGGTCTTAATCTGAAAAGAATCCTTGCAACGGGTCCCTCTTGCACGCCTCTGCCGTGTGTCTCTGTTGCGTCGTTATCCTGGACGGGTATGCACGTTGTTCATCTGTAGAAAGAGAGGAACGTTTAGTTTTAGAAACAAATCGTGCGAAAAATATGTAGAATAAGAAATATAAATAATTAAAGCAAGGTAATATGAAACCGCGATTGTTTGTGCGCGCACCCCCTGTGAAGGGGTATGCGGCTAGGGAGCCCCTAGCCTGCTGAGGCCGGATTCGTCTATCCGAGTCCGGGGTCCTTAAGTGACCCTCGCGCTGAAATGGCGCCACGCGGACCGGGCATCTTGAGTGTAAGAGACGCGTAATGCGGTATGGCGTTGAAGCGGACAAAAGCCTTTCGTCCCAAGAGTGCTTGATATTCACTTTCAAATGGGACGATATGAAAAATTAGTTTTTCGCGTCGACAATTGTTCGGCGATCCGAACACGACTTCTAGTACTATAGAGCCTGTGCACTTGGCGTAAGGGCCTGGCGTCACTCCTTTGAAGGAAGTGCGGCTGTGTCGAATTTTGGTAGGGTCTATCCCCATCCTGCGGATTGTGTTTGAATATAGCAGGTTTAAGTCACTGCCTCTGTCCATTAGGATGTCAGTAAATTGTAATCTGTCTATTATGGGATTCAATATTAGAGGAGTCCGTCCCGCATTTCGAACGCTTTTGGAATAGTCCAGGTGGTCAAAAGTGATTGGTTTTGATATCCAATCTCTACGGTCTACTGGGTTGGACCGTGCGAAGCTCTTTTTAGGAAGTGCCGCACTATTTTTCCGTGTTATCACATGAAGTGAGTTTACTGCTTTGACCCCTTGTGGGAAAGTCTTTTGTTTTCCGGTGCCCTGCTGGCGGGGTTTATCTTCTTCGCTTGACGCGTCGAGCCCCTTGTGTTCGGCATTTAGTCGGCCGGACTGTTTAAAAACCCAACAATCCCTGTGGGTGTGATTTGCAGGCCTTCCGGGGGTGCTATGGATTTGACATATTCGACCCAAAATTTTGTTTAAGTTGGACAATTCGTCACTGTCATCCTTAAGAGGCTGAGTTTTGTTATTGGGCCATGAGCCTTTGAATCCGGCGTTGACTGCCGTGCTCTTCGGGCTTTTCTCTTTATTCCGGCGCTGCTCTTTTCTGCGCCGTGATTTTCCGTTTCCATCTCTTATCTCGGATGTACTTGGGTCGCTGGTGCTGCTTCTTGCTAGCCAGCTGTCCTCTCCCGCACAGAAGCGGGTCATGAGGCTTGTTAGTGCGGACATTGTCCTCGGTTTCTCTTGACCGAGGTGCCTGGCGAGCCATTCGTCTCGGACATTGTGTTTGAAAGCTGCTAAGGCTTCGGCGTCCGGACAGTCGACTATTTGGTTCTTTTTGGTAAGAAACCTGTTCCAGAATTTACGCGCTGACTCTCCGGGCTGTTGAGTTATATGACTTAAATCGTCTGCATCCGGAGGACGGACATAAGTCCCTTGAAAATTCGCTCTAAACGCGTCCTCGAGCTCTTCCCAACTTCCAACAGTGTTTTCTAGGAGGCTTTTGAGCCAATGACGGGCTGGCCCTTTGAGCTTGAGGGGTAGATATTTTATGGCGTGGAGATCGTCTCCTCTGGCCATGTGTACATGCAGTATATAATCTTCTATCCAGACTCCAGGGTCTGTTGTTCCATCGTAGGCCTCTATGTTTATGGGTTTAAACCCTGCTGGGAATTCATGGTCCAACACCTCATCGGTGAAACATAGAGGGTGTGCGGCGCCCCTATACTTGTATGTGCCGCTATCACCGGACACTTGACGTGTTACTTTGCTTCCTGGGGCCTTCTTTTTGGGTCCGTAGATGGACCTGGCTGGGCCATTTGACGGTGGAGGCTCTATGGCCTCCTCGTCGAATTCTGTTAGCAGCTTACGCTTCGGGTAGCTCTTCGATTGGTGGCCATTGCCGTTTTTATCTGCGGTTTTGAGCACTTTGCTCCATCTTATACTGAGTGTGTCTTCCGCTGTCTTGAGCTTCCACTTTTCCTTCTTCGGGCTTCTTGCCGTGGCGATGAGCCTGCGCTTAAAAAGCTCTTGTTCGACGGGGTCCTCGGGAGCGACGAGTTCGTCGTCATTGAGGCTTGCTTCATCTTCGGAGGGAGGTATATAGTTATGATCTTCGACCTCTTCGTCTGCCGCCCTTTCGTGAGGGCTTGCTTCTGCATCCTCATCGCTGAGTCTTCTTTGGAGGGGTTGTCTTGACACTCTCGGGTATTGTTATCTCCTGTGCCGGAATCTCTATTCTTGCTATGGCGGGATTTAGAGCGGCGCCGCTGACGCCGGCGTTTGGGCTGCTTCTTTAAAGAGTCTACCACCGCTGCTTCTTCGCCATCCCCTTCTTTTGGGGTATCCACCATGTATACGTCATATGACGAGGTGGCCTTCCAATGCCCTGTAGGCGCTGGTTCCTTTTCGTCTCCGGCATCGTCGTCAATAGCGTCGATGTCTTCGGAGTCGTAGTCTAGCATGTCGGTTAAATCCTCGACAGTGGCTACAAAGTGGGTGGTGGGTGGGTTCTGAATTTCTTCGTCGTCCGTACTCCAACCATCCTGGCCATAGTCCGGCCAGGACTCTCCCGATAACGAGAGATGCTTTAATGAATTTAGGATATCGCCAAAAGGCGAGTGTTGGAACATGTCCGCGGTGGTGAATTCCATAACCGGCGCCCAATCCGGATTGATTGGTAGGGGCGCGGGAGGTTCAGAGTCCGGCAAGGAGTCCGGTGCCTCGGAATCACGAGTTGCGCGGGGGACAAAATTGGTGTTCGGCTCCATCGTCGTGGATGTTGAAGCCCCTAGGGCGGCGTCTATCCACCGGCCCTCGATCTGGGCGATCGGCTCCGGGCTAATGGCCGAAGCAGATTCGTGTGCGACCACCAAGGCACTGTTCGGCGGCAGAGCTAGATCGTGCCCATCGTCCCAGTGCGGCGCGCTCGGCTGTGGCTCGAGTCCGTCGAAGATCAAGTCTCCGCGGACATCGGCCGTGAAGTTTAAGCTTCCAAATCTGACCTGACGGCCAGGGGCATAGCTTTCAATCTGCTCCAGATGGCCAAGTGAATTGGCCCGCAGGGCGAAGCCGCCGAATACGAAGATCTGTCCAGGGAGAAAAATCTCACCCTAGACAGCGTTGCTGATTGAAGATGCCATCAAGCCTATCGGTGACGACACAGTTCAACTCTCAATGAAAGCACCAATGTCGGTGTCAAAACCGGCGGATCTCGGGTAGGGGGTCCCAACTGCATGCGCTCTGGCGGATGGTAACAAGAGACGAGGGACACAATGTTTTTACCTGTGTTCGGCCCTCTCGATGGAGGTAAAACCCTACGTCCCGCTTGATTAATATTGATGATATGGGTAGTACAAGAGTGGATCTACCACGAGATCAAGGAGGCTAAACCCTAGAAGCTAGCCTATGGTATGATTGTTGAGATGTATGTTGTCCTCACGGACTAAAGCCTCCCGCTTTATATAGACATCGGAGGAGGCTAGGGTTACACAGAGTCGGTTACAATGGTAGGAGATTTACATATCCGTATTGCCAAGCTTGCCTTCCACGCCAAGGAATAGTACCATCCGAACACGAGCCAGAGTCATCAATCTTGTATCTTCGTAGTCTTGGAGTCCGGCGGATATTGATAGTCCGGCTCTCCGGACACCCCCTAGTCCAGGACTCCCTCACCCCCACAAGTGCGGACGGTGAACATGATATACGCAACCCACATACCCAAAAGGGAGCAGAAGCATGCACTCGTGGGCGTATATGCGATGGAGCGATCGCCTAAAGTTCAATCCGTGGTCCTCCTGCCCGATCACTTTTGATCGAAGGGACCACCCCACTAGCATCCGCCATGGCGGATTCGCCGCATTGGTTCTAGACCCAATCATCGACGGATTTCACCTCACTAGAGTCCTGATGGACGGCGGCAGAGCTGAACCTGCTTTATCGATACAAAGGCGCAAGATGGGCATAGACCCTCAAGGATTAAACCCACAAAGACGACCTTCAAAGGCGCCACACCAGTGTAGAGGCCAACCTATGTGCTCGCCACACTTGAAGTGGTCTTCGGATCCCCGGATAACTTCCGAAGCGAGGAGTTAATCTTCGACATAGTCCCGTTCCGCATCGGCTATAATGCACTGTTCGGACGAACCGCATTTGCAAAGTTCAATGCGGTTCCGCACTACGCATACCTCAAGCTCAAGATGCCAGGCCCTCGAGGAGTCATTACGGTCATCGGAAACACCGAACGCTCTCTCTGAACGAAGGAGCATACAGCGGCTCTCACGGCGGAAGTACAAAGCAACCTCTTAAGGCAATCCTCGAGTCCGGCTGTTAAGCGGCCGGACACCGTCAAGCGCGCCCGGAGTAACCTACAACAAGACCTCCCGCACGCTCGAGCATCGCCAGAGTAATGCGGCCTAACCCCACCCTCGCGAAATCGCGAGACCAGTACCACGCGTACATAACTATGCTCTGGAGATACCATGGGCATAGGGGTAGGAGCACGACCACGGCATGCCCAGAGAGCGGCTCAACCGCACCAGGGCCTCCCAATTGTGTCATTATTTTTTTTCTATTTCTTAGGACTCCGTTTTCCAGAAGCCCTGTCCGGCAGTTGAATTGCCGAACTCATGATGCAACAGCCAGGGAAGCAGAAAAGCTACGTCAAGTGTCCAGGTGGTCTCTATTACGAGCAGTATACCTATTTTACATACCATCCCGCAGCCTACCCCTGGAGGGGGACATGTTAAATAGTCCCATCCCTTGCTTATCGCACTCTTTGCATCGTTCTGCTTTCATTGCAGTAGTTTTTGAATAAACAATGCATCGCTTTGCCTATTATTGCATTCCTTTTTCTATCTATATATGTTCACTTATGACATGTTGCATCCGTACGCTTTGGTACGGCCAAATACACCAGGGGCTTAAGTTCCCCAAAATATGGTGTGAGAAGTCCGAACACTTTCACAAGTGCGGCACCCCGAACTTATAGCATTATATGCATCGGCTCCGAATCATGTCTTGGGTCAATAGTTGGGTTTGCCCGGCTCCCATGTTTTGGTACCTTACATTCCATTATATCGGCTAAGGTAGCGCTCGGAGAACCACTACGATTGTGCCCCAGTTGAGCTGGGTTGAGCACCTCAGTGGAGAAAGCTAAAACTGACCGTCATGATAGGGCGAGAGCCGGTCGCTATTCGAGAGGTTTTTCGAGTCCCTAAAGACTTATGCCGCTTAGAGCGAGGATCCGGCTTTGTCCGGCGCAGGCGTGGATAGCGCCCCGAATTTGGTCTTCCGAACACTAGGGGCTTCGCCGAAATTTAAAACTATAGAATTCTATGGCTAAGTCGGACTGTTCAAGCATTATATGTCTGGTTGCCTCGTTCGTTGTGTTGAGCGCCTCCCTTGAAGGACCCAAAAATGGGAACAAGAGCGCTCAAGTTTATCCCGTACACCCCAGCACTCGTGGCATGGGGGCTGAAGCCAACGACTTGCCATCTCTCAAATTTAATAAACGGCCGCACAGAAGGTAATATTTTAAATTAACAAGCGTTGCTTAGTGCATATGAACAAGTTTTCAAGCGTACAGAATAACAAATGCGAGTTTACTCAAAAATTACATCTTTGGAGCATTCACCCGCTATAAGGCGGGCACCCTTCAGGACACCCTTATAGTACATCTCGGGCGTGCGATACTCCTTGCTCAAGCGGTGGCGATCCGTCACAACCTTCTCGGCGCCCATCTTGCCCCAAAGCACTTTAGCGCGGGCAAGGGCCTGACGGCACCTTCAATGCAGAGCGGGCGCTTGATGACTTCAATCCATGGACAGTGTCCACCAGCGCCGCACTGCATCAAGTAGCTCCTGTGCATAGCTTATTTAGGCCACAATCGAACTATGAGGTCCTTCATGGCCTGTTCGCCACCTTGTGGAGCTCGACCAGCTGCTTCACTGGTCGCCAGGGCACCGGATGTCCGCCTCAAAGATATTGAGACCAAAACACCTTTTCCGTCGAGCTCCCCTCCTCGGCTCGGTAGAACGCGGCAGCATCGGACACACTACGGGGCAGATTTGCGAATGCTCCTGGAGAGCTCCGGATTCGGGTAAGTAACAAGTAATTCACTTTCACGTGCTTGCTTTGCATGAAGAATGCCTTACCCGCCGCTATCTTCTTTATTGCCTCAATTTCCTGGAGGGCTTTTTGGGCTTCAGCCTTAGTGGCTTTGGCACTCTCAAGAGCCGAGGCGAGCTCGAGACTCGAGTCTTGAGTCACGCTCAACCTCTCGTGTTTTTCCACGAGAGCCTGGAGCTCTTGCTGCACCTCCGCCACCCGCGCCTCCTGCTTCTCTCGCTCGGTGCATTCCGCGGCCGCACTTTTTTCGGCCTTGGACACCGCCTCTTTCAGGGTCGCCACCTCGTTCGTGGCCCCTGCAATACTCACGTTATTCCTGTCATTTTTTGCAACCAAACCCTTTCTATAAGGTATTACTTTAATAAGGTATTACTTAGCTTCCTTGTCCTCGAGCTGCTTCTTGGCATGTCTGAGCTCGTTCTCGGACCGCTCGAGGCTCTGCTTCAATACATTGACCTCCGTAGTCAGTGCGGCAGAGGTCAGCAGCGCAGCCTGCATTCCCATATTGACACGTTTATGTTAGACTCCTGCGTATATCTTTTTAGATCGTCAGTTCGGTTTTTCTTTCCGAACACTAAACTGAGCATCTGGGGCTACTGTCTATGCGGTACTATTTTTACATATCTTAATTACATACCTCAATGCCTGTTAGAAGGCTGGTACAGGATTCAGTCAGCCCGCTCTTGGCGGACTGAACTTTCTGAATCACCGCACTCATAACAGTGCGGTGCTCCTCGTCGATGGAGGCGCCATTGAGCGCCTCCAGCAAGTTATCTGGTGCCTCCGGTTGGACGGAGGCCACCGGCATCGCAGTCTTGCCCTTCTTACGAAGGGCCCGCCACGGACTTCGAACCACCAGAGGTTCCGAGACGAGTCCGCACAGGCCGGATTAGAGCCCTCTGGGGTTTTGCCCTCTTTGCGCCCGGAGTCCGGGAGGTCGCCTTGCGGCGCCTCCAGGACAACCTCCTCCTAGTTGGGCCCCTTTTGGGACTCCACCGCGGCATTGTCTGCGTTACGGGGGGAGGAGGCGGATGGAAGTGAAGTGCTATTCACATCCAACGGATCCAGGGAGCCGCTCGACGAAGCGGGGAGCTCGTCCTTGGGCGGGCTACATGGTTGTATTCGGTGTTAGAAGACACTACATGACAAAGGAAAAATCATGAGTTATTCTGGAATCCGGACACTTACAATCTCGCCAGGGGCTTGGCCCTCGAGGGCCAATCCTCTTTGCTGTCGTCGGCGTTAGTGGAGTAGTCCGGGGGGAGGGTCCTTCCTTCTGATTCTTCTGCCTCCCACCGGGAGGCCTTCCTTTCTCTCTCTTCACCGGGAGAGGCCTCTTTTTTCTCCTCCTCGTCTTCGCGGGAGGAGTACGCCTTGGAGTCTTCGGACGATGAGTCCGATAACACCTGACGCCAGGAACTCTTTCGGGTTCCCGTGGCCTTCTTCTTGGTCTTCTTCTCCGGCACCACATAAGGCGCCGGAGCCTGCAGCCCCATTAATTGGGCGTCCGCTGGGTCTTCTGGCAAGGGAGCCGGACAGTTAACCTGCCCGGACGTCTTTTGCCAGGCCTGTGAAAGGTAAAGGGAGTTTAGATCCCGCATAGAGTCAAACTATGGAAAATAAGCGTCCTGTAAAGGGTAAAATAGCTTACCTCGCCGGCTTGACGCTGCGAGCTGAATCCGCGATCTTCGCTAGCGGATGTGGGAGCCTCGGCGCCCTTGAACAACACCTTCCAGGCATTTTCGTATGTAGTGTTGAAGAGCCTGCTCAAGGTTCGGTGCCGTGCCGGATCAAACTCCCACAAATTAAAGGCCCGTTTCTGGCATGGGAGGATCCGGCGGATGAGCATGACCTGGACTACGTTGACAAGCTTGAGCTTCTTGTTCACCAAGGTTTGGACGCAGGATTGGAGTCCGGTCAGCTCCTCTGAATCACCCCATGATAGGCCCTTCTCTTTCCAGGAGGTGAGCCGTGTGGGGATGCCAGATCTGAATTCGGGGGCCGCTGCCCATTCAGGGTCATGCGGCTCGGTGATGTAGAACCACCCCGATTGCCACCCCTTTATGGTCTCCACAAAGGAGCCCTCGAGCCATAGGACGTTGGGCATCTTGCCCACCATGGCACCTCTGCACTCCGCTTGGTGGCCGCCCACTACCTTCGGCTTGACATTGAAGGTCTTCAGCCATAAGCCGAAGTGGGGCTGGATGCAAAGGAAGGCCTCGCATACCCACGATGAACGCCGAGATGTTGAGGATGAAATTCGGGGCCAGATCGTGGAAATCCAGGCCGTAATAGAACATGAGCCCCCAGACAAATGGGTGGAGTGGGAAGCTTAGTCCGCGGAGGAAATGGGGAAGGAATACCACCCTCTTATGGGGCCTGGGGGTGGGGACGAGCTGCCCCTCGTCTGGAAGCCGGTGCGCAATGTTGTTGTGCAGGTATCCGGCTTTCCTCAACTTTTTGATGTGCCCCTCCATGACGGAGGAGGCCATCCACTTGCCTCCCGCTCTGGACATGGCTGGGGAAGGTCGAGGCGAGATGTGCGGACTTGGGCGCTGGAGCTCGAGTACACGGAAATGGATAGGCAAAGGAGGAAGAAGGCGTAGGTAAAAAGGTGGATCCTTATCCCCTTATATGGACGGATGAAACTATGCGTCCCCGCCAGCCTGGTAAAACTAGCTTATCTCCCAAGCACCATAATCAATGGCGCGGTTGGGTTACCCACGCCCGTATTGATGAGAATCCCGGAATAAGGGGACACGATCTCTGCTTTGACAAGACGTGCCAAGGAAACCGCCTCGCTAAACGCGCTGAGGTGGAACAGTAAAAACGATTCGAATGAAAGCTTGGCCGTGGTGTGATGTCACGCCACGGAATACGTCAGCAGATTGAACTTGTGTAAATATTATTCTCTCTACGGTGGTATGTGGAACTTATTTTGCAGAGCCGGACACTATCCTTGTGTTCATAATCTTCTATGAAGTATTCGGAGGAGGAACCCGCCTTGCAATACCGAAGACAATATGCGCGCCGGACTCGTCGTCATTGAAGCCTGGTTTAGGGGCTATTGAGGGAGTCCTGGATTAGGGGGTGTCCGGATGGCCGAACTTTCACCGTTGGCCGGACTCCTAGACTATGAAGATACAAGATTGAAGACTCCGTCCCGTGTCCGAATGGGACTTTCCTTGGCGTGGAATGCAAGCTTGGCGATACGGATATGTAGATCTCCTACCATTGTAACCGACTCTGTGTAACCCTAGCCCTCTCCGGTGTCTATATAAACCGGAGGGTTTTAGTCCGTAGGACGAACAACAATCATACCATAGGCTAGCTTCTAGGGTTTAGCCTCTTTGATCTCGTGGTAGATCTACTCTTGTACTACCCATATCATCAATATTTGTCAAGCAGGAGTAGGGTTTTACCTCCATCGAGAGGGCCCGAACCTGGGTAAAAACATCGTGTCCCATGTCTCCTGTTACCATCCGCCTAGACGCACATTGCGGGATCCCTTACCTGAGATCCGCCGGTTTTGACACCGACAATGATCCATTACTTCATCTGTGAAGCATAGTGGGTGTGCGGCGCCCTTGTACTGGGCTATATCACGATGTAGCTCAAATGAGCTTTGTCTGCTGTGTTCGGCTCGGCCGGATTTGCTGTATCCGGCATGACGGTTATCGCCACGTGTAGTGAGGCGCCCACGCGATCCGTAGATCGATCTTGTTTGCCTTGCCTTGTCCTCCAATATATCTCGCAGGTCTGGCGTATTTCCCCGTGCCTTGATAATTTTTGAGCGACACCAGGGTGCAGCTTGAGTGGAGGGCCGAGAGGCCTCCCTATCGCGGCCATGAGGTGGCCGGCCGGCCGCATCATGCGCTGGTGATGTAGGTTTGGGTGCTTCCTCCTCTAATCGGGGTAGCAGCCTGCGTTTTGGGTAGCTCTTGGAGGGGCGTTCTAGTTCATACTCTTCGACCGCAAGGACTGCGGTCCATCTGTCAGCTAGCAAGTCTTGGTCAGCTCTAAGCTGTTGCTGCTTTTTCTTTAGGCTGCTTGCCGTGGCCATAAGCCTGCGTTTGAAACGCTCCTGTTCGGTGGGATCCTTAGGCACGACAAATTCGTCGTCGTCGAGGCTTGCCTCGTCTTCGAAGGGAGGCATGTAATTATCGTCCTCTACCTCTCTGTCTACCGCTCTCTCATGAGGGCTAGCTTCTCCATCCTCCTGCGCTGAATCCCGCTGAAGGGGGTTGTCTTCAGCACTGTCCGGGGTGTTATTATCTCCCGTGCCGGAATCACCATTTTCGCTGTGGCGGGATTTAGAGCGGCGCCGCTGACGTCGGCGCTTAGGCTGTTTCTTGGAGGGGTCATCCTCCGTTGTTCCATCGCCATTCCCATCTTTCGAGATGTCCACTATGTATATGTCCTATGATGAGGTGGCCTTCTAGTGCCCTGTGGGCGCTGGTTCTTGGTCGTCTCCTACATCGTCGTCCATACCGTCGATGTCTTCGGAGTCGAAGTCGAGCATGTCGGTTAAATCATCGACAGTGGCTACGAAGTGGGTGGTGGGTGGGTTTTGAATTTCTTCATCCTCCGCATCCCAACCTTCCTGACCATAATCAGCCAGGGCTCTCCTGATAAAGGGAGAGACTTTAGTGAATTCAGGATGTCGCCAAATGGCGAGTGTTGAAAGATGTCCGCGGCAGTAAACTCCATGATTGGCGCCCAATCGGATTCGATTGGCGGGGGTGCAGAAGGTTCGCAGTCCGAAGTGGAGTCCGGCACCTTGGAGTCACGAGCTTCGCAAAGGACAGGGTTGGTGTATGGCTCAATCGCCGTAGAGATCGCAGCCCCCAAGGCGGTGTCCAGCTACCTGTCCTCGATCGGCGCAGTCGGCTCCGAGCTAAGGGTCGGAGAGGACACTGGTGCGGCCTCCAGGGCACTGTTCAGCGGCAGAGCTAGATCATGCCCATCGTGACTCGAACCCGTCGAAGATGAAGTCTCCGCGCACGTCAGCCGTGTAGTTTAAACTTCCAAATCTGACTCGATGGCTGGGCGAGCTTAATCTGCTCCAGATGGCTGCTTAATTGCCCGCAGCAGCAAAGCCGCCGAATACTAAGATCTGTCCGGGAGAAAAGTCTCACCTGGACGCGCCATTGTTGATGATCGGAGGAGCCATCGGGCCTAAAGATGACGACACGAGGAACTCTCAATGAAAGCACCAACGCCGATGTCAAACCGCGGATCTCGGTAGGGCGTCCCGAATCGCGTCTAGGCGGATGGTAACAGGAGACAAGGGACACGATGTTTTACCTGTGTTCGGCCCTCTCGATGGAGGTAAAACCCTACTCCTGCTTGATTAATATTGATGATATGGGTAGTACAAGAGTAGATCTACCACGAGATCAGAGAGGCTAAACCCTAGAAGCTAGCCTATGGTATGATTGTTGTTGTCCTACGGACTAAAACCCTCCGGTTTATATAGGCACCGAAGAGGGTTAGGGTTACACAGAGTCGGTTACAATGGTAGGAGATCTACATATCCGTATCGCCAAGCTTGCCTTCCACGCCAAGGAAAGTCCCATCCGGACACAGGACGAAGTCTTCCATCTCGTATCTTCATAGTCCAGGAGTCCGGCCAAAGGCTATAGTCCGGCCATCCGGACACCCCCTAATCTAGGAGTCCCTCAGCAGGGGGAGGGGGCTCTACTTGCGACGAACGGGACCGGAGGGCGGAGGCGGCCGAACTGGCCGGAGGCGGGGAGGAAGGCCTCCCTCCATCGATTGCTGGCTGTGGGGGCACTAGGGGGATGGTACGGGGTCGCCTCAGGGCCTGGACGAGCTCGGGGGTCCCTTGTATAGGCAAACGAGGTCGGTTCCGCGGTGGCCAGGGATAAGCTCAACGGCAAACCGCCGTTCTGTAGCTGCAGGGCAACGTGGCGGCGGTGTGTGCTAGCAGACGAGCTCACGGATGAGCTCGAGCTGTTCCAGGGGCAGCTGGCACGCGCGTATGGCTCGGGCGGCGCTGTGCATGGCAGAGGCCTACTGTGGCCGTCCGCTAGCTGCCACGGCCGACCTGACGGCGGTGCTGCGGGGCTCCAGGGGCGGCTCTGCAGCGAGGGAGGGGTCGGGGCGCGCTGGCTGTGAGTGGGGGAAGGACCAGAACGAGCGTGGGGAGGCGGCAGTGAGACGCGGCGGCTTGGTGCGCGCGCGTGCAAAACATGATCTCTGGGCGCGACCAGAGCACGCACGCCAGGCGTTCGACCGAATGCCATCACGTTCTAGGCCCCTCTACTGCGTCTACAACTAACTAGGGCTAGGCTAATGATCATATGGGAGCTAATAGACATGCTGGTAAGGCCATTAGGGCAACTTCATAATGCAAGTCCAAAAGCATGCCAAAACTGGCCATGCTCCTAACCTGCTCGATGAAATGCCAAGTGCATCTAGGCATCTCTTGGGGTGGCCAAAATCTCCAGATCATAGTCTGTTTAGATGATAAAGAGGGTGGCAAGGTTAGTTTGTCAAAAACAAAAACTTGTTAGTGCAAGTTTTTGAGAAAACCAATTCTGGACAGAAAGAAAAGGGCATTATTGTATGGATAAAAAATGTTCCAATGGGTCCAATCTCCTGGACTTAAGGGTTTTCTAGGGAGGACTATAAGCAGGAAAAAGCTCATGGGCACTAGAGCAAAATAAATTAGGGTTGCAGCAGAAAATGCCAAACTGAACCAGAGAGCAAAAGAGGATGTTTTGCTCAAATCTTTCAAAGAACACCAGTGGATTTTTGCACAAAGTTGAATTATATACTCCTACTGACATCTCCAATTTTTGGTGGAAGTTTTAAAGGAATATTTAAATAGGTTGCAGTGCAAACCACAAACTGATCCAGATTTGAAAACTTGGGGTAGAGCTCAAAATTTTCGATGACTAAAAGATATTTTTGCATAAAAGTGATTTAGGGACATCATATATCATCTCCAAATTTTGGTGAGATTTTTAAATAAATTTATCAAAGGGTTGTAGTGCAAAAGAGGCTCTAAAGCTGGTGAAAAATCATTTTAAAAAGAAATAAAGCTCAGGGAAAATAATCATATAAATAATTCCACTGATAAAAGAAATGTTTCTTGAGAGGGTATATAAGTCCAACAATACTTTTGAAAAGTTTTCACTTGGGGTGAAAACTTCACAATTTACGAGAAAGAGTGTTTCTGAAACAAAAGAAAATCCAGAAAATAAAATTATTAATTTACCAAGGTAAATTTCTAATTAATAAATCATGGTTAAATTTTTGGGGTGTTACAACACTACCTCCCTTAAGAAAAAACTCGTCCTCGAGATTTGCTAAGGGATGTATTGAAAATATTACTCCTATTAGCTGGAACCAAGTAGTTTACTCATAGCACAAACTTTGTGTCGTCGGGGTTGGTTTTTGGTAGCTACGCCCGGAATTAAAAAATGCAATCGTACACCAACATATTTATGCATGGATACTATTTAAAATAGGGGCGCACAAGAAACGACATTTAATTATGGCGATATAGGATCACACAGTTACAGGGCGTGGACATACTAAGACTCGGTACTACTCGAGTGACTTAGTCTACATCGTTAATATCTAGGTGGGCGTTCCTTGTGGACGCTGAGGCTTCTCCACGGGTCTCACCGTCGGGGTTAGTTGGAGGTTGAGGAACTGTAGGGTCGGGGTAGCGATGATGACCATCGCGGGGGTTGTTGGCCACAATCCCATTGGAGCGTGTTCCCAAAAGGCGACGAAGCACTTCTGGGGACACCAAAGTATTTTGGTCGATAGCTGGGGCAGACATCAAGGACTCGATCAGTTTCCCGAACAGCACGACTGGGTTGTCGGCGTCGGGCTCATCTTCACCTCTTGCCGGGGCTCGGCGAACCAGTTCTCCACGAGCTGCGATCAGATCAAGGGTGATTTGATCGAACAGTTCCTCTAGAGCACTTACATAGCGCACCAGGTGCAACAATGCAGGGTCCGTCTCGTGATTTCTGTTGGCAACCTGGGGTGGCCTACCATACCCATCACGGCTGGGGTAGTAGTAGAACGAGCGACAGTTAACTCTGGGCAACAAGTGCCGGAGTTGAACTATAGCATCTCGAGCAGCTAGTTGGATGGCTTGTGGCTCAAAGGAAGTTGTCCTTCCGGTGAACCTGTAGAGGCTCTCTAGCGATAGACCCCTACCATAGACGTGTACTGTGGCCCAGAATTGACGGCTTTCACCGCTCATGGGCCCTTGATACACAACATACTCTAGGGGTTCTTCTAATGCAAAGGCACGGCGGGTGAGGTTTGCTTGCACGGTCACAAAACCTCCAAGGTTGGTTGCTGTGGTCTCATTGTGCACAATAGGGCCAGGCATTATAGCTCGGTTTGGGGAAGAGGCTGTGCTGTGCTGGGTTGAGGCTAGCGTGCCCCTTTTATAGAAAAAGGGGACGGAGTCTTCCTTAGCACGCTTGCGAATGAGCCAATTTAGGTGTCGGTCACTGGCGTGTGATCGACAGGCTAGGCTGATAGGTTGGGCACCGACTGCCAAAAGGTGTCGGGGTCACTTTGTGGCTATCTTACACGAGAAGCTTGGCCGGGGTTAGGTTAAGGTCTGGTGGGTTGGGTAACCTAGGTTTTTCGACCTGGCTAAGATAGGATTAGCCAATGGTCAGCCTGGCTCTGATACCAAGGTTGTCAGGACCGGATTTTCGGGATATTAATTTCCCAGAAAATGGCCCTTATGCTCACCAGCCCCAGGATTACTGTTAGCTGGCGAGACACCAACTTGATACAGAAACTCCAAGCAAAAAACATAATATGTAGTACAAGACCATTCTGGCCTATGAGTACACACAAGGTTTCTGGTGGTTGATGGCGGAAGCGGTTTGTGGTTCATCAACGTCTATGGGACTCCATTTCCCACAGGAATAGCTGACCTGGATAACTCCTATCTTCGCGAGGCTGCTATCACCATTGCATAGGTTCCGGGGCTGTCATCGCAATGCTCCTCTCCATGCAAGAAATCTGGCCTAGACAATAGCTAGGGACAAACCAGTGAGTACTTTTGAATGTACTCGCAAACATTATGAGCACATGCATAATATAACAAACGATAATTCCTGCTCTGAAATATTCTATGATCACAACGTCAGTCATAAAATAAAATCCCTGATGCACGCAAGCAGGTTATTCATATACAACATGAATATGCAATAACAGAGTAGAAATAAAATGCACCGATCGGGTGTCTGAAGCGACGCCTCGAAAGGATAATAATTTAAAGCGTGCCTCAGTCGGGCGTCTGAGCGACACCACATAAAGGGCTTACAAAGAAAATCACAGTGAGTATCCAGGAGGTAGAACCGTCCCAGGGATACTCAATAATTCAAATAATGTAAAGGGTTAGTCCATAATAATGATAATCATAATCATCATAAGTCACAAGTGATGATCCATGTTCTGGTTTAGCAGTTTCTCCTCCGAAGTCCGACACTATGACCGACACTTGACCCATCCCAGACTGTAGTCCTTAACCATGGACACGGCTATTCTAATAGATATAACCTCTGCAGAGGGTGTACTCCTTACCCACGAGTAACGGATTCCTTTAATCCATCTGGACTAATTTCATTTACGGTCTTCTAATTGAAAACACACCTGACCCGCACACACCAGCTTAACTTACCGGTGTCTGGAATCACCCACGACACTTGTCAAGCAAAACTCTAAGTGGGGAGGCTACAACCTCGATTTGCATGGGATCAAATTTATACCGCGCACTACTAAGGGGTGCCCCCTCTCGGTCCTAACCGGAAACACCCATGCCCCCGGACCAAGTGGCATGCCTACCGGATGCAGCCGGTATCTTCCACCATGGCCTCTCTGTATGGTGTGTGCCAAGAAAGGGGTTGACAACTTACTGAACTAAACCCTACCTGCGGTAGGGACAAGTGGTAGTACGAAACAAGCATGGGGGTTACCGGAACAAGACTCGATCTATGGTCGACTCAGGAGGTTTAAGTATTCCCTGCATGATTAGCATAACAAATATGTTTCAACCAACAGACAGAATCACCACTCATCATACCTCATCATGCCATACCGGACACAATCGTCTCGACAAGGAACTAGGGGAAGCTCGTGTCTACCCAAGACAGAGACTTTCCCGGCTTCCTTCCGGTAGGCATGAAAGGCATACGAGGATGGTTACTATCACAAGCATATCCATTTCCAACAGCAAAGAATCTTCATTATTCACTCATGTGTATGATCGAATCATCACATAAAATAACAAATGCTCCATGTCAAGGTGGTGTCGTAATCATGTCAAGCAACACACACACAAAAAATATTATGCCAGGGTTCAGAATGCTTGCCTTCAAGTTGTGGAGAGGCAGGGTGCATTCCAAAACTTTTGAAAGTTGACTTCTTCTTCAAAATCCTATTTTATGGAAATTTGTATTAACACATAGTTCAAAAACAGTACAAAAAGTTGTTTGGAAAATTTTCAAATAAATATGAAAATAAACTAGACAAAATTTGAGAAACAACAGAAAAAGAATCAAATCATTTGGACTTATATTTTAAAAGTTATAGTCAGTCAAAGATTAGTCAAAATTCTGTTTTTTAAAAAAATCAGAAAAAGAAAACATTTCGGCAGCACTTACGTCAAAGGCGTACTTGGTGGAATGCGCTTCCACTTACACATGTTTCGGCAAGGCTGGGTCAATGACAGTGGGTCCCTTGGGCCCACTGGTCAGGTTTGACCAGTCGCCCGCGCCTCCTTTCTCCTCTGGCCGGGCAGGGGCGGGGCTCCGGCGATCAACGCTGGCGAATGGCGGCTCCCCACGGGATTCAGAGGGCAGGGATGGATCCACCAGTCCAGGGCGGTCCTCCAGGTGGTCGAGAGGGTGGCGGGGACGGAGGGAGTCGCCGGCGGCGAGCTTTGCGGCGGACGGTGGCTTCGGGAGAATTGGGGCTTCGCGCTACGGTGGCTCCCCGTCAAAGCTGAGGCGTCGGGTGGCTCCGCACGGTCTTGGGGAGTCGGATGGTGGCGTTGGAAGGGCAGGGGGGCTCTACTTGCGACGAACGGGACCGAAGGGCGGCGGCTTCCGAACTGGCCGGAGGCGGGGAGGACGGCCTCCCTCCGCCGATTGCTGGCTGTGGTGGCACTAGGGCGATGGTATGAGGGACGAGCTCAGGGGCCCCTTTTATAGGCAGTCGAGGTCGGTTCCGCGGCTGTCGGGGATAAGCTCGACGGTGAACCGCCATTCTGTAGCTGCAGGGCGACGTGGATGAGCTCGAGCTGTTCTAGGGGCAGCTGGCGCGCGCGTATGGCTCAGGCGGCACCGTCCATGGTAGAGGCCTACTGTGGCCGTCCTCTAGCTGCCACGGCCGACCTGACGACGGTGCTGCGGGGCTCAAGGGGCGGCTCTACGGCGAGGGAGGGGTCGGGGCACGCTAGCTGTGAGTGGGGGAAGGACCAGAACGAGCGCGGGGAGGCGGCAGTGAGACGCGGCGGCTCGGTGCGCGCCCAAAGCACGCAGGCCAAGCGTTCGACCGAACGCCATCGCGTTCTAGGCCCCTCTGCTGCCTCTACAACTAACCAGGGCTAGGCTAATGATCATATGTGAGCTAATAGACATGCTGGTAAGGCCATTAGGGCAACTTCATAATGCAAGTCCAAAAGCATGCCAAAACTGTCTGTGTTCCTAACCTACTCGATGAAATGCCAAGTGCATCTAGGCATCTCTTGGGGTGGGAAATTCTCTAGATCATAGTCTCTTTAGATGATAAAGAGGGTGGCAAGGTTAATTTGTCATATACAAAAAACTTGTTAGTGCAAGTTTTTGAGAAAACCAATTCTGGACAGAAAGAAAAGAGCCTTATTGTATGGACCAAAAATGTTCCAATGGGTCCAATCTCCTGGACTTAAGGGTTTTGTAGGGAGGACTATAAGCCGGAAAAAGCTCATGGGCACTAGAGCAAAATAAATTAGGGTTGCAGTAGAAAATGCCAAACTAGACCAGAGAGCAAAAGAGGATGTTTTGCTCAAATCTTTCAAAGAACACCAGTGAATTTTTGCACAAAGTTGAATTATATACTCCTACTGACATCTCCAATTTTTGGTGGAAGTTTTAAAGGAATATTTAAATAGGTTGCAGTGCAAACCACAAACTGATCCAGATTTGAAAACTTGGGGTAGAGCTCAAAATTTCCAATGACTAAAAGATATTTTTGCATAAAAGTGATTTAGGGACATCATATGTCATCCCCAAATTTTGGTGGGATTTTTAAATAAATTTATCAAAGGGTTGTAGTGCAAAAGAGGCTCTAAAGCTGGTGAAAAATCATTTTTAAAAGATATAAAGCTCAGGGAAAATAATCATATAAATAATTCCACTGATAAAAGAAATGTTTCTTGAGAGGGTATATAAGTCCAACAATACTTTTGAAAAGTTTTCACTTGGGGTGAAAACTTCACAATTTAGGAGAAAGAGTGTTTCTGAAATGAAAGAAAATCCAGAAAATAAAATTTTGGATTTACCAAGGCAAAATTTTAATTAATAAATCATGGTTAAATTTTTGGGGTGTTACATATATTTTACAAAACTCACTTGCTATTTAAATTAAATGCAAAACAGAAGCAGATAAAGAAAACAGAAATGAAATAAAAAGAAACAAAAGGGGCCACCGTGCACTAGGCCTAGTGCGCAGTGCCGTCCCAGCTAAAAGGGGGTGTTCCCCTTCCTACCCTATTCACCATGGCGTGGCGGACATCGTCAGCGCGTTCATGGCATCGATCTTCCATGGGGCAACAATGCAGAGGCCCTCGACGCTCCATAAGGCCCCCGTCGACCCCCCTCGCAACTTGATGCTTGCTTGAACTACGTCGGTATTTCCCCAAAGAGGAAGGGACGATGCAACACATCAACGGTAGGTATTTCTCTCAGTGATGAGACCAAAATTATCGAACCATTAGGAGAACCACACAACACTACGTGAATGACACCTGCACACAAATAATAAATACTCGCAACCCGACGTATTAAAGGGGTTGTCAATCCCTTTCGGGCAACAACGCTAGAAATTGGCAAGAAGATGGGATAAAATTGTAGTAGATTGATAGATGCAAATAAAAGCAAATAAAATTCAGCCAGGTATATTTGTATTTTGGTTTAATATATCTGAAAATAAAAGCAAATAAAAATATATCGCAAAGGCAAATATAATAAAGAAGAGACCCGAGGGCCGTAGGTTTCACTAGTGGCTTCTCTCAAGAAAAATAGCAAATGGTGGGTGAACAAATTACTATTGGGCAATTGATAGAACTTCCAATAATCATGACGATATCTAGACAATGATCATTATATAGGCATCACATCCAAGATTAATAGATCGACTCCTGCCTGCATCTACTACTATTACTCCACACATCGATCGTTATCCAGCATGCATCTAGTGTATTGAGTTCATGGAAAAACAGAGTAATGCAATAAAACAATGACATGATGTAGACAAGATCTATTTATGTAGAAATAGACCCCATCTTGTTATCCTTAATGGAAATGATACATACGTGTCGGTTCCCCTTCTGTCATTGGGATCAAGCACCATAAATCGAACCCATCACAAAACACATCTTCCCATTGCAAGATAAATAGATCAAGCTGGCCAAACAAAACCCAAATATCGGAGAAGAAATACGAGGCTATAAGCAATCATGCATATAAGAGATCAAAGAAGACTCAAATAACTTTCATGGATAAAAAGATAGATCTGACCATAAACTCAAAGTTCATCGGATCCCAACAAACACACCGCAAAAAGAGTTACATCATATGGCTCTCCAAGAGACCATTGTATTGAGAATCAAAAGAGAGAGAGAGAGAGAGAGGAAGCCATCTAGCTACTAACTACGGACCCGTAGGACTACAAAGAACTACTCACGCATCATCGGAGAGGCACCAATGGACATGATGAACCCCTCCGTGATGGTGTCTAGATTGGATATGGTGGTTCTAGAACCTACAGCGGCTGAAAATGATTTTCGTCGACCCCCCTAGGGTTTCTGGAATATTGGGGTATTTATAGAGCAAAGAGGCGGTTCAGGAGGCCACCGAGGTGGGCACAACCCACGAGGGCGCGCCTAGGCGTCCAAGCGTGCCCTGGTGTCCTGTGCTCACCTCGGGGTCCCTCTTCGGTACTTCTTTGGCCCACCGGATGTCTTCTGGTCTAAAAAATCCACAGAAAGTTTCACTGCGTTTGGACTCCGTTTGGTATTGATTTCCTGCGATGTAAAAAACATGCAGAAAACAACAACTGGCACTTGGCACTATCTCAATAGGTTAGTACCAAAAAATGATATAAAATGACTATAAAATGATTGTTAAACATCCAAGAATGATAATATAACAACATGGAACAATAAAAAAATTATAAATACATTGGAGACGTATCAACATCGCCAAGCTTAATTCCTGCTCATCCTTGAGTAGGTAAATGCAAAAGCAGAATTTTTGATGTGGAATGCTGCCTAACATGTTCATCTCATATTCTTTTCTTTGTAGCATGGACATTTGGACTTCTATATGGTTCAAAGCAATAGTCTAGTTTTGACATGAGACTTAAATACTCAAGCATATCAACAAGCAACCATGTCTTCAAAATATCAACGCTAAAATAAGTTATCCCTAGCCCATTATGCTTAAACATTGATCCATTTATGAAACACACTCGCATATTAGCTATACCCAATGCTCAAGTACGATCATAGTGCCCCTTAGTTGGTGCTTTATAAGAGGAGATGGAGACTCAAACAAAAATAAAAATTGTGTAAAGTAAAAGAAAGGCCCTTCACGGAGGGAAGTAGGGATTTGTAGAGGTGTCAGAGCTCAAACCGAAGAAGATGGAGATAAAAACATTTTGGGAGGCATGCCTTTCCTGTCAACGAGAACGATCGAGTAGTTCCCAATACTTTCCATGCTAGATATATCATAGGCGGTTCCCAAACAGAAATTAAAGTTTATTCCTTTTTCAACCATACTTTCACTTTCCATGGCTAACCGTATCCACGGGTGCCCTCCACACCAACACTTTCCAAGGAATTTATTATTTGACAACATAAATTAAATTCATTTTACATTTCGGGATTGGGCATCCCTAATACGTTTGCCTTACTCCTGTGCAATGGTAAGTGAATAAACACTCATCATGAGAATAACATATCTAGCATGAAAATATATTAGCCACACCCTACCGTTTCATGAGCAGTACGAGCACATAAAAGAGAATTTTATTTTGAAAATTAGAGATGACACATACAAATTTGTTTAGAACGGCACGAAAATACCGCATATAGGTAGGTATGGTGGACTCATGTGGCAAATCTGGTTTAAAGGATTTTAGATGCACAGGTAGTGATCATACTTAGTGCAAAATGAAGGCTAGCAAAAGATTGAGAAGCGACCAACCAAGAAACGAAAAATCTCATAAGCGAGCATTAAGCATAATTAACATTGAATAATGCATAACAGGTAGGATGTAATTTCATTGCATAACTATTGACTTTTGTGCTTGCGTAGGGAATCACAAACCTTAACACCAATATTCTTACTAAAGCATAATTACTCATCAACATGACTCACATATCACATCATCATATCTCAAAACTATTACAAGGAATCAAGTTTGTTTTGTCCAATGATCTTCATGAAAGTTTTTATTATATCCTTCTTGGATATCTATCACTTTGGAACTAATTTTATATGTTGCTTTTGATAAGCTCAAAGAAATGTATGTGAAGATCATGAGCATAATGTTTCTTTCTCAAAATAATTTAAGTGAAGCAAGAGAGAACTTCTTAATTTTTTTACTAACTCTCAAATAAATCTAAGTGAAGCATGAGAGCATTTCTTCAAAAATAACAAAGCACACCATGCTAAAAAAGATATAAGTGAAGAACTAGAGCAATTCCATAGCTCATAAAGATTTAAGTGAAGCGTAGAGAGCAATTCTAACAAGTCATGGCATATATTTTGGCTCTCTCAAATAGGTGTATCCAGCAAGGATTAAAGACTTAAAACAAAAAAGCAAAACAAGCAAAGACTCATATCATACAAGACACTCCAAGCAAAACTTCTAGTATGTGGCGAATAAAAATATAGTTCCGAGTAAAATACCGATGGTTGTTAGAAGAAAGAGGGGGTGCCACTCGGGCATCCCGAAGCTTAGTTGCTTGCTTATCTTTGGATAATAGCTTGGGATGACATGGGCATCCCCAAGCTTAGGCTCTTCTTACTCCTTATTCCTTTATCCATCGTAATATCACCCAAAAGTTGAAAACTTCAATCACACAAAACTCAACAAAACCTTCATGAGATCCGTTAGTATAAGAAAAAGAATCACTACTATAAGTACTATTGGAAACCCATTCATATTTTATTCTTGCATTATATCTATATTCCAACTTTTCTATTGGAAAAACTCTTCAAAGAAAACCATAGAATCATCAAAACAAGCACACAACACAAAGAAAACAGAATCTGTCAAAAACAGAATAGTTAGTAGCATCTGGATATTTCGAATACTTCTGAAACTCCAAAATTTCTGAAAACTTGGGACCACATGAGAAATTTGTATATTAATCTTATGAAAAAAGAATTGGTATTTTATCACGCTTCTGTTAAAGATGAAAATTGTTTTTCTTATCACAAAAGTTTCTGTTTTTCAGCAAGATTAAATCAACTATCACCCAACATAATCCTAAAGGATTTACTTGGCACATACACTAATTAAAACACAAAAAACACCACCATAAGAGTAGCATAATTGTGCAAACACTCAAGAACATAAAGAAAAAAACAAAAATAAATTTTATTCATTGGGTTGCCTCCCAACAAGCGCTATCGTTTTATGCCCCTAGCTAGGCATAAAGCAAAGGATCTAAGTGTTGTCATCTTTATTTCTAGATCCATAAGATGCCCTCGTGATTGATTCATATGGTGGCCTAATTCTTGTTCTAGGGAAGTGTTACATACCCTTCCTTAGTGAAAATTGAAATTTAATATTGCCTTCTTTCATATCAATCACGACACCAATAGTATGTAAAAACGGTCTACCAAGAATAATTGGACAACACGGATTGCAATCAATATCAAGAACAATAAAATCTATGGGCACATAATTCCTATTTGCAAGAATAAGAACATCATTAATACTTCCCAAGCGCAAATTTAAAGAACATTCTTCGATATCGGTAAGAACAAGCACATCACATAAAGATTTCGGAATTGTAGAACACTAGCACCCAAGTCACATAAAGCAAAGCACTCGTAATTTTTAATCTTGACTTCGATAGTAGGTTCCCATTCATCATGTAATTTTCTAGGAATCGAAACTTCTAATTCCATTTTTTCTTCCAAAGCTTTCATCAAAGCATCACAATATGTTTAGTAAAAGCTTTATTTTGTTCATAAGCATGGGGTGAGTTTGTCATGGATTGCAACAAAGAAATACAATCAATCAAAGAGCAACTATCATAATTAAAGTCTTTGTAATCCAAAAGAGTGGGCACATCACTAGTTAAAGTTTTGACCTCTTCAAACCCACTTTTATCAATTTTGTCAACAAGATTTTCACCCTTCGACTTATAGGGACGCCCTCTAGCTAAAGTTGACTCTTCTCTAGTCCCTTTTTCATCAATTTTAATTTTACTAAACAAAGAATCAATACAAGAAACACCAATCATGTTAATATCTTCATCACTTTTACGAAAGCAATCACTAGAGAACGCCTTTTCTGAAAATTCTCTTCTAGCTCTAAGCATAGCGGTTCTTTTCTTACTTTCATCCATAGAAACATAAAGAGCTTTAGTTGATTCCTCAACCTTAGGCACAAAAAATTTCATCTTGAGATTTTCTACGTCATGAGAAATTCTATCAACACTTCTAGTCAAATCATCAATCTTATTCAACTTTTCTTCAATTGTAGCATTGAAAAACTTTTGAGTGTTGATAAATTCTTTAATATTATTCTCAAGATCAGAGGAGTTCCTATTATTATTATAAGAAGGCTTACCATAGGAATTACCATAATTATTAGAGGAATTACTGGGAAAAGGCCTAGATTAAAATTACCTCTATAAGCATTGTTATTGAAACTGTTTCACGAGATAAAATTCACATCTATGGCATCACTATTTTGATCAATCAAAGTAGACAAAGGCACATCATTGAAATCAATACGATCACTTTTATTAGCAACCAATTTCATAAGAGCATCAACTTTTTCACTCAAAGAAAAAATTTCTTCAACCGAATTAACTTTTTTACTAGTAGGAGCTCTTTCAGTATGCCATTGAGAATAATTTGCCATGATATTATCAAGCAATTTAGTAGCTTCACCCAAAGTAATTTCCATAAAATTACCACCCGTGGTGGAATCTAAAAGATTACAAGAAACAAAATTCAACCCCGCATATTTTTTTTGTATGATCATCCAAAGATTTAACCCATGAGTTGGGCAATTCCTTAGCATCAATTTCATCCTTTCCCAACATTGCGCAACATGCTCATGTTTAAGTTGCTTGAAATTCATGATTTGAGTTCTAAGGGAAATAATTTTTGCATGCGGAAAATACTTAGTAATAAAAGTGTCTTTGCACTTATCCCAAGAATTGATACTATTGCGAGGCAAAGAAGAAAACCAAATTTTTGCACGATCTCGCAAAGAAAACGAAAATAATTTCAACTTCAAAACATCATTGTCCACATTTTTTTTCTTTTTCATATCACATAATTCCACGAATGTGTTAAGATGGGATGCGAGATCCTCATTAGGAGTACGGGAAAATTGATCTTTCATAACAAGATTCAGCAAAGCGGTATTAATATCACAAGACTCCGCACTAGTGGCGGGAGGAGCAATGAAAGTTCTAATAAAATCATTTTTGTTGGTATTGGAGAAATCACACAACTTGGTGTTCTCTTGAGTCATTGTGACTATCCAACAAGATTGCACTCAAAAACAGATTTGACGAAAAAAACGGCGAACGAAAAAGGGGGCGAATAAAACATCAATTTTTTGTGAAGTGTGGGAGAGGAAAACGAGAGGCAAATGGAAAATAATGTAAATTGCAAGGATATGGTATTCATGATTAGGAACCTGGTAGATGTTGATGATGTCTCCCCGGCAACGCTGCCAGAAATTCCTTTTGATGCTTGTTTGAACTACGTCAGTATTTCCCCAAAGAGGAAGGGATGATGCAGCACAACAATGGTAGGTATTTCCCTCAGTGATGAGACCAAGGTTATCAAACAAGTAGGAGAACCACGCAACACTACGTGAACAACACCTGCACACAAATAACAAATACTCGCAACCCAACGTATTAAAGGGGTTGTCAATCCCTTTCGGGCAACAGCGCCAGAAGTTGGCGAGTAGACGGGATAAAAATGGTAGTAGATTGATAGATGCAAATAAAAGCAAATACGATTTCTGGTTTAATTGATCTGAAAATAAAAGAAAATAAAAATAGATCGCAAAGGCCAATATAATAAAGAAGAGACCCGGGGGCTGTAGGTTTCACTAGTGGCTTCTCTCAAGAAAAATAGCAAACGGAGGGTGAACAAATTACTGTTGGGCAATTGATAGAACTTCAAATAATAATGACGATATCCAGGCAATGAAAACTATATAGGCATCACATCCAAGATTAGTAGACCGACTCCTGCCCGCATCTACTACTATTACTCCACACATCAACCGTTGTCTAGCATGCATCAAGTGTATTAAGTTTATGGAAAAACAGAGTAATGCAATTAGAACGATGACATGATGTAGACAAGATCTATTTATGTAGAAATAGACCCCATCTTGTTATCGTTAATGGCAACAATACATACGTGTCGGTTCCCCTTCTGTCACTGGGATCAAGCACCGTAAGATCGAACCCATCACAAAGCACATCTTCCCATTGCAATATAAATAGATCAAGTTGGCCAAACAAAACCCAAATATTGGAGAATAAATACGAGGCTATAAGCAATCATGCATATAGGATATCAAAGAAGACTCAAATAACTTTCATGGATAAAAAGATAGAGCTGATCATAAACTCAAAGTTCATCGGATCCCAACAAACACACCGCAAAAAGAGTTACATCATATTGATCTCCAAGAGACCATTGTATTGAGAATCAAAAGAGAGAGAGGAAGCCATCTAGCTACTAACTACGGACCCGTATGTCTACAAATAACTACTCACGCATCATCGGAGAGGCGCCAATGGACAGGATGAACCCCTCCGTGATGGTGTCTAGATTGGATCTAGTGGTTCTGGAAATTGCGGCGGCTGGAATTGATTTTCGTCGACTCCCCTAGTGTTTCTGGAATATTGGGGTATTTATAGAGCAAAGAGGCGGTTCTGGAGGCCATTGAGGTGGGCACAACCCACCAGGGTGCGCCTGGCCCTCCAGGAGCGCCCTGGTGTCTTGTGCTCACCTCGGGCTCCCTCTTCGGTACTTCTTTGGCCCACTGGATGTCTTCTGGTCCAAAAAAAGCCACAAATAGTTTCGCTGCATTTGGACTCCGTTTGGTATTGATTTCCCGCGATGTAAAAAACATGCAGAAAATAGCACTCGCACTTGGCACTATGTCAATAGGTTAGTACCAAAAAATGGTATAAAATGACTATAAAATGATTGTAAAACATCCAAGAATGATAATATAACAACATGGAACAATCAAAAAATTATAGATACGTTGGAGACGTATCACAACCCTAGATTGCCATTCCCCCATCCACCTCGCCCCGCTCTCTCCCACCTCTCCCAAGCGCCGCTATGGCCTCTGCCCCGGGATTCTCAGAACCACCTTCGCCCCTTCGCCTTGCCTTTGTGCCAGAATGCTCCACCATCGTCTTGCTACCCCATTCGGTGCCATCAAGTTGAGCTCCCTGCCTCTACAGTGAGCCCCACGACTCCGCCTTCGTCCATGGACGCCGGAGATCGCTCGCGCCGCTCCGTCCAGCCCAGGCCCTCCCTGAGCACATTGTGCACCTCTGCAGGCCCTGGGTGAGCTTCTCCCTATTTCCTCTCTCCTCTTGCTATCGATTCCGATCCCTAGCACGTGATCCCAAGTTGAACGAATGCGCCGTCGTCTCGCTTGGTCGCCGAAGTTAGTCCAGTGACCATTTGGTCATCTGTGTGTGCCCAACGGCTTTGCTGCAACGTGTAGCCCCTGCTTAGAAGCTTCTGCCACCCATTTGTGCGCCGCTCCAACGTTTTCAACCTCACCCGAACACCGTCATCTGCCTCACTTGTCGCCGTCGCCTTTTCCAGCAGCCCCAGCTGTGCCCAGTAGCCCCAATCGACACGGCGAGCTCTCCACGTTCAAACACAAGTCCCAGCATGCGAAATGGTGGACCATAGCGGATTTCCGGCCGGTTACAGCGTAGAAACGCCGCGGGAGAGGCTTGATGATCCACAAGTGTAGGGGATCAATCGTAGTACTTTCGATAAGTAAGAGTGTCGAACCCAACAAGGAGCAGAAGGAAATGATAAGCGGTTTTCAGCAAGGTTTTCTCTGCAAGCACTGAAATTGTAGGTGATAGATAGTTTTGTGATAAGATGAATAGTAATGAGTAACAAGTAAATAAAGTAAATAAAGTGTAGCAAGGTGGTCCAATCCTTTATGTAGCAAATTATAAGCCTGGACAATTTCTAATAATGATAAAGGAGTTCCCAAGGACACATGGGAATTATCGTCAAGCTAGTTTTCATCACGTTCATATGATTCACGTTCGGTACTTTGATAATTTGATATGTGGGTGGACCGGTACTTGGGTACTGCCCTAACTTGGACAAGCATCCCACTAATGATTAACCCCTATTGCAAGCGTCCGCAACTACAAAAGAAGTATTAAGGTAAACCTAACCACAACATTAAACATATGGATCCATATCAGCCCCTAACGAAGCAACACATAAACTAGGGTCTAAGCTTCTGTCACTCTAGCAACCCATCATCTACTTATTACTTCCCCATGCCTTCCTCTAGGCCCAAATAATGGTGAAGTGTCATGTAGTCGACGTTCACATAACACCACTAGAGGAAAAGACAACATACATCTCATCAAAATATCGAACGAATACCAAATTCACATGACTACTAATAGTAAGACTTCACCCATGTCCTCAGGAACAAACGTAACTACTCACAAAGCATATTCATGTTCATTATCACAGGAGTAATAATATGCATAAAGGATCTGAACATATGATCTTCCACCAAGTGAACCAATTAGCATCAACTATAAGGAGTAACACTACAAAAAAATACACTTCCGTGATGATACGTGTTTGTCACAGTAGGTCGCGTTTTTTGTCATGCATGTACATCCATGAAAAATTTATGACAGAATCAAGATAGTCATACCTGTGCTGTCGTAGAAGTGTTCCATGACATAACCAAAATTATCATCACGGAAGTGTCCACTTCCATGATGATAAATTGCGCATCACAGAAGTGCTTTCGTCAAGGGTGACCGACACGTGGCATCCACCGTAATGGAACGCCGTTAAGCTCGTTGGGTTTTGGATCCGATAACCCGTTAACAGCCCCGACCAATGGGGATTTTCCACGTATAAAATCATCATTGGCTGGAGGAGACACGTGTCAGGTCCGCGCTGGCACAGGTGTCACTCATCCAATGGGCGAGACGCGCCGATGATATGTTGACACGTGGACCGGCCCATCAAGTTTAAATGGGCCGGCCCAACTAAAGGCCCACAAGATTTTGCGGACCATAATGGGCCGGCCCAGCTAAAGGCCCACGAGATTTTGTGGACCATAATGGGCTGGCCCAGCTAACGGCCCACAAGATTTTGCGGGCCATAATGGGCCAGACCACGTAAAGGCCCACAAGATTTTTGTGTGCCATAATGGGCCGGCCCAGGTAAAGGCCCACAAGATTCTTGCGGATCATAATGGGCTGGCCCGGCTAAAGGCCCACGAGATTTTGCCGACATTAACGGGCCGACCCAGCTGTAGGCCCACAAGAATTTGAGGACCCTAGTAGGCCGGCCCATTAACTGGCTGCCATGTTTTGGGCCAAATGCTGGCCCATATTTGATCCGGTCCATTAATGGCCTGCCACGTTCCGGGCCTAATAGTGGCCCATATGAGATCCGGCCCGTTAAAATCCTACCACGTTCTAGGCCAATTTACGGCCCAGATCAGGTACGACCCTTTAAGAGGCTATGGGCTCAATTATGGCCCATATCAGATTCGACCCGTCAACTGGACACTATGCTTTTGGCCCACTTGCTAGAGGCCCACTTAGTAATTCGGCCTGACATTAGTTTTGGCCTCTTAAGGACCCGTTTAACATTTCAGCCCTATATTAATTTCGGCCTGTTAAATTCCAGTCATATAGTTGGGCCTAATACGGCCCGGTTTGCATCCGGCCTGCTCGCAGCCGATATTTGATTGGGCCAAACAATGACCAAGACAATTTTGACCTGTTAAAAGCCCGTGATTTGATTCGCACAATCATGGGCCAGGGTTCATTTCGGGCTGCTGCTGGCCCGTTAGCTGTTCGGCACGTTTCGGGCCCAACCTACATCGTGATTGCATGACGGCCCGATTATGTACCGTAATTTTACGGTTTGGCCGGTTTAGTACGAAGACAGGATAAATATACAGTAAAATAACTGCAGCATCGTGAATAAGAAAAACCTAGATTATACAATAAAGAAATTACAGCATATTACATCCACTAGGCATCAAAGTTCGCCACTATGATAATAAAGCACAAGCAGACATCAAATTACATACACTGGGCAGCAAAGATCGCCACCAGTGCAAATAAACACGCCGACAAAATAATATACAAAACCAACAGCACTTCAATAGAGTTCAAGAAAGGTTAGCCCTGCTGGGGATCTGCAACGCAAGCAGCTGAGCAAGATGATGAGACTGCGCTTGTTCAACACTTAAATCTTCCTCACTCTGAAAGATAAACAAGCAGACAGATGACAAGTTTTGCACATAAAAGTATCAGTGCTGACAATTCATCACATTTCTTTCTGACGAATAAAGTGACACAGTTTAAAATTGCATTAACACAATATGGTATTGTTCAGGTCAAGACATGGCAGGAAATGACATTGTGAAGGAGTTGGCAGCTTCACGACACCACTGGATTATAGATCAAGAACTCATAAGTATCAATGGTTAGTGTGCTGTTAATTTATCCCATTTCAGATTGGCAAGTAAAGAGACAGTTTAAATAATACTCCCTCCTTCCGGAATTACTTGTCATCAAAATGGATGTGTCTAGAACTAAAATACATCTAGATACATCCATTTCAATGACAAGTATTTTCGGACGGAGGGAGTAGTAGAATGATATGACATTGTTCATAGTTAAGACATTGCAGAATATGACATTGTGCTGTAGTGGGTAGGTTCACCACACCACTGGATTACGGATGAAGAACAGAAGCATACATTCAGTGCAAAAGAAGATCACTTGCTATGTATAGTTTAATTTACATGGTATGAATAAGGAACTTGGTTGTACAACTGAAAACTTAAGTTGAGAAAGGACAAACTTTTGTTTATGAACTACATAATAAACTTTAAACATGCAATTTGATGCAAACACCAAAAAATAAACAGCTGTTGCAGTCATGCCTAACCAAATATATACAACAAAGTTTGAAGGCTTGAGATGGACAAACTTACATTATTGGTGAAGACAGGCTCTATAAAGGCCTTGTCCATGCTGAAGGGGGGGCAATTCAAGAAGTTTACCGCAGAATCTTCTTCATAAGCATTGCCTTTATTCTACATTTTGTTAAGAGTAAATATGGATGTGATAATATACGAAAAAATGAAGAATATTTATGATAAGATGAAGAGTGATGCTACATAACCAACTAGCTATAAATGTAATTGTAGCGATACAGGCAAAAGGTACAGCCAAGAGCAATGCACAGCTAAACTTCTTCAGTACCAACCTTATGGTAAGAGTAAATATAGATCTGATGTGTAGAAAATGGAGGGCAAAGGAAAATAAGCTGCATAGTGATGGTACATAAACAACTACCTGTCATTATAAGTACACTGATAAAGGACAGCATGTACTTACAAGAACAATGCAGAGCTAAAAAAACATTGGCATTGGATATATTCTACACTAATGTAACCATTCATACAGATCAGATAATTTGGAGCAAACAATTGATAAGCAAGCTATCATGCATACTGCTGTCACATAATGAACCAGGTATGTATGCAAGTACAGTGATATAGGACAACAGGTACTAACAAGAGCAAAGCAGCGGGCAACATATTTGCGATATCTTGTCGTTCTTTTAAACCAGAATTCTTCTTCGAGCAGATTTCCTGCAAACAAGATCCGTAAGGCACATGCGGAAAAGTAGAAGTTCAAATTGTCATGTGTAACGGTTGGATTTTGTGTGGAGGCTATAAATACCCCTCCACCTCCTCTTCATTCGTGGAGAGAGCCATCAGAAAGAACTACCACTCCTACCTTACATTTCTGAGAAGAAAACTACCTACCCTTGTGTTGAGATCAAGTTGCTCCACTCCCACCATATGAAACTTGATTTCTAGTCTTCCCAAGTTGCTTTCCACTCAATCCTTTCTTCCACCACAGCCAAATCAGTGAGGAGAGTTGAGTGTTGGGGAGATTATCATTTGAAGCACAAGAGCAAGGAGTTCATCATCACCAACACCATCTATTACCTTTTGGAGGGTGGTGCCTCCTAGATTGGTTAGGTGTCGCTTGGGAGCCTCCACAAGATGTGGAGTTGAACCAAGAAGTTTGTAAGGGCAAGGAGATCGCCTACTTCGTGAAGATCTACCCCGAGTAAGGCTAGTCCTCCGTGGGCGTAAGCCATGATGGCATAGACAAGGTTGCTTCTTCGTGGACCCTTCGTGGGTGGAGCCCTCCGTGGACTCTCGCAGCCGTTACCCTCCGTGGGTTGAAGTCTCCATCAACGTGGATTGACGATAGCACCACCTATCGGAACCACGAGAAAAATCTCCGTGTCTCCAAACTGCGTTTGCTCTTCACAATCTCTCCCTTACTACTTGTGCAATTTACTTTCCGCTGCCTATACTCTAGAATTGCATGTGTAGTATGTTGCTCGACTTGTATGCATGATGCTTGACTTGATCCTCATTGTGAACTTGCTAAAAACTTGTTCTAATCAAAAGGCATAAACTTTTATCTTGTCGAGTAGTCTAATCACCCCCTCTAGACACTCTTGCCTTCAACGATCCTACAATTGGTATCGAGCATTGGTCTCCATTGCTTTGGTTTGCACACCATTGGAGGAAGATGGACGTGTTCACGCTTGGGAGTGTTAGTCATAGAGTGCCTATTCTTGATGGAGTGTCCTATAACTCGTGGAGGATTGAAATGCTTGCTATCTTTAGGATGTACAACTTGCGCAAATATGTTGAAACCCCATATGTACCACCATTTGACCCCTTGCACCCTACTATGGATGAAGAGCTTGATTTGCTTCGTAACCTTAGAACTGTCAATCTTATCATTAGAGGTTTGCCCGATAACTTGCTTGAGCTTGTCACAAACTTTGAGTGCGCCCATGCTATGTGGAAGTTCTTGGAAGAACTTTATCCAGACTACTCTTTGAGAGGTCTTGATGAAATTCTATACAAGACTGTTGAATTTGATATGATGCGCCCCAATGATCCTAACTTTGACAAATGCTTCTTTGAGCTTCGTGATCTTATGAAACGGAAGGGTGATTCCGGACTTATCAATGTTCTAGTTAGAAATGCTCTTGTATTGCATTCCGATGATTATTGTCACTCTGACAAAACTGATGCAAGTCATTGTCAAATTGACCTAGGTATTGATGATGGATTATCTATGGGTCAATATGATGATGAGCATGAGCATGATGACGACATACTCGATTCGGACACCGAGCTAGACAAGATCATGAAGAGTCTCGATCTTATGGCAAATCGAGAGACTACATATCCGTGGAAAAGAGTGGATTCTTGATAGTGGATGTACCGATCACATGACCGGAGATGAAGACATGTTTCGAGAGCTTGCAAAGAACGATGGTCCACGCAAGTATGTGACTTTTGGAGACAACTCCAAGGGTAAGGTACTTGGCCTTGGTAAGGTGGCCATATCTCATGATAGCTCCATTCAAAATGTCATGCTTGTTGAATCTCTTGGATACAATTTGCTTTCCGTGTCTAGATTAGCTGACTTTGGATTCAATGTGCTATTCACCAAAGTAGATTGCCAAGTTTTTCGTCGTGACAATCATAACATGGTCTTTACCGGTATCCGTAGAGGTGATTTGTATATCGTTGATTTCACTAAGAAAGATCAACCTAGAACTTGCTTTATTGCCAAATCTGCTAAAGGTTGGCTTTGGCATAGAAGGCTTGGACATGTTGGTATGCGTAATCTAGATAAGCTAATCAAAGGTGATCACATTCTTGGTGTTAAAGATGTTTTCTTTGACAAAGATAGACTCTGTAGTGCATGTCAAGCAGGAAAACAAGTAGGTGGAAGTCACCCCGTGAAGAACATCATGACCACAAGGAGACCGCTTGAGCTTCTTCATATGGATCTCTTCGGTCCCAATGCTTACAAAAGCCTTGGTGGTAACTCCTTTGGTCTAGTTAGTGTTGATGATTTTTCCAGATTTACGTGGGTATTTTTCCTTGATGACAAATCACAGGTTCAGAAAATCTTCAAAACCTTCGCTAGAAAGGCCCAAAATCAATTTGAGGTGAAGATCAAGAAAGTTCGGAGTGACAATGGAACGGAGTTCAAGAAAGCCCATGTGGACTCCTTCCTCGATGAGGAAGGGATTCTACATGAGTTCTCGGCCACATACACACCTCAACAAAATGGAGTTGTTGAGAGGAAGAACCGAACGCTCATTGAGATGGCGAGAACGATGCTTGATGAATACAAGACACCGAAACACTTCTGGGGTGAAGCCGTCGAGACAGCTTGTCATGCTATCAACAGACTTTATCTTCACAAGCTCCTCGGCAAGACTTCTTACGAGCTCCTTACCGGTAACAAACCCCAAGTGGGATATTTTCGTGTCTTTGGTTCAAAATGCTATATCCTTGATAAGCATCGTCGGTCTAAATTTGCTCCTAAAACTCATGAAGGTTTTTTCTCGGTTATGGATCAAACTCTCACACCTACCGTGTCTACAATAATTTCACCCAAAGGTTGAAGAGACGGTAGATGTGAAGTTTGATGAATCTAATGGCTCGCAAGTAGAGCAAATGCCTATTGATGTAGGAGACAAGGACCCATCGAAGCCATTCAAGATTTATCCATTGGAAAGATTCGTCCCATGGAAGTGAAGGAGAGTACCTCATCTACATATGTGGAGCCCCCTACCTCACGGAGAGATGAACCTCAAGGCAACATGGAGGCCTCCACAAGTGGAACTCACCAAGATGAGGAAGTGCGACAAGAAGATCCACCACAACCTCCTTCTCCACCACCTCAAGACAACACCAACAACAATGATGAAGAAGAAGATGAGGATGATGAGGAAGCTCAGCCTCGACCACGACAAAAGCTATCCCGAGTTCGAGCAAGAGTCAAGAAGGACCATCCCGTGGAACAAATGATGAATGACATCGACTCCGGGAGAATCACTCGCTCTAAAACTCGTTTAGCTAACTTTTGTGAGCATTACTCATTTATTTCTAGTCTTGAACCTATGAAGGTAGAATAAGCGCTTGAAGACCCGGATTGGGTGAACGCTATGCACGAAGAGCTACACAACTTCGAGAGGAACAACGTTTGGACTTTGGTAGAGAAGCCCAATGATGACCAAAACGTCATTGGAACCAAATGGGTGTTTCGGAACAAGCAAGATGAAGATGGACAAGTCATCCGCAACAAGGCTCGTCTCGTAGCACAAGGTTACACACAAGTCGAAGGTATGGACTATGGTGAGACCTATGCCCCCGTTGCTAGACTTGAGTCCATTCGCATTCTTCTTGCTTATGCCAACCACCATGACATTACTCTCTATCAAATGGACATTAGAAGTGCTTTTCTAAATGGTGAAATTGAGGAGGAAGTATTTGTGAAACAACCTCCCGGATTTGTGAATCCTAAAAAGCCTAATCATGTTTACAAGTTGCACAAAGCTCTTTATGGTCTTAAACAAGCTCCTAGAGCTTGGTACAAATGCTTGACTAGCTTTCTTCTTGAAAAAGGATTTGAGATTGGAAAAATAGACTCAACGCTATTCACGAAAAGGGTTGATGGTGAACTATTTGTGTGCCAAATATATGTTGATGATATTATCTTTGGTTCAACTAACCCTGATTTTAGTGAGAAGTTTGGAAAGCTTATGTCGGAGAAGTATGAGATGTCCATGATGAGTGAACTCAAATTCTTCATTGGGTTGCAAATCAAGCAATCTAAGGAGGGTACTTTTGTCTCACAAACAAAGTACACTAAGGATCTCTTCAAGAAGTTCAACATGCAAGAGAGCAAAGGTATGAGAACCCCCATGCCTACTAGTGGACATAATGACTTGACTAAAGATGGAGAACCTGTTGATCAAAAGGTTTATCGATCCATGATTGGTTCTCTACTATATCTCTGTGCTTCTCGTCCTGACATAATGTTGAGTGTCTGCATGTGTGCTCGATATCAAGCAGCCCCTAAGGAATGTCATCTTAAAGCTGTTAAAAGAATTGTGAGATACTTGATACACACACCTAACTTTGGCATTTGGTATCCTAAGAGGGCCTCTTTCGATCTTGTTGGCTATTCCGACTCGGACTATGCCGGAGACAAGGTTGACAGAAAGTCAACTTCGGGTACGTGTCAATTTCTCGGTCGATCCCTTGTATCTTGGTCATCCAAGAAACAAAACTCGGTATCATTATCTACTGCCGAAGCAGAATATATTGCTGCTGGTTCGTGTTGTGCTCAGTTGCTATGGATGACACAAACGCTTAAGGATTATGGGATACATGCGAGACATGTTCCTTTGCTTTGTGACAATGAGAGTGCGATTAAGATTGGACACAATCCCGTGCAACACTCTCGCACGAAACACATTGAAGTTCGTCACCATTTTATTCGTGATCACATTGCTAAGGGTGACATTGATCTTAAGCATGTTCGTACCGACAAACAGCTTGCAGATATCTTTACAAAACCACTTGATGAGAAAGTGTTTTGTCGCTTAAGGAGTGAGTTGAACATCATTGATGCTTCAAACTTGGAGTGAAAACTCCATTGATGCATGCAAGGCATGAGCCTAATTGACTAATCCTTGATATTTCTCTTATGATGATGATCATATGTCTTGGACACATTTGCCCCCTTGTATTGCATCTAACTCCTTGCAGGTACTTGGATGGTCTACATTCAACAAGATTACCACACACACTCAAATCTTGAGTAATCTTGTCATTGACCAAGTATCTAGCTCTTTGGGATGTTGAGTTCAAGGAACAAAATTCCACATATCCTTTTTGACACTTTATACATCTAGTATTTCACTCTTGTCATCTTGGATATTCTTGAGTATTTCCTTGCTTGCCTAACCCATGTAGGAAGATGAACTATACAATTGGAAATGGTGCTCCAACTTCACATTCTATGAGCATCAACATCAACTTCATCTACATGAGTACAAACAACAACAAGCCCAAGGTATGTTTTTCACATCTTGAAGAAGCTTTGCTCAAAGACATGAGTACAAGCAGCTTCAAAAGATGTGATCACATCAAATGCTTAATCGAAAAATGGCAACCCCATTTTGAGCTTAAACGATGAGTATGACCTATGATCAAATGTTCTCATTTGACTCCTAAGTCAATATACTCAAACATAGGTGACCTAGTCGCCGACCCCTGTCTAGATGAAGTACATATGTTCTGGAATTTCTCTGTTTTTCTCATTGAGTTTTCTTGCTTATTACTTAAATCAAAAAAAAAATCTAGCAATCTTTTTCATTTCTATTTCTTATGTTCTTGTGAATATTCCTTTTGGCTCTGATCAATTCCCTGAAAATCTTTTACAAATTCATTGCAAATCTTTTGAAACATTCCTTGCAAAGTGAGCTGAATTATTTCTATTATTCCTTGAATTAAACTCAAGGCCACCGATTCACATACTTGATCGACCAAGAGGATCTGCCCTAAGTCTCGACTTTTGGACACACCGATCCATAACACTTGGTGCCACCGATTTACATTCTCCTGGATATCATCTTCGCAGCTCACCTAAAATGATTTCCTTTGAATACCTAATTTGCTCGAGCCAGATTCTTAAGGATCCCACTTCTTTCCTTCCATCTTTCCTGCCCTTCCTGGTTTACTGTCCTTTTCGGCACTTGATGTCAAAGGGGGAGAAGATTTAGGGGGAGCTTAGGAGGAGATTGGAGGATAAGGGGAGAAGAGAAGATTTAATGGGAGAAGAAGAACAATCTTACCTTAAGGGGGAGAGGATCACATCAAAGCTTTGCCATACTATCACAGTAATACTTTTGGCATTATTCTTTTGGTTTTGCTTTTCTTGCTCTCACAATTGGTATCTTCTGAAAAGCACAATTGGTATCTTATGAAAAGCAAAATCTCTCAGAGCTCATTGAAAATCTTTTAGTCTTGGGAGACATGTTAGCTGATTCAAGCTAGTGCTCAACATGAGACACTCTTTATACATGTCATCCCTGGCTTGGTACTCTTGATGTTCTTGCTATTGGTTGAAGAACTACTCTTGTGTTATCTAACCTTGTTTTCTCAAGCTTATTTCTTCAGGTACAATGCCAAGGAACCCCAAGGTAAGTATATGCATCTTGCAGAATGTGCATGATGGTGACTTGCTTGTGAATACTTGTTTGCAAGAAATCACCATGCACATATGCATCATCAATCACTTATCCTCATCTGCTCTGATGCATATAGCCAAGCTGCATGTAGCACATCTTGCTTTTCTCTCATGTGTGCTTGTGGTAGTCCAAAACCAAAAATCTAAAATCTTGCACATTTGTAGGGGGAGCCTGTGTACTACATGTTTGTCAAAGCTTTAATGATAATCCTGTCTTTCTTTTAGTAAGCTTTGATATCTTATTTTGTGTGTTGCCATGAATTACCAAAAAGGGGGAGATTGAAAGCACATTTGCTCCCTAGGTGGTTTTGGTAATTAATGACAACATACTTTGTGGTTGGACTAATGCTTTCATCAAGTATGTTTCAGGAAAGTCAATCACTCATGGCATGGCAAAGGACTAGAAAGGTGGACCCCTAGGATGCTAAGGAAAGCATTGGCAAAAGCTCAAGACTCCATTTTGGTTTAGTGATTCAAGATCACATTGAGTCCATAGGAAAGCCAATACTATTAAAAGGGGATGAGGTTATGATGATGATCTGGTTGCTCAAAGTGCTTAGTGATTTATCTCTCAAACTATCAGCAATCTTTCATTCCAACATATACTCATAAGTAATCTCGGTCCCACCGATTCCATAAACTCAGTCACACCGAGATGAACCACCTCAGCCATATAGCCAAACCCTAAGAATTTCGGATTTTCCGATTCCAAACTCGGTCATACCGAAATTGGTGTTGCCAAGCTTCTGTAACCTTCTGTACTCAAATCGGTGTCACCGAGATGAGAAAGTCGGTCCCACCGAGATTGGCAAACCCTAGACTTTGGAAGAATCGGACTAACCGAGATTGTATTTTCGGTCCCACCGAAAATCCCGACGTTCACAAGATTTGAACTTTCGGTCTCACCGAGTTGTCAACTTCGGTCTGACCGAGATTGGTCAAATGTGTGTAATGGTTGGATTTTGTGTGGAGGCTATAAATACCCCTCCACCTCCTCTTCATTCGTGGAGAGAGCCATCAGAAAGAACTACCACTCCTACCTTACATTTCGAGAAGAAAACTACCTACCCTTGTGTTGAGATCAAGTTGCTCCACTCCCACCATATGAAACTTGATTTCTAGTCTTCCCAAGTTGCTTTCCACTCAATCCTTTCTTCCACCACAGCCAAATCAGTGAGGAGAGTTGAGTGTTGGGGAGATTATCATTTGAAGCACAAGAGCAAGGAGTTCATCATCACCAACACCATCTATTACCTTTTGGAGGGTGGTGCCTCCTAGATTGGTTAGGTGTCTCTTGGGAGCCTCCGTCAAGATGTGGAGTTGAACCAAGAAGTTTGTAAGGGCAAGGAGATCGCCTACTTCGTGAAGATCTACCCCGAGTAAGGCTAGTCCTCCGTGGGCGTAAGCCATGATGGCATAGACAAGGTTGCTTCTTCGTGGACCCTTCGTGGGTGGAGCCCTCCGTGGACTCTCGCAGTCGTTACCCTCCGTGGGTTGAAGTCTCCATCAACGTGGATTGACGATAGCACCACCTATCGGAACCACAAGAAAAATCTCCGTGTCTCCAAACTGCGTTTGCTCTTCACAATCTCTCCCTTACTACTTGTGCAATTTACTTTCCGCTGCCTATACTCTAGAATTGCATGTGTAGTATGTTGCTAGACTTGTATGCATGATGCTTGACTTGATCCTCATTGTGAACTTGCTAAAAACTTGTTCTAATCAAAAGGCATAAACTTTTATCTTGTCGAGTAGTCTAATCACCCCCCCCTCTAGACACTCTTGCCTTCAACGATCCTACACGGTGCAACAAAGTAGAAGAAATGCAAGACAACATATGCAAGATACCCGCAATCAATAAAACATTGCCAAACTAGAACAGGCACCTTGATGGGTGAACAGGACAGGCTATCTGCCTTTGACTCCTCGAGGTTAGAATAGTCATTAAGATCATATTCTGAACAAGAGTCAATTGGTGGGGAGCGTATGAGTTTCATTGCATCCAGAATGGCACTCAATGCCTTGGTGCCAATTTTGTAAGTCATTGCAGTGTTTAGCTTCAAGAGTGGACTGCTGCTAGTGCGACACAAAGCAGCTACATAGATCATAGTATAGATATAACGGGAAAACCTTAAGCATCAGAGTAAAATTAGCAAAGTGGAACTTGCTGGAATATATGTGCTAGTATTGCCGGTACGGCTAGAAAGGCTTCGGATACCAGCTCTCTTCAAGTGAAGGTGCGGTACTCTTAATATCAGTATAACTCTCAAAGGCGACACAGCTCCGCGCAGTTCCTTGCTATTTTTATAGGATTCAAGTGGGCAGGCCACTACAAATCCTATTCCTATGTTTACAAGATCCTACGAATCAAAGAGGCTCAAAGTGTCCATCACAACCGACCGTATAGACCTCTACACTGCAAATGTCCCTGCTCATCTTCAGTACAAGGAATATACTGTACTACTAACATACTCCCTCCGTTCCAAAATATAAGTCTTGGTAGAGATTTCCACTATGGATCACATACAGATGTATCCAGATACATTTTAGAGTGTAGATTCACTCATTTTGCTCCATATGTAGTCCATGGTGGAATCTATACAAAGACTTGTATTTAGGAACGGAGAGAGTACATATTAAAGAAGAACGGAAGAGGAACATGGTAAAGAAGAGCAACTCCCAGCTGTCTCTCGACCATTTCAGGTGGTTGGATGAAGATCCTACGTCTCCTAACCCTTCTTCTTCCTCGTCTCTGATTCTTCCCGTACATAACACCGCACGGGCCGCCGGCCGGACCACCGGCCCCCATCACCTGTGTTCCTCCACCACCCCCACCCCCACCCGCGTCGAGTTTTCTTCGTTTGGCGAGGCCCCACAAGCACCCAAGCCCCTTGGATCGCACCGGCGAACTCCGGCGAGCTCTGAAAAATCGACTGACCCAATTTTGAAATTTAGTCTACTTTGATTTAACTAGTGTGGAATATAAAAGGGGAAAACCATAAGAATTGAGAGTATAGTGTTGAGCGTGCCATGGCGGATCTGAAGGTGCAGACCGGACAAAGGCAACTTCACAACCAAGACAAGAAATCAGAGTAAAGCAGGGGCGATCTATTTTCTTGCTACGATAAATAAGTTGAGCTGATACAAAAGAGTACCGCCTCTGGTGCGGGGCCGTGTACGCATGTGGTGAGAATTTGACGGTGCTGCGGTAGCGATGGCTGTCGGTGGAGTGGAAGTAGATCTAGGAGGGTAGACGGTGGCGGCGGGGCGCGGTGGACGAGACGGTCGTAGGAGCGGCGCCGGCAAGGTGGACGACGGCGGGGATGAAGCGAGAGGACGGTATGCAAGGATCCCGGTCTGAAGGCATGGATGAGAGAGGTCGATCTCTTGTAATGAACGGCGGCGTCGGGGTATCAGCTCCGGCATGGTGGAGGACAGCGGTGGATGGGGTGGCGGACGGCGGCGGACGGAGGAGGGTGGGGTGGAGAGGGTCTTTTGGCGCCCACGGAGTACGAATGGGAAAAAGGGAGGTAGAGAGGAAGGGGGGAACCATGTATTCAGGGCGCGCTTGTCTCAAATGCGAGGAAATTTACAAACTTAGCCCCCGTTTCAAATTTCTACTACATCACAGCAACATTAGTCCGTTGGGGATAGGACGGTAATCTCGCATACACCGAATATTTGCCGACGAGAGTTTGTTTTTGGCGCCCACCGTGTATGAATATGAATCGGGGAGGGAGTTGATTTCGGCCGAGGGCACACTGTGTTTTGGCGCCCACCATGTATGAATCCGGGTGAGAGGCGGTTACGTCACGTTTGGGTGAAATTACAAACCTACCCCTATCGAAACTTATAGAAATCCAGTAGATAGGCTTTGCACGGCAGGGATAGGTAGTAGTGATTTCCATCTCGCAGATTTTGGTTTCGGGCGGTTACTGCGACTTTCCCCGCTTCATTCAAATTTTGCACAGTGCACGTTTACCGTGCCAACTCAATTCGAATCCCGTTTGTATTCTACTATTTTTTTCGAGCGGGATCCATTTTCAATTGGAATTACGTTCTATATACATCATTTTTTTACATATACTTTCAAAAGCACAACAAAAAATTATGCTCCTTTATATGTCTAATATGATTTACAAATACAACGATCTCGAAATCTTAAGGTTGAATTCGATTTTTTTAACCAAATTATGTTCTACTAAAATGTATGGATCAGTAATATCTACATATTAAATAACATAGATGTGTGTGAATTCATATGAGTATGCATGTTTGATAGATCAATTTTGGTTCTAGTATGGATTACATGTATCATCATCTCGAATTCAAATATTTGAATCCCTTTTTTGTTCACTCCTTTCACGCCCATATCTCTCGCATGCATGCTCCTTCAGGTAGCCATCACTCTCTTTTCTCCAGCTCACCCGCACGCTCACTTCATGTTTCTCCTATCCTCGCAAACATGGTCTCTCGACGTCTCCCTTGAGAAGTGTCACACTCTCCCTATCATTATACATTACACGGTTTTAATTATCTCTCACATCCCTACTGTTCTCTGGTATCACTCGGTACCTAAGCTTTCTTTTTCACCGCCACACACACAGTCTCCACTCGTCTTTCACTTTGTCTTTCTCTCTATGGGATTCTCTCACACACCCTATATGTCTCTACATATGACTCATACCACTAAAATTACTCTCTCTCTATCTCTCTCTATCTCTCTCCTGTAGACGCAACATTTGTTGCGGTCTCCTTTTTGCCTCCATCCCAGACTGACACCGATCAGACAACCCCGACTACCGTCTCCTCTCTCTCTCTCTCTCTCTCTCGCTCTCTCTCTCTCGCTCTCTCACAGACACACACACACAACTCCTGCTTCCACTCCCCTTCCCGACTACCGTCTCACTCTCACACACACAAAACTCTCGCTTTCGCACCCCGACTCGTATTTCTCTCACAAACCCTTATCGACTAGCTAGCCTCTAGATAGGTTTATACACCCGCACACTCATGCTTTCGCCATCGCATACATGTCTCTCTCCTGCTCCTTGTATCTATGTGGCTTTTTCTTCCCTTCTTGAGACACGCCCTCTCGATCGTGCACACACACTATCGCCTCATTTTAAGCTGATACCTATCGCACACACACTACTTGTGTCTTTGTCACACATGCACTCCGTCCTCCTCCACTCTCCCTCTCTCACACACACACATGGGCTTTTTGCAACAACTAGCAAGATGCCCATTTGTATGAGTAGTTTATCTTCTGGGGGAAAAGGATGAACGAGGGAAGACCTTATTTACAATGTGGAGAGCGGTGTGGGTATCTTTTTGCAAAATTGGCATAGTTTCCTTCCTATCTGTCAGATATTGATCGGATGGCCTATATTGCAGGATGGCACGCACACGATCATCACCGAAAATGCTTTTTATAAGAGTAGGGATAAAAAATAGAGTTGGTGATGATGGTGGGCCTGCCATCCTGCAATGTAGGTCGTCCGATTTATATCTGACAGATAGGAAGGAAAATATGGCAATTTACCCACACTCTTCACCAGATTTGCAGATAAGGCCTTCCCTCGTTCATCCTTTTCTCCCACAAGATTTTGATGTTCCGTGCAACGCACGGGCATCTTGCTAGTAAAAGTAGAAATTAGACATATACCACTTCTCGAATCTTGAAACCAACAACATGCCTCCCTTATCTCATCAAAACCGCCAAAGGAATATATTTTGAGTGAAACATAACATATTTTTAGTGATATACGTATTTCAAAACTAGACTTTTTTTTCTATCAAATCGGTGAATATGTATTAATCTACTTTGATCGTGTGGCAATGCATTGGCACATTGCTAGTAGTTATTATAATTTTTTGGACACCAGACAAATGGAGGAGTACATATACGAAAAGAAGAGGTGCATGCACGTAGTCGGCCTCTCGCTGTCTTGCACACATGAGTGTTATGTAAAGGCGATGTTAACAAATAAACCCTAAAACCCTAGGTGCACGATTGTTGCATTCGCGGGTACCGGGTACGTGGTGGAGCACCTTTGTAGGAGTTGATGGTCGGGACCACAGGTGAACGACTTGGAGCGCGGTGGCTCGCCAGTTGCCACAGATCAAGTAGCCACGTTTAAAATATCGTTTTTTTAGCGGAGTTAAGAGTTCCAATTTTAAATGGCACGTTATAAGTAGTAAGTAGTTTTTAGAATGATTGGTATGGAGCGAAAAGGGAATTCATAGTACTACGTACCTCCTTGACGTATGGTTGTATGGGTTTATGTTACAAGATGTTGAACCTGGTAGTTCTAGGGCAAACACTATGGTTGAGATTTAGATGCTGGTTTTCAGTAATCGGAAGGGGAAACCCTTCTTTGATTAAAAAAACTACTACCTCCATTCTGGTTTACTAGTCCCCTTCATAAATTGGGTCAAAGTTTGTCCACGAATTTTACTTGTAAAATGTGAATGGAAAACGAGATTTTTTTTATACCCAAACAAAAAAGGACTGGAGGGAGTGATTGCTCTGACATGGACGCGACCTCTCATAGTGCAGGCATTGAATCGGCGCGCCAGCCAAGAGGGCCGCACTTGCTGCAGGCCCAGCTGAGCACGCCTCCTCGCTGCATGCAACCAACTTAAGACTGCCCCACCTGCCTTCATTGAATCCGCACGTGTGCCGGAAACACGTCCTTCCACGAGCCGACAGGCATTTTAGAACACAAAAAATGACTAAAATATAATTAATTTACGCATGGTCTTGACTTGTTGTGCTCGCACTGGTAGCAGGAACTAGTAGAGGTTTTTCCTTATTTATAACTCTCCTCACATTTTTTTGGCTTTGAAGTGAATCATGGTTGTGGACATTATTTATAAATGTGCAGATATCTGTGAACATGAGTTTGATGTGGAAGTTGAACTTGGAATGTCGGGCTTGCGCTTGAACTATACCATGTCCAATGCTTCGTCTGTTATTGTTTGGAAAGTAATTGCTATTATTACATGACCAAAAAAAACATTTTGTTCCACATCAGTAGATGCACAGACATCACAATAGGCATGCTGACTGGATAAACATTCGAACCTAGCTATTATGAAGGAAATTTTGTATTGACAACAGTTTTAGATAGCAGGAGACGCCTAGCCTGCTCTGCCTTTGCTAGCTTATTTCTGGCTTCTTCCATCTCTTCTTTGTCTTGGGTAAAGAGAGCATCTGATAGCTCTTTTCACTTCTTCAGGAACTCAGCTACATTCTCAAGGGCTGCTGCATGCTTTCTTTCAGCCTTTACTAATGCCACGAGGACACGAACAGCTGACGACTCCACCTAGCTTCTGTGTAATCCAGCATCATCAGAAATTTGCACCTTGTGTCTAATCCAAAGATCATTAGGAACCGCACCTTGTGTGTAATCCAGCCTCATTTTGGAAACATGATCTCGTGGTTGACCATACTTCCCTCCTCGCAGGAACTGCATCCTGACGTGAAGTTACTTCTTTTTTAGATCAATACTCAGAGAAACCTAGATCCATTTAGTAGAAGCCAGATAAACAGAACTCGGAGAAGTGAATTCAAAAGGAAAATAAATATAAAAACAGACTACACGGTGAAAACACCCACTTCCTACATCAAGTCAAAAACGAAAGCATTAGTATGATTAAGACTCTTCTTATTACACATCGAAGAACACCACGCTTAAGAGAAACAGAAACTAGAACATATACACATCGAAGAACACGAGGCTAAACGAAAGTAATTGAAAGGGTGTTACTTACCAAAGCTCGTTTTACAGGTTCGGTGCAGCTCCTCTTTAACTTGCCACGCCCCTTGAAGATGTCCCGAATATCCCGTGTTTGGTGTTCATTGCTCCTCTGCATGTTCACACTCGTGGTTTTAAAATCTCAACATGGCAAGAAAAATACTACTAGTAACGCTCGCGCATCGTGTGGGCAACATTAAAGCACTCGCCTACCATATTAGAGCATCTCCAACAGAATCGCAACGCGCGGCGCTTTAAAAAAGCGTTTACAGTGTTGAGATCGAGAAGTAGATACTAGAGAGTAGAGGATAGTTCTCAGCATAGATAGATAAAAAAAAGATAATTCAACTACTCCTCGTCGTTTGACTGCTCCTCGGTGATGTCCTCCTCCGACGTCTGACTGTAGGCATGAAGATACCGATCGTCGTCGGATTCCCAGGGCGACGCTGCTCCTAGCCTCATGTTGAATTGAGCGTTCGCTTTTGGCCTACGCTTGTCCTCGCGATAGGCGGCTCGCTCCGCCCTCCTCTTATCCCTCTCCGCCCTCCTTTGCGCGTAGAACTCGCGCTCGTTGATGATGTCCTGCGGCAAGTGTTGGCGCCACAATGCAATGGCTTCCTTGTCCATCTCGGCGATGCCGACATGGTGCTCCTGCCTCCGGTTGTTGCGACGATCCTCGTCGGTGCTAAGCCGCGGCAGAGGCGCAAGCTCCTGCGCCCGCTCCCGCGTCGGCACATTGGGGAAGTTCAATGTTCTATGGGCCGCCGGAGGTGCCACGCTGCCGCGTCGTATGCGTGGGCGGCCTCGGTGGCAGTGTCGAAATTGCCGAGGCCGAGGCGCATCCCGCGGAACCGGATCTCGGCGGAGAAGCCGCCGGAGGGGTGCGCGCGGTGGCATGGTGGCGCGGCGGCGGCGAGGCGAAAAAGAGCGGGGAGAGAGCGGTGGCGAGGCATAGAGCGGTGGCAAGGCACAAAGCGGTGTGAGGGCGTTGGATTTTATAAAGCGCACCGGACGCCGCACGCCAAAACTAGCGCACGCCCGGCCGCTTTTTCCCGCGCGCGCGCGATCCTTTCCCGACGTCTCTGCTATCTCTACTCTCTTCTCTACGGTTATATTTATTTAATATTTAATATTTAATATTTATCTCTACTTCCTTTACTGTCTACTTTTTTTCTCTATACTTTTTTTTCTTGCAATATAGGTCGACCGATCTATATCTGACAGATAGGAAGGAAACAGATGGAAATTTTGCAAAAAGATACCCATACCCCTCTCCAGATTTGCAAATAAGGCCTTCCCTCGTTCATCCTTTTCTCCCACAAGATAAACTACTCATACAAATGCATCTTGATGCGTGCAACACATGGGCATCTTGCTAGTTCTAAAAACCTTTCCATCATTTGCCACACTGCTGGTTGCAGATGAAAAACCTACCCAAGCACAGCGCGATACAGGAGCGACGGACAATTACAAGCTGATATTCTGTTGGACAATGGAGGCTATAACCAATTACTTTTACGGGAACAATAGCATCCAGAAAAATTGAAGGGTAGGTATGAACAAAATTGGAACTGCACATGTACTGCTAAGTGATTCAATACACACATTACCAATCGAGGAGGAGAACGATGGTCGCGGCAGCCTCTGTGAGTCATGGTCGGCAACGGGAGTCAGTTCATTGTCCACGACGATGATACTTCTGCGCTTGGCGTCGGCTTCCGGGAAGCAGATCCGAGACCATGGAAGACGATGCCGGGGAAGAGGCTCCGTCTACGACGACGACGATGGACTGGCTCCAGTGCGGTGTACGAGTCGTCGATGAGGCAGATGCGCTGCGGTGGACGAGTGCGCCGACGTAAAGGGAAGGAGCACGAAGGCTGCGGTGCCGTGGAGAAGTCTATTTTGCGGTGGGGATAGAAAATGGGGAGTATTCAGGTGTACTACTCTGGGTGCCGGGGTGGGGCTGGCTGGGTAGGGTGAACCTGAAGTTACGAAAACAGCCCCCTTCCAAGCGTCGTCCGTAGGCCTGTTCAAGGCTATGATGGTAACTTCCTTTGCTCGAATCAGGGTCGCGGAGATTTTCCGCCGACCTCAAAATTTTGTGACACCGGACTCCCGTGTGGCGTGTTGAGTGATTCGCTAAGCAACTAGCGAGTAGTAGTAGTAAACTCTACATATTAGGTTTGACCGAAGTCAAACTTCCTAAAGTTTGACCAAGTTTATATAAAAATATAAACATTTACCATAACAAATATGTATGATGTGGAAGTACATTCAATAATGAATCTAATGATATTTATTTGTTATTGTATATGTTAATATTTTTTTGTTATAAGCTTTCTGAGAGTTTACAAAACTTGACTTTGACCAATGCTAATACGCGGACTTAAATAAAAACGGAGGGAGTACACATTTGTTTTCTTAGTTTGTAGTGAACTAATCATTTGTTGAATTTGTGAAATAAATATATTAGGCTATTGACTTCGAATGTAATGGTCTATACAATTCAATAGTTACAATCATTGTCAAATCCCAAGATGTATACAAGGTCTATAGTACTTCACAACATGCTCAAACTCACATAATCCCAGTCAAATGAGAATCTAAATGCATTTCATAGTTATTACTTTGTAGGATGCAACAAAAACAACCAAAACTCTACATCAGCCATTATAGAAGCAACATTTTGACATATCCCATTTTGTGAATGAAACGTGCAGAGAGAGCTTTTGAAGATGGAGCAGAGAGGGCGGGAAAGATTGTATGTATGTGGACGAGAGAGTAGGAGACAAACCTAACGAGACAGAGAGAGAGAGAGAGAGAGAGAGAGAGAGAGAGAGAGAGAGAGAGAGAGAGAAAGAGAAAGAGAGAGGAAGAAGTTAGGTCTGTGAGAAAGATGGAGACATGTAATATACGTGATTCTGTTTACGTGGAAGGAGAAGAGACAACATGTTTGATGAGAGAGCTGGAAAAACATGGACGAGAGGGGAAGGATCTCATGGGTTGAGGGATTGACAATTTTGTGCGGGGGAGAGAGGGATTGGTAATTTTGTGCAAGAGAGAGAGAGGGTGGGGAGGAGTCGGTCACCGTCGTCACATCACCACTGCTTCCAAATGACCCGCATTCTCTAGCGGTGTGGTCGCCGTCTTGATCTGCTCGATGCCCTCTTTGAAGATTGAGGTGTTGTGCATGTTGGGGTGCAAAGAAGCACAAGCAAGAGTGGTCGCCGTATAACCTTGGATGGGGATGAATTGTGTGCTCGGGGGAGTGTGTGTGTGTGTTGTGCTGTGCGCTGTGTGTGTGTGTGTGTGTGTGTGTGTGTGTGTGTGTGTGTGTGTGTGTGTGTGTGTGAGATATTGAGCGAAAACAAATCTAAGGAGAGAAATGGGTATTCACGAAGAGATTGTGCGGGCCTTGAGGTGGGCAGGGGCCGAGTGAGGGTGTCAAAATGTGCGCGTTGATGCATATGTTGCATGCGATCGTGCGAGGGACGGACGAATCGAGAGAGATGGTTGTTGTGTTACGGATGCTCCTCTCTCTCTCTCTCTCTCTCTCTCTCTCTCTCTCACACACACACACACACACACACACACACAAGTAAACTAGAAGACCGTTCTCTCATGTATACACAACGTATCGACATCTGTCTATGTCTCACTCATGCATGATCATTTGCACATCCACACCTCTCTATGTCTGTATCACACGCACACCGTCTCCACATTGCCCTTCCGCCACAACACACATATGGACACATACACACATTCTCTCTCAGTCGCACACACAAAATAAGTATTAAAAAAACTAGGGCGCACCTAAAACGTCCAAATCCAAATAAACACAAACTGGAGCTAAATTCAAAGATATGGAAATATTGCAGCGTCAAGAACTTTCCCAGGAAAAAAAAGTTGAGTAATATTCGAGGATTGTTTTCACACAAACAAAAAGGTTCGGTGGATGTCCTTCGAGTGCGACACGGTGACGCACTGTTCGATCGACCGCGCGGCTGCGGTTCACGCGCTTGCACAGGATTCCGTATCGTGGTTGTGGTACTAACTTCATTTTTTTTAATAAAAGCGCTGCCTAAGTCTAATGTTTACGTGTACTAGTACGATTTTCTTTTAAGTTTGACCAACCTCATATAAAACTAAAGTAAGCTCCCATACGCGCACTCATCAATATGCCGCCGCTGCCGTTGCGCATGCCGGCGCCCGCCTGCTTCGGCCAACATTTTCTCGCCCATCACCACCGTGTTGCCGCCATCCTTGTGCCATGAAGCCGAAGGCTCGCCCGCTCACGTTATCTGCAGTCCCTCCTCACCATGCCGCTGCGCTGCCAAGCACGCGAGCAGCTGGTGGAGCCGCGTCTATGCACGCAGCGTACAAAGAGGAGGACGAGCGCGTGCTCCAGCACGCCGACGAGGAGGAACTAGCGTGTCATTGTCGTCTCCGCCCGCGCGGAGGAGGCGCGCATGGTGGCTGTCGCGGCGGAAGCCGGTCGCGCGCGCGTCGAGCCCGCAAACCGGGTGCGGACGCGGAATCTACCTTCGAGACCTTGAATGCCACGTGGATCCTGCAATCTGAAGGAGCAATTTGGGTCAGTCGACTCATGTGAGCCATTTGATGCAACATGGATGGCTAGAAGGGGTTCTTCCACCTCTTCTGTCGTCTTCTTCCTTCGCTCCGTCGAACTTCTTTCACAAATCGACTGACCCGAATTATACTACTAGTACGAACGTATTAAGTACAGTAGGAACACGAAGGTACGAGCAGTAGTACTAACTGCAAGAAGAACAGTAGTAAGACATACTACTAGTACTACTCTACGTACTAAACATTTCAAATAACGAGCACTACAAGAAATATGTCAACTTATGACCTCCACTATTGGTCACTGAAAGGTCATAGTTTTCAATTTGTGACCTTTTTGTGACCAAAAATAGAAGGTCAAAAGCTGGCCGTCATAAACTGACTATAGCGACCTTCTCTGTGATATGTAAAAGGTCGTTGGTTCTTTGACCAAAATTTTGGTCACTAGCAACCTCCCCAGGCCACGTAGGCATCCAAATGTGGCAAGTCGATGTGGCACAAGATTCAGCCGGTCCAATTCGATTTTCTACATGGGCCTAGCCCAACAATTGACCTTTTAATGTATTTTTTACGTGCTTTTATTAGCTACATGGGTCCGCCCAACAATTCATCCTTATTGATTTCTTTGCATGGCCCTTTTAACGGTGGATTTTTTGATCATGTATTTTACGGGCCATTTCTTTCTTTGGGCCTCTCATGTTTTTATATGTATCATGGGTCCACTAGTCGATGGATCCCGCTTATCATGTTACGATAAGTGGGTCTAAGTTGTCGGTGTAAGTGGGTCCAACTTGTCGAGGCCATATTCCTCATTTCATTACGATAGTAAATAAATAACCAATATTATTGGCACGCACAAAAACACATATAATACTTCAAATAACAACAGCCAGATTCAAGATAGAGCCAGATTACGTATGGAGCTCCCGCTCTACAAATAACACATAATACAATGGTGCTCCTGCTCTACAAATAACTCTACAAGTGGAGTAACTAATTTACAAGCACTACAAGCACTATATTCTTCAGGTTGGAGCTCCTTCGATAGCATTACAAACAGGAAAATGCACCTGCTCTTGCTCATAGTCGACTGAGCTAATACGGTCGCCCTGTTACATGAATCAGCAGAGAAGAATAAGAAAACTGGAGCCAATATATTATGAAGAGACCATTCAATAAAAAGGACAAGTTCTTCAGAATGATAACACAAATTCAGCTAGTAATGCTTTTAGAAGTTACAAAAAATAACGATTACTACATGGCAGATGATCATGAAGAGTATAAACACATCTTAAATCTTACTTGTAAAAACAGAATACATTAGTGCAGGGGAGTTCAGGTAGAAAACATACTGCCACAATGTGCCCCTGGTTAGCCCGAATCAGCAGCTCGCCATACTCCTCCAACAGACTAAACCTCTACTTGCTGTCTCACCTGACCGCCTACACGCAAGAAGGCAAAAAAACATTTACTTAAAGCATCTTACAATTCACAACAAGTTCGAGACTAACCCAATTAATTTTACAGCATATAGAGATTTCACAATCAACGTTCATGGTGCTAGGCTGCTAGCTATCAAGATGAAAACAACATGTAGCAGATACATTGTACAAACAGGAATTCGGCTGAAATCCTAGGTCACAAACCCGCAACATCGCATTAACACTGCGTGTGCAATGATTTGGCTAACAAGTGCAAACAACAGGAAACACATATCAGAAAGCGAGAACTAAGAACAAAGACGAGCCATCGCAATAATATAACCGGTCAAGGGCTGCTCTAAGCAAGCATACTTGCAAATGCAAATTCAACTGCCTAGTTAAATGCTCTCTGAGTCTTCTAAATTGCTCGACGGATAAAAATAGCGCAAAATACTTAATGAAAGCACGAAATCATTACATTGTACTAGTACTAAAAGCGAAAACAGGAACAAATCGAGCATCGGTCCAACGCAGATCGGGAATACAGCAATACAGTATCAAAAATAAACTACTAGAATACATAGAAATTCCATGCAGATGAGTAATTCCATAATACGGTTTCTTTTTTTGAAGAGTTGCATATCACAATAAAAACAGATACAATGTTTAATTGCCCGAGGCCAGAACAATATAGTAAAGAACAGAGAACATACAAGGCATGCATACATTATTAATTAAAAGAGAGGATCTATCAATAAGGATGAGTTAACCCATGCATTCCTTACATATGAGAGCATTAGAATACAGTTAACAAATGCAGTTTCACCGTCAAATCTGAAGTAATACAACCAATCATAGTTAAAATGGCTGGGATGTAACTCATATCTATCTGCAGATCACATACTAGCATAGATCTTAAGCGAGCTGAGTTAAGGAAAAATTAATTCTCAAACAATTCTAACAACAAAGTTTGGTTAAGCGGTGGCAGCCTTCCGTGTACCATTGCATTCACAACTTATAATGTTACCATCAAACTTCCACATAAATGACAAGTCAAACATCTTTGATGGACAACGAATTTAGCTCATACAATGCAAAACTATTGTACACAAAACCACTGTTTGGATCTATCTAGCAAATCGTTTTAAGAACAAATCACATCAAGACATGGACAGTAAAGGCAATCATTTTAGAAGGCTTGGACTGCATATACAAGTTGATCATGGAACTAACATAGTTTAGCTTATGCAGTTCAAGAATTATACTCCCTCCGTCCCAAAATAAGTGACTCAACTTTGTACTAACTTTGTACTAAAGCTAGTACAAAGTTGAGTCACTTATTTTGGGACGGAGGGAGTACTTGACATTGGAACGCTAGCACGTGGAAATTGGAAGAACTGAAACTGCATCCACCGGGCAGAACCATCATGCATGGCTGTTGCAAAATGAAAAAGACTACTTGAGTCAACCTATTATTTTGCTTGGATGAAGATGATCTACAAAAATGAGTAAGATATTATTTGTATCAGCTGAACTAGCGAGAGTGCATCTAAGCGAGATACGGATAAAGACAGTAAAAGCTGAGACAAAGTAGCTCTTGGCCTGCTACATCAAGGAATCTCTCTCTATCTCTCTGCTTGCATGTTTTCAAGCACACGAGGAAAACTAACAAGCTACCAAGACAAACCTAATTAACTAACAAGCTACCTATCTCTCGCTTGCATGCATATGGATCAAGACAAATTAACTAACAAGCTACCAAGACATCCCTTGAGGTCAAGCAGCTCGAAGATGAGGCTCCACGTCGCGTGCACTGCTACAAATTAACGCATGCATATGGATCAAGACAGAACGCCCCAACTAAAAGCGGAATGGAAGGATCGAGTAAGCAAGAGCCCGACTTGGTGCACGAACCGACAAAGAAGGTGGAAGATGGCTGCGTGAGAATCCTCTCGGTGCCGCCGCCCCTCCTAGTGAGTGCAGATCCGGGGCCTCACTTGGTCACGGCCAGATGTGTCCCTTATCGAGGACGTGGCCGACAGCCGCGAGGACGAGCGGATGCAGCTCGTCAGTGGATCTGGAGGGCCGCTGCGTCACCTGCCGATCCGGGAGCGCCCGGTGGTGCGTGCACTGCGTGAGGAGGAAGACACAAGACGAAGGAAAAGGATGGGAAGCCGAGGGAGAACAACCGTCGACAGATTGCCTTACCTATCTGACGGCGAAAGCACGCGCGGATGGCGTCGTCGGCCAAGGGGATACAGCCAACTCGCCATGGAGATGGAGCACCAGGTCCAACCCATGGGCGGATCTGGAAGCCGACGCCATGGAGGAGATGAGCTCCAGGTCCAGCCCCTAGGCGGATCTGGGAGCCACTGCCATGGAGATGGAGCTCAGTCCATGCCCTTGGCGGATATCGAGCCGCCACGACCTGCTCGCTGACCCTTTCGCACGCGTGCAGTGCAGGCGGTGGCGAGGAAGGATCGACGGCTATGGCCGGGAAGGATCGACGGCGGTGGGGTGAGACGAGGAGGAGGAGAGGCGTCGCGAGCGGCGCTAAGCGGGGCGGCGGCTGTGGGTCTCTGGTTCGTTGGGGAGAGAGGAGATCGTCTTGGGGACGGGTCAAGGAAAGAAAGAAAGGGAGGCGGGGTGTAGAAGGAAAACGCCAAGGTGAGGGCAGATGGGGCTAGGGTTTCTTTTCGTGTGAGAGAGATGGATTTTTTTCTTTGGTAATAGGAGATGGGAAGGCAGCCACCAATGGCATGCGAGTCCACGGATCCATCCCCAAGATCAAATCCTGGCCATCCACTTCTCTCGCATCCAATGGTCCAAAACTCTCCCTCGTCCAGCCTCCTCTCTTTTTATTTTTCTTCTTTTTGATTCAATCGGTTTTCTTTGCCTCTCTTTTTGTGGGCAAGAGCGGCAGAAATCTCGGGGCTTGGAGCGGGTGAAATCGAACCAAAAATTCCGTGTTGGGGTGAGTCGCGCCCACGAAGGAGGATGTGAAGGATATAGGTGTGGGTGATAATGGGCGTGGTGGTTTTGGCGCGATGGCGGCGGGTGCATGTGGTGACTCATGAGCAATGGTGCGGTAGGGCCGCACATCGTGTGCCGATCAAGCCGAGGCGTGGTCAAGACGGGTGATGGCACACTATTGTCAAAATGTTGGAATGATCATGGCACAATTTTGTTAGCCTAACACATTCATGGCATAGTTTGTTCAAATGATCTAATATTGTGCACAAGGGTGCATCTTGGAATTCAAACAATGTTGCCTAAGGAAGTTTTCATTTTCTTTGCACGAAAAATTCATTTTCATTTTCCGAGTGCGAAATGAGGTTTTTTGTGAAGGAACTACCAAATAATTGTTGCACAAATGGACCAAATCAATTTTATAAAATACAAGGCCATATATAATGCACAATTGGCGAAATGGTTGGGTGAAAAAAGTTTTGATCCACCTCGATGAAAAAGACAAATTGTCGCCGATTCAAATTTGAAGCGGGTCAAATTTGAACTGTAGCTGCCTCATAGTTTGCTCTTTATTTTTTCCATAAATCATTTCTAGGTACATAAGTATCTATTTAATCATAGAAACACCAAAAAAATTCCAAGATTCAACCACTAGCTAGGAACGGTCAAGCCCGCCGTTTTGACCGCATTTTGAAACAGGCATAAAAATTCAAAAAAAATCAAAAAATCAGAAAACCTTCGCATTGTGTCATTATATGTGACCAAGTTTCCAGGAAAAATAATAAACTTGTAATACGGTAATTATTTTAAAAAAGTGTTCTCAGAAATGAGCTATCAAGTGTGAAGATTCATGGCTTTCAAGCCAAATGATCAATCTTATGGCCACATTCATGGCATAGTTTGTTCAAATGATCTAATATTGGGCACAAGGGTGCATCTTAGAATTCCAAACAATGTTGCCTAAGGAAGTTTTCATTTTCTTTGCATGAAAAATTCATTTTTCATTTTCCGAGTACCCGAAATGAGGTTTTTTTGTGAAGGAACTACCAAATAATTGTTGCACAAATGGACCAAATCAATTTTATAAAATACTAGGCCATATATAATGCACAATTGGCAAAATGGTTGGGTGAAAAAAGTTTTGATCCACCTCTGATGAAAAAGACAAATTGTCGCCGATTCAATTTGAAGCAGGTCAAATTTGAACTGTAGCTGCCTCATAGTTTGCTCTTTATTTTTCCATAAATCATTTCTAGGTACATAAGTATCTATTTAATCATAGAAACACCAAAAAATTCCAAGATTCAACCACTAGCTAGGAACGGTCAAGCCCGCCGTTTTGACCGCATTTTGAAACAGGCATAAAAATTCAAAAAATCAAAAATCAGAAAACCTTCGCATTGTGTCATTATATGTGACCAAGTTTCCAGGAAAAATAATAAACTTGTAATCGGTAATTATTTTAAAAAGTGTTCTCGAAATGAGCTATCAAGTGTGAAGATTCATGGCTTTCAAGCCAAATGATCAATCTTATGGCCATATTCATGGCATAGTTTGTTCAAATGATCTAATATTGGGCACAAGGGTGCATCTTGGAATTCCAAACAATGTTGCCTAAGGAAGTTTTCATTTTCTTTGCATGAAAAATTCATTTTTCATTTTCCGAGTACCCGAAAGGAGGTTTTTTTGTGAAGGAACTACCAAATAATTGTTGCAAAATTGGACCAAATCATTTTTATAAAATACTAGGCCATATTTAATGCACAATTGACAAAATGGTTGGGTGTAAAAGTTTTTGATCCACCTCTCGTGAAAAAGACAAATTTCTGCCGATTCAGCTGGAAGCGGGTCAAATTTGAACAGCAGCTGCCTCATAGTTTGCTATTTATTTTTTCCAAAAATCATTTCTAGCTACATAAGGACCTATTTAATCATAAATACATGGTTTGGTGGCGTCGTCGAGGTTTGGGCGGTGGCGAGGGCCCCAACTCTAGAGCGCCAAACTCGCATGCCGTCGCATGGTCACCTCGTGACCGTGGCGTTGCCATGTGTTCAGGTGGCCTAGGCATGTCTAGTGGGTTGGGCACTCCTAGGTTGGTGCTAGGAAGAAAATTACAACATAAGATTCTCACGAGGAGACCGATCGATGCTCAAACATGAAATAGCAGCCAAGTGTTTGATTAGCGGTGCGGGAAATGTACATAACTAATGGGCGTGAGTTTTGGCTGAGGATGATCAGTTACTAAGAAGACCGTCTTCACAAATTTTCAGCTCAAAAGGAGGAGCCTAGGTGGTACTTGCTTTGCAAACCACCACACTGGACATAAATACGAATGTTGAAGCTCGGCTCAAAATAATGAATGGATTGAGCTGGCATTTGGTGGAGGATCGTTATTTGGTCATAGGAAAGCACTGTAGAAAATGGATACTATTTGGACATGCCAAAGTGGTACTTCCTTCACAATGCTTTTCTATGGACAAAAACTTGGGAAAACTAGTGAGAGATATTGGATGAATGAAATGAGCTCAAAATTGGTGTAGGCAAGTTACTTAGGTATGGTCATCTTGTTGGTAAATTTTCAGATCATTTGGGTAAGCCTAGCTAGTACTTACTTCACAAAGCTTCTCTCGAGGTAGAAACTTTGGAAATTTCGAGAAAGATTTACTAGGAAAATTGAGCTGAATATTATCATGTGGCAATGATTTGGGTATGGAAGAGTGCCCAAAAGTTTGAGGGTAATAGGAGGGTCTATATAACACTTGCTATGCAACGTGCCAATTTAGCCATAAAATATAAATTGAACCAGGGCTCACATAGATGATTTGGTGAGCTGCAATTTGGTGGAGGGTGATAATTTGGGCATATGAAGGAACTGTATAAATTTCATGTCATTTAGAGATATAAAAAGGTACTTCCTTCACAATGCTTCTAGGTGGACAAAAACTTTGGAAATTTGCGAGGAAGATTTGCTAGGCAAATGGAGCTGAATTTTGTCATGCGGTAATGATTTGGATAGGAAAGAGTCATAAAATTTCGAGGGCAATCAAGAATATATAAATTGCACTTCCTTCATAAAGTGTTTTTGTGAATGAATAGGAAAATGAATATTGTTGAATTAGTTTTGAACTAGGCAAGGAAGGATTTTTACATATTTGATGAAGATATGCCCCATATAATTTATGAGATTTTTTGGGAATTTAGGAATGATAGAAATATAGGTTGCTTCACAACCTAGGGCAAAACTGCCACATGGACATGACACATAGGCAAAACTGATGAGATGGCGCCTAGTCATCACAACCCACCACAATCTACAAGGCTATGACCATCTATATTGGTCATTAACAACTAGAAATAAGGCAATGGACTAGCACTTGTTTGCTTTGTGACCATTTCGTGTAGGAAATTACGACCTTCGACCAAAATGGTTGCAATGGTTTAGGGTTTGGAGCCCCTGAACAGCTTTTGACCAATTGGTCTAAAATGGTCATAAATTTATGACCAATTCTTGAGGTCAGCGATGAAGGTCATAAGTTGACATATTTCTTGTAGTGGAGAAAGAACATAAACATAGTTTTGCTGGGGCCTCAGACAACACACCCTTGAAAATAAACTAAGCAACTAGTCGACTTGACATCGCGGTAGAACCAAAGATGAGCGACAGCATCGCCACCTACTCGAGTCCGAGTCCACGTCCTCGACTTCATCCTCGTCCCTCTTCCTCTTCCTCTTCGCGGCCTTCTTTGCTTGAACCGGACCTTTGGGCTCGGCTTCTTCATCCAACCCATGTAGATATTTAAACAAAGGTAGGCATCCATTGCTGCGTACAGGATGTGATTTTCATCTAATGTCTTCGACTCCCATGCATGATGAAACTCGTGATGAGGTTTCTTCAGTTTAGCGTACGAAGGATCAATCATGGCTGCTGCCAGGGTCCACATTGAAGGTTGAGAGGAGGACACTAGGCTTGCCTTCTGGAGATCGAAGGGTTGGCCTACAACGAGATCTACCCGATGCAGGACATCCCTGTCGGTCTTAAAGCCTACAGTAACGAATTTCACTCTTTTGTCCTTGAGGAAGTTCTTAAAATCCTGGCACTCAACATCGGCATGGCATATGTGGTAGACCAAGCAAACGTTATGTACGCAAACCTGGATCACGGCGGGCTTCTTCCTCTCTTCGTCCTTCAGATCCTTCTCTCGTCCCAGGATTGTGGTGTACTCAACATCTAGCCCAGCGACCCACTCATCCGTTGAACTGTTGAACATGCGTATGAAACGAGCAAGCCATGCTTTCGCCGTCGCGGATCCACATGTGTCGATGATGATGAACTGATCGCCGGTGATGGCTCTAACCTGGTACTCAGTGGCGCCATGGCGATTTGGGAGGCCATGGATTTTGGAGGAGGGTTAGGAGAAGTTGAACTGTTGTACCCCGCAAAAACTGGGAGGGAACTAATGTGAAACGACGGGACGACTGGGAGCGAACTGTTGTGAGGTAGAAGATGGGGACGAGTAGGGCATGCGAACGGCGTGCGGTTGCTGGCTTGCCCGATGGATAAACGGCTGCAAGCCCCCAAAGAGTTCTCGAGAACTATGCGGGACCCACTAGATGTCTTGTCTACTAGACCCATATCGTAGGCTTTGACGGTATAGCTTCGCTCGCGCCGCCATGCCGGCGCGTGGATGTAACTTCACTTAATTCCGTCAACCGTCGCACCTCCCACGACCTTCGCCTCCCTCGCGCGGTCGCGCCCTTTGAGACTTTGACCGGCTATAAATGAGCAATTTTTTTGCCCACTCTGCATGCATGATACTCCCGTCAACCGTTTGCAAAGTGTTTGACCAAATATATACTTTTTTTGAACACCACCTTATATTAATTAACCAGCCACACTAGTACACTCAGTCGATACAATATTCACCACACAGGGCGGTACATTATTTACAAGAATACCATTTAAGCTATTGTCAAAGCTATACTTAGCGATTAAGTGTGCCACCTTATTGGCCGAACGGCTAATCTTTGACAATTGAAGATTGTTGATCAACTTTGAGATGCTCAACGCTTTCATCTTCAGGTCACGCATAGCAGACCTGTCATAGTCCCCCGATGCAAGAGACGCTACCACAAAAGCGCAATCAGTCTCTAAAATTACAGGATTATGAAGAGAAATACCTATGTAGAGACCGGCAATGCAAGCCCTAAGCTCTGCTTCCATGCTTTGAGAGGCATCAATGAAATCCCATGACCAAATTTATACTAAAAATATCAATATCTAAAATACTGATTATAATGGGTATAAGAACTACGTTTTGTAATGAGTGTAAAAATATTGATTTGACATTGTGAATATTGATCCTCCCTCCGTCTAGGTGAGTAAGTCATCTTAGGCTGTGCACCGTGACCAAGGAGGAGGGGAAAACGAGAGACATTAATGTTTATTTGCTAATTAAATAGTATTGCATGCAATGAACTAACCACTCCATGTCATGTTTGATAGTCTCAGGTCATTGAAAGCATGCACACCCTCATCTCTTATTGGTTGATATGTCAAGAAACAAGAAACGAGGTAGAAGTTAATGCACCGCGCCTACGTGTTTTGGGATTATTTGGTTTTCGTAAGATGACTTACACGCCTAGCTATTAGAGTACCACTACCTCCCTTCTAGTTTAAAGGGCTCGACTCAAAAATTTCACCTACTCTTAGCAAGATAGTAGAGGCGGTGGAATAGTTTTCGAAGTCTGCAAAAGTACTCAACTAATGCTATCGTTCTTCGCAAAAAAATGTGTTTACCAATGCATGCATGAACACTAGTTACTCTAACCCCCGTCTCTTCTTTAATTCTTTGCCACATCAGCATGATACCAGCTAAGATACCACAATGATGGCCAGCCTTAATCATCACATGCAATAATTTAGTGCACCTTGAAATATGAACATGTGTGGGGCGTGTATGTTTTTAATGACTTGAAACTATACCTAGCCCGGCATGCAAGATGACTTATTATGCATCGTTCCCCATACCTGCAGGAAGCCCGTTCGTCTCCAAATCTTTTCCTCTCCATGTGTGGAAACAATATGCCTGCCAAACTCTCCTTCTCCCTTCGGCGGTCCCACCACTCCACCCCGTGTGAAAAAATCTGCATGCATGACTCTCCTCCCCCCACGCTCGTCCAATATGTTGTGACCAGCAATATTTCCACCCCTTCGCTCCCCCATAATTTACTCCAAAAAATATGCCCACGTAGCTTTTACTTAACTTCAGGTGCATTGGGTCACTGACATACGGGCCCAACAGTGTACTGGCCCACATGTCAGTGACACAACTGGACCTGTAGTTAAGTCAGTGCAGCTCAGTCCATATCTTACGTAGGTGTGCCATTGCTCGCTATAAATACTGCGCCTCCCACGACATCGCTATCTCCTCCCCCTCACGTTCACGTTCATCGCTATCTCCTCCCCCTCCCTCTCACGTCGACCACCATGGCATCGCCCCTCCCAAGCCCTAGGAGCCCCTCGCTGTACCACGCGGACGGTCACGCATCGCCGTTCCGTTCCTCGCCGCCACTAGTCGAGGAGGACGCATCGGCGTTCCGCTCCTCGCTGCTACGCGATGCGTCGCCGTTCCATTCCTCGCTGCCACTAGTCGAGGAGGACGCATCGGCATTCTGCTCCTCGCCGCGACGCGACGCGTCGCCGTTCTGTTCCTCGCCGCCACTAGTCGAGGAGCACACGTCGGTGTTCCACTCCTTGCCGCGACGTGTCGAGGTGGACGCGTCGGCGTTCCCAATCTCGCTAGCACGCGCATCGGAGGACGCGTCGGCTCCCTGCTACGAGGAGAACGCCGCGCCGCCCGCTGAGCCCCCCGGCCTTGAGGAGCTTTGGAAACAAATGGATGTTGCCTTGTGGGAGGCTTTGCCTCCAGCAGAGCGCGCCAAAATAGAGGCGGTGAAAAAGGCCAAGGAAGAGAAGCACACTGCGTAACAAGCTTTCTGGGAGATCTATGTCGCGTCCGAGAGAGTCAAGCAATTGGTTCTTTGGCAGAAGGCTCGTGCGAGGGCCGTGAGGGTGGCGGAGGACGCCCGTGCCGACGCCCTGAGTGCAGTCGGGCCCAAGCGCCTCATCTACGCTTGGCGGTACGTGGACCGGGTGCACGCTTCCAGCCAGGAGGAGTACCTGTTGGCGCCGGATCACCACATCGGTGAGATCGCACTCGCCCGCCGACAAGCCGCCAATCAGCACCTCGCGAGTTGCGAGGCTGAGGAAGAGGCGTTGTGTCGGCGCGCTGGGAAACGGCCGCGCGTCAGGGCACTCGTGGCGCGCCGCAAGCGCTCCTGCGAGCGCCGTGGATTTTAGGAGGAGTATAATTTTTGTTTCATAAGGCGATCTCATTAGTTTTGGGATGCAAATGATAAATCCCGAACGTTCAGGAATTTTTAGCATCCTTAAATAAGTATGTAAAAGGGAAAGTTTGGAAACTTTGTGTATTATTACGCATTTTGCAAGTACGTGCATATAGCACGAACTTTGCTATCTACTATCAGACTACACGTCTCTCTCGATATATGCTTGCAGACTTTGCTACTCCCTCTGTCCAGGTCAATAAGTCATCTTTGGTTGTGCACGGTGACCAAGAAGGAGGGAAGACTTGTACAACTAGACGGAGGGAGTACTACTATTACTTATGTACGTGCAAATGCATGTTTTAACATTACGATGCGGTTTTTGTAAAAGTAGAAAAGCAACACTAGTCAAGCTTGTGAAACGATTCAATGCAAAACAAATGCAAAAATGCTCGTTTGATTGTTTACTTTTAGCTTCCTTCTCTGTGGTTATTTCTTTGTCGTACTTTGTATGGAGTATCTCACTGGTTGGAAAGGCATGCAAATTCCCAAACCGCTTCCTACACCCTGTATCGAATTTTTTGCCTAACAAGTTGTGCCGTGCAATTGGAATTCCAACTTGAGTACTACTACTAGTAGGAGTACCAGGGGCCAATTCTTTTAGGCTTCTAGATTAGTAATCCCATAACTACCACCTCCGTCCTGGTTTATTGGTCCCCATTGTAATCTGTGTCAAATTTTGATCATAAATTTAACTAATGAAATGTTAGTGCATGTCACATGCACTTCTCCATCCGTCTAGGTGAGTAAGTCATCTTAGGCTGTGCACCGTGACCAAGGAGGAGGAGAAAACGAGAAATGTTAAAGTTTATTTGCTAATTAATAGTATTGCATGTAATAAACTAACCACTGCATGTCGTGTTTGATATCTCAAGTCATTAAAAGCATTCACACTATTTATCTCTTATTGGTTGATATGTCAAGAAACAAGAAACGAGGTAGAAGTTAATGCACCGCGCCTAAGTGTTTTGGGATTATTTGGTTTTCGTAAGATGACTTACACACCTAGATGCACCGCGCCTAAGTGTTTTGAATAATATTTTATCAGTTAAATCTTTGGTCAAAATTTAGCACAAATTACAATGGTGAGGAATAAACCAGGACGGAGTAGTAGTTTAGAAGCCCAAATAAATGAGTGAGGCGCCTTATTGTTACTCTCCACTATGACTAGTCTTGTGGGAAAAGCGGGGGAAGCCGCCAAAAGAACTGGCCCTAGGAGTAGTAGCTAGGGATCGAGTGTGGGAGATGAACCGGAGAAAGTAAATGCAGAGAGATGAAATGCAAAAAAGACGGAGGGATGTGATGGTTGCTTGTCCATTTATTTTACCAGGCCATTTATTACTGGGAGTGGTTGGGTTTTGTGATATGACGGCTTTATTGCCGCGCCACGAGTGGGGTGATAGGTGAGACTCCCGTGCAGCGCCGCCCTCTACACTTGTACTACATCGGTCGTGGTTTATTAGTCCCCCATTGAATTTGACTGAAGATTTAACTGACAAAATGTTAGTGCATGTCAACAAAAACTATATCGTTGGATTCGTATTTGAACATAGTTTTGGTTAGCTCAATAATTGTGGTCGTGGACCGCTAAAAATAGAAGAAGCCCTATGATTTTGAATGATATAATTTTAGGTGACATGCATCAATATTTATTGTACTATATATAATGTTAGTTCAATTTTCGGTCGTACTAATCTATAGTAGTAAGGTGCCCGTGCGTTGCACCGAAGAGTGAAATGCATTGATCGGGGAGTTGTTTATTTTGACAAAGGATGTGGGGGTCATCTCATGTGTAACGTGTATCGATAGGTTTCTTCGAATATTATCTCATCTCTAGAGCTCACAAACATCTGGGTGAAATAGATAAAAAGGTATCTTTTGCAAACAAAAGCGTTCAACTGTTCAACCTGCATCCAAAACTTGTGAAGAAATAATACTTATTGTGCTTTGCAAGAAATGATCTTTAAGAATTAGTTTTTGAGTATCGATTGTTATACATGTTGGCTACAGATGACATGGCACTTTCTTATAGTCAACAGTTGGCTATACTATTAAGTAATATTAACCATGCCCTTATACACCTAGACAGAGGGATTAAATCAGGATGACTTGCAAGGGGCCAGAGGAGATGTAAGAAATGGTTCATCGTAAGTCTTTCACCAGTACTGTAGTAAAAATTCATACATGGAAGATTCTAGACTAAACCATAAACGGATACACTTTTATTCATGCGCGATACTCCATAGAGCAAGATCATGCATGGAAGTCTCCACATTCTTAGGCAGCGGATTACATTGAGCGAAGACTATTGATCAACATTTAACTTGATAATGTGTATTTTTTTAGAAGAACAGGGAGGCTCCTCCCCGGTTCCATTATCAAATGAAACCCAAACTGTCTTACATCAGCTCACTGAGAGGAGCAGTTCAAAGGAAGGACTGCGGCGAAAGCCACTCAAGTTTAACGACAAGCTTACAGAATCAAAAGCAGCAAAGACACGGGCCATAAGCGCCCACACACACACTACATGTTTTCTAAGTGAACTTGATAATGCGTATGTCTAGGTGAACCTCCTTGGAGTCTCCGTGCACCGAGTCGGCGGGTAAAGGATGGAACGGATGCCATGGGTTTTCCAAGTCCACATTGGCGGGATAGTCCCAGCTCCTCAGAGTCCATGTCTGTCCGATGAGGCCGGTTTCGCCGCACACGCCCGAAGGGGTAGTAACATTGACCACGCACCCGTACATCTGCCTCGTGTCGATGTCGGCGTCGGCAGACGCCCGACGCATTATTACGAGAGATGGGCGGCGGCCTGCGCGGGCCTCGCCGGTGCCCACAATCAAGAGGAAGACGCTGCCATCCTCCTCCGAGACTAGTAGGCGGCGGTGATCCTCCAGCGACTCCGGCATGGTGAACCTGTAGCACGTGTCGTACTTGATGTTCTCCACCAAGGGCCAACAGTGATCACTGCACGCTTCATGAGGTGATGCACCATGTCCGCCGGTGAGCCACAAAACGGCATCGGGCACTCATAGCAGTGGACGAAGGGCTCCTTGGAGGCATCAACCAGGCCGTCCATGAAACGGGAGTGGCTGTAGGGGACGTTGCGCCAGTTAAATATGTGAGCAAGTTACTATGAGATGTAATCTGAATAAGCACAAATAAATCATGACAGCTATAACAGAGATGAAACTAATCATGTGGACTAGCATAGTAGGAGGATACAGAGTAGAAACATGAATTCTACCACGATTTCGAACAGGAAGGACAGAAACACATACGATGCAACGGGAGCAGCACCGTTGGCGTTGAGGTTGTCGCCCATGTCGTTGGGGAAGAGGTTGTCGAGGTCGGGGAAGAAGTCGTCGTCGGTGAAGTCGTGGCTGCCAGTAGTCACGAGAGTGCGCTCCCCAGATTTCAACGGCGCCCGCCGAATGGAGCGCAGGAGGGAGTGGCTGTAGGGGACGTTGCGGCCGTTGAATGGAGCGCAGGAGTAGCACACGAAGCAGTAGATGGTGTCCTTACTAGACTCCCTAGTCTCTATCTATCTATATCTATATATATCTACTCTTATAGAAAACCGCGTAGGTGATGATGGTATGCCTGCCATCTTGTAATATAGACCGTCCGATCTATATCTGACGGATAGAAAGCCAACTATGACAATTTTACAAAAGTTTCCTGCACCTCTCTCCACATTTACAGATAAGGCCTTACCTCGTGCTCCTTCCTATGTCTCTATCTCTACAAGTACTTTTTTTAACAAATCAAATAGTGTTGCGCCGTTCGCTGCATGCCCGGCTGAACACGCCTCCTCGCCTCCATCATCACCAACTGAGTCTTTTATAGGAGTAGGAGTAGAGAAAAAACCGAGTTGGTGATGATGGTGTGCTGTGCAATGCACGTGAATCTTCCTATTTTTTGCATATAGACACGGTCTTTGAGCACGGTTCGTAGTCGTTCCATGATCGGGCATCGAAGTTTGTAACTATTTTAGATTAGAATATACTACTTCTCCGGTGCTAGTAGTAGAGCAGAGTCCTACTCTACTACTCTACTCTAGCAAGCTAGGGCATAGTACTGTAGTGGGTACTATAGGGAGTACCAGTACTGTGATCACTCAAGCAAGTTGTCTGGCATTGATATGACCCTACGCTGCTGGTATGTGTCTCGTAAGTCAAGCGGTGTGCTGTAGTCATCATCACCTGTCCACTTCCCGCAGCACATATTCGCTTCTCCATCTTTGTTCGCACATAATCTCATCCAAGTTTCCATCCCCGCTAAGGAGCCTCCCCCCTCATCCGAAACCCAAGCACTAACAATGGCAGAACCGAGCAGCGTCCGCCGAAAGAGTGGCTGGAATTCGCTCCCCACAGAGGTAATCAAGCTCATTGTTTCGCGTGTGGACAATCTCAGTACCATGCTATTCCCCGCGTGCTCGTTGGGGCTGTATCGTTTACTCAAAGCCCTCAGGCCGGAGCTTTTTAAGCCAACTCCTTGCTTGCTGATGCCGCCTGATCTTCAGAAACGGCGTGTCACGCAGCATAAAGATCGTAGAGTGGCAAGCATCAACCCCCTTCACTGCGGTCCGATCCCCGTCAGCCTCAGCTACATCAATGGTATGTATTGGGTCGGCATGAACACGTCTTGGATGGTGCTCGTCGACGGTCGCGGCAGCTGGATGCTCGTGGAGGTCTACACCTGGTGATTGACCCCCCTTCCTTCGATTAACACAACACTGCTTTGGCACCGCGGCCCAGAATACTCGGAATCTTACAGTAGCCAACATGATACCAAGTTTGATTTGCTCAAGGTTGTAATCTGCCAAGTGCCCACAAGATCTGGGAATTATAAAGATTTCAGGCTAATTGCGTTCTTCAACCGCTGTCTCGCCTATCTGACAGGTCATTGCGGTAAGTGGATAAATCTGCACGTCCATCGCGGGATCATACATCCTCCATGGTTCTCTGATGCCATTGAACACAAGGGCTTCATTTACGCTGTCGACTCCTTCTATGGCTGGACGTATTGCTGGCCTACTCCAGTCATCGCTACATACGGCTGTTACAGCAGTATGTTACTTTCCTATGATATCATGATGGCTTGCTTATATTACTGTCAACATTTACTAAAAAATATTCATGCTCATAACATGCTGTTCTTAAGATTGACTAAATCAAGAGCCCTTTTTATTTGACTCAACTTGATATGATGTTGTAGGCACTGGTGTCCCTACCCTTCCTAATCCCGAACCTTTCAAAGAAAAGCGGCATGGCGATTGCGGTGTGTTCTGGCTCGATCGATTTACGGCGAAAGATTGATGATCGTTCGCACGCATGCGGACGTGTTGTTTCGCGTAATACAATCACGATCCACCGCAAGGTCTTTGAGCGGATCCCAGCTTCTCTGGGCCTTCGAAATTTTTGACCGAGGCTGGTAAGTAGCCTTGATACACGCTCTCTGTTTGTCGGACTGAATTATCCGATTAACCAGGAGATAACTGACGGCAAGGATCATGATGGCAGCGCGGTTTTGTTCATCGAGCAAAACTGTGTGTACACAACGCACCATCGCGCTCTTCATGCACCATACCGATATGTGCCGCCACGCTGTGCAGCCCAAAGTAGGAGAGAGGGTCGCAAGTATCGGACTTGACCTGCTGGCCGGAGTTTCCCCGTCGAGCACCCATCTGGTTCAAGCCGTCGACCAATCTCCACACTTAATAAATAGTAACGTCTAACCGAGCCAGTTAGTTAGATCGTACACTTGGTGTAGTAGGATCTTTATTTAGTTTGATGCATACACTTGTTCTTTTTGGTAGCCCTTTTGTAATGATGGCTGATGTTTGGTTTGGAAGAGAGCTGCGTCTTCACTCTTACGGCTCGCTTCTCGCTTCATTGCACCCCAGCCCTGGTTGTTGTTGCTGCTATTTTCAATGTACAATCAGTAGTATATTTTGTCTGTTGGTTGAATAAATGTGTTGTTAGAATGACAAACACAATGTTTTGGAAGTCGTTGCATGGTTCGATCCTTTAGTGCCCCGTACCGTACATAGCTCATACTATTTTTTGTACGGAACACATTTTCCACTTGTTGATAACATGCAGCCCACTGATGAAGGCCCAATAGAGAAGCCCATAATTAACTGGAAGGGAGGCTCTCACATGAATCCGGCCCAGGTACATGCTCATGGTCCCCTAAACATAAATAAGTAAATAAATAAATAAAGCTAAATGCTCATGCACCAGTTCTTTGGGAAAATAGGTAGCCCAGTATTTCTTTTTGAAGAATACCCAAGCTAGGCCTATTTGTTTTCTCCAATCTTGGGCTGCAAATCTTTCAAGACGAGCAAATGGGATATTAGTTTTTTTGAATTTTGTTCTTCACTGATATCTTATACGTATTTCATTGGATTTAACATGACATAGTACTAATTTATTTTTAAATTTGTTTTAGTATGGATATTAATTTTTGGATTAGGAATATTTCGTTCCCCAGAAAAAAAATTCCCACATATTTAGTTAATTTTTTGACCCTGGTACTGACCAAAAAATGGCCGACAATTCTAAAAATGGAAAACGGGCTGCAATAAATTCCATATGAATTAGAAAATGAGTAAAAATTATAAAAATAATGGCAAATGGGCTGTACACGCCACAAATTTCGAGGCTGACTTGTTTACGCAAGGCTTTGTCAGTGAACACACGATTCTAGCCGCCGTGCTTCTTCAATCTCGATCTTCGCTCCACCGCCTAAACTAGCACCATGGACTGCTGCTCCCTCCTCTTGTGGCTCTTTGTGATGCAGCGCATGCTTCCCCGCCCACCCTACTCCCTCCGGCTGGCCTGGCCGCACGCAATCAATCTGCTTCCTTGTTATGTTGTAAATTATTAGAAATAATGGCGATGGGCTGTAAATTATTAGAAATAATGGCGATGGGCTGTATCTTTGTTTTCCACAGATTTGAGGCTTTCCTAAAAAGGTTGGCGACAAGCGGTGACGGTTGGATGTCCATCCGAAGGGCGTTGTGCTTCTTTAATCTCTGCTCTTCTGCTCGGCCGCTCAAACAAGCGCCATGGATCGCTGCTCCTCCTCCTCCTCGGCGGTTGTCTTGCCAGCAGCCTCACCGCCCCACCGTACTCCCATCGCTAGCCTAGCCATCCCTCTACTCACCCACACCTGCTGTTATTATCCGGCGACGGCAGACGAACCAGTAAACCCTCGTACAATCGTACTCCCCTCCGCGTGGGAAAGAACTGCCGAGTCCTCCCTGCCTCCGTGTCGTCCCCTTCCTAGGCCTTGCTGTCCTCCACCGCCGTGGTGCTCTCGGCGCGGCGTGGTCAATATGGTCAACGACCGACTTCCATCAGAAGAGTACTGTGCATGGAGAGGCTGACAGCTGGGTCCACGGCCGCAGCAAGGAAGTGCCACCTTATTACGCGCAAAATAATTATTCCTCCACCTGACAGCGGGGACCCACCGGATGGGCCACCGTATTTCATGAAAAAATGTTTCCCCCCTGACTGCTGGGACCCACCAGCTACACCTTCGCACGCAAGGAAGTTTGTGTGGGCAAAAAAAATGATTCGCCCCCTGACTACTGGGACCCACCAGCTACATCTTCGCACGCAAGGAAGTGCGTCCGGGCAAAAAAAAACGATTCGCCCCCCTGACTGCTGGGACCGACCAGCTACATCTTCGCAGCAAGGAAGTGCTCGATACCGGGACCCACCGGTCGAAGCGTCGTGGCGTTGTCGTGCAGTCGCGAACGTGTACGTACATACTGGTGGATGTAGAGGCGCGCACGTGTCGTAGTAGAGGCGCGCACATAGCATGTACACGTACGTACACCGGCGAGGGTGCAAGAAAGAAAATATGGCCACGTACGTACATACGGGCAGGGTCTCGAACGCCTACTCGCGCATACGTACATGGCTGGGTCAGAATGGAGAAACAGCATCGTCGCCGTGTTCATGGGGAGGCAACGGAATGCATCATGTTCATGGGGAGGCAACGGAATGCGTCGTGTTCATCGGGAGGCAACGGAACGCGTGGGAGCCAACCGACTGGGTCAGAACGGAATGCGTGGTCGTGTTCATCGGGACGGCTTGGACGGAACAAGCGATGGAAACGAGGCCTGGCGTACCGCACAACGGAGGAAACGGACGTCCTACATTCGGAACGGGGTCCTGTTGATCGGGAGGGGTGTCGCGTATCACAAAATAGAGGAAACGGACCTCCTACGGTCGAAACGGGGGTCCTGTTGATCGGGAGGGGTGTGGCGTACCGCAAAACGGAGGAAACGGACCTCCTACAAATAAACGGGGTCCCGTTGATCGGGAGGGTGTGGCGTATCGCAAAACGGGACGAAACGGACCTCCTACGGTCGAAACGGGGTTCCTGTTGATCGGGAGGGGTGTGGTGTACCGCAAAACGGACCAAAACGGACTTGTGTTGGGCCTACGGTCAAACGGGGTCCCGTTCATCGGGAGGGTGTGGCGTGCGCAAAACAGGACTCCACGGATACTTGTTCATCTCCACCGTCGACCTCCTCCACCTCCACGGCAACCGTCGACCTCCTCCAAAGATCCACGGGCTCCTGTTCATCCAGCCTCCACCGTGCGCTACTCCACCGGCTACTATTCAACCACCCCTCCACGGACACCCCTCCACCGTCTACTGTTCATCCAGCCCTCCACACCACGGGGTCCTATTCAACCACCCATCCACGGCCACCCCTCCACCGTCTACTGTTCATCCAACCCTCAACACCATGGGTTCCTGTTCATCCAGAGGCAACGCCACCGCTCACTGTTCATCCAGAGGCAACGCCACCTCCTTTATTCAACCAAACCCCCGCAACGCTCATTTGCTCATCCTGGTAGCATCGATCGGCTTCATTAGCAGCGATGGCGAAGAATCGCTCCATCGAGTTCGATTAACAGCCATTGATTGATCGCTCGGGTTCGATGTCGTAGCTGCGGTCTGTCGCCGGGTTCGATTAGAGCCCAACGCCTCGCTTCGGGTTCGATTAGAGCTAACGCCTACACACACGCAGCGCATCGTACGAGAGAAAGCGTGCATCGCTCCACCCCGACCTCCCACCGTAACCGCAACTCCCGAAATTTTTCTCCTCTCTTCTACCACGGTTTTTCCGTCATAGACGGCCCAAAGAATGTCATGCGATTGCGTCTCGGCCCGCCCAGACGAAAAGCCCATTTTCTCGTCATGACTTTTGTCATAAAGTAGGAGCCCACCACATCTATGATGATACCGGGTTTTGTCACAATTATCGTCATAGAAGTGTCATAAGTATGACAGACAAAAATTTCGTTCGGCCCAAAATGTCATGGATGTGTCTTTTTTTTGTAGTGTAATCAACACTACTAGCAACCCACAGGTACCAATTTGTGATTTTGATACAAGATTGGATACAAGAGATGAACTAGGGTTTTGAGAGGAGATGGTGCTGGTGAAGATGTTGATGGAGATTGACCCCCTCCCGATGAGAGGATCGTTGGTGATGACGTTGGTGATGATTTCCCCATCCCGGAGGGAAGTGTCCCTGGCAGAAGAGCTCCGCCAGAGCCCTAGATTGATTCCGCCAAGGTTCCGCCTCGTGGCGGCGGAGTTTCATCCCGTAAGCTTGCCCAGGATTTTTTCTAGGGTAAAAGTGATAATATAGCAGAAGATGGACGCCGGAGGCCCACCAGAGGGCCCTGGAGATAGGGGGCGCGCCCTATAGGGGGGGCCCTCCTGTCTCCTGGACAGGGTGTGGGCCCCCTGGTGTATTTCTTTCGCTCAGAAATTCTTATTAATTCCAAAAGGTTGTTTTGTGGAGTTTCAGGACTTTTGGAGCTGTGCAGAATAGGTTTCCAATGTTTGCTCCTTTTCCAGCCAGAATTCCAGCTGCCGGCATCCCCCCTCTTCATGGTAAACCTTGTAAAATAAGAGAGAATAGCCATAAGTATTGAGATATAATGTGTAATAACAACCCATAATGCAATAAATATTGATATAAAAGCATGATGCAAAATGGACGTATCAACTCCCCCAAGCTTAGACCTCGCTTGCCGTCAAGCGGAAGCCGAGATCGAAAAATATGTCCACATGTTTAGAGATAGAGGTGTCGATAAAAATAAAGTACGGACATGAGGGCATCATGGTCATTCTAATAACAGCAACATATATAGATTTTGTCATATGATTTCCTATGCTCAAGTAACAAGCAATTCACAATGTCAAGTATGGTTCAAAAACTTCATTGGGAACTAACAAAATATAATCTCAGTCATTGAAGCAATTGCAATTTATCGTAACATCAGAAAGAGTCAACAATAGAGCTTTTCAGCAAGCTCACATACTCAACTATCTCGTAGTCCTCTACATTTGCTAACACTCACACAGTACTTGTGGTTATAGAATTTCAACCGGACACTGAGAAAGATAGGGGCTTATTGTGTTGCCTCCCAACGTATTCACCTTTAGGTGATGTCAACAATAATAGCCCATGCTAGTTTACATCCAATTGGATATATATATCATGATCTTTCAAACGCGAGGAGCTTGCCAAAGGATAAAATAAAAAGGGAAAGGTGAGGATCACCTTGACTCAAGCATAAAGTAAAAACATAAAGTAAAAGATAGGCCCTTCGCAGAGGGAAGCAGAGGTTGACATATGCATTTAGGGTTGATGCATAAAATCTTAATGCAAAAGAATGTCACTTTATATTGCCCCTTGTATGTGGACCATTATTATGCAGTCCATCGCTTTTATTACTTCCACAACAAGTTCGTACAAACTTATTTTCTCCGCACTAATAAGTCATACATATTTAGATAGCAATTTTTATTGCTTGCAACATGACAACTTACTTGAAGGATCTTACTCAATCCATAGGTAGGTATGGTGGACTCTCATGGCAAAACTGGGTTTAAGGATATTTGGAAGCACAATTAGTATCTCTACTTGGTGCAAGGAATTTTGGCTAGCATGAGGGGGAAAGGCAAGCTCAACATGTTTGGAAGGTCAATGACAATATACTATTACTGATATTTTGGAAAACATAAACCGTTACGTTGTCTTCCTTGTCCAACGTCAACTCTTTTAGCATGTCATACTTAATGAGTGCCCCCAATTATAAAAGGTGTCCAAGAAATATATTTATATGTGAACCCCTCTTTCCTTATCACTTCCTATTAATTGCAACAATGACCAAGGCTATGTTCATCAACTCTCAATATTTTTTATGCCTCATACTTTCTATGTGTGAAGTTATCACTATCCATAAGATTAATATGAACTATTTTATTCTTTCTACTTTCCTCAAGATCATAGCAACATAGCAAAGCCCTTGACTCAACACTAATCTTTATTATAGATAGCTCACGGACTCGATTACAAAAATAGATCACAAAGCAAAACTCAAACTACTTGATATCAAAACTTCAATCTACTAGATCAAGATACTACTAAAAGGATCGAACTAAATAAAACGGTAAAGATAAGAGTGTGATGGTGATACAATACCGGGCACCTCCCCCAAGCTTGGCACTTGCCAAGGGGAGTGCCCATACCCATGTGATTATGTCCTCGGAGGTGGTGAAGTAGGAGTTGTTGATGATGTAGGCTTGTCGTCCATCTTCCAAGGCATAGGCTCTCCATCATAGAAGGATGATCGAGTCTCCAGGATTGTTAAATCTGCAGCCAAACTCATCCTGTTGAATCTATATTCATACTCACAGTTCTGGTTTTGCAGGTCATAGATCTGGGCTTGGAGGTGCTCGAATTTCTCTTGAAGCTTGAAGATGGTTTCCCCAATGACTTTGGCATCCAGCTTGTGGTTATTGGTGAACTCCGTGATCATCATCTGGTTGGCGTTGAGTCCACGCTCCACCATCCCTTGAGACTTGAAAACTTGCTGCTCCACGTCTTCGAGCTTTGTCTCCACGCTCTCGGTACGCCTTGGTCCCTCCACATCATGGATGTGCGGCACCCCCTCACGCATCGCAATGGTTTGAGGGTGTTGCAGCACCTCCGCAAGATAGGGGTTGATAACCCTCTCAAAAAACTTGTCCTTGGGAGCACTTGGAGACGTCATGATGCTCTTAGATCTGAAACAGAAACAGCTCGAAACGAAACAGAGGATATTTGCGTGACACGGTGGTCAAAACCTTCGGGAGTATATATAATGAATTTTTACCGACCAAAATACTAATGTGCAAGAAAACGGAGTCCGGGAGGCACACGAGGTGCCCACGAGACAGGGGGGCGCGCCCTATGGGGGGGCGCCCTCCACTCTCGTGGGAGCCTCGTGTCCCTTTCGGACTACTTCTTTCTTCCTAAAATTCTTAAATGTTCCAAAACTGATAAAAATTGCCATTGGAGTTGTTTTGGAGTCGGTTTACTTACCGTACCACATACCTATACCTTTTCGGAGTCTGGAACATTCTGGAAAGTGTCCCTTATGTATTCCTCAGGGGTTACGGTTTCAATAATATTAGTTTCAACATTGATAGGATTACCTGAAATATAGTGTTTAATTCTTTGACCGCTTACCACCCTCGGATTTGTGCCTTTGAAGTTGTATATTTTTATAGCACCAAAACGATAGACCTCCTCGATAACGTAGGGACCTTCCCATTTTGAGAGAAGTTTTCTTGCAAAAACACATAATCTCCTACGTTAAACTCACGCTTTTGTATCCTCTGATCATGCCATCGTTTGAGTTTTTCTTTGAATAGCTTGGCATTCTCATATGCCTGGGTTCTCCATTCATCAAGTGAGCTAATATCAAATAACCTCTTCTCACCGGCAAGTTTGAAGTCATAGTTGAGCTCTTTAATAGCCCAATATGCCTTATGTTCAAGTTCAAGAGGTAAATGACACGCTTTTCCATAAACCATCTTATAAGGAGACATACCCATAGGATTTTTATATGCAGTTCTATAGGCCCATAATGCATCATCAAGTTTTTTGGACCAATTCTTTCTAGATCGATTCACAGTCTTTTGCAAAATTAATTTGAGCTCTCTATTCCTCGACTCTACTTGACCACTAGACTGCGGATGATAAGGAGATGCAATTCTATGATTGACATCATACTTAGCAAGCATCTTATGGAAAGCACCAGGAATAAAATGTGAACCACCATCAGTCATAAGATATCTAGGGACTCCAAACCTCGGAAAAATAACTTCTTTAAGCATTTTAATAGAAGTGTTATGATCAGCACTACTAGTTGGAATAGCTTCTACCCACTTAGTAACGTAATCAACAACAACTAAAATATGTGTATAAGCATTAGAGGCAGGAAAAGGTCCCATATAATCAAAGCCCCAAACAACAAACGGTTCAATAACAAGAGAATAATTCATAGGCATTTCTTGTCGTCTACTAATGTTACCTATTCTTTGATATTCATCACAAGATAAGACAAACTTACGAGCATCTTTGAAGAGAGTAGGCCAATAAAAACCAGATTTTAGTACCTTGTGTGCAGGTCTATCTCCAGCGTGGTGTCCTCCATAAGATTCAGAGTGACACTGACGTAGAATCTGTTCCTGTTCATGCTCAGGCACACAATGGCTAATAACACCATCTACTCCTTTATAAAGGTGTGGATCATCCCAGAAGTAATTTCTTAAATCATAAAAGAACTTTTTCTTTTGCTGGTATGTGAAACTAGGCGGTATAAATATAGCAACAATGTAATTAGCATAATCAGCATACCAAGGAGCAGTACGAGAAGCATTAATAACCGCTAATTGTTCATCAGGAAAGCTATCATTGATAGGCAGTGGGTCATCAAGAACATTCTCTAACCTAGACAAGTTGTCTGCAATGGGGTTCTCAGCTCCCTTTCTATCAACAATATGCAATTCAAATTCTTGGAGCAAGAGAACCCATCTAATGAGTCTAGGCTTAGCATCTTTCTTTTCCATAAGATATTTAATAGCAGCATGATCAGTGTGAATAGTAACTTTGGAATCAACAATATAAGTTCTAAACTTATCACATGCAAACACAACTACTAAGAACTCTTTTTCAGTAGTAGCATAATTTCTCTGGGCAGTATCAAGAGTCTTACTAGCATACTGGATAACATTCAATTTCTTATCGACTCTTTGCCCTAGAATAGCACCTATAGCATAATCACTTGCATCACACATAATTTCAAAAGGTAAATTCCAATCAGGTGGCTGAACAATAGGTGCAGTGATCGAAGCTTTCATAAGTGTTTCAAATGCTTCTACACAATCATCATCAAAGACAAAAGGAATATCTTTTGCAATAAATTAGTCAAAGGCCTAGAGATTTTAGAAAAGTCCTTAATGAACCTCCTATAAAAACCGGCATGACCAAGGAAACTTCTTATACCTTTTATGTCCTCGGGACATGGCATCTTTTCAATAGCATCAACTTTGGCTTTATCAACTTCAATACCTCTCTCGGAGAACTTGTGCCCCAAGACAATGCCTTCATTAACCATAAAGTGACACTTTTCCCAATTCAGGACAAGACTAGTGTCTTCGCATCTCAGCAAACTCGATCAAGGTTGCTCAAACAATCATCAAAAGAGGATCCATAAACGGAAAAGTCATCCATGAATACCTCACAAATCTTTTCACAAAAATCAAAGAATATAGCCATCATGCATCTTTGAAAGGTAGCAGGTGCATTACATAAACCAAAAGGCATACGTCTATAAGCAAAAGTACCAAAAGGGCAAGTAAAAGTAGTTTTAGATTGATCCTTCGCTGACACAGGTATCTGAGAGAAACCAGAATAACCATCTAGGAAGCAAAAATGTGTGTGTTTGGATAGCCTTTCTAGCATTTGATCAATAAAAGGTAAAGGGTAATGATATTTCTTAGTAGCTTTATTTAACTTACGGAAATCAATTACCATCCTATAGCCTGTAATAATTCTTTGCGGGTAAGCCTGGACAATTTCTAATAATGATAAAGGAGCTCCCGAGGACACATGGGAATTATCGTCAAGCTAGTTTTCATCACGTTCATATGATTCGCGTTCGGTACTTTGATAATTTGATATGTGGGTGGACTGGTACTTGGGTACTGCCCTAACTTGGACAAGCATCCCACTTATGATTAACCCCTATTGCAAGCATCCGCAACTACAAAATAAGTATTAAGGTAAACCTAACCACAACATTAAACATATGAATCCATATCAGCCCCTAAGGAAGCAACACATAAACTAGGGTCTAAGCTTCTGTCACTCTAGCAACCCATCATCTACTTATTACTTCCCCATGCCTTCCTCTAGGCCCAAATAATGGTGAAGTTTCATGTAATCGACGTTCACATAACACCACTAGAGTAAAAGACAACATACATCTCATCAAAATATCGAACGAATACCAAATTCACATGACTACTAATAGCAAGACTTCACCCATGTCCTCATGAACAAACGTAACTACTCACAAAGCATATTCATGTTCATAATCAGAGGAGTAATAATATGCATAAAGGATCTGAACATATGATCTTCCACCAAGTAAACCAATTAGCATCAACTACAAGGAGTAATCAACACTACTAGCAACCCATAGGTACCAATTTGTGGTTTTGATACAAGATTGGATACAAGAGATGAACTAGGGTTTTGAGAGGAGATGGTGCTGGTGAAGATGTTGATGGAGATTGGCCCCCTCCTGATGAGAGGATCGTTGGTGATGACATTGGTGATGATTTCCCCCTCCCGGAGGGAAGTATCCCCGGCAAAACAGCTCCGCCGGAGCCCTAGATTGATTCCGCCTCGTGGCGGCGGAGTTTCATCCCGTAAGCTTGCGCACGATTTTTTCCAGGGTAAAATTGATAATATAGCAGAAGATGGACGACGGAGGCCCACCAGGGGGCCCAGGAGATAGGGAGCGCGGCCTCTGGGGGGCGCCCTCCTGTCTCCTGGACAGGGTGTGGGCCCCCTGTTGTATTTCTTTCACTCAGAAATTCTTATTAATTCCAAAAAGTTGTTTCGTGGAGTTTCAGGACTTTTGGAGCTGTGCAGAATAGGTTTCCAACGTTTGCTCCTTTTCCCGCCAGAATTCCAGCTGCCGGCATTCCCCCTCTTCATGGTAAACCTTGTAAAATAAGAGAGAATAGCCATAAGTATTGAAATATAATGGGTAATAACAGCCCATAATGCAATAAATATTGATATAAAAGAATGATGCAAAATGGACGTATCAAGGCTTGTAGGAGCTCCTCCTGCGCCGCCGCTGACCTGGTGCCATGTGGGGTCCACCCCTGGATCACTTCCAGTGGCCCCGGGGGACCTAGTTGACCTGTTGACCGATCGTGTTGACCGTCAATGGGCAATATCAACTGTTGACTCAGCCGGTCGCCCCCCTACTCGACCTCTGTTTGCACTCATCATGTACACTCAGCTGGGTGCACATAACATTTTCAGTTTACTATTTTTCGAATTAAAATAAATTTGTATTTTCAGAATATTGCTAAAACTTCAAAAATTCATATAAATTCAACCGTTCCTCAGATCAAAATAGTTTATATATGAAAAATGACCAGAAAAATAAGACGAAACCGAATAATCTATCCACATACCTGTCACATGCCCCCATCACTGCAAACATGGAACCTTCACCTCCGGTTCATCTGTCCGGTAACTGCCTATATCGGGGAAATATCCACAGATATTTTCCCCGCTCCGTCTGTAATGCGTATCACTACAATAGGTCACCCCTAGCACAACATATCGCCGTGTCATGCACCATGATGTATTTGTTTGTTTTATATTTATTGTTTCTTCACCCTCTTCTCTCCGGTAGACCCCGAGACCGACGCTTCTCCCAAGTTTGACTACACTCGTGACGACCAACCCCTTCCAGCTGAGCTTCCAGGCAAGCAAGACCCCCTTGACCATTCCCATATCGCCTATTCTTTCTCTCTCATGCTTGCATTAGATTTTTCTATTGTTATTTGATAGCTCCTATTCTGATGCATAGCCTGCTTTTGTAACCTATTGTTGTTACTTTACCCGATATCCTATATGCTTAGTATAGGTTGGTCAGTGATCCATCAGTGACCCCTCACCCTTATCCTGTTTGCCCCGCTTTGTTACTGGTGACTCAATCAATGTGATCAACGAGCAGGACCGACACATCACCGGCAACCCCCCTTAGTTATATGACTCTGCAGAGCTACTATCGAGTGCCGAGAGTGATACCTCGTATCACACTCCTGATGATATCTCTATATTGTAGCTAACTGGTCGTAGATTACTGAGGGTCATTCCTCATTCACCACTCCTGATGATGACTTTGTCGTGCAACACCTCAAGTGTGAACCCTTCGGAGGTGATTCCTCCAAGGTCACCTTGACGGTTACATCGAGTAGGAATACATCGCGGGTGATTCCTCAGATTCCCCCTTGATGTTATGGACACATGGATACCTTGACCTTCAACTCAGTCCTGTAAGACGGGTCGACCCAATGGGTACCTGATGACCCACAAGTATAGGGGATCAATCGTAGTCCTTTTGATAAGTAAGAGTGTCGAACCTAACAAGGAGCGGAAGGAAATGACAACTGGTTTTCAACAAGGTATTTTCTACAATCATTGAAATAGTCGGTACAGGTAGTTTGATAGCAAGATAATTTGTAACGAGCAAGTAATGGTAACGGTAATTAAAGTGCAGCTAGGTAGACAATCCTTTTGAGGCAAAGGACAGGCCAAAACGATTTCTTATGATAAGCAAAGAGTTCTTGAGGGTACACGGTAATTTCATCTATTCACTTTCATCATGTTGGTTTGGTTCGTGGTCACTACTTTGATAATTTGATATGTGGGTGGACCGGTGCTTAGGTGCTATTTTTACTTGAACAAACCTCCTACTTATGATTAACCCCCTCGCAAGAATCCGCAGCTACGAGAAAAGTATTAAGATAATATCTAACCATAGCATTAAACTTTTGAATCCAAATCGGCCCCTTACGAAGTAGCGCATAAACTAGGGTTTAAGCTTCTATCACTCTAGCAACCAATCATCTAATAACTACTCTAGAATGCATCCCCTTAGGACCAAATATGGTAAAGTTCCATGTAGTCGACATTCACATGACACCACACAGGGAATCACAACATACATATCATCAAAATATCGAACACATATCAAGTTCACATGATTACTTGCAACATGACTTCTCCCCTGACCTTAAGAACAAAAGTAACTACTCACGAATGATAATCATGCTCAAGATCAGAGTGGTATTAAATAGCATAATGGATCTGAACATATAATCTTCCACCAAATAAACCATATAGTAATCAACTACAAGATGTAATGAACACTACTAGTCACCTATAGCTACCAATCTGAGGTTCCTGTACAAAGATTGAACACAAGAGATGAACAAGGGTTTGAGAGGATATGGTGTTGTTGAAGATTTTGATGAAGATTGCCCTCCCAAATATGAGAGATTGGTTGGTGATGACGATGGCTTCGATTTCCCTCTCCGGGAGGGAAGTTCCCCCGATGGAATCGCTCCAGGGAGGGCAAAAGTGCTCCTACCCAAGTTCCACCTCGAGACGGCGGTGCTTCGTCCCGAAAGTCCCCACCTGATTTTTTTCTAGGTCAGAATGACCTATATACCAGAGGATGGGCACCGGAGGTGGGCTGTGCTGAGCACAACCCACCAGGGCGCGCCTAGGGGGCCTGGCGCGCCCTGGCGTCTTGTGCTCACCAGGTGGCCCCCCTCCGGTAGTTATTTGCTCCAGTATTTTTTATGTATTCCAAAATAATTCTCTGTAAATTTTTAGCTTATTTAGGTAACTCTGACGTAGCTTTTTTAGGCCCAGAATTCCAGCTGCCGGGATTCTCCCTCTTTGTGTAAACCTTGCATATTATGAGAGAAAAGGAATTAGAATTACTTCGTAAAGTATTATTATGCATAAAACATTTTAAATAACAGTAGGAAAACATGCTGCAAATGGACGTATCAACTCCCCCAATCTTAGACCTCGCTTGTCCTCAAGGGAAAAACTAAAATCGAAAAACATGCCCACATGCTTAGTGAGAGAGAGGTGTCGATAAAAAAAATACGGACATAGAAGCATCATGCTTATTATTATAACAACAAAGAACTTTAACATAAAACTTTATCACACAACTTTTATCATATAACTTCTCATGAACAGGTAACAATTATCATAACATTGAAGTATAAAGCATAAGCCTTATTGAAAACCAACAAACTATGTTCTTAGTCAACTTTGCAACTAAAATTCATCATATTTTTAGGAAGGGTCACGTGTCGGAGCCTTTAGGAAAGTCCACATACTCAACCATCATTTAACCTTCTATGATTGCTAATGCTCACAACATACCCATGAATAAAAAGTTTCAACCGAACACATAAAAAGATAGGGGCTTATAGTTTCTCCTTGCAACGTATTCACCTCATGGGTGATGTCAACAATAATAACTCATGCTCACTCATATCCAACCAGATATATGTTCCTAGATCTTTCCTCACCACATGATGCTTGCAAAAAGAGAAAAAGGATAGGTTGCACTTGTTTTTCAACTGTAACTTCAGTCGCAGAGTGTGGAACTACCTTTGCATTGATTGGACCAGGGGTTCTAAGGTGCAACAATGTATTCAGCATGCAAGATCAAGGTTTAAGCATCGTTTCTTCTTTGAAGTTATGCTCACTGTAGCCTGGAATATCTGGATCCTCAGAAATGGAAGGACTTTCAGAGGAGAAAATGCAACCTTTGTTGCTTGGAGATGTAATTTTGTACATGACCTTACTCTTTTAGCTCATAGACTAAGAGTAGATATTAGGGCCAAGTTGACTGCTTGGATTAATTCACTTATTTAACTACATGTAGGTAGGTAGGTTCTGATTTTCTTCCTTTTGCCCTTGTAATTTCCCCTGTATGTACATTTGATACTTATTTGTTCTTAATAAAGGGCTGTGGGGCTTTGCCTCACAGTAAATATTCAAAGAAAGAGAAAAAAAATAAAAGGAATAGGGAAGAATACTTTGCCTCTTGCATAAAAGTAGTACATAAAAGTAACAGATAGACCCTTCGCAGAGGGAAGCAGAGGTTGCCATGCGCTTTTGTTTGTATGCCAAATCCCTTAATGCAAAAAAATGTCACGTTGTATTGCCCCTCATGTTAGCAACCTTTATTATGCAGTCCATTGCTTTTATTATTTTTCCATCATAACTTCGTACATCGCTCAATTTTCTCTTACACTAAATGATCCAACACATTTAGAAGCAATTTTTATTGCCTTATTACACCGATGAAAACTTACTTGAAGGATCCTACTCAATCCATAGGTAGGTATGGTGGACTCTCAAAATAAGATTTGGGTTTAAGGGTTTTTGGATGCACAAGTAGTATCTCTACTTAGTGCGGAGTTTTTGGCTAGCAAAGATATTGAGCAAGCACCAAATGTTGAAGGATCTGTGACAATATAACTTCTATGTGAATATGAACAAACATCAATCATTACATTGTCTTCCTTGTCCAATGTCAACAAATTGACATATAATATTTAATGGGGGCTCACAGTCATAAAAGATGTCCAAGATGGTGTATTTTCATGTGAATCTTCTCTTCCCTTATTAATTCTTTCATGAATTGCATTATTGACAAATGCTATGTTTGTCAATCTCCAACAAATTTTACCACTTATACTTTTCCTTATGTGTGTCATTACTTACCATAAGATTAGCATATGATCCTTTTCATTTATTTTCCTTTCTTTTTATTGAAACATAAGAGTAAATAAACAAAACTCAAACTACTCTTTATTATATATCTCGCACACGATTACATAGATAGATAGATCACTAAGCAAGCACTCGAAAATAGATTGAACTAAACTTTTATTGAACTAAATCATAGGATAACTAAAGATCAAACTAAAATACATAAAGGCAAATATAGTGGTGGTGATATGATACCGGGGCACCTCCCCCAAGCTTGGCACAAGCCAAGGGGAGTGCCCATACCATGAACTCAAGTCTCCTTTGGTGGGGAAGACGATGATGGTGGTGGTGATGAGGTGTGATACGTCCATTTTGCATCATGCTTTTATATCAATATTTATTGCATTATGGGCTGTTATTACACATTATATCTCAATACTTATCGCTATTCTCCCTTATTTTACAAGGTTTACCATGAAGAGGGGGGATGCCGGCAGCTGGAATTCTGGCTGGAAAAGGAGCAAACATTGGAAACCTATTCTGCACAACTCCAAAAGACCTGAGACTCCACGAAACAACTTTTTAGATTTAATAAGAATTTTTGGACAAAAGAAATATGCCAGGGGGCCCACACCCTATCCAGGAGACAGGGGGCGCGCCCCCCTAGGACGCGGCCCCCTATCTCCTGGGCCCCCTGGTGGGCTTCCGGCGTCCATCTTCTGCTATATGAAGGGTTTTCCCCTGGAAAAAATCATGGGCAAGCTTACGGGACGAAAATCCGCCGCCACGAGGCGGAACCTTGGCGGAATCAATCTAGGGCTCTGGCGGAGCTGTTCTGCCGGGGACACTTCCCTCCGGGAGGGGGAAATCATCGCCAACGTCATCACCAACGATCCTCTCATCGGGAGGGGGTCAATCTCCATCAACATCTTCACCAGCATCATCTCCCCTCAAAACCCTAGTTCATCTCTTGTATCCAATCTTGTATCAAAACCACAAATTGGTACCTGTGGGTTGCTAGTAGTGTTGATTACTCTTTGTAGTTGATGCTATTTGGTTTACTGGGTGGAAGATCATATGTTCAGATCCTTTATTCATATTATTACCCCTCTGATTATGAACATGAATATGCTTTGTGAGTAGTTACGTTTGTTCCTGAGGACTTGGGTGAAGTCTTGCTATTAGTCATGTGAATTTCGTATTCGTTCGATATTTTATTGAGATGTATATTGTCATTCTTCTAGTGGTGTTATGTGAACGTCGACTACATGACACTTCACCATTATTTGGGCCTAGAGGAAGGCATAGGGAAGTAATAAGTAGATGATGGGTTGCTAGAGTGACAGAAGCTTAAACCCTAGTTTATGTGTTGCTTCGTTAGGGGTTGATATGGACCCATATGTTTAATGTTGTGGTTAGGTTTACCTTAATACTCCTTTTTGTAGTTGCGGATGCTTGCAATAGGGGTTAATCATAAGTGGGATGCTTGTCCTTGTTAGGGATGTACCCAAGTGCCGGTCCACCCACATATCAAATTATCAAAGTACCGAACGCAAATCTTATGAACGTCATGAAAACTAGCTTGACGATAATTCCCAATGTGTCCTCGGGAGCTCCTTCTTCATTATTGTAATTTGTCCAGGCTTATCCTTTGCTACATAAAGGATTGGGCCACCATGCTGCACTTTATTTACTTTATTTACCTTTTGCTCGTTACTATTTATCTTATCACAAAACCATCTGTCACCTACAATTTCAGTGCTTGCAGAGAAAACCTTACTGAAAACCGCTTATCATTTCCTTCTGCTCCTCGTTGGGTTCGACACTCTTACTCTGAGATAGTAGCTATTTTCTGTGAATCTTTTGCTACTCACATTGATCTCCCTAAAGAGAAGTGGTTTAAATATAATCCTCCTGTTGAAGTGAAAGTAGTTGCACCTATTACAGTCGAAGAGAAGACTATTACATATAGTGATCTTATTATTCCTACTGCTTATGTTGAAAAACCTCCTTTTCCTGTTAGGATAAAAGATCATGTTAAAGCTTCGACCGTTGTTCGTATGAGTAATACTTGGACTTATACACCTCCTGAGCAAATTAATGTTGAACCTGGTATTGCTATGATTAAAGATCTTTTGGATGAGGATTTAGATGGGCATGTTATCTCTTTCTTGGGGGAAACTGCTAATATTGCTAGACCCGATACTAAGACACGTAGACCTATTGTAGGCACGCCTGTTATTTCTGTTAAAATAGGAGATCATTGTTATCATGGTTTATGTGATATGGGTGCTAGTGCTAATGCGATACCTTATGATCTTTATAAAGAAATTATGCACGATATTGCACCACTTGAATTAGAAGACATTGATGTTACTATTAAGCTTGCCAATAGGGACACCATTAAACCTATTGGTATTGTTAGAGATGTTGAAGTCTTGTGTGGGAAAATTAAATACCCTGCTGATTTTCTTGTTCTTGGTTCCCCACAAGATGATTTTTGTCCCATTATTTTTGGTAGACCCTTCTTGAATACTGCTAGTGCTAAGATTGATTGTAAGAGGAAGGTTGTCACTGTTGGCATAGACGGTACGTCTCATGAGTTTAATTTTGCCAAGTTTAGTAGACAACATCGTGAAAAGGAACCATCTAGTAAGGATGAAATTATTGGTCTTGCTTCCATTGCTGTTCCTCCAACTGATCCGTTAGAACAATATTTGCTAGACCATGAAAATGATATGTTTATGAAGGAAAGGGAAGAAATAGATGAAGTGTTCCTTAAACAAGAACCTATGCTGAAACATAACCTTCCCGTTCAAATCCTTGGGGATCCCCCTCCACCCAAGGGTGATCCCATGTTTGAACTCAAACCATTACCTGATAATCTTAAGTATGCTTATCCTGATGAAAAAGAAATATATTCTGTTATTATTAGTGCTAACCTTTCAGAGAAAGAAGAAGGAAGATTATTGAAAACTCTGAAGAAGCACAGATCTGCTATTGGATATACTCTGGATGATCTTAAGGGCATTAGTCCCACATTATGTCAACACAAAATTTCAGTGGAGAAAGATGCCAAACCAGTTAGAGACCCTCAAAGACGATTAAATCCCAAAATGAAGGAAGTGGTAAGAAAGTAGATACTAAAACTCCTTGAGGCAGGTATTATTTATCCCGTTGCTGATAGTGAATGGGTAAGCCCTGTCCATTGTGTCCCTAAAACGGGAGGTATTACCGTTGTTCCTAATGATAAATATGAATTGATCCCACAAAGAATTATTATAGGCTATAGGTTGGTAATTGATTTTCGTAAATTAAATAAAGCTACTAAGAAAGATCATTACCCTTTACCTTTTATTGATCAAATGCTAGAAAGGCTTTCCAAACACACACATTTTTTCTTTCTAGATGGTTATTCTGGCTTCTCTCAGATACCTATATCAGCGGGGGATCAATCTAAAACTACTTTTACTTCTCCTTTTGGTACTTTTGCTTATAGACGTATGCCTTTTGGTTTATGTAATGCACCTGCTACCTTTCAAAGATGCATGATGGCTATATTTTCAGATTTTTTTGAAAAGATTTTTGAGGTATTCATGGATGACTTCTCCGTCTATGGATCCTCTTTTGATGATTGTTTGAGCAACCTTGATCGAGTTTTGCAGAGATGCGAAGACACTAGTCTCGTCTTGAATTGGGAAAAGTGTCACTTTATGGTTAATGAATGCATTGTCTTGGGGCACAAGATCTCCGAGAGAGGTATTGAAGTTGATAAAGCCAAAGTTGATGCTATTGAAAAGATGCCATGTCCCAAGGACATAAAAGGTATAAGAAGTTTCCTTGGTCATGCCGGTTTTATAGGAGGTTCATTAAGGACTTTTCTAAAATCTCTAGGCCTCTGACTAATTTATTGCAAAAAGATATTACTTTTGTCTTTGATGATGATTGTGTAGAAGCTTTTGAAACACTTAAGAAAGCTTTGATCATCGCACCTATTGTTCACCCACGATTGGAATTTACCTTTTGAAATTATGTGCGATGCTAGTGATTATCTTTGTAGGGGCTGTTTTAGGGCAAAGAGTCGATAAGAAATTGAATGTTATCCATTATGCTAGCAAGACTCTTGATACTGCCCAGAGAAATTATGCTACCACTGAAAAAGAATTCTTAGCAGTTGTGTTTGCATGTGATAAATTTAGACCTTATATTGTTGACTCCAAAGTTACTATTCACATTGATCATGCTGCTATTAAATACCTTATGGAAAAGAAAGATGCTAAGCCTAGACTCATTAGATGGGTTCTCTTGCTCCAAGAATTTGACTTGCATATTGTTGATAGAAAGGAGCCGAGAACCCGTTCTTGAAAAACTTGTCTAGGTTAGAGAATGTTCTTGATGACCCACTGCCTATTAATGATAGCTTTCCTGATGAACAATTAGCGGTCATCAATGCTTCTCGTACTGCTCCTTGGTCTGCTGATTATGCTAATTACATTGTTGCTAAATATATACCGCCTAGTTTCACATACCAGCAAAAGAAAAAGTTCTTTTATGATTTAAGACATTACTTCTAGGATGATCCACACCTTTATAAAGGAGTAGATGGTATTATTAGACGTTGTGTGCCTGAGCATGAACAACAACAAATCCTACGCAAGTGTCACTCTGAATCCTATGGGGGCACCACACTGGAGATAGAACTGCACACAAGGTACTGCAATCTGGTTTTTATTGGCCTACTCTTTTCATAGATGCTCGTAAGTTTGTCTTATCTTTTGATGAATTTCAAAGAATAGGTAACATCAGTAGACGTCAAGAAATGCCTATGAATTATTCTCTTGTTATTGAACCGTTTGATTTTTGGGGCTTTGATTATATGGGACCTTTTCCTGCCTCCAATGGTTATACACATATTTTAGTTGCTGTTGATTACGTTACTAAGTGGCTAGAAGCTATTCCAACTAGTAGTGCTGATCATAACACTTCTATTAAAATGCTTAAAGAAGTTATTTTTCCGAGGTTTGGAGTCCCTAGATATCTTATGACTGATGGTGGTTCACACTTTATTCATGGTGCTTTCCGTAAGATGCTTGCTAAGTATGATGTCAATCATAGAATCGCATCTCCTTATCACCCGCAGTCTAGTGGTCAAGTAGAGTTGAGCAATAGAGAGCTCAAATTAATTTTGCAAAAGACCGTGAATAGATCTAGAAAGAATTGGTACAAAAAACTTGATGATGCATTATGGGCCTATAGAACTGCATACAAAAATCCTATGGGTATGTCTCCATATAAGATGGTTTATGGAAAAGCATGTCATTTACCTCTTGAACTTGAACATAAAGCATATTGGGCTATTGAAGAGCTCAATTATGACTTCAAACTTGCCGGAGAGAAGAGGTTGTTTGATATTAGCTCACTTGATGAATGGAGAACCCAAGTATGAGAATGCCAAGCTTTTCAAAAAAAAAGTCAAACGCTGGCATGATAAGAGGATACAGAAGCGTGAGTTTAACGTAGGAGATTATGTGTTATTGTTCAACTCTCGTTTAAGATTTTTTGCAGGAAAACTTCTCTCAAAATGGGAAGGTCCCTACGTTATCGAGGAGGTCTATCATTCTGGTGCTATAAAAATCAACAACTTTGAAGGCACAAATCCGAGGGTGGTAAACGGTCAAAGAATTAAACATTATATTTCAGGTAATCCTATCAATGTTGAAACTAATATTATTGAAACCATAACCCCTCAGGAATACATAAGAGACACCTTCCAGAACGTTCCAGACTCCGAAAAGGCATAGGTACGTGGTACGGTAAGTAAACCGACTCCAAAACAACTCTAATGGCAATTTTTATCAGTTTTGGATTATTTAAAGATTATAGGAAGAAAGAAGTAGTCCGAAAGGGGCACGAGGCTCCCACGAGAGAGGAGGCCCCCCCTGTAGGGCGCGCCCCCCTGTCTCGTGGCCACCTCATGTGCCTCCAGGACTCCGTTTTCTTGTATGTTACGTATTTTGGTCGGTAAAAATTCATTATATATACTCCCGAAGGTTTTGACCACCGTATCACGCAAATATCCTCTGTTTTTGTTTCGAGCTGTTCCTGTTGTAGAATAAAGCAAGATGTCTTCTCAGGAATCAGTTGGGGAGAGCCGGGTGTCTCACCCAACGCCAGGTCCAGGAGCAAATAGCGATGCATGCCAATTTGGACCATCTACGAAGGATGAGATGGAGGCTGATTTGAAAAGGATAGATGCCATGGAGGAAGATCAAGAAGTTGCCTCTCGTCTCCAAGCAGAATTCACTATGGGGAACTACCTAGGTTAGCAGTCCCTACTTCGGCCACTCCTTCCAACCATAGATTTCTTTCTTATGAAAATATGAAAAAGAGTTTTTCTTGTTCTCCAGAAGCTATGCAGTATCCTTGGGTAAAAGGAGCTTTGTCCGTTATGGGCAAGCTCCGTAAAGAAAATATGGACCTCAAACAACAAGTAAACAAGCTCGAGGAGGAGAACCATATCCTGAAGGACATCATCGCCAAGAAGATCATAACACCAACCGTGAAGAAGGAGAAACAATCACATGAGTATGGGCACTCCCCTTGGCAACTGCCAAGCTTGGGGGAGGTGCCGCGGTATCGTATCACCATCAGACTCCTATCTTTACCGCTTTATTTAGTTCGATCCTTTTAGTAGTATCTTGATCTATTAGAATGATCATGATGCCCTCATGTCCTAATTTTATTTTGATCGACACCTCTATCTCTAAACATGTGGACATATTTTTTGATTTCGGCTTCCGCTTGATGACAAGCGAGGTCTAAGCTTGGGGGAGTTGATACGTCCATTTTGAATCATGCTTTTATATCAATATTTATTGCATTATGGGCTGTTATTACACATTATATCTCAATACGTATGGCTATTCTCCCTTATTTTACAAGGTTTACCATGAAGAGGGGGGATGCCGGCAGCTGGAATTCTGGCTGGAAAAGGAGCAAACGTTGGAAACCTATTCTGCACAACTCCAAAAGACCTGAGACTCCACGAAACAACATTTTAGATTTAATAAGAATTTTTGGACAAAAGAAATAGGCTAGGGGGCCCACACCCTGCCTAGGAGACAGCCCCCCTAGGGCACGGCCCCCTATCTCCTGGGCCCCCTGGTGGGCTTCCGGCGTCCATCTTCTGCTATATGAAGGGTTTTCCCCTGGAAAAATCATGCGCAAGCTTATGGGACGAAACTCCGCCGCCACGAGGCGGAACCTTGGCGGAATTAATCTAGGGCTCTGGCGGAGCTGTTCTGCCGGGGACACTTCCCTCCGGGAGGGGGAAATCATCACCAACGTCATCACCAACGATCTTCTCATCGGGAGGGGGTCAATCTCCATCAACATCTTCACCAGCACCATCTCCTCTCAAAACCCTAGTTCATCTCTTGTATCCAATCTTGTATCAAAACCACAAATTGATACCTGTGGGTTGCTAGTAGTGTTGATTACTTCCTTGTAGTTGATGCTATTTGGTTTACGTGGTGGAAGATCATATGTTCAGATCCTTTATTCATATTATTACCCCTCTGATTATGAACATGAATATGCTTTGTGAGTAGTTACATTTGTTCCTGAGGACATGGGTGAAGTCTTGCTATTAGTAGTCATGTGAATTTGGTATTCGTTCGATATTTTGATGAGATGTATGTTGTCTTTCCTCTAGTGGTGTTATGTGAATGTCGACTACATGACACTCCACCATTATTTGGGCCTAGAGGAAGGCATAGGGAAGTAGTAAGTAGATGATGGGTTGCTAGAGTGACAAAAGCTTAAAACCTAGTTTATGTGCTGCTTCGTTAGGGGTTGATATGGACCCATATGTTTAATGATGTGGTTGGGTTTACCTTAATACTCCTTTTTGTAGTTGCGGATGCTTGCAATAGGGGTTAATCATAAGTGGGATGCTTGTCCATGTTAGGGCAGTACCCAAGTGCCAGTCCACCCACATATCAAATTATCAAAGTACTGAACGCGAATCTTATGAACGTGATGAAAACTAGCTTGACGATAATTCCCAATGTGTCCTCGGGAGCTCCTTCTTGATTATTAGAATTTGTCCAGGCTTATCGTTTGCTACATAAAGGATTGGGCCACCTTGCTGCACTTTATTTACTTTATTTACTTTTTGCTTGTTACTATTTATCTTATCACAAAACTATCTATCACCTACTATTTCAGTGCTTGCAAAGAAAACCTTACTGAAAACCGCTTATCATTTCCTTCTGCTCCTCGTTGGGTTTGACACTCTTATTTATCGAAAGGACTACGATTGATCCCCTATACTTGTGGGTCATCAAGGTGGTAGCGAGCATATCCTCCGGCTTCCATGGCAGCGGCTCACAGTCGGTGGGAAACGACACCTATGGGATCACAAGAATCCCTACTCCGGTTGAGGGGCGCGGGGTTGTGAGGAGAGCAGGATTAGTAATTGACACAAGGATCGTTTACCCAGGTTAGGGCCGCCAGGATGCGTAAAACCCTAGTCCTGCTTGGTGGATGTATTGAGTGTTCTTGAGCTCTCGAACTAGCTATGGATCCTGCGTGGTTCGAAAGAGCCGAATCCTCTTCCTATATGCCATGGGCCTCCTTTTATAGGCGGAAGGGGCTGCCACAGTGGCACACAGGAGGTGGAAAGAGCCTACAGTGCTGTGAGCTTATCACTCATATTACAGGACAAGATGCATTTAATACATGGCTTAGGTGTCCCTTCACTTTATCGGGGACAGGAACGAGGCCCATCCCGTCCGTCGCCGCTCCTCCTCGCTTCGACACGCGCCCTGGCCAGTGATGCATGCGGTGCCATGTAGGCAGGCAAGCAGCTGAGGTGGCGCAGTGGTGGAGCCTCCACAAAGATCTGCATGCTGCCACACAGGTGCGTGCTGAGTTGGCCTGGAAGCTGCATGTTGCCACGCAGGTGCCTGCCCAGCTGGTTGGGCTGGTAGCTGCATGCGAACGACAATGGGAGTTGGTTGGTCGCGAACTGGCAAAGGCCTGTTATGCGCCTCTGGCAAGGGCCTTGTCGGGTGGCTCGGCAAGGGTCTTGTCGGGTGGCCCGGCAAGGGTCATGCCGTGGCGCGCTGGCGTCCCCGGCAAGGATCTTGCCGGGGGTCTTGTGGGTTTCTTCGGTAAGGATCTTGACAGGGAGTGTTGCCCTCCAATCATCATCTGATCTTGAGTATTCTTTGTCTTCACAAAGATCTGCATGCCACCATGGAGGTGCCTCCCGAGCCCTGGCCCAACGTGGTTGTTGACATTGGAACCCGTGGGTTCAAGGGTGGCTTACTTCGCTGGTGTGGGCGAGCCGCCCCAGGAAGGGGCTTGCCGGGGCTGCGGAGGCTGCGCCGGCAAGGGCCTTGCCAGGGAAACCTGCTTCGCCCGTCTGCACTTTGTGGCCTTGGTCCTTGATGTTGCCTTATTTGTCTCAAGCCTTCGGCTTCCTTCTGTCTTGCCTCCTTTGCCCTGCCATGTGTGGCCATGGCGCGTGGCTCCGACTGCCCGTGCACAAGTAAAGGGGTCAAAAGGAGAGCCCCTACTTTTACACACCGGCAGGAGCCCCCGGGCCTGGGCCATACATAAGCGCGACACGTTGTTGGGCCAGGCGCAGAACAGTGCGCGGGCAGGCGGGGTGGATTTCACCGTGGTAATTGCTCCGTCTGCTGTGCTTCCTCATGACCCGCGTTGAACGCGCGACGTGGGGGTCACGCGCGCGTGTGTGACGGAAGCATGCTGGCGTCATCTTGTGGTGGACAGTAAAGAGGCGGCTTGCGTGTCTCTTCGAGACCGCAGGGCCGCTGCTCATTTACTGCCCTTACTTGGGAACCATCGCTCCACGCGTCCCACTGCGCCCATCCCTCGCGCCATGTTTGCTGCATGCACGATGCAGAGCGAATGACAGGCGCGCGGGATGCGGGAAGTCGTGCGCCCGTGGGTCGACTCCCACGTGCCTTCAATGGAGCGGGGAGGGCAGTCAACAGCCCCGCTTGCTGTTACTTCAACGGGCCAGATTGGCCGAGAAGGGGCGGCCGAGCCTTGCCCCCGCCCCTTTATAAAGAGGGGAGCGGGAGGAACGACGCCTCTCAATCCTTCGTTATCTGCCTCTCCCCATTCCCGCTTCCTCCTTTCTTCTGTCATGGCGAGGGTGCGTGGCGATGCTTCGTCGGTGGCGGCGAGGGTCTCGGCTAGACAACGCATCGCTCCTCCCCAGGAGCTCGTAGCGGCGGAGCTGGCCGTTAGAGGGAAGGGGAGGCGGCGAGGTCGATGTCGCCGTGGCGCTCGAGGGAGAGGAGGACGGGGCGGCAGATCGGCCTCACCTCCTCCAGCGGCCCCTCCTCTAGTGAAGGGCCACGTCGGGGACAACCCTTGTGAATTCTTCATCAGGCTGTGCCAACCGCCGCACCGTCGTCTTCGCCTCCCGACTCCATTCGCGCGGGAGATGGAGCTGGATCTGCCGCAGGCGTTGCGGCTGCATATAAGGGGTTGTGGGAACAGCGGCACATGGGCCAACATCGAGTTCCCCGCCCCTCACGTCATGTATCTTCGCCGGGGGTGGAAAACTTTTGCCCGCGTCCACAACTTGACGGTGGGGCTCGTTGTCATTAATGGAGCATGGCGTGCTCTCCGTGAAGGTCTTTGGAGATCTTGGGACTCGCTTGAAGTGCTGCGTGGAGAGCTCCTCCGATGACGGAAACACTTCCTCAAGTGAGAGTGATGAGTAGGATAGTGGGGCAGATGACGGGGACGAGTCCGACTAGGCGTCGGATGCCTCGCGCCTGGGCGGGTGCGGCAGCAGCAGCATCTGTACCTGGCCGCTCCTCTGGCGGGACCTGCTGGGGGAGGGGCCAGCTCCTTGAACCTCCCGGGGCCGTCTCCTTGGGAGGCTGGTATTGGGAGGCCGGAGAAGGCGAAGAAGGCGGGCGGCGGGCCGTCAGGTCAGGGTACGCAGGCACCGACGCCTTCATAGCATACTGACGGACCGCTGCCTCATCTTCCAGCTCTCCCTCCAGTGCCACCACTGCCGACACCTTCCTAGGCGACCGCTGGCATGTTCTTCTGGTACCTTCTGCTGTTTGTACCCCTTTTAGGCACCCCTTTTTCACTTCCTTGACCTGCCTCTTGAGGAGAGGGACAAGAAAGGGATTACAGGCATCTTACCTCTTTTTAGTCTTGTAAGCCTTCGGGCCTTTGTTAACTTTAGAACTTGTAATCCCCTTGCTCATGTTTTTCATTTCGTATGAACTGTACCTGTACGGGGTGTTTTTTAATGAAAAAGGGATGTTTGCCGGGTTTTTCGTTCGCGGGTGGAACCCACGACAAGGAGAGAATCCTCGTTATTTTTTAAGATAAACGTTTTTTGCTCGGCAATAGGCCTTGTCGTCCCCCACACTTCGCTCGACCTTTCTCATGCTCTTGGCAGAGGCAGGGATGAGGTGGGCTTAGGCTCCTAGTTTCATTTCCTTGCTGCCGCGACTACGACCAAATTCGGCCCCAGGATATTGTCCTAGGGTATGGAAAGAGGGGAGCATGGTAGCCTAGGGATAAAACGAGGTTTCACGTATCACAGTCCATAACGAAATGCATGATGGAGGATAAAAGACTTATCTGGATCTGCAGCCCCCGGCAACCTTGGCTTGCCACGGATGGATCCTTGTTCTTGCAGCCCCCGACAACTTTGGCTTGCCGGGGCCCGGACGCCGGTCCGTCCCCTTTCTTCCAAAATAGCTTGGCAAGAATACTTATGTGCCCTGCGAACCAAAGAAGACAGAGAAGAACAGAGAGATGCACACTCGACCTCTAAGCTAGGGATTAGCCGCCGCCAAGCACTATCAACCCTAACCGAGGAATAGACTCGACCTAGCATGCATGCTATGACTTAGGGCGCCAGCGTTTCATTTATTTATGCTCAGGGTCTGCGCCTGGCTTTGTACAAAGGGTTACATGCCTTGCCGGCAAGGCTTGTACAAAAGGGTGGCTTGCCGGGAGGCCCGGCAGCCGTGCCTTATGGGTAAAACTTGTGGAGATGCTCGATGTTCCAGGATTTGCTCACTGGAATGGCATCTTCGGTCTCCAACTAGACTGCGTCGGGCCTGGTGACTCGTGTTACCCGAGAAGGGCCTTCCCACTTCGGCGTCAACTTGTTGGAATTCTCGGCCGACCGAACATGCCGAAGAACAAGGTCGCCTTCCTCAAAGATCCGGGCATGAACCTTGCGGCTATGGCAGCGGCGCAAGGCTTGCTAGTAGCGTGCTGCTCTCACGGCCGCGACGATCTTCCTCAAGGAGTGTCGCGTCATCTTTCCGCAATCGCTCTTGCTCAAGCTCATCATAAGCGAGCACTCGAGGTGACCCGTATATGAGTTCCGTGGGGGGAACTGCTTCTGCCCCGTAGACCAGGGCAAAGGGTGTCTGGCCAGTGGATCGATTTGGCGTCGTTCTGATCGACCAATGAACCGCTGGCAACTCATCAATCCAGCGCCTTCCACTCTTGCACAGCCTGTCAAACGTCTTCGTTCTTAAGCCTCGCAGAACTTCAGCATTTGCTCTCTTCGCTTGGCCGTTGCTCTCCGTGGATGTGCCACGGAAGCAAAACAGACCCTGCTGCCGAAATCCTCAATGTATTGCATGAAGGCATGGCTTGTGAACTATGTGCCGTTGTCGGTGATGATCCTGTTGGGTGCCCCAAAATGGCACACTAGTCCCTTGAAGAACTTGATGGCTGACTGTGCCGTCACCTTCCTCACTGCTTTCACCTCTGGCCACTTTGTGAACTCGTCGATTGCAACGTACAAGTACTCAAAGCCCCCGACAGCACTGGGGAAGGGACCCAATATGTCTAGCCTCTAGACCGAGAAGGGCCAAGAGAGAGGGATAGTTTGAAGGGCTTGAGCTGGTTGATGAAGCTTCATCGAATGGAACTAGCATGCTTCACACTTGGTTACTAGTGTCGTCGCATCCTGGAGGGCGGTGGGCCAGAAGAAACCTTGCCGAAAAGCCTTGTCGGCAAGGGCCCTCGACTCTATGTGGGAGCCACATATGCCTCCATGTATATCTGCCAACAGCTTTAGTCCTTCTTCCCGGAGATGCACTTCAATTTCACCCCATTCAGTCTTTTTCTGTACAATACGTTATCAACGAATTGGTACAGAGCAGACCGGCGGGCTACTCTTTCTGCCTCTTCATGCTCCTCAGGAAGCTCTCCTTTTTGGAGGAATTGGACAGTGTGCTGCGCCCATGCTAGAGCATGTGGCTCGACGACAAGGACCAAAGGCATCTCTTCTGCCACGGGAGCGGCCGTCTCTACGGCCATGACATGAGGTCGTGCCGGAGTCGGTTGCCCCGCGGCAGGATCGGCATCCACGGCAACATCTTCGCCAGCGGCTTCGGGGAGCTCGGTGGGGAATCACTTGCCAGAGCCTAGCTTCCTCCGCTTGTTCTGCCCGGTTGACGGTTCGACGGATGGTTGAGTTAACTGAAGCACAAAAGTACCTGGTTCCACAGGTAGCTTGAGCGCAGCGTGCTTTGACAGGTAGTTGGCGATGTCGTTCTCCGCCCGAGGGACATGCTCCGCTTGTATACCATCAAGGCGCTCCTCCAGTATCCTCACCTCATCTACGTAAGCTTCCATCAACGGGCTTTGATAATCTTTGTTGATCTGCCTGACGACAAGCTGTGAGTCGCCCCTAACGATGAGCTTTTTGACTCCGAGGTCCGCCACGATCCTGAGACCGGCAAGCAAACCCTCGTACTCGGCGGTGTTGATAGTTGACATCTCCCTAGGGAAGTGCATCTAGATGACATACTTGAGGTGCTCTCCAGTGGGCACGAAAAGCAGCACACCAGCACCGGCGCCTTGTAGCGAGAAGGCACCATCAAAGTACATGATCCAGTTGCGGCTCATTTTCTTGCCGGTGAGAGTGGTCTCCTGCACCTCTTCGTCGGGTGTCGAGGTCCCTTCTGCAAGAAACTCCGCCAAGTCTCTGCTCTGAATCGTCGATGTACTTTCAAACTTTAAACCAAAACTTGACAACTCCAAGGCCCATTCCACGATCCTCATCGTTGCATCTGGGTTATGCAGTATCCGCTGCAATGGGAGGCGGGTGATCACCGTGATCCCGTGCACTTGGAAGTAATGGCGCTGTGATGACCCACAAGTGTAGGAGATCAATCGTAGTCCGTTCGATAAGTAAGAGTGTCGAACCCAACGAGGAGCAGAAGGAAATGATAAGCGGTTTTCAGTAAGGTTTTCTCTGCAAGCACTGAAATTGTAGGTGATAGATAGTTTTGTGATAAGATGAATAGTAATGAGTAACAAGTAAATAAAGTAAATAAAGTGCAACAAGGTGGCCCAATCCTTTATGTAGCAAAGGATAAGCCTAGACAAATTCTAATAATGAAGAAGGAGCTCCCGAGGACACATTGGGAATTATCGTCAAGCTAGTTTTCATCACGTTCATAAGATTCGCGTTCAGTACTTTGATAATTTGATATGTGGGTGGACCGGTACTTGGATACTGCCCTAACTTGGACAAGCATCCCACTTATGATTAACCCCTATTGCAAGTGTCCGCAACTACAAAAGAAGTATTAAGGTAAACCTAACCACAACATTAAACATATGGATCCATATCAGCCCCTAATGAAGCAATGCAAAAACTAGGGTTTAAGCTTCTGTCACTCTAGCAACCCATCATCTACTTATTACTTCCCTATGCCTTCCTCCAGGCCCAAATAATGGTGAAGTGTCATGTAGTCGACGTTCACATAACACCACTAGAGGAAAAGATGACATACATCTCATCAAAATATCGAACGAATACCAAATTCACATGACTACTAATAGCAAGACTTCACCCATGTCCTCAGGAACAAACGTAACTAATCGCAAATCATATTCATGTTCATAATCAGAGGAGTAATAATATGCATAAAGGATCTGAACATATGATCTTCCACCAAGTAAACCAATTAGCATCAACTACAAGGAGTAATTAGCAACCCACAGGTACCAATTTGTGGTTTTGATACAAGATTGGATACAAGAGATGAGCTAGGGTTTTGATAGGAGATGGTGCTGGTGAAGATGTTGGCGGAGATTGACCCCCTCCCGATGAGAGGATCGTTGGTGATGACGTTGGTGATGATTTCCCCCTCCCGGAGGGAAGTGTCCTCGGCAGAATAGCTCCGCCGGAGCCCTAGATTGATTCCGCCAAGGTTCCGCCTCGTGGCGGTGGAGTTTCGTCCCGTAAGCTTGCCCACGATTTTTTCCAGGATAAAAGTGATGATATAGCAGAAGATGGACGCTGGAGGCCCACCAGGGGGCCCAGGAGATAGGGGGCGCGCCCTATAGAGGGGGGGGCGCCCTCCTGTCTCCTGGACAGGGTGTGGGCCCCCTGGTGTATTTATTTCACTCAGAAATTCTTATTAATTCCAAAAAGTTGTTTCGTGGAGTTTCAGGACTTTTGGTGCTGTGCAGAATAGGTTTCCAACGTTTGCTCCTTTTCCTGCCAGAATTCCAGCTGCCGGCATTCCCCCTCTTCATGGTAAACCTTGTAAAATAAGAGAGAATAGCCATAAGTATTGAGATATAATGTGTAATAACAGCCCATAATGCAATAAATATTGATATAAAAGCATGATGCAAAATGGACGTATCAAATCCCCCAAGCTTAGACCTCGCTTGTCCTCAAGCGGAAGCCGAGATCGAAAAATATGTCCACATGTTTAGAGATAGAGGTGTCGATAAAAATAAAATACGGACATGAGGGCATCATGATCATTCTAATAACAGCAACAGATATAGATTTTGTCATATGATTTCCTATGCTCAAGTAACAAGCTATTCACAATGTCAAGTATGGTTCAAAAACTTCATTGGGAACTTATAAACTATAATCTCAGTCATTGAAGCAATTACAATTCATCATAACATCAGAAAGAGTCAACAATAGAGCTTTTCAGCAAGCTCACATACTCAACTATCTCGTAGTCTCCTACAATTGCTAACACTCACGCAGTACTTGTGGTTATAGAGTTTCAGCCGGACACTGAGAAAGATAGGGGCTTATTGTGTTGCCTCCCAACGTATTCACCTTTAGGTGATGTCAACCATAATAGCCCATGCTAACTTACCTACAATTGGATATATATATATATATATATATATATATCATGATCTTTCAAACACGAGGAGCTTGCCAAAGGATAAAATGAAAAAGGGAAAGGTGAGGATCACCTTGACTCAAGCATAAAGTAAAAACATAAAGTAAAAGATAGGCCCTTCTCAGAGGGAAGTAGAGGTTGTCATCCGCATTTAGGGTTGATGCACGAAATCTTAATGCAAAAGAACGTCACTTCATATTGCCCCTTGTATGTGGACCTTTATTATGCAGTCCGTCGCTTTTATTACTTCCACAACAAGTTCGTACAAAGCTTATTTTCTCTGCACTAATAAGTCATACATATCTAGAGAGCAATTTTTATTGCTTGCACCGATGACAACTTACTTGAAGGATCTTACTCAATCCACAGGTAGGTATGGTGGACTCTCATGGCAAAACTGGGTTTTGGGATATTTGGAAGCACAAGTAGTATCTCTACTTGGTGCAAGGAATTTGGCTAGCATGAGGGGGAAAGGCAAGCTCAACTTGTTTGGAAGGTCAATGACAATATACTTTAACTGAGATGTCGGAAAACATAAACTATTACGTTGTCTTCCTTGTCCAACGTCAACTCTTTTAGCATGTCATACTTAATGAGTGCTCCCAATTATAAAAGGTGTCCCAGATAATATATTTATATGTGAACCCCTCTTATCACTTCCTATTAATTGCAACGATGACCAAGGCTACGTTCATCAACTCTCAACAAATTTTATGCCTCATACTTTCTACATGTGAAGTTATCACTATCCATAAGATCAATATGAACTCTTTTATTCTTTCTACTTTCTCAAGATCATAGCAACATAGCAAAAACCTTGACTCAACACTAATCTTTATTATAGATAGCTCACGGACTCGATTACAAAAAGAGATTACAATGCAAAACTCGAACTACTTGATATCAAAACTTCAATCTACTAGATCAAGATACTACTAAAAGGATCAAACTAAATAAAGCGGTAAAGATAGGAGTGTGATGTTGATACGATACCGGGGCACCTCCCCCAAGTTGCCAAGGGGAGTGCCCATACCCATGTGTTTAGGTCCTCAGAGGTGATGGAGGTGGTGATGATGATGGTGGATAATCGCACATTGAGCGTAGAAGTTCCTCCAACTTGCGGATAATGCCCTTAAGCCCAGCAATATGATCCTTCAACAGAATATTCTCCTTTGTGAGGTACTTGTTCTGTATGCGAGCTAACTTAGTCATCTTGAAAGCTTCAATCTCTGTTGGAGTAAAGAGGTTAGGTGAAGGTTGAGTGATGTCTTCTTCTTTCACCACCGGAGCTTGAACCTCCATGGCCTTCTTGATCCCTTCATCCTTATTGATCTCTTCTGGTTCTTCTCTTTTCAGCTCTATCTTCAATAGCCAAGCATCCTTGTCTTTGTTGTTGGAGGAGGGTGAAGTCATGGTGCTCTAAATCTGCAACGGAAACAGCTCAAAACAAAAACAGAGGATATTTGCGTGATACGGTGATCAAAACCTTCGGGAGTATATATAATGAATTTTTACCGACCAAAATACGTAATGTGCAAGAAAACGGAGTCCGGGAGGCACACGAGTTGCCCACGAGATAGGGGGCGCGCCCTACAGGGGGGGGGGCTCCTCTCTCGTGGGAGCCTCGTGTCCCTTTCGGACTACTTCTTTCTTCCTAGAATTCTTAAATATTCCAAAACTGATAAAAATTGCCATTGGAGTTGTTTTGGAGTCGGTTTACTTACCGTACCACATACCTATACCTTTTCGGAGTCTGGAACGTTCTGTAAAGTGTCCCTTATGTATTCCTCAGGGGTTACAGTTTCAATAATATTAGTTTCAACATTGATAGGATTACCTGAAATATAATGTTTAATTCTTTGACCGTTTACCACCCTCTGATTTGTGCCTTCGAAGTTGTTGATTTTTATAGCACCAGAACGATACACCTCCTTGATAACGTACGCTTCTTCCCATTTTGAGAGAAGTTTTCCTGCAAAAAATCTTCAACGAGAGTTGAATAATAAAACATAATCTCCTACGTTAAACTCACGCTTTTGTATCCTCTTATCATGCCAGGGTTTGACTTTTTCTTTGAAAAGCTTGGCATTCTCATAGGCTTGGGTTCTCCATTCATCAAGTGGGCTAATATCAAACAACCTCTTCTCACCAGCAAGTTTGAAGTCATAGTTGAGCTCTTTAATAGCCCAATATGCCTTATGTTCAAGTTCAAGAGGTAAATTACACGCTTTTCCATAAACCATCTTATAAGGAGACATACCCATAGGATTTTTGTATGCAGTTCTATAGGCCCATAATGCATCATGAAGTTTTTTGGACCAATTCTTTCTAGATCTATTCACAGTCTTTTGCAAAATTAATTTGAGCTCTCTATTGCTCAATTCTACTTGACCACTGGACTGCGGATGATAAGGAGATGCGATTCTATGATTGACATCATACTTAGCAAGCATCTTACGGAAAGCACCATGAATAAAATGTGAACCACCATCAGTCATAAGATATCTGGGGACTCAAACCTCTGAAAAATAACTTCCTTAAGCATTTTAATAGAAGTGTTATGATCAGCACTACTAGTTGGAATAGCTTCTACCCATTTAGTAACGTAATCAACAACAACTAAAATATGTGTATAACTATTAGAGGCAGGAAAAGGTCCCATATAATCAAAGCCCCAAACATCAAACGGTTCAATAACAAGAGAATAATTCATAGGCATTTCTTGACATCTACTAATGTTACCTATTCTTTGGCATTCATCACAAGATAAGACAAACTTACGAGCATCTTTGAAGAGAGTAGGCTAATAGAAACAAGATTGTAGTACCTTGTGTGCAGTTCTATCTCCAGCGTGGTGTCCTCCATAAGATTCAGAGTGACACTTACATAGGATCTCTTCCTATTCATACTCAGGCACACAACATCTAATAACACCATCTACTCCTTCTTTATAAAGGTGTGGATCATCCCAGAAGTAATGTCTTAAATCATAAAAGAACTTTTTCTTTTGCTGGTATGTGAAACTAGGAGGTATAAATTTAGCAACAATATAATTAGCATAATCAGCATACCAAGGAGCAGTACGAGAAGCATTGACGACCGCTAATTGTTCATCAGGAAAGCTATCATTAATAGGCACTGGGTCATCAAGAACATTCTCTAACCTAGACAAGTTATCTGCAACGGCGTTCTCAGCTCCCTTTCTATCAATAATATGCAAGTCAAATTCTTGGAGCAGGAGAACCCATCTAATGAGCCTAGGCTTAGCATCTTTCTTTTCCATAAGATATTTAATAGCAGCATGATCAGTGTGAATAGTAACTTTGGAATCAACAATATAAGGTCTAAACTTATCACATGCAAACACAACTGCTAAAAACTATTCAGTAGTAGCATAACTTCTTTGGGCAGTATCAAGAGTCTTACTAGCATACTGGATAACATTCAATTTCTTATCAACTCTTTTTCCTAGAACAGCACCTACAGCATAATCACTAGCATCGCACATAATTTCAAAAGGTAAATTCCAATCATGCGACTGAACAATAGGTGGAGTGATCAAAGCTTTCTTAAGTACTTCAAATGCTTTTACACAATCATCATCAAAGACAAAAGGAATATCTTTTTGCAATAAATTAGTCAGACGCCTAGAGATTTTAGAAAAGTCCTTAATGAACCTCCTATAAAAACTGGCATGACCAAGGAAACTTCTTATACCTTTTATGTCCTTGGGACATGGCATCTTTTCAATAGCATCAACTTTGGCTTTATCAACTTCAATACCTCTCTCGGAGATCTTGTGCCCCAAGACAATGCCTTCATTAACCATAAAGTGACACTTTTCCCAATTCAGGATGAGACTAGTGTCTTCACATCTCTGCAAAACTCGATCAAGGTTGCTCAAACAATCATCAAAAGAGGATCCATAAACGGAAAATTCATCCATGAATACCTCACAAATCTTTTCACAAAAATCAGAGAATATAGCCATCATGCATCTTTGAAAGGTAGCAGGTGCATTACATAAACCAAAAGGCATACGTCTATAAGCAAAAGTACCAAAAGGGCAAGTAAAAGTAGTTTTAGATTGATCCTTCGCTGACACAGGTATCTGAGAGAAACCAGAATAACCATCTAGGAAGCAAAAATGTGTGTGTTTGGATAGCCTTTCTAGCATTTGACCAATAAAAGGTAAAGGGTAATGATCTTTCTTAGTAGCTTTATTTAACTTACGGAAATCAATTACCATCCTATAACCTGTAATAATTCTTTGCGGGATCAATTCATCTTTATCATTAGGAACAACGGTAATACCTCCCTTTTTAGGAACACAATGAATAGGGCTTACCCATTCACTATCAGCAACGGGATAAATAATACCTGCCTCAAGGAGCTTTAGAATCTCCTTTCTTACCACTTCCTTCATCTTGGGATTTAATCGTATTTGAGGATCTCTAACTGGTTTGGCATCGTCCTCCAATGTAATCTTGTGTTGACATAACGTGGGACTAACGCCCTTAAGATCATCCAGAGTATATCCAATAGCTGCTCGGTGCTTCTTCAGAGTTTTCAATAATCTTTCTTCTTCTATCTATGAAAGGTTAGCACTAATAATAACAGGATATATTTATTTTTCATCAATATAAGCATACTTAAGATTATCAGGTAATGGTTTGAGTTCAAACACGGGATCACCCTCGGGTGGAGGGGGGTCCCCAAGAGTTTCAACGGGAAGGTTATGTTTCAGCACAGGTTCCTATTTAAGGAACACTTCATCTATTTCCTCCCTTTCCTTCATAAACATATCGTTTTCACGGTCTAGCAAATATTGTTCTAATGGATCGGTTGGAGGAACAACAATGGAAGCAAGACCAATAATTTGATCCTTACTAGGTGGTTCCCTTTCACGAGGTTCTCTACTAAACTTAGCGAAATTAAACTCATGAGACATACCATCAATGCCAACAGTGACAATATTCTTTTCACAATTAATCTTAGCACTAGCTGTATTCAAGAAGTGTCTACCAAAAATAATGGGACAAAAATCATCTTGTGGGGAACCAGGAACAAGAAAATCAACAGGGTATTTAACCTTCCCACACAAAACTTCAACATCTTTAACAATCCTAATAGGTTTAATGGTATTCCTATTAGCAAGCTTAATAGTAACATCAATGTCTTCTAGTTCAACGGGTGCAATGTCGTGCATAATTTCTTTATAAAGATCATAGGGTATCGCACTAGCACTAGCACCCATATCACATAAGCCATGATAACAATGATCTCCTATTTTAATAGAAATAACAGGCATGCCTATGATAGGTCTACGTGTCTTAGTATCAGGTCTAGCAATATTGGCAGTCTCACACAAAAAAGAAATAACATGCCCATCTAAATCCTCATCCAAGAGATCTTTAATCATAGCAATACTAGGTTCAACATTAATTTGCTCATGAGGTGTATAAGTCCTAGTACTACTCTTACAAACAACAGTCGAAGTTTTAGCATGATCCTTTATCCTAACAGGAAAAGGAGGTTTTTCAACATAAGCAGTAGGAACAATAGGATCACTATAGGTAATAGTGTTTTCTTCGACTATAATAGGTGCAACTACTTTCACTTCAACAGGAGGATTATATTTAAACCACTTATCTTTAGGGAGATCAAAGTGACTAGCAAAAGATTCACAGAAAGTAGCTACTATCTCAGAGTCAAGTCCATACTTAGAGCTAAATCCACGGAAAGCATCGGTATCCATAAAAGATTTAACACAATCGAACTTAGGTGTCATACCTGACTCCTTACCATCGTCGGAACCCCAATCTTCAGAGTTGCATTTAATTCTTTCCAATAAGTCCCATTTGAAATCAATAGTTTTCAACATATAAGAACCAGCATAGGAAGTATCGAGCAGGTTGCGATTATCAAGAGAAAGGCGAGCATAAAAATTCTGAATAATCATTTCCCGAGAGAGCTTATGATTGGGGCATGAATATAACATTGAATTAAGCCTCCCCCAAGCTTGAGAGATGATTTATCCTTCGCGAGGCCAGAAATTATATATGTAATTACGATCACGATGAACAAGATGCATAGGATAGAACTTCTGGTGAAATTCCAACTTCAATCGCTTATAATTCCAAGATCTCGTATCATCACATAGCCTATACCATGTCAATGCATCTCCCTTCAAAGATAAAGGGAAGACCTTTATTTTGACAGCATCATCGGGAATACCTGCAAGCTTAAATAATCCACAAACTTCATCCACAAAGATAAGGTGTAAATCGGGATGCAATGTTCTGTCTCCTGCAAATGGATTAAATAGCAGTTTTTCTATCATACCCGAAGGAATCTCAAAGTGAATATTTTCATAAAGTTCAATAGGTTGAGGAGCAACTCTTTTCTCTTCTGGTTGGGGTGAAGATACCCCAAACAAGCCCCTCAAAGGATTAGTTTCCATAGTGAGAAGTAACAGAAAATTTCAGCACACTATATAAATGTTTCCTTACCAAGTTCCACTCACCAAAAGCGCTACACTCCCCGGCAACGGCGCCAGAAAAGAGTCTTGATGACCCACAAGTGTAGGGGATCAATGGTAGTCCTTTCGGTAAGTAAGAGTGTCGAACCCAACGAGGAGTAGAAGGAAATGATAAGTGGTTTTCAGTAAGGTTTTCTCTGCAAGCACTGAAATTGTAGGTGATAGATAGTTTTGTGATAAGATAAATAGTAACGAGTAACAAGTAAATAAAGTAAATAAATTACAGCAAGGTGGCCCAATCCTTTATGTAGTAAAGGATAAGCCTGGACAATTTCTAATAATGATAAAGGAGCTCCCGAGGACAAATGGGAATTATCGTCAAGCTAGATTTCGTCACGTTCATGTGATTCGCGCTCGGTACTTTGATAATTTGATATGTGGGTCGACCGGTACTTGGGTACTGCCCTAACTTGGACAAGCATCCCACTTATGATTAACCCCTATTGCAAGCATCCACAACTACAAAAGAACTATTAAGGTAAACCTAACCACAACATTAAACATATGGATCCATATCAGCCCCTAACGAAGCAACGCATAAACTAGGGTTTAAGCTTCTGTCACTCTAGCAACCCATCATCTACTTATTACTTCCCCATGCCTTCCTCTAGGCCCAAATAATGGTGAAGTTTCATGTAGTCGATGTTCACATAACACCACTAGAGGAAAAGACAACATACATCTCATCAAAATATCGAACGAATACCAAATTCACATGACTACTAATAGCAAGACTTCACCCATGTCCTCGAGAATGCACGTAACTACTCACAAAGCATATTCATGTTCATAATCAGAGGAGTAATAATATGCATAAAGGATATGAACATATGATCTTCCACCAAGTAAACCAATTAGCATCAACTACAAGAAGTATATAATCAACACTACTAGCAACCCACAGGTACCAATTTGTGGTTTTGATACAAGAGATGAGCTAGGGTTTTGAGAGGAGATGGTGCTGGTGAAGATGTTGATGGAGATTGACCCCCTCCCGATGAGAGGATCGTTGGTGATGACGTTGGTGATGATTTCCCCCTCCCGGAGGGAAGTGTTCCCGGCAGAACATCTCCGCCGGAGCCCTAGATTGATTCCGCCAAGGTTCCGCCTTGTGGCGGCGGAGTTTCGTCTCGTAAGCTTGCCCATGATTTTTTCCAGGGTAAAAGTGATGATATAGCAGCAGATGGACGCGGAGGCCACCAGGCCCAGAGATAGGGGCGCGCCCTATAGAGGGGGGCCCCTATCTCTGGGCAGGTGTGGGCCCTGGTGTATTCTTTTCGCCGTAAATTCTTATTAATTCCAAAAGTTGTTTCGTGGAGTTTCGGACTTTTGGAGCTGTGCGAATAGGTTTCCAACGTTTGCTCCTTTTCCAGCCAGAATTCCAGCTGCTGGTATTCCCCCTCTTCATGGTAAACCTTGTAAAATAAGAGAGAATAGCCATAAGTATTGAGATATAATGTGTAATAACAGCCCATAATGTAATAAATATTGATATAAAAGCATGATGCAAAATGGACGTATCACGCAGCTTCCTCGAGGCCATAAGAAGGCCGAAGAGCAGCTTTTGCACACCTGAGTACCTCAACCTAGCCCCCTGCAAGAGGGAGCTGACGAAGTAAACAGGGTGCTGCATCATTTTCTTCTTTTGCGCCACTTCACCCAGTCGCGTGGACCCTGTTGCACTGGCATTATCCCCCGCTGGGGACTCAGTCTTCACGGGACCAAGCCTTGCCAGGGGGGGGGGGTCCGGCTCGCCATCCGTTGCCTCTGCTGCTGCCGCCGCCTCTTCGTCGACCTCTCTCTGTGCCACTAGTGCGGCACTAACCACCTGATTCGTCGCCACTAGATACAGCAGCAATGGTTCTTGTGGTTTGGGCGCAACCAGCACCGGGGTAGAGGAGAGGTACTTCTTCAAACTTGCAGCGCTGCTTCGGCCTCTGGGGTCCACTCCACTAGCCTCGTTTTCTTAAATATCTTGAAAAAAGGAAGGGCACGCTTCGCTGACTTGGAGATGAATCGGCTCATGGCAGCAATGCAGCCAGTGAGCCGACGCACGTTCTTGATCCGTTTGGGTGCCTAAATCTGCTCGATGGTCTTGATCTTATCTGGGTTTGCTTCAATCTCGCGCTGGGACACAAAGAACCCGAGAAGCTTGCCAGACGGAACACCGGATACACACTTCTCAGGGTTCAATTTGAGGTTGATCTTGCGCAGGTTTGCAAATGTTTCCTCCAGATCTTGCACAAGTGTTGCTTTGTCCTTGGTTTTGACCACTATGTCATCCATATAAGGTTCCATATTTCTATGTACTGGGGCTCAAAACCAATTTGGACCGCTCTTGCAAAGGTTGAGCCAGCACTCTTCAACTCGAAAGGCATCCGTAAAAAGCAATACATACCACATGGGGTGATGAATGCTGTCTTCTCCTCGTCCTCTTTCGTCATGAAGATCTGGTGGTATCCCGAGTAGGCTTCGAGGAATGATAACAGGTCACACCCAGCCATGGAGTCAACAATCTGGTCAATGCGCGGTAACGGGAAGGGACCCTTTGGACAAGCCTTATTGATATGTAATCAATACACAGTCTCCACTTCCCATTTGCCTTGCGTACCACTACCGGATTGGCCAACCACGTCGGATGGAGTACTCCTCTTACCAAGCCTATCGCCTCTAGTTTTTTGATCTCCTCCGTGATGAACTCCTGCCTTTCTAGAGCTTGCTTCCTGACCTTCTGCTTGATGGGCCGTGCATGAGGACAGACAACAAGATGGTGCTCAATCACTTCCTTGGGAACGTCGGGGATGTCGGAGGCTTGCCATGCAAACACATCGACATTCGCCCGCAGGAAAGTGACAAGATCGCTTTCCTATTTGCTGTCGAGGGTGGAGCTTATGGTGAAAGCTCCCCCTGCACCGTACTCCTTGACGGGCACCTTCTTGGTCTCTGGTGGTGCAGCTCTGGACTTCTTGCTCTTGCCGGCGGAGCTCTCTGGTACTTCCTCAACGGGAGCACAACACCCCGAAGAGGTGCACTTGCCGGAGTAGGTGTGAGGGGTCTCGCTAGTCTTCTTCCCTCCCTGGGCTCCATCGGCAGGAGCAGGTGCCTTGGCAGCTGCTGCTGCAACTGCTTCCCAGTAGAGGTTGTCGGCACAAATCAACGCATCTTTCTTGTCGGAGGGGACGGTGATGATGTTCATCGGCCCGGGCATCTTCAGCATGTTGTAGGCGTAATGTGAAGCCACCATGAACTTGGCTAGTGCCGGGTTGCCGAGGATCCCGTTGTAGGGCATGGGGATCTTGGCTACATCGAAGATTATCCTCTCCGTCCTATGGTTCAGCTCGCCTCCGAACGTCACGGGCAGCGTGACCTTTCCCTTCGGCTGGCTCCTCCCCGGGTTAACCCCTTGGAACGTGCCCATCTCCTCGAGGTCTCCATCATGGATTTGCAGCCTCTTGATCACAACGAGCGAGATCAAGTTCAGACCAGCCCCGCCGTCAACTAGCATCTTCGTCACCTTGAGGTTGCGGATTGTTGGGGAGACCAACAATGGCAAGCACCCGACCGCAGTCGTGCGGTCAGGATGGTCCTCGGTGTCGAAGATGATAGGCGTGCTGGACCACCTCAGCGGCTTCCGCGCGTCGAGCGACGGCTCCACCGCTGTGATCTCACGCGCCCACTGCTTGAGCTGGCGGTGGGATGTATGCAGCGAGGCGCCACCATCGACGCACATGGCTTCTGTGGCTTTCTGGAACTCGTGGTCGCCGGACTCATTGTCCTGGTCATGATCATCATCTTCCCACTTCTTGTCGCGGCACCGGATGGGCCTTTCCTGCTGATTATCTTTGCCGCGGCGGCCTCCTTGGCCGCCACGCTTCTTGCCGGATCCCTCGGCACCCTCTTGGCCCTTCTCCTTGTCCCGCCGCTCATACTCGGCTTTCTGCTTCTCAGCGAGCAGCTCCACCTGCCGGTAGTTCCGGAGATCGTGGCCTTTTGTGCGGTGGATCTTGCAATACTACTTGTTGGAGCCCCCTGGCTTATCGGCAGCCGCCAAGGCCTGGCAATCGGCACACTCGTCAACCTCCTTGCCGGGGTCACTTGCCTTGGGTTTCTTGGTGGTGCCAGTGTCATCGGACCCCTTGCTACGTCTTGAGCTTGCGTTGGTTTTCCTTGAAGAGGAAAGGGTGATGCAGCAATAGTAGCATAAGTATTTCCCTCAGTTTTTGAGAACCAAGGTATCAATCCAGTAGGAGGCTCCTCAAAAGTCCCACGCACCTACACAAACAAACAAAGAACTTGCAACCAACGCAATAAAGGGGTTGTCAATCCCTTCACGGCCACTTGCGGAAGTGAGATCTGATAGAGAGAGTATGATAAGATAAATATATTTTTGGTATTTTATAATATAGATGCAAAAAGTAAAGATGCAAATAAAAGTAGATTGAAAGCTTATATGATAAAAGATAGACCTTGGGGCCATAGGTTTCACTAGTGGCTTCTCTCAAGATAGCATAAGTATTACGGTGGGTGAACAAATTACTCTCGAGCAATTGATAGAAAAGCGAATAATTATGAGATTATCTAGGCATGATCATGTATATAGGCATCACGTCCGCAACAAGCAGACCGACTCCTGCCTGCATCTACTACTATTACTCCACACATCGACCGACTCCTGCCTGCATCTAGAGTACTAAGTTCATAAAGAACAGAGTAACACATTAATAAAGATGACATGATGTAGAGGGATAAACTCAAGCAATATGATGTAAACCCCATCTTTTTATCCTCGATGGCAACAATACAATACGTGCCTTGCTGCCCTAACATCCACCGGGAAAGGACACCACAAGATTGAACCCAAAGCTAAGCACTTCTCCCATGGCAAGAAAGATCAATCTAGTAGGCCAAACCAAACTGATAATTCGAAGAGACTTGCAAAGATAACTCAATCATACATAAAAGAATTCAGAGGAGATTCAAATATTTCTCATAGATAAACTTGATCATAAACCCACAATTCATCGGATCTCGACAAACACACCACAAAAAGAGTATACGTCGAATAGATCTCCACAAGAGAGAGGGAGAACATTGTATTGAGATCCAAAAAGAGAGAAGAAGCCATCTAGCTAATTACTATGGACCCGAAGGTCTGTGGTAAACTACTCACAACTCATCGGAGGGGCTATGGTGTTGATGTAGAAGCCCTACATGGTCGATTCCCCCTCCGGTGGAGCGCCGGAGAAGGCTCCAAGATGGGATCTCGCAGATATAGAAGGTTACGGTGGTGGAAATTGTGTTTCGTTGGCTCCCTGGATGTTTTCGGAGTACGTAGGTATATATAGGAGGAAGAGGTACGTCGGTGGCCGCCTGTGGGGCCTAGGAGATAGGGGCGCGCCCTCCTGCCTCCTGGCCGCCTCGCAAGATTCTTGACTTGCACTCCAAGTTCTCCGGATCACGTTCGTTCCAAAAATCACGCTCCCGAAGGTTTCATTCCGTTTGGACTCCGTTTGATATTCCTTTTCTTCGAAATACTGAAATAGGCAAAAAAATCAGCAATACAGGCTGGGCCTCCGGTTAGTAGGTTAGTCCCAAAAATGATATAAATGTGTAAAATAAAGCCCATAAACATCCAAAAGGGGTAATATAATAGCATGAAACAATCAAAAATTATAGATACGTTGGAGACGTATCAAGTATCCCCAAGCTTAATTCATGCTCGTCCTCATGTAGGTAAATGATAAAAACAGAATTTTTGATGTGGAATGCTACCTAGCATAATTCTCAATGTAATTTTCTTTATTGTGGCATGATTATTCAGATCCAAATGATTCAAGATAAAAGCTTATAAAACATAAAAATAATAATGCTTCGAAGCATACTAACAAATAATCATGTCCTATCAAAATAGCATAGCCAAAGAAAGCTTATCCCTACAAAATCATATAGTTAGGCCATGCTTCATTTTCATTACACAAAATACTCCCATCATGCACAACCCCGGTTTCAGCCAAGCAATTGGTTCATACTTTTTAACGCGCTTCAGCTTTTTCAACTCTTACGCAATACATGAGCATAAGCCATGGACATAGCACTAAGGTGGTATAAGGTGGTGGTTGTGAGGACAAAAAGAGGGAGAAGATAGTCTCACATCAACTAGGCATATCAACGGGCTATGTTGATGCCCATCGATAGATATCAATGTGAGTGAGTAGGGATTGCCATGCAACGGATGCACTAGATCTATAAATATATGAAAGCTCAACAAAAGAAACTAAGTGGGTGTGCATCCAACTCGCTTGCTCACGAAGACCTAAGGCATTTTGAGGAAGCCCATCATTGGAATATACAAGCCAAGTTCTATAATGAAAAATTCCCACTTAGTATATGAAAGTGACAACATAGGAGACTCTCTATCATGAAGATCATGGTGCTACTTTGAAGCACAAGTGTGGAAAAAGAGATAGTAGCATTGTCCCTTCTCTCTTTTTCTCTCATTTTATTTTTTTTTCTTTTTTTCTTTTTTCTTTTTTTCTTCCCCCCTTTTTTCTTTTTGGCCTTTCTCTTTTTTTTCCTTTTTTTCTTTTTAAAGTCCGAAGTCTCATCCCGACTTGTGGGGGAATCATAGTCTTCATCATCCTTTCCTCACTAAGACAATGCTCTAATAATGAAGATCATCACACTTTTATTGATTTACAACTCAAGAATTACAACTCAAAGCTAGAACAAGATATGACTCTATATGAATGCCTCCGTGATGTGCAGGATATGCAATGAATCAAGAGCGACATGTATGAAAATTATGAAGGTGGCCTTGCCACAAATACGATGTCAACTACATGATCATGCAAAGAGCAATATGACAATGATGGAACGTGTCATAATAAAGGGAACGGTGGAAAGTTGCATGGCAATATATCTCGGAATGGCTATGGAAATGCCATAATAGGTAGGTATTGTTTTGAGGAAGGTAAATAATGGGTGCATGATACCGGCGAAAGTTGCGCGGTATAATAGAGGCTAGCAAAGTGGAAGGATGAGTGTGCGTATATCCATGGACTCACATTAGTCATAAAGAACTCATATACTTATTCCAAAAGTCTACATGCCCTCGAAGCAAAGTAGTACTACGCATGCTCCTAGGGGAAGGGTTGGTAGGAGTTAACCATCGCGCGATCCCGACCTCCACTGATAAGGAAGACAATCAAAAGAGCACCTCATGCAACAAATTTGTCACACAACTTTTACCATACATGCATGCTACGGGACTTGCCAACTTCAACACAAGTATTTCTCAATTTCATAATTACCCACTAGCATGACCCTAACATTACTACCTTTATATCTTAAAACAATTATCAAGCATCAAATTGATCATAGCATCCAATTCACTTCCTATGATAGTTTTTATTATACCCAACTTGGATGCTCATCATTCTAGGACCAAATTTGTAACCATAGCAAATACCATGTTGTTCGAAAAGACTCTCAAAATGATATAAGTGAATCATGAGAGACTAGCAATTTCTTCAAAATTAAGCCACCGCCGTGCTCTAAAAGATATAAGTGAAGCACTAGAGCAAAAACTATCAAGCTCAAAAGATATAAGTGAAGCACATAGAGTATTCTAGCAAATTCTGTCGGATTTCGGGTTCCGGTAGACCCTTGAGGTTCGAACACTGGGGTGCGCATGGAGATTTAACCCTCTACCGGCTTGCTCCTCGCCAAATCGCTAGGATCTAAACTACCAAACAGGACAACACGAGAGACACAAGATTTATACTGGTTCAGGCCACCATTGTGGTGTAATACCCTACTCCAGTGTGTGGTGTGGTGGATTGCCTCTTGGGCTGATGATGAACAATACAAGGAAGAACAGCCTCGCGAGGGTCTGTTCTTGGCTGGTGCTACTTGGTTCTGGCTCTTGGATTCTCGATGCCTCTACCCTGGGGGTGGCTAGTCCTATTTATAGGCAAAGGCCCTGGGCCTCTTCCCAAATATTGAGTGGGAAGGGCGCCAACAATCGGCCATTTTGAAGGGGAACATCCGGTACACTTATCCTGACTAAAGTTGGTCCTCGCCTGTCGAAGGCTCTGGTGGTGACGCCTGCTTGGGCTCCACAATGACTTCCTTCCGGCCGTTGGGCTGGTCTTGGTCTTGTTGCACCGAAATGGATGCCTTTGCTTGATGCTCTCGCCGGCGCTTGCCCCCTTTGCACCAAAGAGGAAGGGAGGACACTGCGCGAGCTGGCGCCCGACTGGCGCCCTTGGTCGTCATGGCTTGCGTCATGGGCACCTCGCGAGGTACCCCGCCTTTAACTCTCCGCCTCCTCGTGAGCCAGCCTGACGAGGCCATGCCTGAGGAAGCTCCTTGTCGTCCGCCCCGCCAGGCTTGGCCCCTCACGAGGGTCTTGAGCTAGTGTTGATGAAGATGGGCTGTGCTGGGCCTCCTTTGAGCCACGCCGCAGGCCGCAGGCAGGCAAGTTTGGGGTCCCCCGTTCCCAGAACGCCGACAGTAGCCCCCGGGCCCACGACGCGCCCGGACTTGGCCGAGCAAAGAGGCGAAAGGGCAAGTGCGAAGTGTTGCGGGCCCTAATAGCCTGCGGCCTTGTTCGCCGTGTGGCGGTTGATTGGACGTGGGCGCCTCTGCAACTGCGCGAGTTGGTAAAGGAGCGGCACCTGCCCCTTGCCTCCCTTGCTTTCTCCAGTTGATGCTCAGATCCCCTTTCTTGCGCCTCTCCTCCCCGCCTCCGAAATCTTCAGATCTACTCCGTCTGCGTGCCCTAGCCAGACATAGCGCCTCGCCAAGCCCCGGTCGGAGCTTGGTACTCGGCTGCCTTGGACTCGCCGAACGTGTCGGAGGCGAGCCTTGCTCGGGTGCGCCAGATGGCGGCGGCGCAGGGCATCGACGGGGCGAAGGTGTTCAAGGCCAGCTCTGCCGTCCCTCAAGGCCAAGGGAGCACCTTCTATCCGCTCTTCGTGAGCGCCATTGTCGCCGTTCTGGTGCCTCCCTTTTCTGAGTTCTTCTTCTCTGTCCTCCGCCACTATAATATTCAAGCTCTGCACCTCCATCCCAACTCCGTCCTTCTTACCGCAATCTTCGCCTACTATTGTGAGGCTCACGTGGGGTGAAACCCTCAAGGCCTTGTTGCGCCACTACTTCTCCTCCGGACCTCCCGTGGTTCCGTCTCTGCATCTTGAAGCTTCGTCAGCACTGGCGGCTCCATCGCCATTTCGAACCCTGGGAAAAAGATTGAGGGCTTCAGGAGCAAGTGGGTCTTGGTGGATGCTGGGCGCATCCACCCTCGGCTGATCCTGCCCATGGGGCACCCCGCGAGCTCCGACGACTGGTCCCGAGTGGAGCTTGTGGATCCCCGCGCGAAGCCGGTGTTGGAGAAGATGGACGCGGATCTGAGGCCGGCCAGCGTGGCGGCGGCGAAGCTGGCCGGTGCATCGCTGCTGAGGGAATTCCTGGAGCACCAGCTGGCTCCGCTTCGTCAGTACTCACTTCCGATGTGGAGGCCTCACCCGAGCCCCGCGGTCTTGGCCGATGAGGATCTGGCTGCGGTCCTCCAGTCCTTGGTTGGGGGCGACGTGGCGAGGCTGGAGGGCGCTCCTACGCCCCTATTCCTCCGCGAGGACTGGGAGCAGGTAGTGGGGTCCATGCCCGTCTTCAACGGGGACGGGCCCGTGCCCGTGGAGGCTCCAGAGGACCTGGTGGACGTGTCCTCCGGCGACTCCAGCAAAGAGAAGGAAGAAGGGGAGCGGGAAGAGGGGGCTGACTCTGAGGCGGAGTCAAGGGCTCCCCCCTTCGGCGTAGTCCCGCGCTCTTCGCCTCTCTGTGAGTGATGATGATGAGGATGATGATGAGCATGGCGGCGGGAGCCTGCCTCCGATCCCGAAGAAGGACCGGACCGGGCTGATCCCCCGCGGGTCTGCCCCAGCCCCGAGGCGATCCACAGGAGCACCTCCTGCTCCCGCGCTCCTTGAAGCTCATCCTAGCAGCCGGCTCTCGGGCTTTAAGTACGGCCGGAGGCTGCTTGAGCCCGCAAGCGACGACCTGTAAGTGCTTGATTCCTGTCTTGGTTATTGTTTTGTTGCTGAGGCTTGATGCTCGTGTTTCCCGGCTAGGATGGCGCCCGCGGGAAAGAAGTCGAAGGGAGCTCCTGAGGCCCCATCCGTGGTAGCGCCTCTGCCCGAGAAAGAAGGTGACTGTGACGCACGGGCCTCCCCTGCCCGGGCGTCCTCGCGAGGCCAGCCGAGCCTGGCTGGGCGAAGCTCAGCCCCATGGCCCAGGCGACTCTCGAGGTGCCCTTACCTGATGCTGCCTCCACAGCCGTCGTGGCGCAGCTGGTTCCGCCTCAGGATACCGTGGTCACGCTGCCATCTTCTCCTCCTACTCCACCGACTGCTGCTTCTCCGACTACTGTTCTGGATCGCGCCATTGCCGGACTAGACCGTCTGCGGCAGGATCTTCTGGGCGCCGACCCTCGTCTAGTGGCCGGGCGCTTGGAGCTGGCTTCTGGCTGGATTCGCTCTGACGCTTAGGTACGGGCGGTGCTGGTACAGGCCTCGACGGCTTGCGACGAGGAGAAGCAGGACGTCCTTGGGGCGAAGTCTGCCCACGATGCTGCCTTGGGGGAGGCAGCTAGTGCCCGAGGTCGCTGCGAGGCACTGGAGAGCGAGCTAAAGGGCCTATAGAACCAGCTTGCCGAGGAGGCCCGCCTTCGCCAAGAGCAGGAGGAAAGCATGAAGACTCGCGAGGCGGCCGTCAAGGACCTGGACGCCAAGCTCAAGAGGCGTCGTGGCCGCCTAGGCGCGCTGGAGCAAGAGCTGGAGACGAGGAAGGTTGAGCTGGACGGCAAGGCTCGGGTTCTCGCCAAGGATCGCGTGGCCTTCGTGGATATGGAGGAGAAGGCTCATACTTCATTGAAGACGCTTTATGATAGCGGCCTTGAGAGCCCGCTGGCCGGCGAGGAGGATGGCCCCGCCAAGCTGCTTCCCTTCCTGGTTCGCGCCCTTGAAGACGCTACCCTTGGCCTTGGCCCTCTGGCCGAGGCCGAGGCACGCGCCTTGTCTTCGTGCGGCCGACGCTGGTCTTCACCCACATCTATCTTCGTGACCCCAACATCGACCTCGACAGCTCTTGGAGCCGGCGTCTGGCGGCGTGCAGCGCTGCCGCCGCCATCGAGGCCGTGAAGGGTCGTGCGGAGGCTCTGCTGGGGAAGTTCCGGGCCTTCAGCACCAAGCCGAAGCGGAGCGCTGCTAGCCCTGCTGCTCCACAAGGCGAACCTGCTCCGCGCAGCTCCACCGCCGGCAAGTGACTCCGTCGTGGCTCCCGTCCTGCTTTTAATTCCTGCACATGTACCATGCCTCGGGGAGGCGTAAAAACTTGTGTTTGGTGCTGTGATAACAGTATGGACTGTAATATTTGCTTTTGAATTCCCTGAAATTTGCACTATTCCTTCCTACTTGCTTATGTTCTACGCCGGCAGAGCCCAGCCCCGCGCATACCTCAGCCGCCATTGGCCCTGACCGGAAACCAGGACGGGACCAAGGAGTGAGGGGCTACGTGACAAGTTAGGCTCCTGAGTCGCGATGCTCAGGAGTCCCCCTTGGCGCTCGAACAGCAAGTAGGGAGGTGAGATGTAGGGGTGACTCCTTAGGGAGGTGAGATGCGGGTGGATCTGCCGTTCTATGTCTGCACAGCCCGTCCCCGCGCATACATCAACCGTTGTTAGCCTTTCGGAACTAAGGAGTGAGGGGCTACGTGACCAGTTAGGCTCCTGAGTCGCGATGCTCAGGAGTCCCCCTTGATGCTCAAACGGCCTTCGTACCTTGGCTCCGCTCGGGGAGGGGCGTCGACGAACCAGGCCCGGGGGCTGGCGAGTGGCGTCGTCTGGCGTGACCAGGCGCAGCCCTGTGCCCAGCCCTTCAGCGGCACTCCCGAGGGGCGTTGCGATGAGGCCGGACACTAAGCCGGGCTCCACGAGGTTGATGCGCCCGGGGCCACCCTCGGTTGTTTATCACCGGCGCGAGCATAGCGCTTCAGATGCGTCTGGGCATAGCCGCTCGTCGGCGATGTCGTCGGCCAGCAGCGGAGCATGGTGCTTCCAGTCGTGCGTGGGAGGGGCTCCCCTCGGGAGGAGCCCGGCGTGTATCAGCCCCACCACGACACGTGGCTGGCACGGTAGGGCTTGACGAGGTGTATCTGGGCACCCGTGGGCAGCGCGGGACTCACGGGCCCTACCTCAAGGCGGGTTGCGCTGGCTCTGGGCCTTATCTTGGAGTGTGTTCACTGCAAATTTGGCGGATGCGGTGCTTTCTCGTCTTCAGTCCCGGCTCGAGCTGGTCTCGGCCGTCGGCGGCATGCCAGTCGCGATGCCATGGACAAGACCAGAGGGTGAGGGCCGGAGAGCCGGTAGGAGCCCTGAGTCGCGATGCTAAGGCACCCCCCCTTTAACGCGCAAGCTGGGTTAGATGTCGAAACTCTACGTCCTCAGGTCCCGGCTCTCGAGCTGGTCTCAGCCATCGCTGGCATGCCTGGTCGCGATGCCGTGGACAAGACCAGAGGGTGAGGGCTGGAGAGCCGGTAGGAGCCCTGAGTCGCGATGCTCAGGCACCCCCCCTTTAATGTGCAAGCTGGGTTAGATGTCGAAACTCTACGTCCTCGGGTCCCGGCTCTCGAGCTGGTCTCAGCCGTCGCTGGCATGCCAGGTCGCGATGCCATGGACAAGACCAGAGGGTGAGTGCTGGAGAGCCGGTAGGAGCCCTGAGTCGCGATGCTCAGGCACCCCCCTTTAACGCGCAAGATTCCGACACCCAGGAGGAAAAGGCACCAAATAACAAGCATGATGGGTCGAAAGCATGGCCCTAAGGTAAACGCAAGAAGGGTACACGCCGCTGGGTCAGGCCCGAGCGACTTTGGGATGATGCAGCCCGAGGGGCGCCCCCAATAAGGTAAGCCAAGAACATGAAATAAAAGGGATACACGCCGCAGGGACGGACCCACGCGGCCTGGGAATAATGCGGCCTTGAGGGCGCTCCCAGCCAGAAATGAAACTTGAAAGATGTCACCTGATGATGTTGGGGACGAAGGGGTGTCGGTGTAGCAGACTCGGCGAGCTGCGGGAGCCGATCCTCACGGGCCCCTCAGGCCCAGGGGCCTCAGGAGGCTCCGGAGGCGCTGGTGGATCCTCGCGGGCCATCTCCATCTCCACCAGGGCTGCGCAACGCCTGACTTCTTGAGCCTCCAGGATTGCCCTCATGAGGCGCTGGTGCGCAGCAGCCGCGTTCGGCAAGCCATAAGGCATGCACACGTAGCTGTGGGGCGGACCCTCGCAACGTCCCACTCGCGAGGGCCAGAGGCACTCCTGAGACGCGGCTCGGTTGAGCCCCGGTATGTCGATGCAGACGCGCAGCCCACCATCCTCGCCTGGATGGGGGGCCACAGCGGGTAGGCGGCGGCTGCCTCTCATGACCCTTGACTCCTGTAGCTCCTGAATGGCCTTGCTGACGAACTCCTGAGGGTTGGGCCCTCCTTGCCTTGCTCCTTCTTGAGGGAAACGTGCTTCGAAACACGCCTCCACATGGTGCCCAAGCGCCTCCCTCGTGACCTTGGCGAGGTCGGCGGCCCTCCAGGGGAGAGCCCCCGAGCCCTGCCTGAGGAGGGCGTCGGGCGCGCTTCCCTATGCGATGGAAGGAGGTTCCCCCTGAGCAAGCGCGGGCCTTGAGGGGCCTGCCTCCTGAGGGGACGGGCTGGACGATGTCTTCTTCTTCTTGGGGGCGGCCTCGGGAGGCCTCCTGCTTCCGCGGTCCGGGTCTTCCAGTGATGTGGCCTGAAAAGCTCGCTCCAGGGAGCACACTGCGTACCTCTCTTCGCAGGGCACCGTGATGATCCCGCCAGTTCCTGGCATCTTGAGGACGTTGTAGCCGTGGTGGTTTACGGCCATGAACTTGGCCAGCGCCGGGTACCCGAGGATGGCGTTGTACGGCAGGCGAATGTGGGCGACGTCGAAGTCGATGAGCTCGGTGCGGTAGTTGTCGCGTGCTTCGAAGGTGACAGGAAGGCGGACCTGCCCAATCGGGACCATGGAGCCGTCAATGACTCCGGAGAAGGGCTTGGTTGGCTGAAGCTGGCTATAGGGCACTTGGAGATTGTTGAACGTTTCCACGGACAGGATGTTGAGCCCTGCTCCGCCGTCGATGAGGGTCCTGGTGACTAGCACATTGCTGATGATTGGGGAACAAAGCATCGGGAGGACTCCGGCCGTGGCCGTGCACTTGAGCTGATCCGCTGAGCTGAACGTGATGGCGCATGCCGACCACCTGAGAAGGCGCATGGCCTCGAGCTTGGGGAGGACTGCGTTCACTTCGCGGGCGAACTGCTTGAAGATGCGTTGAGAGGCTGGGGCTTGAGCTCCGCCCAGGATGCAGGCGATTGCACGCGGTTCCTGGAAGCCCCCAGCCCCCTCGTCCTGATGACGGTCTTCATTTCTTCTTGGCTGCGGCGGCAGCGGAGGGAGGCCCAGGTTCCCTCGCGGGCGATCCTCGCGAGGCTGATCCCTCCAACCTCCCTTGCGAGGCGGGTCCTGCCAGCGATCCTCGTGAGGTTGGTCGTGCCACCCTTGGCATGGGCCGCGGTCTTCCCAACGTCCCATGTTCCTTCCTCCTCCTCGGCCGTAGTCCTGGTCGCTGCGGTCGGGACGTCTGCCGACCCTTCCTTCACGCACGGCCCGGAGCTCTTGGCATTCATTGGTGTTGTGGGTGTGGAGGTCGTGGTACACGCAGTACCGACTACCCTTGGAGGATTCGGGCTGATCTCGCCCGCTTGGTGTCTGCTCTGCTGCAGTACGGCAGCCCCTTGCGCTTCACGTCCTTGGCCTTGGGCTTCTTCTCTTGGGTCCGCTGTAGGCAGTTCAAGGAGGAGATCGTCCCTCCTCAGCCTGGCGCGCACTTGGTCGCCAAGTTGAACAGCTCCAAGGAGGTGCACAGTCTTCATGCATCGCCAGCTCCTCCTTCATCTTGACATCGCGCACACCGTCGGAGAGGCTGAGATTATGGCCTCCTCCATCACCTTGGGGATCTTGAGGCGCGCGTTGTTGAAGCGCTGGATGTACCGCAGGTTTCCCTGGTTCCTGCTGATCTGGCGCATGTCGCTCACGGCGGGTGGCGGTCGCGAGTACCACGGAAGTTGGCGATGAAGCGGGTGCGCATCTCGTCCCCAGAGGAGATCGTGCTCGAGCTAGGTTCAGGAGCAGTGCAGGCCCGTCCCTGAGCGCCATGGGAAACCAGTTGGCCATGACCTTCTCATCCCCGTTGGCAGCCTCGATGCCCAACTCGTAAAGTTGGAGGAACTCTGCAGGTCAGCCGTGCGTCGTGGCGAGGAGGCAGGTCTGCTTGAACTTGCCGGGCCACGCGACACTGCGTGCTTCGGAGGTGAAGCGCGGCAGCCCGCTGTGGCCTGAGAGGGCCTTGGGCGACGGAGAGCTTGGTCTGCGGGTCCCCATGCGCCTGGGGGGGGCAGCGCAGGTCTTGATGTCTTTGGAGAAGGAGCGCCGGGCATCTTCTCGAGGGCGAGGACTTCTTGGCAGCTCTGCTCTTGTCGCTGGCGCTGACGGAGCGGGTTCCGATCCAGGCCATGCCTTAGGGCTGTGGCGCCTTCTTGAGGAGGAGGCGGCCGAGGTGCCCCAGAACTTCATTGCCAGCGCAGGCGGGCGCGGGCAGCGAGAAGGACGGCGCGGGGGAGCCCCCGGCGGCGCGGACGAGCTCGGCGACTCGGTCGAGCCACTCTTCGTAGATGTCGTTGATGGGGAGGTAGCGCAGGAGCTCGTTTGCCGCGATGAGCGCAGCTCGGGCCTCCATGGCCGCGCAGGGCGCGCGTGATGAAGAACCAGCGGGGGTGAGCGAGGGTGTGGCGGTGCGGCCGTCCCGCCTCATGGATGGATGCTGGGACGATGCTTGCTGTTCGTTCCCCGCCGGGCCGGTGGCGGCATTGACGGCAGGTGACGGGGAACGACAAGGGCGCCCGCCGACGGGAGCCGTCTGGGCGACATGGGAAGCGAGGGCGGCTTGGCGCTCGGCGCGAGCCCGACGAGCGTCAGACATGGATGCGATGGTCGGAGAAGAACGAGATGACGGAAGGCAAATTCCGGTGCACCCCTACCTGGCGCGCCAAATGTCGGATTTCGGGTTCCGGCAGACCCTTGAGGTTCGAACACTGGGGTGCGCGCGGAGATTTAACCCTCTACCGGCTTGCTCCTTGCCGAATCGCTAGGATCTAAACAGCCAAACATAACAACACAAGAGACACAAGATTTATACTGGTTCAGGCCACCATTGTGGTGTAATACCCTACTCCAGTGTGTGGTGTGGTGGATTACCTCTTGGGATGATGATGAACAATACAAGGAAGAACAGCCTCGCGAGGGTCTGTTCTTGGCTGGTGCTACTTGGTTCTGGCTCTTGGATTCTCGATGCCTCTACCCTGGGGGTGGCTAGTCCTATTTATAGGCAAAGGCCCTGGGCCTCTTCCCAAATATTGAGCGGGAAGGGCGCCAACAATCGGCCATTTTGAAAGGGAACATCCGGTACACTTATCCTGACTAAAGTTGGTCCTCGCCTGTCAAAGGCTCTGGTGGTGACGCCTGCCCGGGCTCCACAATGACTTCCTTCTAGCCGTTGGGCTGGTCTTGGTCTTGTTGCACCGAAATGGATGCCTTTGCTTGATGCTCTCGCCTGCGCTTGCCCCCTTTGCACCAAAGAGGAAGGTAGGATACTGCGCGAGCTGGCGCCCGACTGGCGCCCTTGGTCGTCATGGCTTGCGTCATGGGCACCTCGCGAGGTACCCCGCCTTGAACTCTCTTCCTCCACGTGAGCCAGCCTGACGAGGCCGTACCTGAGGAAGCTCCTTGTCGTCCGCCCCGCGAGGCTTGGCCCCTCGCGAGGGTCTTGAGCTAGTGTTGATGAAGATGGGCTGTGCTGGGCCTCCTTTGAGCCACGCCGCAGGCCGCAGGCAGGCAAGTCTGGGGACCCCCATTCCCAGAATGCCGATAAATTCTAATCGAGTGGGCTTATCCCAAAAGGTGTGTACAGAAAGGATGATTGTGGTAAATTAAAAAGCAAAGACTAATATAATACACGACGCTCCAAGCAAAAGACATATCATGTGGCGAATAAAAATATAGCTCCAAGTAAAGTTACCAATGAACGAAGACGAAAGAGGGGATGCCTTCCCGGGGCATCCCCAAGCTTAGGATTTTGGATATTCTCGAATATCTTGGGATGCCTTGGGCATCTCCAAGCTTAGGCTTTTGCTACTCCTTATTCCATAGTCCATCAAAGCTTTACCCAAAACTTGAAAACTTCACAACACAAAACTCAACAGGAAATCTTATAAGCTCCGTTAGTGAAAGAAAACAAAACCACCACATAAGGTACTATAATGAACTCATTCTTTATTTATTTTTGTGTTAAACCTGCTGTATTCCAACTTCTCTATGGTTTATAAACTATTTTACTAGCAATAGATGCATCAAAATAAGCAAACAACACACGAAAAACAAAATCTGGCAAAAACAGAACAGTCTGTAGCAATCTGTAACTAACGCAAACTTCTGGACCTCTAAAAATCCTACCAAAATAGGAAGTCCTGGAAAATTTGTCTATTGATAAGCAGCAAAAAGAATCAACGCAAAATCATGTTTCTGTGATTTAAAAAAACTAAATTCGTGCGCGCAAAGTTTTTGTTTTTCAGCAGAATCAAATTAACTATCATCATAGGTTATCCTATAGGTTCTACTTGGCACAAACACTAATTAAAAGATAAAAACACATCTAAACAGAAGGTAGATGCAAAATTTATTACTAAACAGGAACAAAAACAAAAAACACAAATAAAATTGGGTTGCCACCCAACTAGCGCTATCGTTTAACGCCCCTAGCTAGGCATAAAAGCGAAGATAGATCTAAGTAGTGCCATCTTTGGCACTCATCTTTTTAATGGAGTTATGCTAAAGTCCGGGAGGCTCTTTGCGTTTCCCTTCATGCTCAGAGATCCTTTGATCTAAGGCATCCAACCGCTTATTGTAAAGTGTGATCAAATTATTCATGCGGTTGATACTCCTAACAATATTCTTAAATGGTTCAATAAGTTTTTGCAATTCAAGTAATTTCTCTAAAATTTGGGTTCCTTCAAGAGAGAAGGGTGATCCTTTTTGTCGGGTAAGTTACTATCCCCTCTATAATTTCATAAGCGGAACTAGGATCAATTTCAATAAATTCCCCTTTTGCGGCTAAATCAAGGAGTTGTTTGTGGGGTAAGGTTAACCCAACATAAAAATTGCAAATTAAAATCTTGAAATCTCCTTCTAAAGCGCAACTACGATAAGATTCTAACATCCTAAACCAAGCATCTTTTAAATTTTCTCCTTGTCTTTGCTTGAAGTAGAGAACTTCAAAGTCGGGAGACGAAGGGATAAAGACTGAGCTAGCCAGAACGACAAGGTAAACGATGTAACACACGAGCAAACGGAAAAGGCAAGCAAAAAGAGAGGAGGAGATTGGGAAATAAAGGGCAAATAAAACTGCAAGGGTGAAGTGGGGGAGAGGAAAATGAGAGGCAAATAACAAATAATGTAAATGCGAGGGAGATGAGTTTGTGATGGATACTTGGTATGTCTTGACTTGAGTGAAGACCTCCTCGATAACGGCGTCAGAAATCCTTCTTGCTACGTCTTGAGCTTGCATTGGTTGTCCTTGAAGAGGAAAGGGTGATGCAGCAATAGTAGCGTAAGTATTTTCCTCAGTTTTTGAGAACCAAGGTATGAATCCAGTAGGAGGCTCCTCAAAAGTCCCACGCACCAACACAAACAAACAAAGAACTCGCAACCAACGCAATAAAGGGGTTGTCAATCCCTTCACGGCCACTTGCGAAAATGAGATCTGATAGAGATAGTATGATAAGATAAATATATTTTTGGTATTTTATAATATATATGCAAAAAGTAAAGATGCAAATAAAAGTAGACTGAAAGCTTATATGATAAAAGATAGACCCGGGGGCCATAGGTTTCACTAGTGGCTTCTCTCAAAATAGCATAAGTATTACGGTGGGTGAACAAATTACTCTCGAGCAATTGATAGAAAAGCGAATAATTATGACATTATCTAGGCATGATCATGTATATAGGCATCACGTCCGCAACAAGTAGACCGACTCCTGCCTGCATCTACTACTATTACTCCACACATCGACCAACTGCTGCTTGCATCTAGAGTATTAAGTTCATAAAGAACAGAGTAACGCTTTAAGAAAGATAACATGATGTAGAGGGATAAACTCAAGCAATATGATATAAACCCCATCTTTTTATCCTCGATGGCAACAATACAATACGTGCCTTGCTGCCCTAACATCCTTTGGGAAAGGATACCGCAAGATTGAACCCAAAGCTAAGCACTTCTCCCATGGCAAGAAAGATCAATCTAGTAGGTCAAACCAAACTGATAATTCGAAGAGACTTTCAAAGATAACTCAATCATACATAAAAGAATTCAGAGGAGATTCAAATATTTCTTATAGATAAACTTGATCATAAACCCACAATTCATCGGATCTCGACAAACACACCGCAAAAAGAGTTTACATCGACTAGATCTCCACAAGAGTGGGGGAGAACATTGTATTGAGATCCAAAAAGAGAGAAGAAGCCATCTAGCTAATAACTATGAACCCGAAGGTCTGTGGTAAACTACTCACAACTCATCGGAGGGGCTATGGTGTTGATGTAGAAGCCCTCTGTGGTCGATTCCCCCTCCGATGGAGTGCCGACGAAGGTTCCAAGATGGGATCTCGCGGATAAAGAAGGTTACGGTGGTGGAAATTGTGTTTCGTTGGCTCCCTGGATGTTTTCAGGGTACGTAGGTATATATAGGAGGAAGAAGTTCGTCGGTGGCCACCTGTGGGGCCCAGGAGATAGGGGGCACGCCTAGAGGGGGTGGGCACGCCCTCCTGTCTCCTGGCCGGCTCGCAAGCTTCTTGACTGGCACTCCAAGTTCTCCAGATCACGTTCATTCCAAAAATCACGCTCCCGAAGGTTTCATTCCGTTTGGACTCCGTTTGATATTCCTTTTCTTCGAAATACTAAAATAGGCAAAAAAACACCAATACGGGCTGGGCCTCCGGTTAGTAGGTTAGTCCTTAAAATGATATAAATGTGTAAAATAAAGCCCATAAACATCCAAAAGGGGTAATATAATAGCATGGAACAATAAAAAATTATAGATACATTGGACACGATTCACCCCTCGACAGCAAGCACGGGCTTGCTGCTGCGCTTCCTGTTACGGCGCCGGCCCTTCTTCGCCGGGGTGGCGGTATCATCCGTGGAGTCAGTTTCCGCATCGGCGTCTTCGCCGGGGTACTTCCTTCCCTCTTCAGCGCGAGCCCACCGATCGGCCAGAACATAAAGTTTGGCCACATCCCTGACCTTGTTCACCGCCAGCTCTTCATGCATCTTACAATTGTGCACATTCTGATGGAATGCACTGATCATGGCGGCAGGATGAACGTCGGGGATGTTGTACTGCACTCGGCTGAACCTTTGGATGTACTTGCGCAAGTTTTCTCCTTCCTTCTGGGGGATGATATGCAGATCACTTGCCTGGCCCTGAGCTTGGTGGCCTCCGGTAAAGGTGCCAACAAAATCATGACACAGATCCGCCCAAGAAGAAATGGAGTCTACCGGCAAGTGCATCAACCATGACATAACATTTGGCTTGAGTGCCAACGGAAAGTAATTAGCAAGCACCTTGTCGTCGCGGGCCCCAGCAGCTTGCATCGCGATGGTGTAGATGCTGAGGAACTCCGACGGGTGAGTCTTGCCGTTGTACTTTTTGCCAACGTCGGGCTTGAACGTGCGGTGGGAGGGCCACTGGAACTGCCGCAGCTCATGGGTGAATGCTGGACAACCCACCTCGTAAGGTAGGCCACCATAGCCTCCCAGTGTTGGGTGGTCCGTAGTGGGCCCTGCCCGCCTGTCCGACTGGTGGCGCGCGTCACGCCGGCGCTCGATGGTGGTTCGAGCGTCTTCATGAACTCGCTCCCGAAGAACTTGGCGTTGGTCGCGGTGGGTTCGCGGGTCGGACGACGCTATGGAGATATCATCATGAGCATCGTCGCGACGAACCGACACATGTGGTGGTCGGGATGGAGGAGGGGAGTGCACCGTGGCCGCATCGCTTCCGGCCCGGCCTCCGCTGGCATGTGGTGGCCCGATGGAGCGACGGCCTATGGGTCCCGCCGGCCGCAACTCATCGTTGTTGGCGATGCCGACGAGGCTCCGGATGATGGCCCTCCATTCGTCGAGCTTCTCCGCGGCGGGAGGAAAATCGAGGAGGAGCTACGCGCGTGCTAGGCCTTCTGCTGGTGTGGGCGGCGGCGAAAGCTGTGTGGACCACGATGCGCCTCGACTTCTAACCGCGTTACAAGGAGCCGCGTCACGGCTCCGCAGCCATTCACCACCCCTGTCAGCACCTCGGCGCGCATGCTGGCCCTCCTCATCATGTGATGGGCGCACGAGACTATTTCCAGGGCGGCACGCAGGGTCACCAGCAGGGTGGCGCTGCTCATCGCGCACAACCTGAGAAGAGCGCGCCGTGGGCGCCGGTGTTGGCGTCTTGGAGGCCGCCGCGCCACCGTATGGAGGCACGATGACACTCTTGGAGAGCCCCGCGCCGCCTACGGGGGCCCAACTCCGTCTCCGAAGCCCGCGATGTGCAGCTTGTCGCCTGGCGTACGAACGATGCCGCTCACCAGGCCTGGATTAGCAGGGTGATGTGGATGTTCGCGGGCCGCGCCACGGGTTCTCTCCATGACTGGCCCGCTACTGGTCCGCACCGGTACTGGCAATCCGGTCCGGACGAACCGATCGTTGTGGTCGTCTTCTTCTTAGGAGCCATGGCGATGAAGAACAGCTAGGCCAACTAATAGACCAGATTCTCACAATTGCGCCCCCTACCTGGCGCGCCAAAGATGTCGGTGGGAAACGACACCTATGGGATCACAAGAATCCCTACTACGGTTGCGGGGCGCGGGGTTGTGAGGAGAGTAGGATTAGTAATTGACACAAGGATCGTTTACCCAGGTTCGGGACACGAGGATGCATAAAACCCTAGTCCTGCTTGGTGGATGTATTGAGTGTTCTTGAGCTCTCAAACTAGTTATGGATGTTGCCTGGTTTGAAAGAACCGAATTCTTTTCCTATATGCCATGTGCCTCCTTTTATAGGCAGAAGGGGCTGCCACAGTGGCACACAGGAGGTGGAAAGAGCCTACAGTGCTGCGAGCTTATCGCTCGTATTACAAGACAAGATGCATTTAATGCGTGGCTTAGGTGTCCCTTCACTTTATCGGGGACGGTAACGAGGCCCGTCCCGTCCATCGCCGCTCCTCCTCACTTCGACACGCGCCCTGGCCAGCGATGCATGCGGTGCCATATAGGCAGGCAAGCAGCTGAGGTGGCGCAGTGGTGGAGCCTCCACGAAGATTTGCATGCCGCCACGCAGGTTGCTGAGTTGGCCTGGAAGCTGCATGTTGCTACGTAGGTGCCTGCCCAGCTGGTTGGGCTGGTAGCTGCATGCGAACGACGGCGGGGAGTTGGTTGGTGCGGGCCTGGCAGTGGCCCTGTTGTCGCCTTTGGCAAGGGCCTTGTCGGGTGGCCCGGCAAGGATCTTTTCGGGTGGCCTGGCAAGGGTCATGCCGTGGCGCGCTGGCATCCCCGGCAAGGATCTTGTCGGGGGACTTGTGGGTTTCTTCGGTAAGGATCTTGACGGGGAGTGTTGCCCTCTAATCATCATCTAATCTTGAGTATTCTTTGTCTTCACAAAGATCTGCATGCCACCATGGAGGTGCCTCCCGAGCCCTGGCCCAACGTGGTTGTTGACATTGGAACCCGTGGGTTCAAGGGTGGCTTACTTCGCTGGTGTGGGCAAGGCGCCTCGGCAAGGGGCTTGCCGGGGAAACCTGCTTCGCCTGTCTACACTTTGTGGCCTTGGTCCTTGATGTTGCCTTGTTTGTCTCGAGCCTTCGGCTTCCTTCTGGCTTCCCTTCTTTGCCCTGCCATGTGCGGCCATGGCGCGTGGCTCCGACTGCCCATGCACAAGTAAAGGGGTCAAAAGGAGAGCCCCTACTTTTGTACATTGACACTCACCATCATAAGAAGAAGTGTGAGTCTCACGAGTCCTGGAACTGGCAGCTAAATTCATACCTTCAAATCTCGCCTCATATTCAAAGACTTGATTTTGGAGCTCATAGATTTGGCTTTGCAGAAAATTGATTTGCTCATTACGGGTGAAGATGATGTCCTTCATGGACCGACAATCCACCTTGTGATCATGGGTGAACTCCCTAAATAAGGTGATTGGCACTGAGCCCACGTTCCACCATCCGCTTGCACTTGAAGACCTCTTGCTCCATGGCTTCAAGCCTAGCCTCCACGGTTCCCGTCCTCTTGGGCCCTTGGATGTCCCAGATGTGGAGCACCCCCTCACGCATCTCAATGGCTTGAGGGTGCTGCATCACCTCCCACAAATACGGGTTGATAACATTCTCGAAGAACTTGTCCTTGGAGGAGCTCGAAGTGGCCATGGCGATCGAGATCTGTCAGAAAATAGCAAGAAAGAAGAATAGAAGATTTCTCCGTGATACAGTGGTCAATACGTTTGGGGTGTATATAAAGATTTTTTTTATCTTGGGAAACAAGCAAACGAGAGGAAATGGAGTCGGGAAGGTTCCCGGGGTGGGCACAACCCACCTGGGCGCGCCAGGCAAAGCAGGCAGGCCCTGGTGTCTTGTGGCCTCCTCGGTTGCCTTCGTGGTTGTTTCTTATTTTCCTAATTTTTGTAATGTTGCAAAACTGACAGAAAATATTTTTGCGTATTATTGGAGTCTAGTTACTTACTGTATCACGTACCTCCTCTTTTTTCAAGATTCTGTAGTGTTTCGGAAGGTTTCTTTTATGTGTACCTCCGATGCTATGGTTTGGATAATATTGCTTTCAACACTAATAGGCATACCTGAGATATAGTGTTCAATTCTTTGCCCATTGACCACCTTTGGGTTAGTACCTTCGGCATTATTAATCTTGATAGCTCCAGAGCGATAAACCTCCTCGATAATATATGGTCCTTCCAATTTAGATACAAGTTTTCCTACAAAGAATCTAAAAATGAGAGTTGTACAAAAGAACATATTCTCCAACTTTGAATTCCCGCTTTTATATTCTTTTGTCATGCCATCTTTTAACTTTTTATTTTAATAATTTGGCATTTTCATAAGCTTGGGTTCTCCATTCATCTAGTGAGCTAATATGAAATAACCTCTTTTCACCGGCAAGTTTGAAATCATAGTTGGGTTCTTTAATTGCACAATATGCTTTATGTTCTAACTCAAGAGGCAAATGACAAGCTTTTCCATAAACCATTTTATAGGGAGGCATACCCATAGGGTCTTTATATGTTGTTCTATAGGCCCAAAGTGCATCATCCAATTTCTTAAACCAATTCTTTCGGGACCTATTAATAGTTTTTTGTAATATTAGTTTTATTTCTCTATTGCTAAGTTCAACTTGACCACTAGATTGAGGATGATAGGGTGATCAATTCTATGGTTAACATCATATTTAGCAAGCATTTTACGGAAAGCACCATGAATAAAGTGTGAACCACCATCAATCATTAAATATCTAGGGACTCCAAACCTCAGTAAAATAACTTCTTTAACCATTTTAATGGAAGAGTTATGATCAACACTACTAGTTGGAATAGCTTCTACCCACTTAGTAACATAATAAACATCAACCAAAATATGTGTATACCCATTAGAGGAAGGAAAACTCCCATATAATCAAAACCCCAAACATCAAATGGTTCAACAACAAGTGAATAATTCATAGGCATTTCTTGGCGCTTACCGATATTACCAATTCTTTGACATTCATCACAAGATAAAACAAACTTACGGGCATCCTTGAAGAGAGTAGGCCAATAAAAACCAGATTGCAATACCTTGTGAGCAGTTCTATCTCCCGCATGACGCCCTCCATAAGCTTCGGAGTAACATTTCTGTAGGATTTGTTCCTGTTCATGCTTAGGTATACAATTTCTAATAATACCATCTACTCCTTTATAAAGTTGTGGGTCATCCCAAAAGTAATGACTTAAATCATAGAAGAATTTTTTCTTTTGTTTGTATGTGAAACTAGGTGGTATGTATTTAGCAACAATATAATTAGCATAGTCAGCATACCAAAGAGTATTATGAGAAACATTTATTGCAGCTAGTTGTTCATCCAGAAAGCTATCATCAATAGGTAGTGGGTCATCAAGAATATTCTCTAACCTAGAGAAGTTATCAGCTATGGGTTCTCAGCTCCTTTTCTACCAGTAATATGTAAATCAAATTCTTGCAGCAAAAGAACCCACCTAACGAGTCTAGGTTTAACATCTTTCTTTTTCATAAGATATTTAATAGAAGCATGATCAGTGTGAACAATTACCTATGAAGCAACAATATAAGATCTGAATTTGTCACAAGCAAACACAACTGCTAAAAATTCTTTTTCAGTAGTAGCATGATTTCTTTGGGCACTGTCTAGAGTTTTGCTAGCATAATGAATAACATTCAATTTGTTATCAACTCTTTGTGCTAGAACATCACCAACAACGTAATCACTAGCATCAGACATTATTTCAAAAGGCTAGTTCCAATCTGGTGGTTGAGTGATAGGTGTACAAGTTAAGGCTTTCTTAAGGGTTTCAAAGGCTTCTACACAATCATCATCAAAAACAAATGGAACATCCTTTTGTAAAATATTTTAAGAGGCCTAGAAATTTTAGAGAAGTCTTTTAATAAATCTCCTATAGAAACCAGCATGACCAAGAAAACTACGAATACCTTTATTATCTTTAGGACATGGCATTTTCTCAATTGTATCAACTTTAGCTTTATCCACCTCAATACCTTGTTCAGAAATTTTATGCCCCAAGACAATACCTTCATTAACCATAAAGTGACACTTCTCCCAATTCAAGACAAGATTAGTTTGCTCACATCTCTACAAAACTTGATCAAGGTTGCTCAAGCAATCATCAAAAAAAGTTCCATAAACAGAAAAATCATCCATGAAAACCTCAACAATCTTTTCACCAAAATCAGAGAATATAGCAGTCATACATCTTTGAAAGGTAGCAAGTGCATTGCATAAACCAAAAGGCATACATCTATAAGCATAAGTTCCAAAGGGACAAGTAAAGGTGGTTTTCTCTTGATCAGGTTGTGAAACATGTATTTGAGAAAAACTAGAATATCCATCATGAAAAAAGTGTGTGTGCTTAGATAATCTTTCTAGCATTTGATCAATAAAAGGCAAAGGGTAATGATCTTTTCTAGTTGCTTTATTTAACTTCTGAAATCAATTACCATTCTATAGCCAGTAACAATTCTTTGTGGAATAAGTTCATTTTTATCATTAGGAACAACAGTATTACCTCCCTTCTTAGGGATACAATGAACGATACTTACCCATCTACTATCAGCTATGGGATTTATTATACCTACTTCCAGAAGCTTTAGTATTTCAGTTCTTACCACTTCTTTCATCTTAGGATTCAAACGTCATTGATGATCAACAACGGGTTTAGCATCAGGTTCCATATTAATCTTATGCTGACAGAGAGTGGGACTAATGCCCTTAAGATAATCAAGAGTATATCCAATGGCAACACAGTGCTTCTTTAGAATTTTTAATAATCTTTTTCTTCATGTTCTGAAAGGTTAGCACTAATAATAACAAGATATATCTTCTTCTCATCGAGATAAGCATATTTCAAAGTGCCAGGCAATTGTTCTAATTCAAACACAAGATCTCCTTTAGGTGGAGGAGAACCTCCTAGAGTTTCAATTGGGAAATTTTGTTTGAGCATTGTTGTTCAAAGAAAATTTTATATATTTCATTTCTTCATGCATATGCATATCATTTTCATGGTCTAGGAAATATTGTTCTAGTGGATCAGTAGGAGGCACGACAATAGAAGCAAGGCCAATTTTTTTCATCCTTACTAGGCAATTCTTTCTTATGAGGTTGTCTATTAAACTTGGAGAAATTAAACTCATGAGACTCATCACCAAAGCTAACACCGACAATTTGTTTTTCACAATCTATATTAGCATTAACAATGTTCAAGAAAGGTCTACCAAAGATAATGAGACAAAATTCATCTTGTGGGGAACCAAGAACTAGAAAATCAGTAGGGTATTTTATTTTCCCACACAAGACTTCAACATCTCTAACAATCCCAAGTGGTGTGATGGTGTCTCCGTTAGCAAGTTTAGTAGTAACATCTATGTCTTCTATTTCAGCAGGTGTTATGTCATTCATAATTTCTTGGTATAAGGTAAAAGGAATAGCACTCACGCTAGAACCTAAGTCACGTAAACCATGATAACAATGATCTCCTATTTTAACTAAGACAACAGGCATGCCAACAACATGTCTATGTTTATCTTTTTCATCAGGTTTGGCAATTCTAGCAGCTTCATCGCAGAAGTAAATAACATGCCCATCAATAGTTTCTACCAGGAGATCTTTAACCATAGCAACACTAGGTTCTACTTTAATTTGTTCAGTAGGTCTGGGTGCTTTAATATTATTTTTGCGAACCAGAGTTGAAACCTTAGCATGTTCCTTTATCCTAACAGGGAAACATAGTTTTTCAATATAAGCGTTAGGCATAACTGCATCAACATTGTAAATAATAGTTTCATCTTTAACTATGACTGGTTCTTTAATTTCTTCTTTAATAGGGGGATTATATTTAAACCACTTCACTTTAGGGAGATCAACATGAGTAGAAAAATGATTCACAAAAAGAGGCTACTATCTCAAAGTCAAGTCCATATTTAGTGCTAAACTTGTGCAAAGCATGGGTATTCATAAAAGATTTGACACAATCAAACTCAAGCTTAATACCTGAATCTTTACCTTCATCGAGTTCCAATCTTCAGAGTTGCGTCTAATTCTTTCTAAAAGATCCCACGTAAATTCAATAGTCTTCATAATAAAAGAACCAGTACAAGAAGTATCGAGCATGGATCGATCATCATGAGAAAGTTGAGCATAAAAATTATGAATAATAATTTCTTTTGAGGGCTCATGATTGGGGCATGAATATAGCATTGACTTAAGCCTCCCCCAAGATAGAGCCTTACTTTCTCCTTCACGGGCCAAAAATTTTATATATATATATATATATATATATATATATATATATATATAATTCCAATCATGATGAACTAGATGCATAGGATAAAGTTTTTCGTGAAATTCCAATTTCAGTCGATTCCAGATCCAAGATCCAATATCATCACATAGCCTATACCATGTCAATGCTTTCCCCTTCAAAGATAAAGGGAGAACCTTCTTATTAGATTCATCTCTGGATAAACCTGCAAGATTAAATAATCCACAAATTTCATCCACATATCAAGTGCATATCAGGATGTTCAGTTCCATTTCCTTCATAAGGATTAGCTAGCAGTTGTTCTATCATACCCGAAGGAATTTCATAACCAATATTTTCAGTAGGTGCAGTAGGTTGAGGGGCAACTAATTGTGCTTCTAGTCAAGGTGAAGATACCCCAAACAAACCCCTCAAAGGATGGTTCTCCATAGTAACAAGTGACAATAAATTTCAGCACGTAGTAATAATTTTTCCTTACCAATTTCCACTTACCAAGAGCGCTTCACTCTCCGTCAATGATGCCAGAAAAGAGTCTTGATGACCCACAAGTATAGGGGATCATTCGTAGTCCTTTCGATATGTAAGAGTGTCAAACCCAATGAGGAGTAGAAGGAAATGACAAGTGGTTTTCAGCAAGGTATTTTCTGCAAGCACTGAAATAGTCGGTAACAGGTAGTTTGATAGCAATTTGTAATGAGCAAGTAATTGTAACGGTAATTAAAGTGCAGCAAGGTAGCCCAATCCTTTTGAGGCTGAGGACAGGCCAAAATGGTCTCTTATGGTAAGCAAAGCATTCTTGAGGGTACACGGGAATTTAATCTAGTCACTTTCATCATGCTGGTTTGATTCGTGTTCGCTACTTTGATAATTTGATATGTGGGTGGACCGGTGCTTACATGCTGTTCTTACTTGAAAAAACTACCTACTTATGATTAACCCCCTTGCAAGCATCCGCAACTACATGAAAAGTATTAAGATAAGATATAACCATAGCATTAAACTTTTGGATCCAAATCGGTCCCTCATGAAGTAGCGCATAAACGAGGGTTTAAGCTTCTGTCACTCTAGCAACCCATCATCTAGTAACTACTCCACAATGCATTCCCTCAGGCCCAAATGTGGTGAAGTGCCATGCAGTCGACGTTCACATGACACCACTAAGGGAATCACAATATACATATCATCAAAATATCGAACACATATCAAGTTCACATGATTACTTCCAACATGACTTCTCCCGTGACCTCAAGAACAAAAGTAACTACTCAAATGATAATCATCCTCAAGATCAGAGGGGTATTAAATAATATAATGGATCTGACCATATAATCTTCCACCAAATAAACCATATAGTAATCAACTACAAGATGTAATGAACACTACTAGTTACCCACAGGTACCAATTTGAGGTTCTGGTACAAAGATTAAACACAAGAGATGAACTAGGGTTTGAGAGGAGATGGTGTTGTTGAAGATCTTGATGGAGATTGCCCTCCGAAAGATGAGAGAGTGGTTGGTGATGACGTTGGCTTTGATTTCCCCCTCTGGGAGGGAAGTTCCCCCGGCGGAATCGCTCCGCCGGAGCGCAAAAGTGCTCCTGCCCAAGCTCTGCCTCAAGACGGCGGCGCTTCGTCCCGAAAGTCCCATCCTGATATTTTTTCTAGGTGAAAATGTCCTATATACCAGAAGATGGGCACCGGAGGTGGGCCGTGCTGAGCACAACCTGCCAGGGCGCGCCTGGGGGGGGGGGGTCTGGCGCGCCCTGGTGTCTTGTGCTCACTAGGTGGCCCCCCTCCGATAGTTATTTGCTCGATTATTTTTTATATTTTCCAAAATAATTCTTCATAAATTTTCAGCTCATTTGGAGATGTGCAGAATAGGTAACTCTGACATAGCTTTTTCAGGCCCAGAATTCCAGTTGTCGGCATTCTCCTTCTTTGTGTAAACCTTACATATTACGAGAGAAAAGTCATTAGAATTAGTCCATAAAGCATTATTATGCATAAAACATTATAAATTACAGTAGGAAAACATGATGCGAAATGGACGTATCTGTACCCGCGAGAGTTACTGAAGTTGGGTTGACCATGAGGGTAGCCACAAGATAATGACGCGGCACGAACGGGCAGGCAGACAGCCCTAGAGAGGGATGGGCGTGACCCTTGTCGTAAGTCCGCAAGACAAGGCGACTGGATCACTAATCGTATCCGCGGGCTCCCAATACACAAACGGTTTTGGATATATGATTTGAGTAGACCTCTAGCCTTTTTGCACTAACCACAACGTGAGAATAAGTATGGGCACTCGGTGTCGGTGTCAAAACCGGCGGATCTCGGGTAGGGGTCCCGAACTGTGCGTCTAGGCGGATGGTAACAGGAGACAAGGGACACGATGTTTTTACCCAGGTTCGGGCCCTCTCGATGGAGGTAAAACCTTACTCCTACTTGATTGATATTGATGATATGGGTAGTACAAGAGTAGATCTACCACGAGATCAAGGAGGCTAAACCCTAGAAGCTAGCCTATGGTATGATTGTTGTTCTTCCTATGGACTAAAACCCTCCGGTTTATATAGACACCGGAGAGGGCTAGGGTTACATAGAGTCGGTTACAATGGTAGGAGATCTACATATCCGTATCGCCAAGCTTGCCTTCCACGCCAAGGAAAGTCCCATCTAGACATGCGACGAAGTCTTCAATCTTGTATCTTAATAGTCTTGGAGTCCGGCCAATGATGATAGTTCGGCTATCCGGACACCCCCTAATCCAGGACTCCCTCAGTAGCCCCTGAACCAGGCTTCAATGACGACGAGTCCGGCGCGCATATTGTCTTCGGCATTGCAAGGCGGGTTCCTCCTCCGAATAATTCATAGAAGATTTTGAACACCAGGATAGTGTCCGGCTCTGCAAAATAAATTCCACATACCACCGTAGAGAGAATAATATTTACACAGGATCAATCTGCTGACGTATTTCGTGGCATGAAGTCATGCCACGGCCAAGCCTTTATTCGAATTGTTTTTATTGTTCCACCTCAGCGCGTTTAGGGAAACGGTTTCCTTGGCACGTCTTGTCAAAGCAGAGATCGTGCCCCCTTATTCCGGTTTTCTCATCAATACGGACGTGGATAACCCAACCGCGCCCGTTGGCACGCCCCCTCCATCGAAGGCGAGTCCCAGACGGTCACGGGGACGGCTCTTGGTATTCTACCCCTTTATAATGAGACCAAGGCCCGTTCCTTTTCTTCAATCTAAATCGAATCTGCCCCTCGCCTCAAGTTCCAACACCCAAGGTTCCAGATTCGGGCGCTTCGGACCTTTGACAATGTCCGGCTCCGACCTACAGGGCCGGTGGATGCCCTCTTCCGTCACGGAAGAAGACGTGCAAAAGCCAAGAGACGCCAGGTATCTAACCGGCGAGATCTCGCATAGGCTGCCCGCCCAAGGGCAAGTCATTCCCTCTCCCGGGCCTGGTGAGAGCGTGGTGTTCGTGTCTCACTTACGTCGGGGTTTAGGCTTCCCGATGGATCCCTTCGTGAGGGGGATCATGTTTTATTATGGGCTGGAATTCCATGACTTGGCTCCGGAGTCCATCCTCCATATCTCATCGTTCATTGTTGTCTATGAAGCCTTCCTCCGCACTACCCCTCACTTCGGATTGTGGCTCAAGACCTTCAACGTGGAGCCGAAGATGATCGAGGGGCGACGAGCAAGTGCTGAGGGGAAGTTATAAGCAAGAGGGCCGATGCTCCATGGCCCGAAGGCTCTTTTCAAGAGGAGCTTGGTTTGTGGCAACAGGAGTGGTTCTACATCACCGCTCCCAGGGGCACCAGGCAGGTGGCGCCACCTACCTTTCGCTCGTGCCCTCCACAACGGCTGGCATCATGGGTCAACAAAGGGCTTGACTAGGGGCCGTCCAAGGACGTACCCATATTGCAGGGCCGGATTCGAGACCTCCAAGAGAGGGAGATCAATCTGGTCGTAGTGGCGCAGGTTATGCTGATTCGGTGCCTTCTGCCCTGCAAACGTCGCCCTCTCCGCCTGTGGGAATTCAATCCGGAGGGACCGCGAGCTCTCCACCACTTCATGGGTGCGACGCCCGTGGAGATGTATAAACTGTTCTTCGGATCACAAGGGATGTGTCCGGATTTGACCGAGGACGCAGGTCTGAGCTGCAATCGCCCGGATACTCAAGTAAGTAGTTCATGTGCCCGGACGTGCTATCCGTACATTCATCATAATACTTGCCCTTTAAAGAGCTGTCCCTTGAACAGGAATGGATAGCAAAAGCAAAGCTAATAAGGTGTCCGGCCCCCCTCCCTGAGACCACGCAGGATCCTGTGTTAACCAAGATGCTGGAAGTTGTGCCTTTGGAAGAGGGCGAAGGGGGGAACAAGAAAGCTACCACCTCCGCTAAGGAGGCCTTTAAGGAAGGGGGGATCGAGAATCCCTCCCTCCAAGGGGAGAAGAGGATCGCTTCTGAAGATCCGGAGGTCAAGGCCTCAAAACGAGGGAAGAAATCTTCGCCAGAGGGTCCTGCGCCAGGAGAGGCCCCGACCGCACCATTTCCCCAAGGGAATCAGCCCTCCAGCGAGCCGTAAGTAGAAAAGGGAGTTTTGTAATAAGAGACATCCCTGTTTTTATTTCTGAGGATGACCAAAGTTTTTACCTTGTAGTTCGGATCTGAGCCCTTCTCAGCAGAGCTCATCTTCGAGGGATCTTCGTCCGAAGATGATGGAGAGTGAAACGCCTCCATCTGCCGCGCCATCAGGCGGGGCGGACGACCCTGAGGTGTCGTCGTGGAGGGTTTCCCCGAGTCCGGTGGGGCCGGGAGGTCCGGCACCAACTGGTGTGCGGTCGGAGGAGCTAAAGGATCTGCTCGGGCGAGCATCTATCTCAGAATATCACCGTGCGTTAATGGGTACGGTGATTGAAAGATTTCATCCGCTAAGAGCGGATTTCATGAAGCCGTCAGAAGTTTACTGACGGGGTTTGAGGTACGCAAGAATGATGTACCTTCTGACAGTTTTGCATATAGAATGCACCATGTATAGATAGTAGCCCCTGAGACTCGGTACATTGTCAAAAGTGCCGGCGTGCCGAGGATCATAATCTCAGTTATAAGATGTCGCCCTACCTATTCAGGGGGCGGAGTGTTCGGTGGCTAGCCGGACTGACAGAGTTGCCGAACTGAAGCGGCAACTGGACGTTGCGGATGCGGACATCGCGCTGGTCAATAAGCGACATGATGAGTCACAAGGTATGTGGCTTCTCCGCGAACACCTGGTGAGGGAGCTTGACGCCCATGCCTTACTACATGTATGCTTAATGCAGATGTCGCTGCTATGGAGGACCTTCGGGCAGAGCTTGCCCGAGCCAAGGAGCAAGCCAGAAAAAGTAATGCGGCTGCCTTGAAGGCGGGCGAAGAGCTAAAAGCCGAACAGGCTGCTCACTGCCGAAGAAGGGAGGAAATGGCCGAAATGGCCATAAAGCTGAAGGATTCTACCGACCGCTATGAGTTTCTTGAAAGAGAACGCCGAGCGGAGCAAGAGGACCTAAAGAAGGCCACCGCCGAAGCCAAGGATGCCCGCTCCGCAATGAGAGCTATAAAGGAGGAGCTACGTCAGGCCGGGGATATTGCGGTTGGAAAGCCCTTTCTGCTGCGTAGGAAGTTCTTGGATCCAAAATATGCTCAGTTGGGCCAGTTGTGGGGTGTGGAGGATGCCTATCTGAATTTGGCGACGAGTGCCACAGACGCGGTTGCACACTTCCGAGGCCAGAAGGATCACGGAATGGAAGAGCTTTTTGGTCGCAATTCCATAGTCCGGGCGTCCACTTCCATTGACCGATCGGTTAGCGAGTGAGCTGAGCTGAATAGGTTGTCGGACTTGCCATGAAGGATGTCGTGGCTCATCTATGGCGGAAAGGCCCGAGCGAAGAGTTATTTTGGCTTGGTGCAGCGGTTCCTTGACGCAAATGCCGCATATCAAAGCGATGAAGCGGTCGGCATGTATAGAGGTGCACGGATGGCGCTTCGCCCATGTCAAAACATACTAGGCGAGAGATGGAGGCCAGCGCGTTGCTTCCGAGATTGGACGAGAGCGATTACCAGCCGAGCACTATTTTGGGGAAGTCTGCGAGGCGCTCATTTAATAGAGGCGCATGCTCGAAAAATGTTATGTTCAAATGACATGTATGATTTGTGAAGCCATGCTTCAAATATAATCTGAGTGCTTTTTATACTTGTGCGTTCAAGTGTTGAAATTCCTCTGTCATTTGTTAGCGTATATGTTTATATAACTTTGAAAGATGGCGTCTTTGGCTTCAGCCCCACGCACATAGTGCGGGGTGTTCTGAAAATAGCGCATTTTCACACTTAATCCAACGTCTTGGTCCTGTGAAGGAGGTGATAGCGTAGCAAACTAGGCAACCGGACTATAATGCTTTATCACTTTCACTTAGCCATAGGAGTTCAATGGTGGGGCTACTATATAGCCCCTAGGGCACCTTCGCTCTCGAATTTGGTAGCGTATGTACTGGTGAAACAGTCCTCCGTTAAAGCGGAGAATTCTAAACATTCCGGTGGTCGATCGAGTGGTTGACGGTCTCTCGCTATATCATGACGATCAGTTTTCGGCTTTCTCTCTTGAGGTGCTCACCTAGGCGAACCGGGCACAATCGCGATAGTTCTCCACGGTGCGCGTTAGCCGATAGAGCAGACCGTAAGGCAGCAAAACACAGGAGCTGGGCAAACCCAACATTTGACCAAAGACATGATTCCGAGCTGATGCATATAAGGCCTAACTCGAGACGCCGAACACTCCCTAAGGTATTCGGTCTTTATGAAAATGGGCAGAACTATGCCCTAAGCCCCTGGTGTCCAGGTACGCGCAAAATTTCTGACGCGGTCGATGCCAAAATGCCAACCTCCTCCTCGGTTATAGTGAGGAACCGGGGGATGTGTATCAACAAGAGATAGTAAGAAAGGTTTACGTAGGGTCTTAATCTGAAAAGAATCCTTGTAACGGGTCCCTACTGCACGTCTGCGCCTGTGTCTCCGTTGTACCGTATCCTGGACGGGCGTAGCACGGTGTTCATCTGTAAAAGAGAAGAACTTAATTTGAAAAAAGGATCATGCAAAAAATGTATAAACAGAGTATAATTCAAAAAACGAATAAGATTGAGCTTTATTGTCTCTTATGGTACATGCGTGCAGCCCCTTGTAAGGGTATACGCGGGTGGTAAGCCCCTTGTTTATTTGCACCGGACTCGCCTAACCATGTCCGGGGTCTGGATGACCTGTTTGGGGGCTTTGATCGACAAAGCCGGATTAATGTGTGGCTGTCAAGGCAGTCTCACTTTCTTCCTTATTCGAGGAACACTCGAGGTTTCCCTTTAATGAGATTATGCCGCGTGGACCGGGCATTTTGAGTGTAAGCGATGCATAATGCGGTATTGCGTTAAAGCGGGCGAAAGCTTCACGTCCCAATAGTGCTTGATAGCTACTTTTAAATGGGGCGATGTGGAAGACTAGCTTTTATGACGGGAGTTGTCGGATGAGCGAGCGCAACTTCTAGTGGTAGAGAGCCCGTACAATGGGCATATGGGCTGGCATCACTCCTTTAAAGGAAGTGTTGCTATGGCGTATTTTAGTTGGGTCTATCCCCATTCTGCGGATTGTGTCTGATATAGCAGGTTTAGATCCTTTGCCGCCGTCCATTAGGACTTGTGTAAATTGCAGTCTGTCGATTATAGGATCTAATATGAGGGCAGTCCATCCTGCGTTCGAGATACTTCCGGAGTAGTCCTGATGGTCGAAGGTGATTGGTTTTGACATCCAGTGTCTGGACTCCGCTGGGGTGGACCGTGCGGTGCGCATTTTAGTGGGCGCCGCTCTATTTTTGCCTAATGTCACGTGAAGTGAATTTACTGTTTTGACCTCTTGTGGGAAATTCATTTGTTTGCCGGTGCTCTGCTTGTGGAGTTCGTCATCGTCCTCACTTGGTGTTTTGAGCCCCTTGTGTTCGGCATTAAGTTGGCCGGACTGTTTGAAGACCCAACATTCTCTGTGGGTATGGTTTGCAGGCTTCCTGGAGGTGCTGTGGATTTGGCATATCTTGTCCAAGATTTTGTTTAGGTTGGATAGCTCGTCGCTGCTGTCCTTGAGAGGCAGTGTTTTTTGTTCTGTCGAGAGCTTTTGAACCCGGCGTTGACTGTCGTGCTCTTTGGGCCGTTTCCCTTAGTTCAGCACTGGTCCTTTTTGCGTCGTGGTTTCCCATTTCCATCCCTGACTTCGGATGTACTTGGGTCGCTGGTGCTGCGTCTTGCCAGCCAGCTATCCTCTCCCATGCAAAAGCGGGTCATTAGGCTTGTTAGTGCGGCCATTGTCCTTGGCTTTTCCTGGCCGAGGTGTCTGGCGAGCCATTCGTCTCGGACGTTATGTTTGAAGGCTGCTAAGGCTTGACATCCGAACGATCGACTATTTGGTTCTTTTGGTGAGAACTTGTTCCGAATTTGGGCTGACTCTCCGGGCTGTTGAGTTATGTGACTTAAATCGTCTCAGCATCCGGAGGGCGGACATAAGTCCCCGAAATTTGCCCAAAACGCATCTTGAGCTCTTCCCAACTTCAATGGTATTTTAAGGGAGGCCTTTGAGCCAATGCGGGCTGGCCCTTTGAGCTTGAGGGGTAGGTATTTTATGGCGTGGAGGTCGTCTCCTCTGGCCATATGTATGTGCAGGATATAATCCTCAATCCAGACTCCAGGGTTTGTTGTTCCGTCGTATGCCTCTATATTTACGGGTTTGAATCCCGCTGGAAATTCATGATCCAGCACCTCATCGGTGAAACATAAGGGGTGTGCGGCGCCCTTGTATTTGGGTGTGCCGTGATTTTCGAATACTCGACATGTTGTTCTGCTTTCTGAAGCTTCCTTTCTGGACCTATAAATGGACCTGACCAGGCCGTCCTCTTTGCGCGGATCCTTATATGGATCACGTGCCGACTTGTGTGCGGCGCCGCTTGCCGCTCTTTGTTTGCATGTGGTCGTCCATCCGACCGGGCGGCCTCTTTTTCTGATTGTGGGGGCTCTACGGCCTCCTCGTCGAATTCAGGCAGTAGTTTACGCTTCGGGTAGCTTTTTGCTTGATGACTATCGCCATATTTGTCTGCGGTGTTGAGTACTTTGCATCATCTCATTCTGAGTACGTCTTCCGCTATTTTGAGCTTCCGCTTTTGCTTCTTCAGGCTTCGTACAGTGGTGACGAGCCTTTTGTGGAGGTTCTTCTGCTCCAACGATGTGTCCGGTGTGAGATCATCCGGACTGTTGTTTTCGCCGGGGGTGGATTGCTTATTTAATTCATCCTATTCGTATAGTTGCTCGGGGGCATGTTCGTCGTCCACCGGTTCGCTCTGCTCTATGGCTGGGTCTACATGGGTGTTGTCATTGTCGAGGCGGGACTTTTGGCGGCGCTTGCGTCGCCGTTTCGGCTGTTTTTCGGGGGAATTATCCTTCGCAGCGTCCCGTTGTTCCTCGTTGTCGCTTCCTCTAGGTGTATCCACCATGTATACATCATGAGTTGAGGTGGCCTTCCAGTACCCTGTGGGTGCTGGTTCTTGGTCATCTCCGGCATCGTCGTCCATACCGTCGATGTCTTCGGAGTCAAAGTCTAGCATATCGGTTAAGTCATCGACAGTGGCTATAAAGTGGGTGGTGGGTGGGCTTTGAATTTCTTCGTTGCCCGCATCCCAACCGTCCTGACCGTAATCCGGCTAGGGCTCCCCTGACAAAGAGAGTTACTTTAGCGAATTCAGGATGTCACCGAAAGGTGAGTGCTGAAAGATGTCCGTAGCGGTGAACTCCATGATTGGCACCCAATCGGATTCGATTGGCAGGGGCGCGGAAGGTTCGGGGTACGGAGAGGAGTCCGACACCTTGGAGTCACAAGCTTCATGAGGGACAGGGTCGGTATTCGGCTCTATCGCCGTAGAGGTAGCAGCCCCCGAGGCGGTGTCCAACCACCCATCCTCGATTGGCGTCGTCGGCTCCGAACCAAGGGTCGGAGCGGACTCTTGTGCGGCCTCTAGGGCACTGCCCGGCAGCAGGGCTAAACCATGCCCATCGGGACAGTGCGGCACGCCTGGCTGTGGCTCGAATCCATCGAAGATCAAGTCTCCGCGGATGTCGGCCGTGTAGTTCAAACTTCCGAATCTGACCTGATGGCCAGGGGCGTATCTTTCGATCTGCTCCAGATGGCCAAGTGAATTGGCCCGCATCTTGGCCGCCCGAATCTGAAGATCTATCCGGGAGAAAAATCTCACCTGGACTGCGTTGTTGTTGATGATCGAAGGAGCCATCGGGCCTATAGGTGGCGACACGAGGAACTCTCGGTGAAAGCACCAATGTCGGTGTCAAAACCGCGGATCTCGGGTAGGGGGTCCCGAATCTGTGCGTCTAGGCGGATGGTAACAGGAGACAAGGGACACGATGTTTTTGCCCAGGTTCGGGCCCTCTCGATGGAGGTAAAACCCTACTCCTGCTTGATTGATATTGATGATATGGGTAGTACAAGAGTAGATCTACCACGAGATCAAGGAGGCTAAACCCTAGAAGCTAGCCTATGGTATGATTGTTGTTCGTCCTATGGACTAAAACCCTCCGGTTTATATAGACACCGGAGAGGGCTAGGGTTACACAGAGTCGGTTACAATGGTAGGAGATCTACATATCCGTATCACCAAGCTTGCCTTCCATGCCAAGGAAAGTCCCATCCAGACACGGGACGAAGTCTTCAATATTGTATCTTCATAGTCTTGGAGTCCGGCCAATGATGATAGTTCGGCTATCCGGACACCCCCTAGTCCAGGACTCCCTCACTCGGCATAATACGATTCTTACAAACCTCTCTGACGAGACAGTTGAGCGGCACATGCCCCGGTGGTCCGCATAAGCACCTGTTTTCTATAAAGAGGTAGCCATGACTGATTCCGGCCGTCCTCGCAACATGCAGGAGTGCTTAGGGCGATTGGCCCATGACCCCTTCACACTTAGGATTTAGACCGGCGTGCTAACCTCTCTATTGAGCCTAGGTAGGACTATGGGATGTTGATCAACCAAGGCCGGGCATGACCCGGCAAAGTGTGCCAGACCAAAGTTAATCGAGCTTGTTGGATAAGTTAGTGCAACCCTCGAGGGAAGTTTATCTATTCGAATAGTCGTGTCCATGCAAACGGACACTCAAAGTTGTATCCCGATCTATTACAAGTAGAACTGATACTGGAGGCACTAAATGGATATGATGGCTCTGGGATCGCTTTCTCGCGGGGAGTGCTACATCTTGAGATTGCATTGGTTTTCCTTGAAGAGGAAAGGGTGATGCAGCAAAGTAGCGTAAGTATTTCCCTCAGTTTTTGAGAACCAAGGTATCAATCCAGTAGGAGGCTCCTCAGAAGTCCCACGCACCTACACAAACAAACAAGAACCTCGCAACCAACGCAATAAAGGGGTTGTCAATCCCTTCACCGCCACTTGCGAAAGTGAGATCTGATAGAGATAATATGATAAGATAAATATATTTTTGGTATTTTATGATATAGATTGGAAAAGTAAAGATGCAAATATAAGTAGATGGTAAACTTATATGATAAAACATAGACCCGGGGGCCATAGGTTTCACTAGTGGCTTCTCTCAAGATAGCATAAGTATCACGGTGGGTGAACAAATTAATGTCGAGCAATTGATAGAAAAGCGAATAATTATGAGATTATCTAGGCATGATCATGTATATAGGCATCATGTATGTGACAAGTAGACCGACTCCTGCCTGTATTTACTACTATTACTCCGCACATCAACCGCTATCCAGCATGCATCTAGAGTATTAAGTTCATAAAGAACAGAGTAACGCATTAAGAAAGATGACATGATGTAGAGGGATAAACTCATGCAATATGATACAATACAATACGTGCATTGCTGCCCCTGCTGTCACTGGGAAAGGACACCGCAAGATTGAACCCAAAGCCAAGCACTTCTCCCATTGCAAGAAAGATCAATCTAGTAGGCCAAACCAAACTGATAATTCGAAGAGACTTGCAAAGATAACTTAATCACACATAAAAGAATTCAGAGGAGATTCAAAAATTTCTCATAGATAAACTTAACCATAAACCCACAATTCGTCGGATCTCCACAAACACACCGCAAAAAGAGTTACATCGAATAGATCTCCAAGAAGATCGAGGAGAACTTTGTATTGAGATTCAAAGAGAGAGAAGAAGCCATCTAGCTAATAACTATGGACCTGAAGGTCTATGGTAAACTACTCACAACTCATTGGAAGGGCCTTGGAAATGATGTAGAGGCCCTCCATGGTCGATTCCCCCTTCGGCGGAGCGCCGGTGAAGGCTCCAAGATGGGATCTCGCGGCTATAGAAGGTTACGGCGATGGAAATAGTTTTTCGTGGTGCCCCTTGATAGTTTCAGGGTACGTGGGTATACATAGGAGGAAGAAGTAGGTCGGTGGATGCTCGAGGGGCCCATGAGGGTGGGGGGTGCGCCCACCTGTAGGGGGCGCACCGGGCACCCTCGTGGCCACCTCTTCTGTTGCTTGACGTGCACTCCAAGTCCCCTGGATCACGTTTGTTCCAAAAAGATCGCTTCCAAAGGTTTCATTCCGTTTGGACTCCGTTTGATATTCCTTTTCTTTGAAACACTGAAATGGGCAAAAAAAGGCAATTCGGGCTGGGCCTCCGGTTAGTAGGTTAGTCCCAAAAATGATATAAAAGTATAAAGTAAAGCCCATAAACATCCAAAACGGGTAATATAATAGCTTGGAACAATCAAAAATTATAGATACGTTGGAGACGTATCAAGCATCCCCAAGGTTAATTCCTGTTTGTCCTCAAGTAGGTAAATGATAAAAACAGAATTTTTGATGTGGAATGCTACCTAGCATAATTCTCAATGTAATTTTCTTTATTGTGGCATGAATGTTCAGATCCAAATGCTTCAAGCATACTAACTAAGAAATATTGTCTTCTCAAAATAACATGGCTAAAGAAAGTTCATCCCTACAAAATCATATGGTTTGGTCATGCTTCCATTTTTGTCACACAAGAATGCTCTCATCTTGCACACCCCCAATGACAAGCCAAGCAATTGTTTCATACTTTAGTAATCTCAAAAAAAATTCAACTTTCACGCAATACATGAGCGTGAGCCATGGATATAGCACTATGGGTGGAATAGAATATGATGATGGAGGTTGTGTGGAGAAGACAAAAAGGAAGAAAGTCTCATGTTAACGAGGCTAATCAACGGGCTATGGAGATGCCCGTCAATTGATGTCAACATGAGGAGTAGGGATTGCCATGCAACGGATGCACTAGAGCTATAAATGTATGAAAGCTCAAAAAAAGAAACTAAGTGGGTGTGCATCCAACTTGCTTGCTCACGAAGACCTAGGCCATTTGAGGAAGCCCATCGTAGGAATATACAAGCCAAGTTCTATAATGAAAAATTCCCACTAGTATATGAAAGTGATAACATAAAAGACTTTCTATATGAAGAACATGGTGCTACTTTGAAGCACAAGTGTGGAAAAGGATAGTAACATTGCCCCCTTTTTTGGGCCTTCTTTTTTTCTTTTTGGCCTTTCTCCTTTTTTTTATTTGGGGACAATGCTCTAATAATGATGACCATCGCACTTCTATTTATTTACAACTCATGAATTACAACTCAAAACTAGAACAAGATATGACTCTATATGAATGCCTCCAGCGGTGTACCGGGATGGGCAATGAATTAAGAGTGACATGAATGAAAAATTATGCATGGTGGCTTTGCCACAAATACGATGTCAACTACATGATCATGCAAGGCAATATGACAAATTGACAATGATGATGCGTGTCATGATGATGAACGGAACGGTGGAAAGTTGCATGGCAATATATCTCGGAATGGCTATGGAAATGCCATAATAGGTAGGTATGGTGTCTGTTTTGAGGAAGATATAGGGAGGTTTATGTGTGATAGAGCGTATCGTATCACGGGGTTTGGATGCACCGGCGAAGTTTGCACCAACTCTCAAGGTGAAAAGGGCAATGCACGGTACCGAAGAGGCTAGCAATGATTGTAAGGTAAGAGTGCGTATAATCCATGGACTCAACATTAGTCATAAAGAACTCATATACTTATTGCGAAAATCTACAAGTCAGCAAAAACCAAGCATTACGCGCATGCTCCTAGGGGGATAGATTGGTAGGAAAAGACCATCGCTCGTCCCCGACCGCCACTCATAAGGAAGACAATCTAAGAACACGTCATATTTCAAATTTGTTACACAACGGTTACCATACGTGGCGGGACTTGCCAACTTCAACACAAGCAATCTTTAAACTCATAATTACCCAACTAGAATGACTCTAATATCACCACCTCCATATCTCAAAACAATTATCAAGTATCAAATTGATCATAGCATCCAATTCACTTCGTATGATAGTTTTTATTATACCCAACTTGGATGCCCATCATTCTAGGACCAATTTTATAACCATAGAAAATACCATGCTGTTCTAAGAGACTCTCAAAATAATATAAGCGAAGCATGAGAGAATAACAATTTCTTCAAAATTAAGCCACCGCCATGCTCTAAAAAGATATAAGTGAAGTACTAGAGCAAAACTATCTAGCTCAAAAGATATAAGTGAAGCACATAGAGTATTCTAATAAATTCCAATCAAGTGGGCTTCTCCCAAAATGTGTCTACAGCAAGGATGATTGTGGCAAACTGAAAAGCAAAGACTAATATCATACAAGACGCTCCAACCAAAACACATATCATGTGGCGAATAAAAATATAGCTCCAAGTAAAGCTACCGATAGACGAAGACGAAAGAGGGGATGCCTTCCGGGGCATCCCCAAGCTTAGGCTTTTGGTTACCCTTGAATATCTTGGGGTGCCATGGGCATCCCCAAGCTTAGCTCTTGCCACTCCTTATTCCATAGTCCATCAAATCTTTACCCAAAACTTGAAAACTTCACAACACAAAACTCAACGGGAAATCTCATAAGCTCCGTTAGTGCAAGAAAGAAAAACCACCACATAAGGTACTGTAATGAACTCATTATTTATTTATATTGGTGTTAATACTACTGTATTCCAACTTCTATATAGTTCATACCACTTAATACTAGCCATAGATGCATCAAAATAAGCAAACAACACACGAAAAACAGAATCTGTCAAAAACAGAACAGTCTGTAGCAATCTGTAACTCTCGAATACTTCTGGAACTTTAAAAATCCTGCAAAAATAGGAAGTCTTGGGCAATTTTTCTATTGATCTACATCAAAAAGAGTCAACGCAAAAGCACATTTCTGTGAATTACGAAAATTGTTTTCGTGCGTGCAAAGTTTCTGTTTTTCAGCAGAATCAAATTAACTATCATCGTAGGTTATTCTATAGGTTCTACTTTGCACAAACACTAACTAAAACATGAAAACACATCTAAACAGAAGCTAGATGAAATATATATTACTAAACAGAAGGAAAAACAAAAAACAAAAATAAAATTGGGTTGCCTCCCAACTAGCGCTATTGTTTAACGCCCCAAGCTAGGCACAAAAGCGAGGATAGATCTAAGTAGTGCCATCTTTGGCACTCAATTCATAAGTAGCTCGCATGATAGATTCATAAGGTAATTTGACTTTCTTTCTTGGAAAGTGCTCCATGCCTTTCCTTAATGGAAATTTGAATCTAATATTCCCTTCCTTCATATCAATAATTGCACCAATCGTTCTAAGGAAAGGTCTACCAAGAATAATAGGACAAGAAACATTGCAATCTATGTCAAGAACGGTAAAATCTATGGGCACATAATTCCTATTTGCAACAATCTGAACATCATTGATCCTTCCCATAGATTTCTTAATGGTGGAATCCGCAAGGTGCAAATTTAAAGAGCAATCATCAAGATCATCGAAACCTAGAATATCACGTAAAGTTTTCGGAATTGTGGAAACACTAGCACCCAAATCACACAAAGCATAGAACTCATGATCTTTAATTTTAATTTTTATAGTAGGTTCCCACTCATCATAAAGTTTTCTATGTATAGAAACTTCCAAATTAAGTTTTTCATCATAAGATTGCATCAAGGCATCAACAATATGTTTGGTAAAAGCTTTATTTTGACTATAAGCATGAGGAGAATTCAACACGGATTGCAACAAGGAAATAAAATCTACTAAAGAACAATTATCATAATTAAATTCCTTGAAATCCAAGATAGTGGGTTCAATGCTATTTAAAGTCTTGACCTCTCCAATCCCACTTTTACCAATTTTAGCATCAAGATCTAAAAACTTCGAATCATTGGGACGCCTTTTAACTAAAGTTGACTCATCTCCAGCCCATCATTATTAAGATTCATATTGCAAAACAAATATTTAATAGGGGACACATCAATTACTTTTAGATCTTCATCATTATTTTCATGGAAACTAGAAGAACCCGCTTTTACAAAGCAATCTTTCTTAGCACGCAACCTAGCGGTTCTTTCTTTGCACTCATCAATGGAAATTCTCATAGCCATGAGAGACTCATTGATATAATGCTTAGGAGGAGTAGATCTCAGTTTCAAATAATCAACATCAAGCGAAAGTCTATCAACGTTCCTAGCCAAATCATCAACTTTAAGCAATTTTTCTTCAAGCAAAGCATTAAAATTCTTTTGAGAGATCGTAAATTCTTTAACACTATTCTCAAAATTAGGGGGCATCTTATTAAAATTACCATAAGGATTATTGTAGGAATTTCCATAATTATTAGAGGAATTACTAGGGAACGGTCTAGGATTAAAGTTTCCTCTATAAGCATTATTACCAAAGTTATTCCTACCAACAAAATTCACATCCATAGATTCATTATTATTCTCAATCAAAGTAGACAAAGGCATATCATTGGAATCAATAGGAGCACTCTTAGTAGCAAACAATTTCATAAGTTCATCCATCTTTCCACTCAAAACATTAATTTCTTCTATAGCATGCACTTTCTTACTAGTGGATCTTTTGGTGTGTCATTGAGAATATTTAGCCATAATGTTATCAAGGAGTTTAGTAGCTTCTCCTAAGGTGATTTCCATAAACGTGCCTCCCGCAGCTGAATCTAAAAGATTTCTAGAAGCAAAATTCAATCCGGCATAAAAAAATTTGTATGATCATCCATAAGTTCAAACCATAAGTAGGGCAATTATGAATCATCAATTTCATTCTTTCCCAATATTGGGCAACATGCTCATGATCAAGTTGTTTAAAATTCATAATATCGTTCCTAAGAGAGATGATCTTAGCGGGAGGAAAATACTTAGAGATAAAAGCATCTTTGCACTTGTTCCATGAATCAATATTATTCTTAGGCAAAGACGAAAACCAAACTTTAGCACGATCTCTAAGTGAAAACGGAAATAACTTCAATTTAACAATATCATTATTTGTATCTTTCTTCTTTTGCATCTCACACAAATCAACAAAGTTGTTTAGATGGGAAGCGGCACCTTCACTAGGAAGGTTGGTGAATTGATCTTTCATAACAAGATTCAGCAAAGCAGCATTAATTTCACAAGACTCAACATCATTAAGAGGAGAAATCGGAGTACTAAGGAAATCATTATTATTGGTATTGGAAAAGTCACACAATTTGGTATTATCTTGCTCCATCGCGACGAGCAATCCAACACACAAGCAAACAAAAAGGCAAGCAAAAGAGAGAGGAGATTGGGAATGAGAGGGCGAATAAAATGGCAAGGGTGAAGTGGGGGAGAGGAAAACGAGAGGCAAATGGCAAATAATGTAATGCGAGGGAGATGAGTTTGTGATGGGTACTTGGTATGTCTTGACTTGAGCGAAGACCTCCCGAAGGCGCCGCGAAATCCTTCTTGCTACATCTTGAGCTTGCGTTGGTTTTCCTTGAAGAGGAAAGGGTGATGCAGCAAAGTAGCGTAAGTATTTGCCTCAGTTTTTGAGAACCAAGGTATCAATCCAGTAGGAAGGCTCCTCAGAAGTCCCACACACCTACACAAACAAACAAGAACCTCGCAACCAACGCAATAAAGGGGTTGTCAATCTCAGCCACTTGCGAAAGTGAGATCTGATAGAGATAATATGATAAGATAAATATATTTTTGGTATTTTATGATATAGATTGGAAAAGTAAAGATGCAAAGAAAAGTAGATGGTAAACTTATATGATAAAAGATAGACCCGGGGGCCATAGGTTTCACTAGTGGCTTCTCTCAAGATAGCATAGGTATTATGGTGGGTGAACAAATTACTGTCGAGCAATTCATAGAAAAGGGAATAATTATGAGATTATCTAAGCATGATCATGTATATAGGCATCACGTCCGTGACAAGTAGACTGACTCCTGCCTGCATCTACTACTATTACTCCACATATTGACAGCTATCCAGCATGCATCTAGAGTATTAAGTTCATAAAGAACAGAGTAACGCATTAAGAAAGATGACATGATGTAGAGGGATAAACTCATGCAATATGATATAAACCCCATCTTTTTATCCTCGATGGCAACAATACAATACGTGCCTTGCTACCCCTGCTGTCACTGGGAAAGGACACTGCAAGATTGAACCCAAAGCTAAGCACTTCTCCCATTGCTAGAAAGATCGATCTAGTTGGCCAAACCAAACTTATATTACGAAGAGACTTGCAAAGATAACTTAATCACACATAAAAGAATTCAGAGGAGATTCAAATATTTCTCATAGATAAACTTGATCATAAACTCATAATTCATCGGATCTCGACAAACACACCGCAAAAAGAGTTACATCGAATAGATCTCCAAGAAGATCGAGGAGAACTTTGTATTGAGATTCAAAGAGAGAGAATAAGCCATCTAGCTAATAACTATGGACCCGAAGTCTATGGTAAACTACTCACAACTCATCGGAAGGGCCTTGGATATGATGTAGAGGCCCCCCATGGTCGATTCCCCTCCAGCGGAGCACCGACGAAGGCTCCAAGATGGGATCTCGCGCCTACAGAAGGTTACGGCGGTGGAAATAGTTTTTCGTGGTGCCCCTTGATGGTTTTAGGGTACGTGGGTATATATAGGAGGAAGAAGTAGGTCAGTGGATGCTCGAGGGGCCCATGATGGTGGGGGGCGCACCCACCTGTAGGGGGGGTGCCGGGCACCCTCGTGGCCACCTCCTTTGTTGCTTGACGTCCACTCCAAGTCCCGCTTCCGAAGGTTTCATTCCGTTTGGACTCCATTTGATATTCCTTTTCTTCGAAGCACTGGAATAGGCAAAAAAACAGCAATTCGGGTTGGGCCTCCAGTTAGTAGGTTAGTCCCAAATATGATATAAAAGTATAAATGAAAGTGCAACTAATCCCCGGGTGGTTTTGGTAATTAATAACAACATATATATCATTGAACTAATCATTTCTTGAGAATATTTCAGAAAGTTCAGTGATATGGGTGTGGCAATGACTGATGATGTGGACCCCTCAAAATGCTAAGGAAAACATTGGCAAAAGCTCAAGACTCCATTTTTGGTTTAGTGATCCAAGATCACATTGAGTCCATAGGAAAGCCAATACTATTAAAAGGGGATGAGGTTATGATGATGATCTGGTTGCTCAAAGTGCTTAGTGATTTATCTCTCAAACTATCAGCAATCTTTCACTCCAACATAAACCCATAAGTAATCTTGGTCCCACCGATTCCAAACTCAGTCACACCGAGATGAACCACCTCGACATATACCCAAACCCTAAGAATCTCGGATTTTCCGATTCCAAACTCGGTCATTCGAAATTGGTGTTGCCAAGCTTCAGAACATACGTACTCAAATCGGTGTCACCGAGATGAGAAAGTCGGTCCCACCGAGATTGGCAAACCCTAGACTTTGGAAGAATCGGACTAACCGAGATTGTATTTTCGGTCCCACGAAAATCCCAACGTTCACAAGATTTGAACTTTCGGTCTCACCGAGTTGTCAACTTCGGTCCGACCGAGATTGGTCAAATGTGTGTAGCAGTTGGATTTTGTGTGGAGGCTATAAATACCCTCCACCTCCTCTTCATTCGTGGAGAGAGCCATCGAAAGAACTACCACTCCTACCTTACATTTCGAGAAGAAAACTACCTACCCTTGTGTTGAGATCAAGTTGCTCCACTCCCACCATATGAAACTTGATTTCTAGCCTTCCCAAGTTGCTTTCCACTCAATCCTTTCTTCCACCACAGCCAAATCGGTGAGGAGAGTTGAGTGTTGGGGAGATTATCATTTGAAGCACAAGAGCAAGGAGTTCATCATCACCAACACCATCTATTACCTTTTGGAGGTGGTGCCTCCTAGATTAGTTAGGTGTCGCTTGGGAGCCTCCGTCAAGATGTGGAGTTGAACCAAGAAGTTTGTAAGGGCAAGGAGATCGCCTACTTCGTGAAGATCTACCCGAGTAAGGCTAGTCCTCCGTGGGCGTGAGCCATGATGGCATAGACAAGGTTGCTTCTTCGTGGACCCTTCGTGGGTGGAGCCCTCCGTGGACTCTCGCAGCCGTTACCCTCTGTGGGTTGAAGTCTCCATCAATGTGGATTGACGATAGCACCACCTATCGGAACCACGAGAAAAATCTCCGTGTCTCCAAATTGCGTTTGCTCTTCTCCACCTCTTATTTACTATATGTGCAATTTACTTTCCGCTGCCATAACTCTAGAATTGCATGTGTAGGGTGATACTTGACTTAGTCATCATTGTGAACTTGCTAAAAACCTACTCTAATCAAAAGGCTAAACTTTTAAGTGGTCAAGTAGTCTAATCACCCCCCCTCTAGACATACTTCCGATCCTACAAGTGGTATCAGAGCTTTGGTCTCCATTGGATTGGTTTCCATTGCATTGGACTCCATAAGCTTGGTTTCACAACCTAGGAGAGTATGGCGTCTAGTGAGGTAATTTCCGTAGAGGTCCTTACTTTGATGGTTCAAATTTTGCTAGTTGGAAGCAACAAAAGAAAATGCATATTCTTGGACATAACCTGCCGCATGGGGCATTATTTGTGTTGGCTTGCAAGGTGAGTTCTTGAGGAAGGAAAAGTTCCGGATCGCGAAGCTCTGCGGATGAGTTGCGGATGTTCTGAACAATGCTCAAGCTTGTGACATTCTCTTCAATGCTTTGTGTCCCGAGGAGTTCAACAAGATCAGCCGTCTTGAGAATGCAAAAGAGATTTGGGATACTTTGGTGAAATGCACGAAGGTACCGAGTCCGTGAAGGAATCAAAGCTAGATGTTCTTCAAGGTCGACTTGACAAGTTCAAGATGAAGGAAGGTGAAGGAGTCGCTGAAATGTACTCTAGGCTTGCTCTCATTACCAATGAGATGGCAGGCTTAGGAAGCGAAGAAATGACCGACCGATTCATCATCAAGAAGATTCTCAGAGCTTTGGATGGAAAGTATGACACCGTGTGCACTTTGATCCAAATGATGCCAAACTACAAAGATCTCAAGACTACCGAAGTCATTGGAAGAATTGTTGCTCATGAGATGACACTTAAAGACAAGGAAGAGCTTCACAACAAGTCAAGTGGTGCTTACAAAGCTGCAGTTGAAGCTCCCACAACCTCAAGTGACAAGCTAGTTTCCAATGAAGAGATAAGCCTAATGGTGAAGAACTTCAACAAATTCTACAAGAGTAGAAGCAAGGAGAGAAGCTCAAAGTCTAGATCATATGATGAAAAGAGATCTTCTAGTCGTGATCGAAACTGCTACAATTGTGGAAGACCGGACACTACTCAAATGAGTGTTCGACTCCCCACAAGAGAAGAGAAGAATCTCCAAGAAGAAGAAGCTCAAGAGAAGAGTCGCCTCGAAAAGAGAGAAGGAGTAGAGATGATCGTTATGAGCGAAGATCCTCTCGGAGAAGCAAGGATTCGGAAAGGAAAGACAAGTCATCAAGGAGCTACACAAAAGAAAACATCAAGCTCATGTTGGTGAATGGGTTTCGGCTCCGACTCAGACAATCACTCGAAAGAAGCTATCACTCCAACTCGAATATAGTCAAGATGAAGGTGTCGCGGTCTTGCTCTCGTGTCCTCCAACTCCAACTCCTCGACATATTTGATTCACCAAATGAGGGAATTGGAAGATGCTTCATGGCAAAAGGCCCCAAGGTATCACACCACGAGTTTATTGACTTTGATAGTGATGAGGATGACTTGCTTGGTGAAGATGAGCTTTTACATGACAAATCTAGCGAGCTTAGTAATGATGAACATGCTAATAGTCTTTATAGTCGAGAAGAGTCGAATGACGATGCTATGAAGGAGATTGAGCGTCTAACTAAAGAACTAAACACTCTTAAGTTAGCTCATGAAACAACTCAAGAAGATCATAGAGAGCTCCTAAGATCTCATGAGAAGCTACGCTTCGAGAAGCTCAATCTAGAGCAAGAACATGAGTTCCTAAAAGCTATCAATGACGATCTTCGAAAGAAGAGTTCTTCATATCTTGCCAAACGACTTCTCTTGTCTAATTTCTTGCCACCTATTAAAACTAAGCATGACAAGCATAAGAAAAATTCTTCATCTAATAGTAACAATAATCATGCCAAATCAAATGTTGTTACTTCTAGTAATTCTCTTGATTCCACTAACAATGTTTCAAGCCAAGTTTCACTTGAGCAAGAAAATAGTCTATTGAAAGGGATTATAGAAAAGGTGTCTACAAGAGTCTTGCGGAAGCAAGAGCTTTGAGAAATTGTTACGCAAGCAAGGAAGACACGGAAGAATCAAGGAATTGGTTTTGAGCAAAAGTTCAACGCCGAGGGTATTGAATGGGAAGAAGGTCAATATCCCACTCCAAAGTTTGTTTCTCAAGAAAAGAAGTATGATCCTACTTCTTCAAATGAGGAACAAGCTCAAGATGACCTTCCACCACAAGACCACAAGCTAAAAGGCAAGGACAAGCTTCAAGAGGAGATTGATGCATTCATTGAAGCACCCAAGGCCATGGTCAAGTGGGTTCCCAAAGCTACTTCAAGTTCTACTTCGACAAGCTCAACTACTACCCCAAGGATTCCCATCAAGATGATGTGGATCCCAAGAAGAAGAACTAGAGAGTTCTTGAGGTGACTCCGCAACATACTTCACTCACATTCATTTTGGCAAGAACTTGTGCAATCAACTTTCACATCTTGCACTAGTTCATGGAGTCATAAACCCTCATGTTGGTAAGTCAAGGGACAAGGTAATCATTGCTTTCATGGACATCATCTATTGTGTACTTCAATCTATGTCCATGGATATCCTTGTTTGTTCCTTGTGGGACTAACCCATGTAGGTATTGAAAGTGCCGAATCCAAAGGATTGCTCCCAACTCTTGATGATCTTCATCAACATTGAGCATCCACATCTTCAACATCTACATGAAGTCTTCAACGACAACCCAAGGTTAGTTTGACCCTTTGAAAGGGGTTCTCACATCAAGGGGGAGCTTTGCTCTAAAGAAATGAGCTAAAGCATCTTTTAATGATGTGAACACATTAATGCTTTATGGAAAAGTGGTAACCCCACTTGTGCTTAAGCGATGAGTATGACCTATGATCAAATGTTTCTCATTTGACTCCTAAGTCAATATGCTCATATATAGATGACCTAGTCATCGCCAAATTGTGTGCTAGAAGCTAGTGTTTTGTTTGTGCATGTTTGACACATATTTCATTTGCTATCTTATTGTGTGAGCATGTTGGATGCATGATTTTATCCATTCGAGGACATCCATTTGTTGCTTTGGTCTTTTGGTTTTCCTTTTGACCAAATGGATGGACAAGAATGCCTAAGTTCCTCCCTAGCTATCTATGCTTTCTTGTCTCAAACTCTATTCATGCTTATATCACAAACTTTGAACAAGACTTTTTGGACGGATCGAGTGAGGAGCACTCGAGCCACCGATCCGTCAAAAGCCTAACTTCCAAAACCTTCTAAGTACTTTCGGTCAAACCGATATACTCAAATCGGACAGACCGAAATCACTTGGATTGATCTAGGTTTTCACCTCGGTGAAACCGAGTTGCAAATTTCGGCGTGACCGAAGTGTGTAACTGCACGCAGTTAACCATCTCGGTCCCACCGAAGTTTTCAACTTCGGTCCCACCGACAGCCGAAGGGTATATATACCCGAGGACAGCGCGCGTTGATTACTTCTTCAAAACGCCTCGCCCTCAAACCCTTCGCTGCCGTCGCCGTGGTCTTTGGATCGTCTCCGCCGTCGCCTGTGCGCCCTCGCCGCGGGTCTCCATCGCCGTCAACGGTCTTTCTCATCGCGCCGTTGCCGCCGTAGTGAAGCTCCACCAGATTGGGTGAGTTTCATCCCTCTCGTGCTTCAAACCGCTGATTCAATGCACGATAGGCTTTGCCTAGTTTCTTGCCAATATTAAAATCTTCCTATCCAGCAGATTAGATCATAGAACAAAATTCGAGTGAAAATTTTAGGGTTAGGTTTCCGCCGAACACATCTCGGTGTGACCGATTCTACATTCTCGGATGACCGATTTGGCCTCTGGTCATTGCCTTTGCACTTTTCGGTTAAACCGAAGTTGTGCAAATCGGAAAGACCAAGTGAGGATTTAGTGAAACCCTAGTGCTCTCGGCGGACCGAAACCCATTTCGGTCCAACCGAAAGTGGTGTATATGGTCTGTTTAGACACTTGGATTCACGAATTTATAGACTCGGTCGGACCGAAATGTATTCTGTGAAAACCTAAAACTAATGTTTGAACTCATTCTTTTGCAAAATCCTCTGCGGTTTGTGATAACTCTTCTATTCTGCCTATACCTATTCTTTTCACGGGTTGTCGGTCATATACGATGGAAGTAGCAATCGAACAGTCCGAATTGCGGTTGAGATTCGAGGCAGCTACAAGTCTGAAGAAAGCAGTTTTTGGATGATGGAGAGAGGAGCACTCCAAGTGGATTGCCTCCAGCTGCCACCAGGGCGGGAAGAAGAGGAACTCGATGAGGAGGATTCGACTTTGTTGCGAGATGAGGAGATAACTTCAAAGCCAAAAAGGCAAGTGGTTGCCAAGGGCTATCAAGGAAACAGATCAAAGAAAGGCACCAACAAGGTGAAGAAATCCATCTGTTGCCTGAAGCTCAGCATGGAAGAAGAAACCTCCAAAGAAGATCAAGAAAACTTCCAAGAGGAAGAGGCTAGTTCATGAAGAAGGCGATGATGATGACTCGGATGAGGAAGCACCCCACCTCCTCGAAGCGAAGTTGATGGGAGATGCCATCGAGGCAGGAGCACCCACAAAAGCTAAGCCATCAGCTCAAGCAAAGGCAGCCCAAGCCAAACCTGCTGCCAAGCCAAAGAAGACTGTGAGGAACATACCGCTTGAGAGAAGAAGAAGGACAATGTGCCACTGCGAGAATCGATGATGAGGCTCATGTTTTGGTTGAAGCTCGAGACGAAATTGCCGATTCATAATGATGCTCATCCTCGAGCTGAAAATATGAAGGAAAGGAAAGACAAAGGTCTCGAGCTATGGAGGCAAGTTGATCCATATGCCACCGGAGAAGGACAGCTGTTGACTCTAGATTCCACACTAGAGAGCAACAAGACTTTTATGAGGCAGTGCTCATGGATAAGAAGCCAATTATTCTTGACACGGATATGTAGACCGGGATTACATTGACATGAAGAGCACAGAGACTATTTCCCACATGTGCATGAAAGCTTCACCGCATGTGGAGTTGCGAGTTCGTTGGTCGAAATTGACCGCTTGGAATGATGAGATGATCATGCGTTCTATGCCACCGCACACTTTTATCCAGATGGCGAATTGTATGGATGATGAAGAACGAGATTCCATTCAAGCTGTTGAGGAATGGAGGCGTTCTTGAATGCACCGATATCAAGGGATGATGATGTTGATGTCTATGGCATTCGAAGAAAAATCACGAGTCAATGAAGAACATGTACAATGAGGTACGACAAGGATGTTGAGATATGGAAGCTTGGATCAGTTTATCATCTTGAGCAGGTCTCCCAACCACTAACACCATTACGAGACACACTTTGATGCCTAAGTCGAGACCACCGCATGATAAGAGGGTATTCTATCAACATGCTGCACATTCTAGATCGAAGGCACCTTTTAAGGTGATGGACACGATAGTAGAGACTATCAAGAGGACAATGCGAGCAGACTGTAAGAGGTCGTGTGGGTTTGCTCCGCATATTCAGATGCTCATTAATGCCAAGTTTGGCACGGACACCTACCTATTGGATAGACCCCACTTGCCATTGCAGCTGAACACGAAGATAATGAAGTTGTGATGGTGAGGATGCTCCCACATCTGTTGAAGGACATGCAAAGGCTGAAGCTGCCAAACAAGCTAAAGCTGAAAAGGAAGCGGCAAAAAGCCCAAGAGCGTTGGAGAACAACTTCTTGAAGCCACTCGAGAGAATTGAACTACGCTTTGGCCAGCATAGTGCAGTCTCGGGAGAGCCTAGAGAGGATCGTTGAAGATAAGTTCCATGCTCTGGATGTTAAGTCGATGAAGTGCAGTCACCGTCAACAAGCTTGAGGCGACATTGAGGAAGCGAAGAGGAGAAGCGAGAGCTCATGAAGGAGATGGAAGGTGATATGGTTCAGGATGACTATGAGCAGCCTGCTGCAGTGCCCACAAAGCCCAGATCATTGCTATTCCTATGAGACCCAGGGCTACTACATCAAGACCTCCCACAGCTCCATCGGTTCAGCACCAGCTCCGTTTCCACTCCTCCAGCTCCACAGACTTGCAAGCTTTGCAGATGCAGCTATCTCCACTCCATCGACGCAGCAGAGCCGCCAGCAGAGTCCCTAGTGACGATTAGCTCTATACCTTTCGAACTTTTGGTAACTTGTTGCCAAAGGGGAGAAATTGTATAGATCATAGGACTTCGAGAGAGAGTGCTCTTTTTGCTCTTTCGTTTGCGGTTTTCCTTGAGATACTTTTGAGTTCTTTTGAGACATTTCGTGTGTTTGATACTCGTTTGCTCTATCTTGATGAGTGCTTGATCATACTATGCTTAATGTGTGCTTAATGTTTATCATATTCCATTCATATCTTGTATGATCACTTACTCATGTCTTGGTGATTGGGTGCATGTTATTCATTCTTATCATTTTGTGCGCTCCACCAAGATGTATGTGACATGGAAGAGTAACCCATGATCCTAATCGATTGTGCATTTGCATTCAAGCAAATCTTAAATAATGCACAAATTTAGGGGAGCTCTTGCTTATCACATACTTCTCAAAGCGACGATGTTATTCATTGATTATATCATTTGTCGAAGCTTTGATCTATATGTTGTCATCAATTACCAAAAGGGGAGATTGAAAGTGCAACTAATCCCGGGTGGTTTTGGTAATTAATAACAACATATATATCATTGAACTAATCATTTCTTGAGAATATTTGAAAAGTTCAATGATATGGGTATGGCAATGACCGATGATGTGGACCCTCAAAATGCTAAGGAAAACATTGGCAAAAGCTCAAGACTCCATTTTTGGTTTAGTGATCCAAGATCACATTGAGTCCATAGGAAAGCCAATACTATTAAAAGGGATGAGGTTATGATGATGATCTGGTTGCTCAAAGTGCTTAGTGATTTATCTCTCAAACTATCAGCAATCTTTCACTCCAACATAAACCCATCGGTAATCTCGGTCCCACCGATTCCAAACTCACCACACCGAGATGAACCACCTCACCCATATACCCAAACCCTAAGAATCTCGGATTTTCCGATTCCAAACTCGGTCATTCGAAATTGGTGTTGCCAAGCTTCAGAACCTACGTACTCAAATCGGTGTCACCGAGATGAGAAAGTCGGTCCCACCGAGATTGGCAAACCCTAGACTTTGGAAGAATCGGACTAACCGAGATTGTATTTTCGGTCCCACGAAAATCCCAACGTTCTAAGATTTGAACTTTCGGTCTCACCGAGTTGTCAACTTCGGTCCGACCGAGATTGGTCAAATGTGTGTAGCAGTTGGATTTTGTGTGGAGGCTATAAATACCCTCCACCTCCTCTTCATTAGTGGAGAGAGCCATCGAAAGAACTACCACTCCTACCTTACATTTCGAGAAGAAAACTACCTACCCTTGTGTTGAGATCAAGTTGCTCCACTCCCACCATATGAAACTTGATTTCTAGCCTTCCCAAGTTGCTTTCCACTCAATCCTTTCTTCCACCACAGCCAAATCAGTGAGGAGAGTTGAGTGTTGGGGAGATTATCATTTGAAGCACAAGAGCAAGGAGTTCATCATCACCAACACCATCTATTACCTTTTGGAGGTGGTGCCTCCTAGATTGGTTAGGTGTCGCTTGGGAGCCTCCGTCAAGATGTGGAGTTGAACCAAGAAGTTTGTAAGGGCAAGGAGATCGCCTACTTCGTGAAGATCTACCCCGAGTAAGGCTAGTCCTCCGTGGGCGTAGGCCATGATGGCATAGACAAGGTTGCTTCTTCGTGGACCCTTCGTGGGTGGAGCCCTCCGTGGACTCTCGCAGCCGTTACCCTCCGTGGGTTGAAGTCTCCATCAACGTGGATTGACGATAGCACCACCTATCGGAACCACGAGAAAAATCTCCGTGTCTCCAAATTGCGTTTGCTCTTCTCCACCTCTTATTTACTATATGTGCAATTTACTTTCCGCTGCCATAACTCTAGAATTGCATGTGTAGGGTGATACTTGACTTAGTCATCATTGTGAACTTGCTAAAAACCTACTCTAATCAAAAGGCTAAACTTTTAAGTGGTCAAGTAGTCTAATCACCCCCCCTCTAGACATACTTCCGATCCTACAATAAAGTAAAGCCCATAAACATCCAAAGCAGGTAATATAATAGCATGGAACAATCAAAAATTATAGATACGTTGGAGACGTATCAGGGAGTCAAGGAAGGATCTCTAGGCATTGCTACAACAAACTTATTACTTATATTATACTAATCTGCACTCTTCTAATGTTGTAAAACACTACAAGGTGCTAGTCTTTGGTAGACTAGGCCTTCCCTTATATTCTGGCATTTCTGCAGAATAGTCCAAAGATATGGCCCCTTCCTTTGATACCGATGCATACTTAGTATAGATCTGATGTAAGTCTTGCGAGTACTTTGGATGAGTATTCATAGTTGCTTTGCTACCCACTTTTCCCCTCTACCCAATTGCTGCGATCAGACGCCGGAGCCCAGGAGCTAGCTGATTCCGTTGACGATGAATACTACCCCGACGGAGCCTACTACTACGTGCAGACCACCGATGGCAGGGAGGAGGCCTTCCCCTTTTTGATTAGATGTCATTGTTTTGCTAGCCTTCTTAAGGCAGACTTGTTTACTCATGTCTGTACTCAGATGTTGTTGCTTTCGCTGACTTATGTATTCGAGCCTTCATGGCCCTGTCTTGTAATATAAAGCTTTATGTTTGAATTTGTGTCTAGGGTTGTGTTGTGATATCTTCCCATGAGTCTCTGATCTTGATCATGCGCATTTGCGTGTATGATTAGTGGACGATTAAGTCAGGGCCGTCACATGCGACACCCACAAGCGACCTCATGAGCACGCACCGCATCATTACTTGCAAAACTTGTTGGCAATCTCACTGAAGCGGGGCGCAGGAAGCTTCACGAGCACCCCTCCGCGTGAGACCTCGTGAGCGCTGCCTCGCGAGGTAGCCTGTCGCGCTGCCTCCACCAAGCGCCCACTAGGGGCCTCGTGGGCAGACTCACATCACGAGGCGCAACCCGCAAGAAGCGACTCACCAAGTCATATACTCCGAAAGAGCTAAACCAAAATGCCTCATGATCTTCTCTTAGTGCATATCAAGCTTTCTCCCATGCGGCCTCGCAAGCGCCTATGTTTTCCCTAATGTGTGCTGCTTGTGCATCAAAGGGGGGCTTCTTGAGCCTCGCGCCTTAGGAGCCCTTACCACCCTGCGGAGCCCTGCACCTTCTAGCCTTGTTAGGCACACGCCCTAACATGTCAGCGACAGCTATAGTACGCTCGGGGTCTGGGTCCTAGCGACGTAGAGCACCAAAGCATGTAAAAGGAAAAAAAAATAGGCCTCGCGAGGAAGCGAACAGTGCAGAAAGCATTGAAGATACCAAGCCTTTACAAAAATACAATCTTCATACCCCCATGGGGCCGCATCTACTTGATGTAAAGCGGGACAAAGGGGAGGGTGGAGGAGGCATTGTCGCCATTGTTGCCGACAACATTGATGTCTTCCTCAGAGCCGTCGTCGACATGCATGAACTTCTGGACATAGTCTGCCACGTGCTCCCGCACCTCCTTCTCGAGCCCATCGCGGAGCTCCAGCGGGACATGGCTCATTACCTTGTCGAAGTCAAAGCCGCCGTCGCCACAAAAGAAGTTGCTGAAGAGGCGCATTGTCGCTGTAGTCATGAGGTTGCGATATTCCTCCTCAACAAGCGCGTCCACCTTCTTGGTCCCTCCTCCAGCTTCCCCACAAGCCTGGTGAAGAATTCAAGGTAGCTGGCATCATTGTCATCTAGGGGCTCGGCGGTGTTCTCGTCGGTGAAGCGTGCGATGGCCGTGCATGTGCTGTGAGAGGGCGCAGAACATCTTGTTTCGCTCGGGATGCTACCCCAGCCGCCAGATGTGGTCTTCCCTGGCCCTTTCGACAACATCAGACACACCACCTACCTGCTGCTGGAGGGAGGCCATCTCCTCCTTGCTGCCAGCGCCTGCCGCCGTGCCGCCTTAGCATCCTTTGGCTCCGACTACAAAAAAAAGAAACACTTCCGTGATGATACGTGTTTGTCACAGTAGGTCATCTTATCACTCATGAATGTACGTCCATGATGATTTTATGATAGAATCAATATAGTCATACCTGTGTTGTCGTAGAAGTGTTCCATGATAATATTCAAATTATCATCACGGAAGTGTCCACTTCCATGACGATGAATGGCGCGTCATGGAAGTACTTTCGTCAAGGGTAACCGACACGTGGCATCCACCATAACGAGTCGCCGTTAAGCTATCGGGCCGGGGTTTGGATCCGATAACCCGTTAACAACCAAGACCAATGGCGATTTTCGACATGTAAAATTACCATTGGCCGGATGAACTACATGTGAGCTCCCCGTTGGGACATATGTCAACCGTCCAATGGACAGGAGTCGCCTATGATACGTCGACACGTGGTTAGGCCCAATAGTGTCCCATTCAGGTTAAAAAAGGCCGGTCCATTTGACTTGGTCAAAAGGTAGCGGGCCGGCCCACAGAAAGCCTGTTAACGGCCTATTCGCATATAGCCCATTTACCGCCCGCTAATTCACGACCCATTATGGCCTATCCGAATTAGGCACAGTAGCGTCATCTCGGCCATCCAATATGATTCCAGCCCATTGTAACCTCGGTCCATGTATGGCCCATAACGTCTTTCGACCCATATGAGGCCCTTTGTAACTTTGGGCCCATTAACGGCTCGTGGTGAATCTGGCCTGTAATGAACAGTATATCGCTTTATACCCTTTAATGACCCATTATTCCATTGGGTTGTTTCCATACAGTGTTATCTTTCGGCCTTCTAAGGGTCTGTTTATTCTTGGGATCATTTCCAGCATTTGATTACTTACGGTATGTTAATGGCATGTTTCGTTTGTGGGCCAAGTTCAGCCTATGCTTACAGTCGGCCCATATGTGGCATGTTAATCTGTTGGGTTGTTTTTCGTAGCGTCATCAAATACGGTCCATTAACAACCCATTATGCCTGTCGATAGAATTAAAAGCCTGTTATACATATTGACCTATTAACGACCCGTTATGGTCGGCCCATAAACAGACGATTCCCACTCTGGCCCGTTTACGGCCCATATTGCGGTCCATTATTGGTCCACGAATAGTACGACCTATGTTTGGCTAATCGATCATATGGCCCGTAGAAGGCCCATTGATTCTATGACCCATAGAAGGCCCATGGATCCTAAGGCCCGTAGGAGGCCCATGGTCACTACATGTAGCAGGACCATGGTTGCAACAGTCTGTATGTTGCCCATGGTTATTGTGGCCATTTTTAAAAAATTAGGTTATTGTGGCCACTAGCGAACCATAGAAAAAGAACTATAGTGACTACAAGCAAACAAATAAACAAGAAAATAAGGAAATAAATAAGCAAGCAACTTACGCTAGGCTATTACTGCTATTACACATATGACATCGACTGGGCATCAAAGTTTGCCACCGTGAAAATATAGTGAAGAAAGCAGCATATTACATACACTGGGCATCTAAATTGGCCACCAGTGCAAATAAACGCGATAGCAAAACAAGTCCAGAACAGAAACCACTCTAGAAGAGCTCAAGAGACTATATCCTGGGTATCCACCATGCTGGCAAGAAGCTTAGCAAGCTTATTAGCTTTCTCTTGTTTGGCGCTAAAATCCTCCAACGCTTGCTCTTGCACCAGAAAGCATGCATCTAAATTCTGCACGGACTTCCTCAGTCCTCCGGCTTCTTGTCACAGCACAGCTCACTGATGCCTTTTAGCTTGTAGTTGAGAGTCAAGAAGCCGAAGTGATTTAGGCAGCGAGTTCGAAGAGCTTGTGCCAGTGCTAGTGGCCAGTAACTCAAACACTACATCAATGCAGGACTTTGGGGTTGTCTCACTGTCTATAAGATAGGTTTTTTCACCTTTCTTGGAGACCAACAGGGTTTTCTCACTATCTTGAACCTTATATGCATTACTTTCTCTACCATTGCATAATGGGGTGCTCTTCTCCAATATTCTGTCGGCATTCTACAAGAGAAACAAGCAGACACATCACAGGTTTACCATGTAGTATATGAAACTCAGTTTAGTAAACCAGTTCAGTAGTAAGGTGGACAGGAAACAACATTAAACAAACATATATCTATGAACTATGGTCACTGTATTGTCTATATCATTCTAGGTTAAGTTGCCAAATCCAGATAGAGACACAGTTCAAATCATATCCGTTTAATACAAAGCAACATAGACATAATATAAGTGTGTGATATTGCACAATACTAACAACAATTGTAATGTGCATGACATGAGAATATAACTGTTTATACAATTGAAACTGGAATCAACATAGAGCAAGAAGTTAGAATAGCAATCCAGTCAAAGAAATAGGTTTAAAACATACCTGTTGCACCATCGGAGTTTCAGTTGCCTCCTTCAAATTTGAAATTAGTTGGTGTGAGTAAATACAATTATGCAAGAGCAAAGGAGTATGAACCATAGCTACGAAACCTGACCTGAGAACAATTCTCCTTCTACTTTAAGCGTTGAATTGGGGTTTGGAGTGGTGCTCCTCGTGCTTTGGGCATTGCCGTTGCCTTACTAACTGCTCGTGTTTGGGTGCTCTGTGGTGGAGACGGTGCCGTGTCAACCAGAAGTGGGCTATTATCTATTGGGGTTGGGGTTAGAAGGGGTGTAGTTGGTTCTTTATCCAACTGGGTAGGGGTACAATCTGTGAGAGTCTGGGTTATGTGTGGTGGGGCTGGTTCCTGGGAATGTGCAATCGTGGTTCTATCTCCATCGACGGGTAGCACTATCTTTTCTGAAGACCGTGTTTTTACTCCCATAGATACTGCCATCACCCCCTCCAATTCAAATGGCTGATAAACAAGGAAAGTAATTGAATGTACATACATTGTATGATAGACAGGTGCACTGGATAGTAGGGAACAAAAGAGGGCATGAAATAATTCACATTTATGTTGTCTCTCCAAACAGTTTCACATATATGATGGTTAACTAAATAGAATAGAATGACATAATTCAAAATATGATGACTATGTAAACAACATGACATGATATAACTATATGATGTGTCTACTAAAGTGGTTGGCGTGCCATAATTCACATACATGCCGTTGATGAAAACATGATGACATGATATAATTCACGGATAGAATGACATAATTCAAAATATGATGACTATGTAAACAGGATGAGATGATATAACTATATTATGTCTTTAGAAAATGGGTTGGCATTCCATAATTTAGATAAATGTTGTCTATGTAAACATCATGGCATGATATAATTCAAATATATGATTTACTAGCAATGTGCCTGTGCGTTGCAACGGATCCAAAGTAGAATAATACTTGTTCACAAACTTGAAAGAAAACACTCTAGTTTTGATATACATACACTGGTACGCGTCGGTGCTATACAAACGGTTTTAACCCCTTTCCGCAATGGCATTTTGAACCTTCACCAAGTGAGTGTGGGCGATAGGGGGTTACTTCCCACACGACCCAGAAACCGTCGGGGATAGGCCCTCCTGGCACACAAGCTGGCTCGTGTGCGATCGGGCGACGCATCGAAACCCAATTGTTTCCGTTCGTATGTACATCCCACACGATGAATCCCAGAAAAACATTTCCGTTCGTATGTATATCACACATAGTCAATCCAAGGAGAATGTTTCCGTTCTCATTTACATCCCACACATTGAATCTAGGGAAAACGTTTCCGTTCGTATGTACTTCCCACACAGTCAATCCAGGGAAAATGTTTCTGTTCGTATGTATATCCTACACAGTCAATCCAGGGAAAACGTTTCCGTTTGTATGTACTGTAACGCCCTCGATGCGGCTATATCTCCCACGTGTCGAAGCACGACTTAGAGGCATAACCGCATTGAAAGCAATGTCGCAAGTGAGGTAATCTTCACACAACCCATTTAATACATAAGGGAAAGAGATACATAGTTGGCTTACAATCGCCACTTCACACAATTACATGAATAAAGCATTACATCATCCAGATACAATCAAGGTCCGACTACGGAACCAAAATAAAAGAAGAACCCCAAATGCGACAAAAGGACCCTGATCGACCCCAACTGGGCTCCACTACTGATCAACTAGAACGATACAACACAAAGGACAAGGTCTTCATCGAGCTCCTCCTTGAGCTTAAATGCGTCACCTGCTCGGCAACATAGGCACCTGCAAACTGGTTTGGAAGTATCTGGTGAGTCACGAGGACTCAGCAATCTCACACCCGCGAGATCAAGACTATTTAAGCTTATGGGTAAGGTAAAGGCATGAGGTGGAGCTGCAGCAAGCGACTAGCATATACGGAGGCTAACATACGCAAATGAGAGCGAGAAGAGAAGGCAAAGCACGGTCGACAAAAGTATGATCAAGAAGTGATCCTATAGCAACCTGCGTCAAGCATAACTCCAACACAGTGTTCACTTCCGGACTCACGGAAAGAGACCATCACGGTAACACACACGGTTGATGTATTTTATTAAGGTCAACTTCAGGTTTTCTACAACCGGACATTAACAAATTCCCATCTGCCACATAACCGCGGGCACGGCTCTCGAAAGTTTATACCTGCAGGGTGTCCCAACAGCCCATGACAAGCTCTCGCGATCATCGAAGAATAGACCTTCACCGAGACACTCCGATCGGCTCGGAATCCCGGTACATCAAGACATTTCACAATGGTAAAACAAGACCAGCAAAGCCGCCCGATCTTGCCGACAATCCCGATAGGAGCTGCACATATCTCGTTCTCGAGGCAACACCGGATAAGCGAAGCGTCTGAGAACCGACGTAACCCAAGTTGCCAAGGGATGGTCCCGCACGGTGCTCTAGTTTGGACCAACGCTTAGACAAGCACTGGCCCGGGGGGGCTATAAAAAAAAGATGACCCTCGAGAGAGCGACTCCCAAGGGAAAAAGTAGGTGGTGGTGAGGCAAATGGTAAAAGGCAATGTTGGGCCTTGCTGGACAAGTTTTATTCAAAGCGAACTGTCAGGGGGGTCCCATAAATCACCCGACCGCGTAAGGGACGCAAAATCCGGGAACATAACACCGGTATGGCGGAAACTAGGGCGGCAAGAGTGGAACAAAACACCGGGCATAAGGCCGAGCCTTCCACCCTTTACCAAGTATATAGATGCATTAATAATATAAGAGATATTGTGATATCCCAACATAAAACCACATCCACCATGGAGAAATCTTCAACTTCACCGCAACTAGCAACGCTATAAGAGGGGCTGAGCAAAGCGGTAACATAGCCAAACAACGGTTTGCATAGGAGAGGTGTCAAAGGTTAGGGGTTTGACATGGCAATTTGGGAGGCTGACAAGCAAAAGGTAGGCATCGTAGCATTGGCATAGCAAAAGAGCGAGCAAACTAGCATAGCAAAGATAGTAGTGATTTCGAGGGTATGGTCATCTTGCCTGCAAGGTTCTCAGAGTTGACGAAGACTGGATCCTCGTAGTCGTTCTCAACAGGTTCCTCGTTCACGTACTCGTCTCCCGGCTCTACCCAAAGCAAGAACACAAGCAACGGAACCACAATCAAACAAGGAACAATGCACAAGCAATATGATGCAATACATGACATGCTATGCGAGATGTGATATGCAATGCATATGTATGCTCCGGAAGGAAAATGATGAACCGGGCATCAACTTGGCAAACCAAGTATGCCGCTGGAAAGATGAGATGATTTCGTTGAAATCGATATAAAGATCACCGAATCGGATGCACGGTTTGCAAATGACAAGCAAAACAAGAATGACGCAAATCTGCGTTTAACAGCCCGATGCTACTTAGCACGCAACACGAAACTATGCTACAGCACCCAAACATAAAAACAAAGCATATGACAACGAACTACAGGAGATGCTTAACAAAAGAGGAACACTGAGCTACGGCTAAATCACATCATAACATGTTCAAACAAGCATGGAGAAAGTGCTCAAAATATCAGGTTCACAGACTTAGTGAAAATACTAACATGGCAGGAATTAACATCAGGAAGGCATGTTTAGAGCAAGCAAACAACAAGCTACAGGAACTTATAATAGCAAAACAAGGCATGACATGATTCTACTCAAAGCATATTTCAATAGTCCCTTACTGACCATAAGCCAAAAAGGACTCTAAGAAATGATGGCACCCATGTAAACATAGCAAGTTTTATTACAGATTTCAGACTTAGTGAAATATCAAGGACATGTCCAAAACAGATTCAACATGGCATGTTCGTGAGCTCAAAGCACTCACTACAGAGCAATACATGGCATGACAAGGCAACCAACAGTAAGAAGGCATATTTATGAAGCTAATCATGGCAAGAGCAAGTTCATAGCATACACGGATCAACTACAACAACCTCGTGAAAATTGAATCTCATGCAAACAATCTGTCAGGAAACATTTTCAAGCAACTTTGGAGCAAGAAATGAACATGTTCCAGCAGTCTATCAATGCAAACAAGGGCATGAATGGATAGAGCAAGACATGTATATAAAAACATGTTTATAGAGCATCTCCAGATTATGCATAGATTGATTACTAGAAGCATGTTAACATGGCATCAAATTATAACAGAAACTGTCTAGCAAAACAACAACAGCAACTACCCTACTTTACAAGCTCAAAGCACTCACTACAAGCATCACAAAAATACATGGTCAACACCCCTGGAAAGATGGCATGACAAAGTCCAACATTCATGTAGAGCTCATACTCATAGGATGCACACATAAATCATGGCGAAAATGACAAAAGAGCTCGAGCTGATAAGATTCTGGAACTAACGATCTGAAGCTATCTTCCAACAGCATTTCGGGCATCAATATGAGCTCAAATGCAAATGACGCAATGGAATGAAATGATGTACTCGTTGAGACGAACAATTTGACATATTATACGCCCAAAACGGAGCTACGGATGCGGAGATGTGATGCGATGAAAATGCATGAAAATTACGAGAATCTGGGACTTAGAGACATCGGGGGGGTCAACCTGCGCGGCACGGATTACGAGGCGAGGCGGATCTCGCCGGAGACATCGCCGGGGTTGGCGCCGGAGGGGTCGGGGACGGCCGGGCTCGCCGGATCTGGCCGGCCCCTTGCCGGATCCGGCCGGCGACGGGCCACGGCGCGCGGGCGAGGCCGGACGGCGCAGCAAGACGCTACGCCGCGGAAGGCAAAACAGGGCGCCGGCGCATGGGGCGGCGGCGGCCACCGGCGCTGCTGGATGGGCCTGGCGGGGGGTGGCGGCGCGCGCGCTGCTGGCGCGCGGTTCAGACGGCGGCGCGGCGAAGCGACGAGGCGGCGGCGGCGGCGGCGGGCGGCGCGGGCGGCGCAGCAGGGCCGGCGCGGCGCGCGGCAGGCGGCGGCCGCGGGCGGCGCGGCACACCGCGCGTGGGCGGCGTGCCGGGCAGGACGGGTCGGATCTGACCCGCAGGCTCGCCGCGGTGGTGGGGGGCGGCGGCGAGTGGCGCGAGGCATTAGGCGGCGCGGCTGCGCTGACGTGGCGGCGCCCATTGGCCGGGGTGAGGTGGCCGGCGGACGTGTCCGGCGCGGACGGACACGTCCGGCGGCGCGCAGGGGAAGAGGCTAGGGTTTCGGGGGATTAGACCGCGAAAATGGAATGAGGGTGTATAAATAGGCATAGAGGGAGCTAGGAGTGTCCAAATGAGGTGCGGTTTTCGCCCACACGATCGTGATCGAACGACCGAGAGCATGGAGGGGAGTTTGGTGGGTTTTGGGCCACTTTGGAAGGGTGTTGGGCTGCAACAAAGAGGCCTCTGCGGTTACCCTGTTAACCGTTGAGTACCAAACGACCTCCAAATGGCACGAAACTTGACAGGCGGTCTACCGGTGCTATACCAAGGCCGCTTGGCAAACCTCGGGCCATTCCGAGAAAGTTTAATACCCGCACACGAAAAGAGAGACGAGGGGACGCCGGGGAACATAGGAGCGCCGGATTGCAAAACGAACAACGGGGAAAATGCTCGGATGCATGAGACGAACACGTATGCAAAATGAAATGCACATGATGACATGATATGAAATGCATATGATGACATGGCAAATGCAACACGCGAGCAAATGACATGGCAACGACGGCGAATAACTGGCGGACACCTGGCGCATCGGATCCGGGGTGTTACAACACTCCACCACTACGAGAGGATCTCGTCCCGAGATCTAGGATGGCACCGGAGGGAAAACGGAAGAGGAAGAGAAGAGGTAATACTAAGTTGCTTCTTTGACGAACGAGTGAAACCATGAACCTTGAGAGGTTGAGCAATTTAAAATTAAGAGTACAACAGAGATGAACTAGATCGCAAACAATCCGGTAGAAAAGAGGAATCAAGGAGTATTACGGGAATTTGACGGTTGCAAAGACATGAATCAAGAGTTTAATGGACAAGATAGAATTCGAAACCACTCCGGTTAAAACAAGATGAGAGAGGAAGAATGATATAATTTGGGCAGCACTCCGACTGTAAATGGAAGGAATTGAACATGAACTTGACAAATGAGAGGATGCTTGATGAAATCAACAACACACTGCCTCCGGAATTGAAAGAATGGCACAAGGGGTAAGAAATATTTCAGACAGCACTCCGGTTAAATGGATAAGCAGGAAAGAACACGACCCTCACAATCGATGATGATGAGTGAGGAGAGCAACATCATAATGCCTCCGTAATGAGAGAATAGAAGATAGATCATAGGAATAAAAGAATGTAGGAGAAAATGCAAACTTCTGCCACAAATGGGCTCGGAAAGCACCCTTCCAAGAAGGTTAAAACAGAGTTGTTGGAAAACCAACAACGAAAAGAATAAGCTTGTGGCGGGCTTATGAAAACATCTCAATATTATGAGGTGAGCTTCTGCCACCAACGGAAACAAATGATTGGATTGATATCAACAAGGAGACGAGAAACTTATTTCACCGGGAGAACAACTGAAGAACTAGGGTCATTTATAAGCACCATAACTAGCAACAATCCTTGGGGAAAGCTTTAGGTGAAATATAACCCAAGATAACTCCAATGAAGAGACTGATGGATTTAAAATACCTCATTCTTGACAACAATATGAATCATGAAACATGAAAGAAATTGTCAAGAGTGACATAACACCACCTCAAGAGATAAGGTAGAAAGAATTGCACTTTGAAATGCAAGATGAAGAATACTTGAGCTCCTCAAAACAAAACATGTGTTCAGCACCATGTTTATTTTAGAGTATAGCTTGGCGGATCATAACTTCAAGAGAAAACTTGAAGAACAATTGAAGAATGAAAAGAATCTTTGATGAACCACCATGTAGGGCCTCCATGAAGAACTCCGGTAAACAAAAAGAATGACAAGAAAGAGAAATTGAAAACACAAGGTGAATCCTTGCAATGATTTAGATGGATCTCCGTGATAATTAGATCTTGGAACTCCGGGAAAAGAGAAGATGAAACAAATGAAACCGAGAATTTTAAGGGCCTCCGGAATAAGGAATTAATCACTTGGATGAACAAGAATAAGATTTATTGTATGCTTATCCTTCATCAAATTAAATAGACGACAAGCAATGGATTTGGCATACTACTTATTCTCGTAGAAAGGATTAAAGAGATATGGCGTAAACTTGAGAAGGTCTTCAACGAACCACCGGTAGGATTGGAACAACAAATGAATTGATATGATGAACAAGGAAGAGAGATTTTGAAAGAACCACCGTAAGAATTGAGAATGAACGAAGTAGGCACAATTCAGTGGGAAGAATTGAAAAAATGAATGAAGATACTTGAGGGTATTTAAATACAAGTGAACGAATAGATCACGAGCTGAATAGAGAATACTTGAATGATGCACCGGTATGATTTGGAGAACGAGAGCTGAAAGCTTGAATGAATAATACTGAGATGATGGGCTTCAAAGAATGAAACTGAAAAGACTCCTAAAATGCTCCGGATGGGTGAAAAAGATTCTCACAATCGAAAACAATTATGAGAGGATGGCAACAAGCTAGCACCATGAATCTTGAAGAGAATAGAGCAAGATTTAAGAGAAATCCTTCTTCGGTCTTCAAATGATGAGAATGACAACGAAAAACACCACCAAGAATTATTGAGGCACACCGGAAGAATCAAAAGCGAAGAGGTTAAGCCAACTATGAAAAGAAATTGAAAGATCTTGGAGAAAAGCATTTGACTGACGATAACTCATTCTTACGTCAAACTCTGAAAAGAATTTGAGAATGGCTCCGGAATAATTAGAAGAGTCGGGTAAGATCTCGGAAAAGACACGTGGGTTAGGGCCCACCAAAAGAACACCGTTGAAAGGATTTAAAAGAGATGTTGCACGGTTGAATTAAATGGCTTGAATGAGATAACAATCTCGAAAGAGCTTGAACGAATGCAGAGTGGAAACACGAATCTTCGAGATAGCTTGAGCACTCCGGAATAACAAATAGCGAGAAGTAGAATGATAATGAGGTGCACCGGTATGAGAAGACATTGAAATGAGGAAAAAGGTATGATCAACAAAACAAACACCGTTGAGAAGAAATGATAATTGGTCTTGCTGATGTTGAAGTGATCGGATCCACTTGAAGAGAAACACGCCGGTTGAAAAGGATTGACATGACAATCTCAATTGTCGAGAAGGATTGGTATTCACATCGGAGTATGAGAACACCATTTCAGAAAGGTATGGGATCAACACTTGACATTGAAGCAACTCGAATACCACAACTCAAAACAAAAACAAAGGATTGGCTTTCGAATAAGCGGAACAAACATATGATAGAGATTTCGTCCAAGTTTTCGTGGTGGGGCCTACACGGCTCAATCGTACAGCACCATCATGTACAAGGCAAGGCACATGACATCTGGCGTCCCAGTCGGCATAGCCAAGGACTCTTTAAGACACAACGAGACCATCAGTAAAACCAACCGTGAATAGGCGGACCACTAGACGTCGAACCCCAATTTCATATCATACATCCGTCGGAAAGATATCCTAAGAGCTACTTGAATTCCCACCTATAAAACTCCGAAATTTTCCGGTTATGCAATCTGGTGTTGGGGATACAGGGAGCAATATATATCACCCAAACTAACAATCCCTACATCCATTTGTATCCATCCGTCAACACATAACCAAGAAACCTTCGAAATCGTCTACCTCAACCTTGAAAAGCATCCGTTATCTGAGTCATGGCAATACTCCGTACTCACCTCGATCTTTGGGTTAGCGGGTTATCTCACCAACAACTGCATAAAAGAGATTTTCGATGTCGGCGTACTAAACTCAGGTATTCCAGAACTGCAACGATAAAATTATGACGACAACACCTCGGAGCTCAACTCCCCGGGACACTGCCACAACCCCTAAATGACAGGAGGCACCAAGAACAATGTTCTCGTCATAAGAATATCGGAACGATCCCAAGATACCCGCGTGATCCTAAAAAAATTTAGTGAAATTTAAGAAGAGAAGAGTCAAAACTCTACGTCAGGATACCTCACCAGAAGGTCGAAGGGACTGGGGAGTAAAAAGAATTCCTAAACTCTCCGATATATATAATCCTAAATGACTCAAAATATTTTTCTAGACACAACTCGGCCACTAAAACGATCAAGCAGTGGGGCTCCTAAGGTCGGGGATGGCTCTGATTACCAACTTGTAACGCCCTCGATGCGGCTATATCTCCCACGTGTCGAAGCACGACTTAGAGGCATAACCGCATTGAAAGCAATGTCGCAAGTGAGGTAATCTTCACACAACCCATTTAATACATAAGGGAAAGAGATACATAGTTGGCTTACAATCGCCACTTCACACAATTACATGAATAAAGCATTACATCATCCAGATACAATCAAGGTCCGACTACGGAACCAAAATAAAAGAAGAACCCCAAATGCGACAAAAGGACCCTGATCGACCCCAACTGGGCTCCACTACTGATCAACTAGAACGATACAACACAAAGGACAAGGTCTTCATCGAGCTCCTCCTTGAGCTTAAATCGTCACCTGCTCGGCAACATAGGCACCTGCAAACTGGTTTGGAAGTATCCGTGAGTCACGAGGACTCAGCAATCTCACACCATGAGATCAAGACTATTTAAGCTTATGGGTAAGGTAAAGGCATGAGGTGGAGCTGCAGCAAGCGACTAGCATATACGGAGGCTAACATACGCAAATGAGAGCGAGAAGAGAAGGCAAAGCACGGTCGACAAAAGTATGATCAAGAAGTGATCCTATAGCAACTCGTCAAGCATAACTCCAACACCGTGTTCACTTCCGGACTCACGGAAAGAGACCATCACGGTAACACACACGGTTGATGTATTTTATTAAGGTCAACTTCAGGTTTTCTACAACCGACATTAACAAATTCCCATCTGCCACATAACCGCGGCACGGCTCTCGAAAGTTTATACCTGCAGGGTGTCCCAACTTAGCCCATGACAAGCTCTCGCGATCATCGAAGAATAGACCTTCACCGAGACACTCCGATCGGGCTCGGAATCCCGTACATCAAGACATTTCACAATGGTAAAACAAGACCAGCAAAGCCGCCCGATCGCCGACAATCCCGATAGGAGCTGCACATATCTCGTTCTCGAGGCAACACCGGATAAGCGAAGCGTCTGAGAACCGACGTAACCCAAGTTGCCAAGGGATGGTCCCAAGACGGTGCTCTAGTTTGGACCAACGCTTAGACAAGCACTGGCCCGGGGGGGCTATAAAAAGATGACCCTCGAGAGAGCGACTCCCAAGGGAAAAAGTAGGTGGTGGTGAGGCAAATGGTAAAAGGCAATGTTGGGCCTTGCTGGACAAGTTTTATTCAAAGCGAACTGTCAGGGGGGTCCCATAAATCACCCGACCGCGTAAGGGACGCAAAATCCGGGAACATAACACCGGTATGACGGAAACTAGGGCGGCAAGAGTGGAACAAAACACCAGGCATAAGGCCGAGCCTTCCACCCTTTACCAAGTATATAGATGCATTAATAATATAAGAGATATTGTGATATCCCAACATAAAACCCTGTCCACCATGGAGAAATCTTCAACTTCACCTGCAACTAGCAACGCTATAAGAGGGGCTGAGCAAAGCGGTAACATAGCCAAACAACGGTTTGCATAGGAGAGGTGTCAAAGGTTAGGGGTTTGACATGGCAATTTGGGAGGCTGATAAGCAAAAGGTAGGCATCGTAGCATTGGCATAGCAAAAGAGCGAGCAAACTAGCATAGCAAAGATAGTAGTGATTTCGAGGGTATGGTCATCTTGCCTGCAAGGTTCTCAGAGTTGACGAAGACTGGATCCTCGTAGTCGTTCTCAACAGGTTCCTCGTTCACGTACTCGTCTCCCGGCTCTACCCAAAGCAAGAACACAAGCAACGGAACCACAATCAAACAAGGAACAATGCACAAGCAATATGATGCAATACATGACATGCTATGCGAGATGTGATATGCAATGCATATGTATGCTCCGGAAGGAAAATGATGAACTGGGCATCAACTTGGCAAACCAAGTATGCCGCTGGAAAGATGAGATGATTTCGGTTGAAATCGATATAAAGATCACCGGAATCGGATGCACGGTTTGCAAATGACAAGCAAAACAAGAATGACGCAAATCTGCGTTTAACAGCCCGATGCTACTTAGCACGCAACACGAAACTATGCTACAGCACCCAAACATAAAAACAAAGCATATGACAACGAACTACAGGAGATGCCTAACAAAAGAGGAACACTGAGCTACGGCTAAATCACATCATAACATGTTCAAACAAGCATGGAGAAAGTGCTCAAAATATCAGGTTCACAGACTTAGTGAAAATACTAACATGGCAGGAATTAACATCAGGAAGGCATGTTTAGAGCAAGCAAACAACAAGCTACAGGAACTTATAATAGCAAAACAAGGCATGACATGATTCTACTCAAAGCATATTTCAATAGTCCCTTACTGACCATAAGCCAAAAAGGACTCTAAGAAATGATGGCACCCATGTAAACATAGCAAGTTTTATTACAGATTTCAGACTTAGTGAAATATCAAGGACATGTCCAAAACAGATTCAACATGGCATGTTCGTGAGCTCAAAGCACTCACTACAGAGCAATACATGGCATGACAAGGCAACCAACAGTAAGAAGGCATATTTATGAAGCTAATCATGGCAAGAGCAAGTTCATAGCATACACGGATCAACTACAACGACCTCGTGAAAATTGAATCTCATGCAAACAATCTGTCAGGAAACATTTTCAAGCAACTTTGGAGCAAGAAATGAACATGTTCCAGCAGTCTATAAATGCAAACAAGGGCATGAATGGATAGAGCAAGACATGTATATAAAAACATGTTTATAGAGCATCTCCAGATTATGCATAGATTGATTACTAGAAGCATGTTAACATGGCATCAAATTATAACAGAAACTGTCTAGCAAAACAACAACAGCAACTACCCTACTTTACAAGCTCAAAGCACTCACTACAAGCATCACAAAAATACATGGTCAACACCCCTGGAAAGATGGCATGACAAAGTCCAACATTCATGTAGAGCTCATACTCATAGGATGCACACATAAATCATGGCGAAAATGACAAAAGAGCTCGAGCTGATAAGATTCTGGAACTAACGATCTGAAGCTATCTTCCAACAGCATTTCGGGCATCAAGATGAGCTCAAATGCAAATGATGCAATGGAATGAAATGATGTACTCGTCGAGGCGAACAATTTGACATATTATACGCCCAAAACGGAGCTACGGATGCGGAGATGTGATGCGATGAAAATGCATGAAAATTACGAGAATCTGGGACTTGGAGACATCGGGGGGGTCAACCTGCGCGGCACGGATTACGAGGCGAGGCGGATCTCGCCGGAGACATCGCCGGGGTTGGCGCCGGAGGGGTCGGGGACGGCCGGCTCGCTGGATCTGGCCGCCCTTGCCGGATCCGGCCGGCGACGGGCCACGGCGGCGGCAGAGGCCGGACGGCGGCATGCAACCTGCCACGCGGCCAGCAGGTAAGGCGCTGCCGCGCATGGGCGGCGGCGGCACCGGCGCTTCTGGATGGGCCTGCTGGGGCTGGCGGGCGCGGCGCTGGCGGCGGCGGGCGGCGTGAGCGGCGGCGAGGCGAAAGGGCGACGAGGCGGCGGCGGCGGCGGAGCGGCAGCGGCGGCGGCGGCGGCAGCGGGCGGCGGCGCTGGCGGCGGCGGCGGCATGGCGGCGCGGGCACCGCCGGCGCGGCGGCGGCGCGCCGGGCCGGACGGGTCGGATCTGAGCCCAGGCTCTGGCGCTGTGATAGTGGGCGGCGGCGACAGTGGCGCGAGGCATTAGGCGGCGGGCGGCAAGGCGCTGACGGCGTGCGGCGCCCATTGGCCGGGGTGAGGTGGCCGGCGGACGTGTCCAAATGAGGTGCGGTTTTCGGGGGATTAGACCGCGAAAATGGAATGAGGGTGTATAAATAGGCATAGAGGGAGCTAGGAGTGTCCAAATGAGGTGCGGTTTTCGCCCACACGATTGTGATCGAACGACCGAGAGCATGGAGGGGAGTTTGGTGGGTTTTGGGCCACTTTGGAAGGGGTGTTGGGCTGCAACAAAAGAGGCCTCTGCGGTTACCCGGTTAACCGTTGGAGTACCAAACGACCTCCAAATGGCACGAAACTTGACAGGCGGTCTACCGGTGCTATACCAAGGCCGCTTGGCAAACCTCGGGCCATTCCGAGAAAGTTTAATACCCGCACACGAAAAGAGAGACGAGGGGACGCCGGGGAACATAGGAGCGCCGGATTGCAAAACGAACAACGGGGAAAATGCTCGGATGCATGAGACGAACACGTATGCAAAATGAAATGCACATGATGACATGATATGAAATGCATATGATGACATGGCAAATGCAACACGCGAGCAAATGACATGGCAACGACGGCGAATAACTGGCGGACACCTGGCGCATCGGATCCGGGGTGTTACATGTACATCCCACACAGGTTTATGTATAGGCTCGTGTGTGATACATGTAAATATCACACACGCTCTGCCTTGGTGAACCGTTTGCTTTTATCAACTACATCACACATGATTTGATGAAGAAAACTGTGTGGCATTGGGCTATCCATCACAAGTGCTTTTACTTCTAGAACCGTTTGCAAAGTTCCATGACACATTTCGCAGGTTTATTAATTTACAATTAATAATTCCAGTATTACGCAAATTCACATTTCATATCGAACAGCTGTTCGCCGATTTCATATCAGGCACATAGATATATTTTAACATCAGAGTACGATTAGCTACCGGAAAACAACACAGTACAACATATAGATAGTTCAACTTCATAAGAAAAAATTAGAACAATATAGTCATTTACCTAATCGAGATCATCCAGGCTCGCCTTATCCACCTCCGCTTTTAGTTCAGTAAGAACCTGTTTTGCACTGGCCAACTGGGAAAGTGCCTCCTCCTTCACAAACACCATCTTAGCAAAGTCTGATTTAAAAAATCTGAGCTCATTCTCCACCTTCCTCTTTTTGTCCCGCATCTTCAAATATTCTTCAGCGTTGACAACACTTTCTATAAGCCTACCTCTGTTCTCTTCCTGATACATGCTCCAGAGTTTTGCTAGGCACAACTTCAAATACTGTGGCCACTCTTGATCAACCCAATCCAAGTAAGAACACTTACGTTCATCCTATAATATTTAAAACTAGATCAGTAACAATTGTAGGGAAAATGGGTTTATAGAAACATAGAAGATCACCAATACTTATTTTGAAAAACTGAAGAAATAGGTTAATTATGACATATCTTCTCAAAAAGATCAATGTGTAAATGAATTAATTGCTACTGACACAACAACAAAATTCTGAAACATCAGAAGCTATAATTAACTACAACAACGCTACAAGTTCTTACTCATGTACTATAAATAACAAATTGAACATTTTAAGAGAAAGGTAAATATAACTGCAACAGCATAGCGACAATGTTTGGATGACAGCAAATTGATACTAACAGGTGTGTACATGCACAATTTAGAAACATAGAACTAATAGCACTAAGGCGTCCACTATGTATGCCAAAACCGGTGTAAAGACATATGTTGCTACATCTCGCACCGGTGCCCTGAACTGGCAAGCTGATGCAGCAGAAAAAATCAGGGACCCGAACTCCGGAGCACCTAGTTGCTCCTACGCCCAGTTCCTTCGTGCCATAAAGATTTAGTATTTTACTGCTTGGCTGCTTGGATGTATGGACAAGTTGTCTCCACAAACTGCTGAAGCGGTGCCAAATAATTTTCTAATGGCACCGCTGATGAGATGGCAACATTTTTAGATACTAGGTACAAACTGTGACACTGTCTTAGGATGCGTTTGGTTGAAGGTGTGGTATGAATGGGTTGGGACCGTGACAGTGTCTGAATAACATCTAACAAATGATTTGTAACAATTAAAGAGGGTCTAACCTTCTCTGCACATGCCAGAAACTTCCTCCCACTGTCCACAGATTCAAATGCAACTAGCTTCATGCATGGAGATTGATCGTGATAATGAGCAGACAGATTTTCAGCCACCCCGCTCCATTCATTGCAAATGATGGTCCAAGGGAACTACAAGAGGAAGAAATGACTCAAATAAACCGCCAGGTGAAAATCCTTCATTCCAAGTCATAGCCCGAGAGAGAGAAGAGAGGCATACCAGAGTGGTGAAGGAGTCGTCATCGGAGGAGGAACAGCTGGAGAGGTCCTTGAAGAAGACCATGGCGACCCTGGCGGTAGGATGCGAGACGGTGAGAGCGAGGAAGTGGCTATAGCTTAGGAAGGAAGAAGGGGGAAACAGGGGAAATGTGACTTGTGATCGGGGAGAAAAGGGGATGGGGAGGGGGGAGGGTAGATATTTCGGCGGTAGGCCAAAAAATTCGAAATGTGGAGGGAAAGTTTGCGCACGGTGCCGCTAGACACTATTCACTTTGAACGATAGTGTGCATCGCAAACGATTCTTTTGCTTAACGTGCATGGGATGAGTTTGATAATTGAAATTTGGTGGAAATTTCCCCGCATACGTCATTGCATAATTTAACATCACTTGCTAATTTGGGCACACAAAAGAGCGTACAGCACAGAGACCATACTTACTGAATCGAGCAATTTTAGTAATTAAACAGAGACAGTTCACCTAAACATTGCTCTAACAAAAGACCAACATTAAAAACAAAGCCTAAGTACGAATAATTTTAACAAATCCGCCGCCGCGCCGGCCTATGCCTCGCCGGTGTGAGATGAGACGTCGATGAATTGTCCTGGCGACATGTCGCCGTTAGTGGACTCCGCGTCCCCCTACTGAAGTCGACCGCCTCCTCATCCTCGTCCTCGTCCTCGGCGCCACCCTCAAGGTTGTAGTACTCGTAGTAGTGGCTGCACCAGAGCTCGCATTGGTACTCCATTGCCGATTCCTCGATGGACAGACTCTTCTCTACCTCGACATGGGCCACGCGCAACTCCTCCTCCCGGGGCTCCTCGATCTCTGCCGCCTCCTGCATCTCTAGCTCCCGCTCGACGACCTCATGAGGAAGCGGGTGCTCCATGGCCACCGCCACCTTTTCGGACATGGGTTGCATGCTGGATTCCGAGGTGGCCTGGAATATTTTGGCGTGGATGGCCTCGACCCGGGCCAGGGCGACATCAGCGGCATGGACGGCAGATTGAGTGCTCTCGGCTTTTGCATCTGCTGTCATAGCAGCTGCTGCAAAAGTCTCGGCTGCTGCAGCTGCCCTATCGGCTGCCGCAGACGCCCTCTCAGCGGAAGCGGCCGCGCTCAATGTGGATGCGGTGGCACTCGGCGTAGGTGGCCGCGCTCTCAGCACAGGCGGCGGAGCTTGGGGGGACGCGACCATCGTACGGGCCTTCATGAAGTGTTTCTACGGCGTCATCTTTGCAAAAGGGGGTGCGGGAATGGGGATCGGGATCTGTGGATTCGGGGGTACTGACACTAGAGCAGATGAGCCGGTGAATCTTAAGGAGGAAGACTTAAATAGACCCAAAAATTTTCATCGCAAATGATTCCTACAAAACAACTGTGTGTGATGTTGTAGATATTTTTTTTTAGTTGTGAAAGACGAATTTAGGGTAAAGTGGCAACAGATGGTGTTTTAAATGTACGAGAAAATTTGTAGTACTAATACAACTGTCATGTCCAATTTTGGAAAATTCCAGGGGTCATTTGACCTTTTAAGACATTTAAGTGATTTTCTAGACATTTAATGACTGTAATTGAAATTTGAACTACATGTACATGCAACAGCTAACCAAAACGGTTTGAAAAGTCATATTTTGTGTACTTGTGTGCGATTTAATTCCATGTGCAGTAAATTGGATGGAATTTTCAAACATATTGGTCTAACGGTTATGACACAATTAAGCATGGAGTGCCATGGCATTTAAATTCCAAAAAATTAAAAAACATGAAGCTTGCTTGAAGTAATGTCATACCACCAAGATGATGTGGTACAAAAATTGGCCTGTTTGACGTAAGTTTGGACACACACCCCTCACAAACCGGAGCAACTCACTAGAAGGTGCGTGGTTCCGAGAGGGAACAATGCATGTTTGATGAGGAACGGCAAATAGCTTCCTCTTACGGCCTTCAAAATTTTCCTACATGTAATGTGCACTAATACTAACTGTCATGTGAAAATTTGGAAAATTTCAGGGGTCATTTGACCTCTTGAAGACATTTAAGTGATTTTCGAGCCATTTAATGATAGTAATTCAAATTTGAACTAGATGTACATGCAACGGCTAACCATAACGGTTTGAAAAATCATGTTTGTGTACTTGTGTGCGAGTTAATTCCATGTGCAGTAAATTAGAAGGAATTTTTAAGCATATTGGTCTCGCGACATGGACACATGCATGGAGTGCCATGGCATTTTAATTCCAAAAATTTAAAAATGATAAGAAAAACATGAAACTTTGCTTGATGTAATGTCATGCCAGCAAGATGATGTGGTACAAAAATTGGCCTGTTTGACGAAAGTTGGACACACACCCCTCACAAACCGGAGCAACTCACTAGAAGGCTCGTGGTTCCGAGAAGGGAACAATGCATGTTTGATGACAAACAACAGATAGCTTCCTCTTACGGCCTTCGAATTTTTTTATGTGTAATGTGCACTGATACAAATTGTCATGTGAAAATTTGGAAAATTTCAGGGGTCATTTGACGTTTTGAAGACATTTAAGTGATTTCCTAGCCATTTAATGACCGTAATTAAAATGAACTTGATGTACATGCAATGGCTAACCATAACGGTTTGAAAAATCATATTTGTGTACTTGTGTGCGAGTTAATTCCATGTGCAGTAAATTATAAGGAATTTTCAAACATATTGGTCTCACGACATGGACACATGCATGGAGTGCCATGGCATTTTAGTTACAAAAAATTAAAAAATGATCAGGAAAACATGAAACCTTGCTTCATGTAATGTCATGCCACCAAGATGATGTGGTACAAAATTGGGCTATTTGACGAAAGTTTGGACACACACCCCTCACAAACTGGAGCAACTCACTAGAAGGATCGTGGTTCCGAGAGGGAACAATGCATGTTTGATGACGAACAACAGATAGCTTCCTCTTACGACCTTGAAAATTTTTCTACGTGTAATATGCACTGATACAAATTCTCATGTGAAAATTTGGAAAATTCCAGGGGTCATTTGACCTATTAAAGACATTTAAGTGATCTCCTAGCCATTTAATGACCATAATTCAAATTTGAACTAGATGTACATGCAACGGCTAACATAACAGTTTGAAAAATCATATTTGTGTACTTCTGTGCGAGTTAATTCCATGGGCAGTAAATTAGAAAGAATTTTCAAACATGTTGGTATCACGACATGGACACATGCATGGAGTGCCATGTCATTTTAGTTCCAAAAAATTAAAAAATAATCAGATAAACATGAAACCTTGCTTGATGTAATGTCATGACACCAAGATGATGTGGTAAAAAAAATTGACCTGTTTGACGAAAGTTTGGACACACACCCCTCACAAACCAGAGCAACTCAGAAGAAGGCTCATGGTTCTGAGAGGGAACAATGCATGTTTGACAACGAACAACAGATAGCTTCCTCTTACGGCCTTCAAAATTTTCTACGCGTAATGTGCACTGATACAAATTGTCATGTGAAAATTTGGAAAATTTCAGGGGTCATTTGACCTTTTGAAGACATTTAAGTGATTTCCTAACCATTTAATGACCGTAATTCAAATTTGAACTAGATGTACATGCAACGGCTAACCATAATGGTTTGAAAAATCATATTTGTGTACTTCTGTGCGAGTTAATGCCGTGTGCAGTAAATTAGAAGGAATTTCAAACATATTGGTCTCACGGCATGGACACATGCATGGAGTGCCATGGCATATTAATTCCAAAAAATTAAAAAATGATCAGAAAAACATGAAACCTTGCTTGATGTAATGTCATGCCACCAAGATGATGTGGTAAAAAATTAGCCTGTTTGACGAAAGTTTGGGCACACACCCCTCACAAACCGGAGCAACTCACTAGAAGGCTCATGGTTCCGAGAAGGGAACAATGCATGTTTCATGACGAACGTCGGATAACTTCCTCTTACGACATTTAATTTTTTTATACATGTAACGTGCACTAATACAACTGCCATGTGAAAATTTCGAAAATTCCAGGGGTCATTTGACCTTCTGAAGACATTTAAGTGATTTCTAGCCATTTAATGACTGTAATTCAAATTTGAACTACATCTACATGCAACGGCTAACCATAACTGTTTGAAAAATCATATTTGTGTACTTGAGTGCAAGTTAAAAAATCATTAGACGATGTAAATATCTGGTGTTCAAAAAAGAAAATGTAAAATCTGGCAAGACAACCGGCCCCACACGATTGGCACTCTATTTTGCAGCTCGGGGTTTGGAAGGTGAGTGGCGGGCTCAATTAATCAGGCATGGTTCTGCACTGGGAACCATCAGCTATTATGTTCACACACATATTTTTCTGCGGGAATCGTGTGTAATTCATACTACAGTACTCGTAAATTCCGATGACCAGCGTGTGTACTGTTCCCGTCGATCTAGATTCCGGCCGCCAATAAATACCACCTTGCTCATGTCGTCCCGCCTGCATTCTAATCTAGATCCTCCCCTTGCCCGCTCTCTCTCTCTCTCTTAAATATCTGCCATGGTGCCGCCGGTCTGCCCACGCGCCGACGCCTGACGAGATTGCGCTGGACCCCCCAACTTTGGATACACCGGTTGAGAAAGCCAGGCAAGTGGCTTTCGAGGAGATGGCGGAGGAGGATGCCAGGTACCAGGCGGCCTGTGAAGCCCGTGATGCCGCCTGGAAAAATGAGGCAGCGAAGCTTTGGTGGCGGGAGCGTCGTCGTGCGGAGGAGGTGTATGAATACGAGTACTTCGCAAGAAAGGCCAGAGGCGCTAGGCGCCTCGTCATTGCGTGGAGCTGTGCCAATAAGCTCCAGCATGCCACTGACGAGGACCTCCGGTGGGCGCCCAATGAAATGGCAAGATCGTTCGCGCACATCCGCCTGCAAGAGGCAGATCGACACGTCAAGCGTTGCGAGGCGGAGCACTGCCTCCAATCTAGGAAGACACCGCGCACCAGGGAGCTGCTGGCGAGGGGCTGCCGGAATGATGGCCCCAGGAGGGATTATTAGTTTTAGTATTGTTTGTTTTCAATTTTATGCATTGTACCTAGTAGTTAAGTATCATCACGTATATGTGATGATATTTTATATATTCTCTGATGAACTAATGAACAATTAATATTATATATATTATGAATTCCATTTTCTATCTGTTTTTGTATACTAATTTGAATCTATCTGTTATCATCCACATATACAGAATGGAAAGCGTATATGCACAAATTGAAACAGAACATATAATAACAGAAAACAGAGTACACACATTGAAATAGAGCAATAAACAGAGCAATAGTATAATTGTTGTGAATACACAGCTATCCACGTCGAAACGACTCAACAAAATAAAACGCGTCCATGAGACCATGACCAGCAGCCCTTGCCTACGGTAGCTCTTGGCTCTGCCTGAACTCGCGCAGGCGTTCATCCAAGCAGTCAACACACTCACGGTACATCTGGAGCGCGATCTCGAGCTCCAGGTTGGCTATTTCATCGGAGATCACCACCTCGAGGATGCGACGGCCATGTTCCTCTACTACGCCCAGGTGGACACCGGGCCAAGGAGGCGGTCGAGCCTACCGACCAGCGCATTGGCATCGAGCGGGCCATGAACAAGGCAAACGGCACAACCCATGCGAATGGCGCGGAGGCCGTCTGGTGCAAGTACGACGCGGCTGGCCTCTGGTGCAAGTACGGTGCAGAGGGTATGTGCCCACTCCTGGAAAGGAATGGGGGTACTGACGGGACGTGTACCAGCTGCGACGCCCTGTCGACAGCAGGCAAGTGCCAATGAATGCGCTCTTGCTGTGTGGCGCTCCAACGCTCTCATCGTGTGGTGCTCCGCAGCCTATCAACGCGGACGCGCCTAGCCTGATCTATGGCGCGCCACTGATCATGTGGTGCAGCGAGCTGCAACCTCTCGACGCTGACATGCCTATCTTGATGCACTGCGCTGAAGCGCCATGCGCCAAGGGTCTGCTCAACCCTGGTGATGACGCACATCACGGCGTCGTCCATCGTGTTGTCGGGGAGCACCGCTGCCTCGACGGGCCGTGGCGCCTTCTGGTTTTCCTCGTCAATGAGGTTGATGGCAGAGGCGGCGCTTTGGTGCGTTGGCATGCTTGGAAAAGGTGGATGTGCTACAGGCTGCGCTTGTCGCCTCCGTGTGTCGCGCTGCGCCTAGGTTTATGTGCAATATTGCCGGGTGGCAGGAAACAGATGAGGAAATGGCAGGAAATAGTGGCATGTTCATAGAGCGCGTCAATTAATGGAAACTTAGCATATATAAGGAACATTGATCTAGCACCAGAAGTAGATGATGATGAGATGAACACGGACCACACTAGGGAACCCGTCGGTGATGAATTCATCAATTGCAAACGGTTGTGCACTAGCAAGCGTTTTCCCACAACACACACGACTTATTCCATCACAAACAGGTCGGATGGATCAATTGTATGCCATGTATACACATTGTCAAAAAGTAATGCGGTAGACCTTCTTTAACATATGTTAAAAAATAAAATAAAAATAAAAAACAAGGACCTCGAGGTTAAATTAGCTGAGGGAATGGGTCATTTCGGTCATTTGCTTGAAACGACCCATCCTATCAGTTAATTTAACATCAGCACAACTTTCCATCTAGTCGCCCATCTGATGGCTGCTCCAGCCTGAGCACACTTAACTTGAGAGTTCTCGTAGATGAGCTACTAGTGGAACAGCTAGTCCTTGCTGATATAGGATACCTCTTCGCATCCTTATGGCGTATCCGGATGACCACCCTTCCCCCAATGGCCAATACATGTTGTGTAGACAGAGCATATTACATATGTCTTATTAAAAGCAATCATCTGTGTTATTATCGGTCTTCGCACACATTTCTGATTATAGACCTGTTTGTCGCGTATCACACACACATCTTGTTATATTTAACCATTTCTGTTCTCTTGTCTCAACGCAAACAGTTCATCCGAGTGAACCGCATGCCGTATATCGCACAAACCTTGATCTGCCTGATTGTTTCTTTTGTGTTGCCTAATCACAAACAGCTCATCCGAGTGAACCGTATGCTGTATATCGCACACACCTTCATCTGGCTGCCCGTTTCTTTTGTTCCTCCTCATTGCAAACAGTTCATTGAACTGAACCATATGCCCTGCATCGCACACACAACTAAAATCTGAACCGTGTTTGATGCATCCGTCATCACAAATGTGTTGCACATTTTTTACGGTTTTCTTACACCATTGTTTGCGGTTACTGCATCGCACACAGTTTCACGAAGGGTCTCTGATCGTAGTGTAGCGTTAGCAGCATCCTGCAGTAGTGATATATCACAAAAAATATCTTATGTTTCACTCAAAATATATTCCTCGGGCTATTTTGGTGAGGCGAGGGAGGGATGTGGTTGGTTTCATGATACTAAGGTTTTTTTGCAAATTGGAGCAGAGAAGTGGCCTATTGTTGCAAAAGGTCCACAACTTACCTCACAAATCGTTATATGCAGATTTAGTGGTCAGAAATGACGGATGGCAGACACACCATCATCACCAACTAAGTCTTTTTATAGGTGTAGAGATATACTAAGCAAGTAAGCAGATGGCAATCCCATATATGATGTCTAAACTAAGCAGATGGCATTCAGTATTGTGTATATGATGTAGAAACTAGGCATTGCAAGACAACATATGCATGATATGAGTAATATAACCCTGCCAAGTTTGAGCATACACCTCAGGGGAAAAATAGGACTGGTCATCTGTCTCTGAATCCACCTCTGAGGAGCTATCTATGACTAGTAAGATATCTGCCTCAGCAGGTAGCATTGTCTGTTCTGAAGACCTTGTTTTCACTCCAGATTTTTCCATCACCGATTCAAATGGCTGATGCATAGGAAGAGTAGTTGAATATACAAACATTGTCGACAAATGGAATACATAATACAAAAAAAGTATGGCATGATAAAATTCACATATACGATGCTTGGCTAAACAGCATGACATTGCATAATTCACATATATGATGCCTTCCAACAATATAGCGTTGCATAGTTCACACATATAATGTCTTGCAACAAGATGGCATTGCATAATTCACATATATGGTAATTAGACACTAAACATGTGGCATTCACACAAAGCATGTCTAAACTAAGAAAATAACATAGCAATGCAAGACACCATATGCACGATATGAGCAATATAACCCTGCCAAGTTCGAGCATGCACCTGCGAGGGGAAATAGGACTGGTCATCTGTCTCTGAATCCTCCTCAGATGAGCTATTCGTAACCAGCAAGATATGCGCTTCGTCAGATAGCATTGTCTGCTTTGAAGACCTTGTTTTAACTCCGGACTTTTCCATGGCCGTGTCAAATGGCTGATGCATAGGAAGAGTAGTTAAATGTACTAACATTGTTGACAAATGTGATACATAATGAGAAAAAGGATGGCATGATATAATTCACATATAAGATTACTGGCTAAGCAGGATGGCATTGGAAAATTCACATATATGATGCCTGGCTAAACAAGGTGGCATTGCATGATTCACATATATGATATAGAAACTAAACATATGTCATTCACACAAAGCATGTCTAAACTAAGCAGATGCCATATTTGATGTATACAGTAAACAATCCAAGGTGACATATGCATGATATGACCAACATCAGCATGCCAAGTTAGAGCAAAGACCACAGGGGGTAAATAGGAGTGGTCTGCTCCCTCTAAATCCCCCTCTAACTAGTTATATTCCTACTGATTACAGTCTGGAATGGGGGAGGAGGGGGTTGCTTTTGTGCCCACCATGGAGCGACGTCTGCATAAATTTTATTGCCACTCAAGGCTCGCCTCTTTTTCTCTACATGTTCAGTACCATTGTGCACAATAACTGACATGCATAGGAATAAAACATAGTGAGATTATGTAAGGAGTGCATGCAGAAATCTAGAGTGATGGTAGCAACCTGTGGATAGACCCAAAACCAAAGATAGCAAGCAGATAATAGCTTCGGTTAAAAAATACAGAAAATGGCTACTTTATTGTTTATTTCCCACCCAACATGAAACTCATAGTAGACACCCGAGATTAACCATATAGTAGACAAATACTATTGATTGCTGACCCAATATGTACACCACAACCATTTAAAAACTCAAGTTTGAGCATTAGTTTGGACTTGACTTAGAGCCTAAGAGGTGAATAGGACGATAAAGTAGCATGTAATATTAAGCGATGCATAACGTAAGTAGACACGAAAGAGTGCAACCTCTCTTGCGGACCCATGTAGTCCTCAAGGTCATCTGCTCAGTTGATGATGGTAATGCAGTTGTCGTGGCTGCCAGTGGCGAGGAAGAATATCTGAGGTGGCAAAGACTATCTGGAGGGCGGATCCTGCTACCTCTTGAGCATGCATTGGTTTTTCCCTTGAAGAGGAAATGGTGATGCAACAAAGTAGCGTAAGTATTTCCTTCAGTTTATCCAGTAGGAGGCTACACACAAATCCCTCGTACCTGCACAAACAAATAAGAACCTTGCAACCAACGCGATAAAGGGGTTGTCAATCCCTTCACGACCACTTGCAAAAGTGAGATCTGAGAGGATAATAAGATAAACATTTTTGGTATTTTTATGATATAGATTGTAAAGTAAAGATTGCAAAATAAAATAGATTGGAAACTTATATGATGGAAAATAGACCCGGGGGCCATAGGTTTCACTAGTGGCTTCTCTCTAGATAGCATAAGTATTACGGTTGGTGAACAAATTACTATTGAGCAATTGATAGAAAAGTGCATAGTTATGAGAATGCTCTAATAATGCGAAGAAAGATCAATCTAGTAGCCCAAACCCAAAGCTAAGCACTTCTCCCATTGCAAGAAAGATCAATCTAGTAGCCCAAACCAAACTGATAATGCGAAGAGACTTGCAAAGATAACCAATCATACATAAAAGAATTCAGAGGAGATTCAAATATTGTTCATAGATAATCTTGATCATAAACCCACAATTCATTGGATCTCGACAAACACATCGCAAAAAGAGTTACATCGAATAGATCTCCAAGAAGATCGAGGAGAACTTTGTATTGAGATCCAAAGAGAGAGAAGAAGCCATCTAGCTAATAACTATGGACCCGAAGGTCTGTGGTAAACAACTCACACTTCATGGGAGAGGCTACGGTGTTGATGTAGAAGCCCTCCATGATCGATTCCCCCTCCAACGGAGCGCCAGGAAAGGCCCCAAGATGGGATCTCACGGGTACAGAAGGTTGAGGCAGTGGAAAAAGGGTTTCATGGTGCTCCTGGATGTTTTCAGGGTATATGGATACATATAGGCGAAGGAAGTTGGTCAAGGGAGCCACGAGTGGGCCACGAGGGTGGGGGGCGCGCCCACCCCCCTGGGGCGTGCCTCCCTACCTCGTGGCTTCCTCGTTTCTTTCTTGACGTGCACTCAAAGTCTCCTGGATTGCGTTTGTTCCAAAAATACTCTCCCGAAGGTTTCATTCCGTTTGGACTCCGTTTGATATTCCTTTTCTGCGAAACACTGAAATAGGCAGAAACAACAATTTGGGATGGGCCTCCAGTTAATAGGTTAGTCCCAAAAATAATATAAAAGTGCTTAGTATAGCCCATTAAACATCCAAAACGGGTAATATAATAGCATGGAACAATCAAAAATTATAGATACGGTGGAGATGTATAGGACATCGCCAAGCTTAATTCCTGCTCGTCCTCGAGTAGGTAAATGATAAAAATAGAATTTTTGATGTGGAATGCTACCTAGCATATTTCTCAATGTAATTTTCTTTATTGTGGCATGAATGTTCAGATCCAAAAGATTCAAGATAAAAGTTTAGTATTGACATAAAAATACTAATACTTCAAGCATACTAACAAAGTAATCATGTCTTATCAAAATAACATAGCCAAATAAAGCTTATCCCTACAAAATCATATAGTTAGGCCATGTTTCATTTTCGTCACACAAAATGCTCCTATCATGCACAACCCCGATTTCAGCCAAGCAATTGGTTCATACTTTTTAACACGCTTCAGCTTTTTCAACCCTCACGCATTACATGAGCGTAAGCCATGGATATAGCACTATGGGTGGAGTAGAGTATGATGATAGGGATTGTGTGGAGAAGACAAAAAAGGAGAAAGTCTCACATTGACGCGACTAGTCAACGGGCTATGGAGATGCCCATAAATTGATGTCAATGCGAGGAGTAGGGATTGCCATGCAACGGATGCACTAGAGCTATAAATGTATGAAAGCTCATCAAAAGAAACTAACAGGGTGTGCATCCAACTTGCTTGCTCACGAAGACCTAGGGCAATTTGAGGAAGCTCATCATTGGAATATACAAGCCAAGTTCTATAATGAAAAATTCCCACTAGTATATGGAAGTGGCAACATAGGAGACTCTCTATCATGAAGATCATGGTGCTACTTTGAAGCACAAGTGTGGAAAAAGGATAGTAACTTTGTCCCTTCTCTCTTTTTATCTCATTTTTCTCTTTTTTTTATTTTGGTGGGCTTCTTTGGCCTCTTTTTTTGGGGGGCTTCTTTGGCCTAATTTATTTTTCATAAGGTCCGGAGTCCCATCCCGACTTGTGGGGGAATCATAGTCTCCATCATCCTTTCCTCACATGGGACAATGCTCTAATAATGAAGATCATCACACTTTTATTTATTTACAACTCAAGAATTACAACTCAATACTTAGAACAAAATATGACTCTATGTGAATGCCTCCGGCGGTGTACCGGGATATGCAATGAATCAAGAGCGACATGTATGAAAGAATTATAAAGGTGGCTTTTCCACAAATACGATGTCAACTACATGATCATGCGAAAGCAATATGACAATGATGGAGGGTGTCATAATTAACGGAACGGTGGAAAGTTGCATGGCAATATATCTCGGAATGGCTATGGAAATGCCATAATAGGTAGGTATGGTGGTTGTTTTGAGGAAGATATAAGGAGGTTTATGTGTGATAGAGCGTATGGTATCACGGGGTTTGGATGCATCGGCGAAGTTTGCACCAACTCTCAAGGTGAGAAAGGGCAATGCATGGTACCATAGAGGCTAGCAATGATGGAAGGGTAAGAGTGCGTATAATCCATGGACTCACATTAGTCATAAAGAACTCATATACTTATTGCAAAAGTTTATTAGCCCTTGAAGCAAAGTACTACTACGCATGCTCCTAGGGGAAGGGTTGGTAGGAGTTAACCATCGCGCGATCCCGACCTCCACTCATAAGGAAGGCAATCAAAGAACACCCCATGCTTCAAATTTGTCACACAACGTTTACCATACATGCATGCTATGGTAATTGCCAACTTTAACACAAGTATTTCTCAATTTCATAATTACCCAACTAGCATGACTCTAACATTACAACCTTTATATCTCAAAACAATTATCAAGTATCAAATTGATCATAGTATTCAATGCAATCTTTATGATAGTGTTTATTATACCCAACTTGGATGCCCATCATATTAGGACTAGTTTTATAACCAAAACAAATACCATACTGTTCTAAAAGACTCTCAAAATAATATAAGTGAAGCATGATAGATCAATAATTTCTACAAATTAAAACCACCACAGTTTTCTAAAAAGATATAAGTGAAGCACTAGAGCATAATTGTCTAGCTCAAAAGATATAAGTGAAGCACATAGAGTATTCTAATAAATTCTGATTCATGTGTGTCTCTCCCAAAAGGTGTGTACAGCAAGTATGATTGTGGTAAACTAAAAAGCAAAGAGTCAAATCATACAAGACGCTCCAAGCAAAACACATATCATGTGGTGAATAAAAATATAACATCAAGTAAAGTTACCGATGAACGAAGACGAAAAAGGGGATGCCTCCCGGGGCATCTCCAAGCTCAGGCTTTCGGTTGTACTTGAATTTTACCTTGGGGTGCCTTGGGCATCCCCAACCTTAGGTCTTTGCCACTCCTTACTCCATAATCCATCAAATCTTTACCCAAAACATGAAAACTTCACAACACAAAACTCAACAGAAAACTCGTAAGCTCCGTTAGTGCAAGAAAGCAAACCACCAATTTAAGGTACTGTAATGAACTAATTGTTCATTTATATTGGTGTTGAACCTACTGTATTCCAACTTCTCTATGGTTCATACCCCCCCGCCCCGATACTAGCTATAGATTCATCAAAATAAGCAAACAACACACGAAAAACAGAATCTATCAAAACCAGAACAGTCTGTAGTAATCTGTAACTTTCGAATACTTCTGGAACCCCAAAATTCTACCAAATAGGAAGTCGTAGGAAATTTGTCTATTAATCTTCTGCAAAAAGAATCAACTGAAAAGCACATTTTTGTGATTTATTAAAATTATTCTCGTTCGCACAAAAGTTTCTGTTTTTCAGCAAGATCAAATTAACTATCACCCAAGATGATCCTATAGGTTCAACTTGGCACAAACACTAACTAAAAAATGAAACCACATCTAACCGGAGGCTAGATGAATTATTTATTACTAAACAGGAAGAAAAAACAAGGAACAAAAATAAAATTGGGTTTCTTCCCAACAAGCGCTACCGTTTAACGCCCCTAGCTAGGCATTGAGATTTCAATGATACTCACATGAAGACAAGAATTGAGGCACAAAGAGAGCATCATGAAGCATGTGAAAAACACATCTAAGTCTAACATACTTCCTATGCATAGGCATCTTATAGGCAAACAAATTATCATAGCAAGTAAAAACTAGCATGTGCAAGAAAGCGGAAAGAAACAATAGCAATCTCAACATAACGAGAGGTAATTTAGCAACATGAAAATTTCTACAACCGTATTTTCCTCTCTCATAATAATTACATGTAGGATCGTAAGAAAATTCAACAATATAGCTATCACAAAACATATTCTTAACACGACTCACATGTATGCAAAGTTGACACTCTTCCAAAATAGTGGGATTAACATTAACTAAAGTCATGACCTCTCCAAACCCACTTTTATCAAAAACTTCATAAGATTGAACATTCTCCAAGTATGTGGGATCTAAAGTTGACACTCTTCGAAGCCCACTTTCAATATTATTGCAAACATTGTTATCAATCTCATATTCATCATGGGGCTTAAGTAAATTTTCAAGATCATAAGAAGAATCACCCCAATCATGATCATTGCAACAAGTAGTAGACATAGCAAAACTAGCATCCCCAAGCTTAGGGTTTTGCATATTAGTAGCAAAATTGACATCAAGAGATTTTATAATAACATCATTGCAATCATGCTTTTCATCAAAGGAACTATCAAGTATGGGTGCAATAGCAACGATCTCATGTTTAACGTAAGGAACTATAGCAAATTCATCTTCATAAATATTGGCATCATGGCCACAAGAGTAGCAAGCATCATGTTCATCAAGGGATATTTAAATCAAATAATCGGAATCATAATTATCTATAGATTCATGCATATCATTATTTACTTCCAAAGCAACGGTCATTCTCTCAATAAATTCCTTAACATAGGCATTATGACCATAGTTTTCATAGCAATATTTAAGTATGTCGAATTTTTAGATTTGTAGAGAGTAATATCATACTTTTCAATCAAAGAAGCAACTTCATGAGCACCCTTAAAAATGACAAATTATTCAATTTGTTCGATATCATAGTAACTATAAACACCCTTTCCATAAGAAGATAAGACTTCATTATCATTAAACTCACATAGGTAGGGAAGGTGTTTTTTAGGGTTCTTGGAGCAACAAGTAAAATAATAAATTTCACAAAGATTCCAAGCATAGCATAGAAAACTATTTATTTGATACCATAAGAGCTTCCCCTTTTCAGACAAACGATGACACACAAAATGAGCATGATCATCTAAAGATCTTCCATCGACTAAACTAGTTGGGGTTTCAAAACGAGCACAAATAGATCAAAGATGATCCAAGTAGAACACTTTAAGTGGATCCATATCAATAGATTTTTAGAGAGCAAAGATGCAAGCAAATAGAAGGCACATGGAAACACAAACAAAAAGACATACGGGAAGAATGCAAAGAAAAGATAAAGGTTTTCGAAAATCGTTTTAGAAGTGGGGGAGAGGAAAAGGAGAGGCAAATGGCAAATAATTTAATGCGAGGGATAAGAGTTTGTGATGGGTACTTGGTATGTCTTGACTTGAACGTAGACCTCCCCGGCAACGGTGCCAGAAATCCTTCTTGCTACCTCTTGAGCATGCCTTGGTTTTCCCTTGAAGAGGAAAGGGTGATGCAGCGAAGTAGTGTAAGTATTTCCCTCAGTTTTTGAGAACCAAGGTATGAATCCAACAGGAGGCTACACGCAAATCCCTCGTACCTGCACAAACAAATAAGAACCTTGCAACCAACGCGATAAAGAGGTTGTCAATCCCTTCACGGCCACTTGCAAAAGTGAGATCTGATAGAGATAAGAAGATAAATATTTTTGGTATTTTTATGGTATAGATTGGAAAGTAAAGATTGCAAAATAAAATAGATCAGAAACTTATATGATGGAAAATAGACCCGGGGGCCATAGGTTTCACTAGTGGCTTCTCTCAAGATATCATAAGTATTACGGTGGGTGAACAAATTATTGTCGAGCAATTGATAGAAAAGTGCATAGTTCTGAGAATATCTAGGCATGATCATGTATATAGGCATCACGTCCGCGACAAGTAGATCGAAACGATTCTACATCTACTACTATTACTCCACACATCGACCGCTATCCAGCATGCATCTAGAGTATTAAGTTCATAAGAACAGAGTAATGCATTAAGCAAGATGACATGATGTAGAGGGATAAACTCAAGCAATGTGATATAAGCCCCATCTTTTTATCCTCGATGGCAACAATACAATACATGCCTTACTGCCACTGCTGTCACTGGGAAAGGACACCGCAAGATTGAACCCAAAGCTAAGCACTTCTCCCATTGCAAGAAAGATCAATCTAGTAGGCCAAATCAAACTGATAATTCGAAGAGACTTGAAAAGATAAACAATCATACATAAAAGAATTCAGAGGAGATTCAAGTATTGTTCATAGATAATCTTGATCATAAACCCACAATTCATCGGATCTCGACAAACACACCGCAAAAACAGTTACATCGAATAGATCTCCAAGAAGATCGAGGAGAACTTTGTATTGAGATCCAAAGAGAGAGAGAAGAAGCCATCTAGCTAATAACTATGGACCCAAAGGTCTGTGGTAAACTACTCACACTTCATCGGAGAGGCTATGGTGTTGATGTAGAAGCCCTCCGTGATCGAATCCCCCTCCGGCGGAGCGCCGGAAAAGGCCCCAAGATGGGATCTCACGGGTACAGAAGGTTGGAGCAGTGGAAATAGGGTTTCGTGGTGCTCCTGAATGTTTTCAGGGCATATGGATATATATAGGCGAAGGAAGTCGGTCAGGGGAGACATGAGGGGCCCACGAGGGTGGGGGTGCGCCCACCCCCCTAGGGCGCGCCTCCCTGCCTCGTGGCTTCCTCCTTCCTTTCTTGGCGTCCACTCCAAGTCTTTTGGATTGCGTTTGTTCCAAAAATAACTCTCCCGGAGGTTTCATTCCGTTTGGACTCCGTTTGATATTCCTTTTCTGCGAAACACTGAAATAAGCAAAAAAACAACAACTTGGGTTGGGCCTCTGGTTAATAGGTTAGTCCCAAAAATAATATAAAAGTGCTTAGTAAAGCCCATTAAACATCCAAAACGAGTAATATAATAGCATGGAACAATAGAAAATTATAGATTCGTTGGAGATGTATCAGATCCCAGCTGTGGTGGACCCTTCCGTCATTGGAGAAGCTGTGCTGGGGTGGACGACGGTGCAGCAGGAGCGGGACAAATGACACAAGGTTTTCTTTGACACCTATCTGTAACAGAAGTAATTCTCTAAGGGCTCGTTTGAATTGGAGGATTCTAACAACGTAGGGATATGAAATACATAGGAATCAGATAGGAATGCACATGCAAAATAGAGCATTTTCAAACACAAGATTTTAGTCAATCTGGGTGTTTGGTTCACAGGAACGCAAAGAACCATGGTTTAAGTCAAACCACAAGAAAATGTACAGTTATAATGCTATTATGCTACTATCAGTTAGTCTTGTTCTTCATGAATAAGCATTTGAAAAGGAGGGCCAAGTGGATATTAAAATTCCTACTGTTTTTGTTTGAAAGAGACACTAAAGGAACAAATCCTACAGTTTTCATTTGCTCCATTCCTTTGAACCAAATGCACGAATAGTGGTACCATAGGAAACTTTCCGAAACCTATGTTTTTCCTTCACTTTTCCTTTCAACCACTGGCGATTCTAGTAGGAAGACTTGAACAGGCAAAAGCCTACACTCCAAAAATGTTTTGTGCTACTTCTACTACTTTGGACCGAGGCCACTGCCCAACTAGCTCAACTCACACGCCCATCTACACATGCACAACTCCAACATGCAGAAATAAATGATGATGGCTTTCGAGAGAGTCCATCACAGATAGCAAACTTGGCTGGTACCTCACTGCTTGGTATATAGGAGAAACTAATCATATTTCTCATTACTATGTGCGCTCAGTTTACAATATATATAACATGTAGAGTAAAAAAGTGATGCAACAAGTGTACAACCTCTCTGGCGAAGCCATGTTGATCTCAGCATCATTGGGTTGGTAGCTGAGGATGCTGAAGATGCTGCGGCTGATGTGGCTGTTAGAGGCGGGGAAGAAGATCTTACGCGTTTGGAGATGAAGCCGAGGGTACTGCTCTACTGTGATGGACAGTTTTGTCGTTGGAGTAGCTCTGGTGAGGTGTACGATGGCGAGGCTGAAGCAGGACAAGAGAGACAACATTAACTTGAAGTGGTATTCTAATAGCATCTCCAATAGATGATATAAAATACATAACCAAAAAGTGCTAGATGTAAAATACATCAGCCGCTCATCTCTAAACTTAACTGACGAAACTGAATTTAAATGTTGAAACTGAATTTAACTGTCAAAACTGAATTTTACTGTCGAAAATGAAAGCACTAGTAGCAGAAAAGCAGTGCACTAATAGTTTTGGCCACTCGAGCACTAGTGGAAGAGTAGCAGTGATCTAAATCAGTAGTCGCTCCAGCAGGGAACGTGCTACCAGAGAGCGGCCGGGGCAGCTGGCCGTGCAGCAGAGCAGTGGCGCGTGCGAGAGCTGGGGCAGCTAGCTGATCGTGTAGCAGCATCTCGGGTAGCAGCAACAGGAGCTCGAGCAGCATCTCCGCACACAAGAGTAGAGCAGCAGCGCAAGCAAGAGCAAGAGCAAGAGCAGCAGCACGAGCAAGAGCCAGAGCATACCAAGCAGGGGACTGAGAGCAAGAGCAGAGCAGCAGCACGAGCGAAAGCCGAAGCACCACCAGCAGGGCCAGTGAGAGCCGGAGCAGCAGCAGCAGCTCCTACTGATGTGGACGTCGTTGCTGAGGGAGCGATGTCGTGGAGGAAGTGGCCGGCGACGCTGCCGTAGATGGAGCCGCGCCATGGTATCTTAGGACCGAGCGCCGGCAGCATCATGAGACCGAATCAAGAAGAAAATGTAGCGATTAGTGTAGAACCTCTTTGGTGGCACCGATTAGGCTTCAGCTTCATCTGAGGAATCGGTGATGGTGCTGCTCTTCCGGTGGTGCAGGTGAAGACGGCACTATGGGAATGGAGGTGGCGTGATAGACGAGGCGAACGTTGGGGTAGCTCCTTGGAGGTGGAGGACGGGGTGGCTGAACCGGCGGGACGACGAGATCGGTGATGGATCCTCATCCAGTGTGGTGGATGAGGGACATCGAGCTGTTGTAGTGGACGATGTCATCGGGGAAGAGGCTCCAGCTAGGTGGCGGGCGGAGGAGTGTGTGGGGCTTCACGGGTTTTCACGGCCTCGGTGTATGAATGGGGCGGAGGGGGTGTGAAGGGGGAACCATGGCTTAGGGACGCGCTTGTCCGAAATTTGTGGTGAGTTACGGTAGTAGCCCCGCCAATTTGAACTAGGTGGCTCCTTTGGTTCAGGGGTATCATGGAAATTTCGCGTGTCGGGATTTTGCCAAACGTGGGAGTTTTCGCGCGCGTTGTGATTTTGGGATAGTAAGGCGCGGGTTGAGATGGAGGGAGTTTTTGGAGCACAACAAGACAAAGAGATATCTTATCGGGCTAACAAGGCGTGGGTTGAAGAGGCGGGAGTTTCGCAGCAGAATAGATAGAGATGCTAGCTTGAAATTTCGGCATAACAAGGCGCTGCTTGAAATTTTGGGAGAACAAGCTTGACGTGTACAAAAAAAACAAAAGACAATTCGCACCCCACTAGAGAGAGCCATGTCCCATTTTACTATATTACTGCAAATACCATTCAAAAACAACAACAAGAAACTAAAAAAGTCGGGAGAACAAGCATAACGTGTAAAGTACCAAATCTATTTGCACTTCCCTTAACAATAAAAAACAATTTGTATTGTCTAGCATATGGACTAAATTTGTGTACATTTTCCCTATTTGAATGGGATTGTACTCGAGTTAGTTATACAACCATCTAAATATTATCTTCACAACACATGACATGAATACATAAAAAATACTAGCGGAAAAAGATACCAGAGGGGGCCACCCAGGAGCCACAAGCTCTGGCGGCGCGCCTACCCCCCCCCCCCCCCAGGGCACGTCTCCCAGGCTTGTGGACCCCCTGGAGCTCCGGCAACCCTAAGTTCAACTGCATATATACCTATTCACGGAGTAACAATCGGAGAGAAGGATTCATCGCGTTTTACGATACGGAGCCACCGCCGCCTCCTATTCTTCATCGAGAGGGCTGATCTGGAGTCCATTCAGGGCTCCGAAGAGGGGAATCCACCACCATCATCATCATCAACCTTCCTCCATCACCAATTTTATGATGCTCACCATTGTGAGTGAGTAATTCATTCATCGGCTTGCTGGACAGTGATGGTTGGATGAGATTTATCATGTAATCGAGTTAGTTTTGTTAGGGCTTGATCCCTAGTATCCACTTTGTTATGAGATTGTTGTTGCTATGCTTAATGCTTGTCACTAGGGCCCGAGTGCCATGATTTCAGATCTGAACCTAGTATGTTTTCATGAAGATATATGTGTTTTTGATCCTATCTTGCAAGTTGTATGCACCTATTACGAGTTATGATCCGCATACCCCAAGGTGACAATAATTGGGATTCTTTCCGGTGATTACCGTAGTTTGAGGAGTTCATGTATTCACTAAGTGCTAATGCTTTGTTCCGGTTCTCTATTAAAAGGAGGACTTCATATCCCTTAGTTTCCTTAAGGACCCGCTGCCACGGGAGGGTAGGACAAAAGATGTCATGCAAGTTCTTTTCCATAAGCACGTATGACTATATACGGAATACATGCCTACATTACATTGATGAATTGGAGCTAGTTATGTGTTGCCCTAGGTTATAACTATCGCATATTGATCTGTGCTCAGTTACTTTCGTTGCTGCTTGTTACGATCACTACAAACTTCTACTGTTACTGTTGCTACAGTTATCATTACTATCATACCACTTTGCTCCTAAATACTTTGCTGCAGATATTAACTCTTTCAAGTGTGGTTGTATTGACAACTCAAATGCCAATACTTGCAAATATTCTTTGGCTCCCCTTATGTCGAATCAATAAATTTGGGTTGAATACTCTACCCTCCAAAACTGTTGTGATCCCCTATACTTGTGGGTTATCATGCAGCGCCGGCTATGGAGGGCCTCCGACACCTTCTTCCTCGCTGGCAGACGTAGTGCGGGCAGATCCGGCCTCCCGCCGCCCACCTAGTGACATCCGGGCAACCCTCAGGTATAACTTCCTTCGAAACCGGCCGTTCTCTATTACCCCAACTCCTCATGTTGCTACATTTGTATCTTTTACTACTTCTCAGGCCCCCTCATAGATAGGATCAATTGGTTGTTCGAAAGCCACCTAAATGTTTATTGTTAAGAGGTAAAACTACTTCATGTAGTTGAATCTAGTAGTACTACTTCATGCAGTCGAATCTAGTACTACTTGGTTCAAACAGGAAAGAAAGGGGGTGGGGGTGGGGGAGATTTGTTGCTTGAATCTGGGACATGGTCAAAAGAGGAAATAATGGGGGCGAAATGTAGCAGAGACTGACTATCCAATTAGTCTCTTGGTATAATTGGGAAATAAAGGGAAACGCAGTACAAAATCGATATAGACCGATCTATTGGTTGAAAACGGAAATAAAGTGGGGACCTGGGGGACAAGTCAACAAAGTATGTCCAGCACTAGATTTGCTGGCCTCACACAGTAAAAGGTGGCTATACTGAACAAAAATGGGACCAATCCAGATATCCTGTATGGATGTTTGTTGCCCCGGGCCCCTCTTATGTAACGCCACTAGTAAAATGTAGCAGTTCCACTGTTAAAGTAAGGACACATTAAACCATTGTTGTTTCCAATGTAGTGCACTACAAAAAAAAGACACATCCGTGACATTTTGGGCCGAACGAATTTTTTTCCTGTCATGCTTATGACACTTCTATGACGAAAATTGGGAAAAAACCCGGTATCATCATAGATGTTGTGGGATCCTACTTCTATGACAAAAAATCATGACAGAAAATGGGCTTTTCGTCCTGGGCGGGCTGGAGACGCAGTTGCATGACATTCTTTGGGCCGTGCATGACGAAAAAAACTGTGGTAGAAGCGAGGGCGAGGAAAATATTGGGAAGTTCCCGGTTACGGTGGGTGGTCGGGGGCCAGGCGATGCACGTTTCTCTTGTACTTGTACTCGCGTGGGTGAGAGGCGTTGGGCTCTAACTGAACCCAAGCAAGGCATCGCCTAACTGAACCCGAGTGACTGCACTGCAGGCTACGCGTTACTGAACCCGAGTAATCGATCGATGGCTGTTAACTGAACCCGATCGAGCGATTCCTTTTCCACTGCTGCTAACTAAAGTCGATCGATGCTGTCTCTGGATGAACAGTGAGCCTTGTTGGGGGGGTGGATGAACAGTTCCCGGTGGAGGGTTGGATGAACAGGACCCCATGGTAGTAGAGATCATTGCTGCTGGATGAACAGGATCCTGATCAATCAAGCCGGTTGGGGGGTGGATGAACAGGACCCCGTGGAGGGCTGGATGAACAGGACCCCGTGGAGGGCTCGTTGAACAGTAGTCAGTGGAGGGCTGGTTGAACAGTAGCCCGTGGAGGGATGGTTGAACAGGACCCATGGAGAGGGCTGGTTGAACAGTAGCCGATGGAGGAGCACACGGTGGAGGCTGGATGAATAGGAGCCCCTGGATGAATAATCGCAGGTGGAGGCTGGAGGAGGTCGATGGTGGATTAACAGTAGCCTGTGGAGGCTGGAGGAGGTCGATGGTGGAGATGAACAATATCCCGTGGAGTCTCGTTTTGCGGTACGCCACACCCCTCCCGATGAACAGGACCCCGTTTCGACCGTAGGGCTCCAACATAAGTCCTTTTCCTCCGTTTTGCAGTACGCCACACCCCTCCCGATCAACAAGACCCGTTTCGACCGTAGGAGGTCCAACAGAAGTCCGTTTCCTCCTTTTTGTGGTATGCTAGACCCCTTCCAATGAACAGGATCCCGTTTTGACCTTGGCCGGTCGAACACAAGGCCATTTCCTCTGTTCTGCGGTATGCTAGGCGTCGTTTCCATCGGCTGTTCCGTCCAAGCCGGTTGGCTCCCGATGAACATGATGACGCATTCCGTTTCGACCCACCTGGTTGGCTCACCATGAACACGACGACGACGCAGTTTCTCTGTTCCGACCCAGCCATGTCCACGAGCCCTGGCCGTACGTATGCGCGAGTAGGCGTTCGAGGCCCCGCCCGTATGTATGTACATGGCCATATTTACTTTCTTGCACCCTGGCTGATATATGTACGTGTAGATGCTACGTGTGGGCCTCTACTACGACACGTGACCTTCCTTGCATGGCCACGGTTCATCGTTGCAGCCTGCAAACAGACCGCTAGACCAGTATGTATGTACACGTTCACGACTAGAATGACAACGCTACGTACGCTTCGACCAGGTGGGTCCCAACTGTCAGGCACTTCCTTGCGGTGTGAGGCAGTTAGGGGGCGAATCATTTTTTTCCCGTAATATGGACGCACTTCCTTGTGTGCGAAGATGTAGCTGGTGGGTCCCAGTAGTCAGGGGGAAACGTTTTTTCATGAAATACGGTGGCCCGTTCGGTGGGTCCCTGCTGTTAGGTGGAGGAATAATTATTTTGCATGTAATAAGGAGGCACTTCCTTGCGGCTGCCGTGGACCTAGCTGTCAGCCTCTCCACGTACAGTACTCTTCCGATGGAAGTCGTTCCTTAACCATGTTGACCACACCGCGCCGAGAGAACCAGGGCGGTGGACGACGGTGAGGCCTAGGAAGGGGATGACGTGGAGCCGGGGAAGACGCGGCAGTGGAAGCCCACGCGGAGAGGAGTACGAGGGTTCACCGGTTTGCTGCGGTGTGAGGCTGCCGTTGTCGCAAAATGACAGGGGGTGTGGGTGAGTAGAGGGATGGCCTGGCTAGCGGTGGGAGTAGTAGGGGGCGGTGAGGCCTCCGTGGCATCACAACCGGCCACGGGAGGCAGGAGCACGCGGCTCGACCGGCGCTGGTTTGGGCGGCTAGAGCAAGAAGACCAGAAGTTGAAGAAGCACTACGGCCGTTGGATGGACATCATATGGTCGCATGAGCTACAATCGTTCATATTGACTAAGTTGACAAAGCCCTCCGTCCCCGTCAACTTAGTAGGCCCACAAGTCAGCCTCCCACTATGCTAGGTCCTAGCTAGCAGGGGGAGTATTCATTTTTTTTGTGCGTAATAAGGAGGCACTTCCTTCGTGCTAAGATATAGCTGGTGGGTCCAACCTATCAGTGGGGGAACGTTATTTTCATGAAATACAGAGGCCCTTCCGGTGGGTCCCAGATGTCAGGTGGAGGAATTGAAAGCACAAGTGCTCCCAGAGTGATTTTTGTAATTAATGTCAACGTGTCTCTTGTTGGACTAATACTTTCATCTAGCATATTTCAGATAAGTCCAACAGTGGAGTGGCATGGACAACAGGATGTGGAACCCCTTCAAGATGCTAAGGACAAAGGATTGGCTCAAGCTCAAAGCTAAGGACTCTACATTTTCTATTTTCAGTGATCCAGGATCACATTGAATCTATAGGAAAGCAAATACTATTAAAAGGGGATGAGGTGTTGCCTAATGGCTTGCTTGCTCAAAGTGCTTAGTGATATGCTCCAAAGCCCTCAACCACTTCCTCATATTCACATATGTCCAAAACCAAAAGTCAAACTCGGCCCCACCGATTTGATCCATCCGGCCCCACCGAGTTCATTTGACATAGCCACTGCCAGAAACCCTAACAACTTCGGTCACACCGATGGGATCTCGGTCTCGCCGAGATGGGCTTGCAAACTCTCTATTGTCTATTGCAATATTTTCATTCCCACCGGGAATATGTAATCGGTCACACAGAGTTTGCCGGACCAACTCTCTGTTTTGCTTATTACCAAATCGGTCCCACTGAGTTGTGTAATCGGTCAAACCGAGATGAGGTTTTACCCTAACCCTTGCACATCGGTCCCACCGAGTTGATCATATTGGTCCCACCGAAATTGCCTAACAGTCACATTATGTACTGAATCGGTCCGACCGAGTTTTCTGATTTGGTCCCACCGAGTTTGGTATATTGTGTGTAACGTTTAGATTTTGTGTGGAGGCTATTGAGGGAGTCCTGGATTATGGGGTCCTCGGACAGCCGGACTGTTAGACTATGAAGATACAAGATAGAAGACATCGTCCCATGTCCGGATGGGACTCTCCTTTTCGTGGAAGGCAAGCTTGGCTATTCGGATATGTAGATTCCATTCTTTGTAAATGACTTTGTGTAAACCCTAGCCCCCTCTGGTGTCTATATAAACAGGAGGGTTTAGTCCGTAGAGACAACAACAATCATAATCTCCTAGGCTAGACTTCTAGGGTTTAGCCATTACGATCTCGTGGTAGATCAACTCTTGTAATACTCATATTTATCAAGATCAATCAAGCAGGAAGTAGGGTATTGCCTCCATAGAGGGCCCCACACAGGTAAACATTGTGTCCCCCGCCTCCTGTTACCATTAGCCTTAGACTCACAGTTCGGGACCCCCTACCCAAGATCCGCCGGTTTTGACACCGACATTGGTGCTTCCATTGAGAGTTCCACTGCATCGTCACCAGAAGGCTTGATGGATCCATCAATCATCTACAACAACACAGTCCATGGGGACATCTTCCTCCCCGGACAGATCTTCGTATTTGGCGGCTTCGCACTGCGGGCCAACTTGCTTGGCCATCTAGAGCAGATCGATAGCTACGCCCCTGGCCATCAGGCCAGATTTGGAAGCCTGAATTTTGTGGCTGATATCTGTGGAGACTTGATCTTCGACGGATTCGAGCCCATGACGGCTGTCCCCGGCCACCATGATGAACATGACCTAAATCTGTCATCTGGCCACGCTCAGGAGATAGCGCATGTAACCGCTCTGGCCCTAGACCCGGAGCAGACCACGTCTTCCGAAGACGGGAAGCTTAACACCGCCACGGAAGCCGCAGACTCAGCGGCGCTCGAGCCGCACACAGGCCCAACATCGAGCTGGGCTTGTGTCACCGGAACCTCGGACTCATCTCCGACCATAGATTCCGGACCGCGTGCATCCGCGTCCATCGAACCTGATTGGGTGCTGATCTTGGAGTTCAACTCTGCAAACATCTTCTAGCACTCACCTCTAGGCGATGTGTTAAACTCATTGAAATCCCTCTCATTGTCGGGGGATTCTCGGCCAAACTATGTCCGGCTCGAATGGGAAGCGGACGATGAAGAACTTTGTTTCCCACCCACCACCCACTTCATTGCCACCATCGAAGACTTGACCGGCATGCTCAATTACGGCTCTGAGGACATTGACGGCGATGCCGGAGAGGAGCAGGCACAAAAACCACCACCCTTAGGGTGGTGGACGACTACATCCTCATAGGATATATACATGGTGGACACACCTAAGGAGAACGAGGCCGACGGCGATAATGGCATGCCTGTCGATGAACCTCCCAAGCGCCGACGCTAGAAGCACTAACCTCGATCCGACAAAAGGAAAAACAGCAACATCGTCATAGATGACGACGATAACTGAACCAAGCCGAGGACCCCGCAGACCCAGCGTTGGAGCAGGGCGTGCGAGAGGACGGCGAACACAGTCCGGAGATGTTGTCCGACCACAGCGATGCCGAAGATAGCAATTATCAACATGTCTCTGAAGAGGAGATCAGCCTGGGCGACGATGAATTCGTCGTCCTAGAGGAACCATTAAAACAAGAACGCCTCCATCAAAGGCTTATCACCACCGCAAGGAGCCTGAAGAAGTAGAAGCAATGTCTTAAAGCCGCATAGGGTATGCTCAATGACAGATGGAACGAAGTGTTAGACGCTGAGGAAAAATACGGTGGTAATCGCCAAACAAAGAGCTACCCTAAACGTAAGCTGCTGCCCGAATTCGACGACGAGGCTATTGCGCCTATAGCGCCAAAAAACAATATGGCTCACAAGCCAGAGCGACCACCTCATGGTCGAGACAGAGCGGCTAGCAATGCCGCACACAAGCCCGCACGCCCTCCCCGCAAAGGAAGAGAGGTTGCGGCTCAGGACCAGAAACATGATCTATGTGAGGACCTGAACAAAAAGGCTGGCAAAACCAGATCCTTCTATGGATCCAGGTGTCAGCGTTCTGGGAACGGGGGTCCCCAGACTTGCCTGCCTGCGGCCTGTAGCCTGCGGCGTGGCTCGAGTGGTGGCCCGGTATGGCCCATCTTCATCAACACAAACTCAAGACCCTTGCGAGGGACCATGCCTCGCGGGGCGGACGACGCAAGGCTTCCTCAGGGGCGGCCTCGCCAGGCAGACTCGCAAGGAGGCAGAGAGATCAAGGCAAGGGTACCTCACGAGGTGCTCGTGACGCAAGCCGTGACGATCAAGACAAGGCGGGCACCGGCCTGCGCAGTGTCCTTGTTTCCTCTTTGGTGGAAAGGGGGCAAGCACAGGCGTGGAGTACCGAGGCGTCGGGCAAAGGTTACCATTTCAGTGCAATGAGACCAAGACTAGCAGAGCAGCAGGGTGGAGGTCACCGTGGATCCCAAGACAGCGTCGTCACCAGTGCCTTTGGCAGCCGAAGACCAACTTTAGTCAGGATAGCTTGTAATAGATGTTCCCCTTCAAAACGGCCGTTGTTGGCGCCCTTCCCGCTCAATATTTGGGAAGAGGACCAGGGCCTCTATATATAGAGCTAGCCACCACAGTAGAGGGCATCTCATAGAGTACCCATCAGATCAAGAGGCGATCGAACTCTCCCAAGTAGTTCATCGCACCAGCCCAAGAACACCTCTCGCGAGGCTGTTCTTCCCCTTTTATTGTTCATCATCAGCCCCTGAGGCAATCCACCACACCACACACAGGAGTAGGATATTACACCACAACGGTGCCCCAAACCAGTATAAATGTTGTGTCCCTCGTGTCATTCATAGTTTTAGCTTAGATTCTCGCGAGGCGATCGGACATGGATTGGTAGGGGGAAGATCTTCGCGCGCACCCACGAGTTCGAACCTTAAGGGTCTGCCGGAACCCAACATCCAACACCAGGGAACATCCTCCTACACAGACCATGATTATCAAACCAAATATGCCAGTCATTTACCAGTTCGAAACCAATACCGAACATTACAACCGTCGGACCGAATCCACGACACAGCCAGATACAGGGGTGCCACACACCCCCTGTGCTTCACCGATGAGGTGCTGGAACACGATTTTCCAGAGGGGTTTAAACCCGTAAACATTGAGGCGTATGATGGAACGACGGACCCTGCGGTTTGGATAGAAGACTTTATTCTTCACATCCACATGGCTCGCGGAGATGATCACCACGCCATTAAATACTTACCCCTCAAGCTAAAAGGACCAGCTCGGCACAGGCTGAAATGCCTCCCCGAAAACTCCATCGGAAGCTGGGAAGAACTTGAGGACGCTTTCCGGGGCAATTTCCAAGGGACCTATATCTGGCCCCCGGATGCAGACAATCTAAGTCACATAATCCAACAACCCGGAGAATCAGCCCGTAAGCTTTGGAACCGGTTTCTCACTAAGAAGAACCAAATCATCGACTGTCCGGACGCCGAAGCCTTAGCGGCCTTCAAACACAGGGTCTGGGACGAATGGCTAGCTAGACACCTTGGCCAGGAAAAGCCAAGGACAATGGCAGCCTTAACTACACTCATGACCCGCTTTTGCGCGGGAGAGGACAGCTGGTTAGCCCGTACCAGCACTAGTGATCCCGGTACATCTGAGGTTAGGGACGGCAATGGAAAACCACGACGCAACAAAAACAAACATCGAAACAATGAAGAAAGACCAGACAATACAGCGGTAAACGCCGGATTCAGGGGCTCCAGACCCGGCCTATGGAAGAAGCCATTTAAAGGCAATAAAGACGGTCCATCCAGCCTGCATAAAATTCTAGACAGGCCCTGCCAGATCCACGGCAACCCCGCCAAACCTGTGAACCATACCAACCATAGCTGTTGGGTCTTCAAGCAGGCCGGCAAACTGAACGCTGAACACAGGGAGAAGGGACCTCAGAGTGAAGACGAGGATGAATCTCGCCAGCCGAACACGGGGGGACAGAAGAAATTTCCACCGAAGATCAAAACAGTGAACATGATCTATGTCACTCATATCCCAAAGAGGGAGCGCAAACACTCACTCCGGGATGTGTATGCCGTCGAGCCCATCGCCCCCAAATTCAACCCATGGTTGGCCTGTTCAATCACCTTCGATCGCAGGGATCATTCGACTAGTATCCGTCACGGGCGTTCGGCTGCCCTAGTGCTCGACCCAATAATCGATGGATACCACCTTACTCAAGTCCTTATGGACAGCGGCAGCAGTCTCAATCTGATATATCAGGACATTGTCCGCAAGATGGGGGTAGACCCGTCAAGAATTAAGCCAAGTAGCACTACCTTTAAAGGAGTTATACCGGGCGTTGAAGCCCGCTACACGGGCTCTTTAATATTGGAGGTCATATTCGGCTCTCCTAATAACTTTCGAAGCGAAGAATTAATCTTCGACATAGCTCCGTTCCGAAGTGGCTATCATGCACTACTCTGAAGAATGGCCTTCGCCCGTTTTAATGTAGTCCCGCATTACGCTTATCTAAAACTCAAAATGCTTGGACCACGTGGCGTCATTACGGTCAGCGGAAATATGGAGCGCTCTCTTTGTATAGAAGAATACACGGCGGCTCTAGCAGTTGAAGCGCAAAACGGCCTATTCAAGCCAAAAAGCTCATCGGTCGTTAAGACCGCAGACACAGCTAAACGTATCCGGCGCACACCTAAGTGCGACAGCTCAGATAAACCCAAGCTCGATTAGCAGCTACGCCCCCATCGATCTTCCCATAAGGAGATACACTCAAAATTCCTTGGGCGGCGCCGGGGGCACACTGCACACAAAAAGTCCATAGTTCGGCTTGACCCTATTCGGACTCGAGAAGTTATACTTCACGGTTCATTCAAATGAACCAACTTTACTTACGGCCACACCAGGTTCTTTTACCTGGTTTTTTCTTTTTTACAGATGGCCATCACACTATACCCTTCAAGGACACTTCACAACAGAGAAAAAGACGCAGACGTGCAACAGGGCCCCGCATTAAGACTTCTTTTTTAGATTAAGACCCTGTGTAAACCTTTTTTTTATCTCTTTTTGTTTTATACTTTCCTGGCATGTAAAATGTCCAAGAAAGATATCGGAATTACCTGTAAATATACGGCTCACCATACTAAAGTGGGTGTTATAGAAGAAGCTTGGTCCGTATGGTGTTTTGAGATTTATGCTCTCACCACCTGTGTTCTTTCCCCACGTCAGACTGCCATACGTGCCTTGATACCAGGGTCTATCACCAGGGGTTGTATTCAGCCCGGGGTATATAGAAAAGTCTGAACACCTATAGGGAGTGTTCGGCGTCGCGAGTTTGGCCTTATATGCATCAGCTCCGATTCATATCTTTGGTCAATAGTTGGGTTGCCCGGCTCCTATGCTTACTACCTTACGTTCCGCTATATCGGCTAGGGTAGTAAAGGGAGAACTACTATGATTGTGCCCTGGCTCGTCCGGATGAGCACCTTCGTAGAGAAAACCGAAAACTGACTGTCATGATGCGGCGAGAGCTGGTCAACCACTCGATGACTCATCGGAATCTTCGTGATTCCCTCCGTATTAAACGAAGGACCGTCCTTCTGGTCATGTATGTAAACGCACCGTATTCAGATAACCGCGGACATACCAGGGGCTATATAGTAGCCCCACCGTTAAACTCCTATGGCTAAGTGAAAGTGTTAAAGCCCTATAGCCCGATTGCTTAGTTCGCCGCACTAACACCTCCTTAACGAACCAAGACATTGGGTCAAGTGTGATCAAGTGCTTTTCCGAACAACCCCGCGTTATACGCGAGGGGGCTGAAGCCGACAACTGCAAACTCTTAGATTATATATATAAGAGGGCCGCACAGGAGGCACCAAAAATTTTCGGGCAAAAAGTATAAAAACATAGCCTTAAATATATCATAATATTGTTATTACAATTTTGATACACTTTACTCGAACATAACATTTTTCGAGCACTCACCCTCTATCAAGCGGGCACCCTCCAAGACGGCCTCAAAATAATGCTCTGGCGTATGATGGTCCTCGCCCCCGGGTGGACCTCGCGCTGCAATATCGGTGGCCTTCATCTTCGCCCAATACATCTTAACGCGGGCAAGGGCCATCCGTGCACCTTCTATGCACGTTGATCGCTTCACAACGTCTATACGCGGTGCCGCATCCACAAGCCGCCCCACCAAACCGAAATAACTATTCGAAAGGGGCTCAGTCAGCCACAGCCAGACTACGACGTCCTTCACGGTTGTTCCGAACATCTTGTGGAGCTCGGCCATTGGGCCATCTGTTCATTCAACAGTGGACGCTTTGGCGTGTCAAATTGCGACCTGAATAGCTTTTCCGTCGCATGTCCTTCTTGCGTGTGAAAAAACTGATTCGCATCGGCATCACTCTTCGGCAGGTCCATAAAGGCGTCTAGAGAACTCCACGGTTGATTAAGCGGAGCATACTTCGGATCGCCAAACTTAGTCTGCAATAAAAAGGGCTTACCAGCCACGATCTCCCCAGCTTGTTGGATCTCCTCCCAAGTGGCTCTAGACTCAGACCAGTCTTCCTTCTCCTCTTGTAAAGCCTTGTCAAGATCGGCCGCTTTGGCTTTGTTATCATTTTCAAGAACTTGGCATCGGCTAGTGGCGTCCTTCAGCTCAAGTGCCATAGTAGATATTCTCTCCTCACACTGACGCCGAGCAATCTGCTCGGTCTTTAATTCGGTGGCTACCTTTTCGCCAGCCGCATTACTCATCCTTACTTGCTCCTTGGCCCGGGCAAGTTCTGCCTGAAGGGTCTCAACTGCGGCGACACTATCTGCAGTTATGCGTATACAAATTCTCAGTATCACGCTCATTTTATAATACTAGCATGTATTGAGTGCCCCGAAGACATACCTTGCGCCTCGTCGAGCCGCGTGTTAATAAGTGTGATGTCATCATCCACTACATCAACTTTCTGCTTCAGATGTGCTACCTCTATAGCATGGGAGTCACCACGGATGTAACAACATGTGTTTCAATTAGTCAGATCATTTCCTGGGCATATATTTTTGATCCTCTGATCGCCTCCCTTTGGATGTCAACCAGAGTCTCAGGGGATACTATCTATACACATATGCAATTTACATTTATAACATAATTGAAATCACACTACGTACCTTGAAACCTCTTAGTAGGCTCGTACAGGCTTCATTCAATCCACTTTTCGCTAACCGAATTCTTTCAACCACCGTACCCATCAAGGTACGATGTTCCTATGAGACAGACACATGTTGCAACATGTCCATCAATGTATCTGGTGCCTCCGGACCCGGAACAGGTTGTGTCGTCCCCCGGAACTTCGATAGTCCAGGACTTTTGTCGCTGGTCCCTGTGAGGGCTGCACACCCCGAAGCCTGGGCGTCCAAAGTATTACCTTCGGGCCCGGTCTTCACTGCCCCTCGCGCCACTCGTTAATCGGGAAAGATCCTCCGGGATGACACCTCGGCATCGTCTGCCTTATCAGGCAGAGAGATCTGTGGAGGCGTCTCGCTCTCCATCATCTCCGAAAGAAGATCCCCCGAAGAGGAGGATTGTTGAGGAAGGATGCGTACCGGACTGCAAACATATATTTTAAATGTTACCCTCATAGCTAGGAAAGAATGAGATATGTTTAAAACACCCGTGTTCACTTACAATTCGCTAAGGGCCTATCATTACGGAGTGACTGTGTGTCGACGTCATCCCCTGACTGGGATACCTTCCCCCGCTTAAAAGTTTCTCTCTTCGAGTCTTCGGAGGCGGTCCTCTTCTTCCCATGAGGAGAAGGGATGTCAGCTCGCCCTTCCCTTCCACCTCCAGAAGTGGAAGTTCCCATCTCCCTGGGAAAATTGCCTGGTGTGCCTCCTTAATGGAGGTCACCTTGGTCCTCTTCGCTCTCCTCCTTATCTTTCCCCGCCGGCACTTGATATGGTGTCGAGGCCAGCATCCTTGTTAACACCGGATCGGCCGAGTCTTCGGGGGGTGGAGCCGAACACCTAATTCTCGTTGCCTTCTTTATCCAGCCCTGGCCTGGTAGAGTTTAACAGTACATTATCATGAGGAATTTGACTAAACTGTGTTCGGGAGTTAAGTGCTTACCGGGGTATCTGGATGATTACAGTCCAGACCGAGGTCTTCTGTAGTATCCGGCCACTGTTTTCGTGCGCCGAAGAATAATTTCCACATCCCTCTGAGCATTGTGCCGGAGAAGTGTTGAAGGGTCCATGGACCTTCCAGGTTGAACTCCCACAGACGGAGAGGACGCCACTGACATGGTAGGATCCGGTGGACTAGCATTACATAGATTACATTGGTAAGACCGGTGTCCTTTTCAATAAGGCTCCAAATGCATTTTGCAATGTCTGCACTTTATCAATAGATCCCTAGTCTAGCCCCTTGTTAATCCACGATGCAAGATGTAAAGGAGGGCCAGTTTGGAACGCAGGTGTGGCTGCCCACTTTTTACCACGGGGTTTGGTAATGTAAAACCACTCCCGTTGCCATAGGTCAGAAGATTGTGCGAAGGAGCCCTTTTGCCAGGGAGAAGTGCTAAGCTTGCTTATTGAAGCACCTCCGCACTCCGCTTGTTTCCCATCGATTACCTTTGGACTCACGTTAAAGGTCTTAAGCCACAAGCCGAAGTGTGGGGAAATACGGAGGAAGGCCTCGCACGTGATGATGAACGCCGACATGTGGAGGAACTGGATCTAGATCATGGAAATCTAGTCCGTAATAAAACATGAGCCCTCGAACGAAGGGATGAAGAGCAAACCCAAGCCCTCGGAGGAAGTGAGAGATAAACACGACCCTCTCATTGGATCTGGGAGTAGGAATAACCTGCCCTTGAGCAGGGATCCTGTGGAGGATTTCCGCGTTCAAGTATCTTGCCTCCCTGAGCTTCAAGATATCCTCCTCTGTGACAGAAGAGGCCATCCACCAGCCTTGAAGGCTGGGTCCAGACATGGCTGGAAGCTCGAAGCGACTGGATTGACCCTTGGGTGTTGGAACTTGAGGTGGGAGGTGGAGGAAAGGATTAGCATGGAAGGAAAAGGACATGCCTTAGCCCTTTTATAAAGGCGATGAATATCAAATATCCCCTCCGCGGCCTTAAAACATGCCTATTCCCAAGGAATCATGCCAACAGAATGGTTGGGTTACCCATGCTCGTGTTGATGGAAATTCGACAATAAGGGGACACGATCTCTGCTTTGACAAGATGTGCCAATAAAAACCGCCTCTCGAAACGTGGACTGGTAGGCTAATGGCTCGGTGATGACGTAATGTCATGCTACCAAAATAGTCAGCGGATTGCACTCGTGAAATATTATACTCCCTACGGTTGTGTGTAGAACTTGTTTTGCAGAGCCAGGCACGATTGTTGTGTTCGAGATCTACTTTGAAGTATTCGGAGTAAGAACGTGCCTTGCAATGCCGAAGACAATCTGCGCGCCGGAGTCATCGTCATTGAAGCCTGGTTCAGGGGATACTGAGCGAGTCCTGGATTATGGGGTCCTCGGACAGCCGGACTATATACGTGGGCCGGACTGTTAGACTATGAAGATACAGGATAGAAGACTTTGCCCCATGTCCGGATGGGACTCTCCTTTGCATGGAAGGCAAGCTTGGCGATTCGGATATGTAGATTCCTTTCTTTGTAACCGACTTTGTGTAAACCCTAGCCCCCTTCGGTGTCTATATAAACCAGAGGGTTTAGTCCGTAGAGACAACAACAATCAGAATCTCTTAGGCTAGGATTCTAGGGTTTAGCCATTACAATCTCGTGGTAGATCAACTCTTGTAATACTCGTATTTATCAAGATCAATCAAGCAGGAAGTAGGGTATTACCTCCATAGAGAGGGCCCGAACCTGGGTAAACATTGTGTCCCCCGCCTCCTATTACCATTAGCCTTAGACGCACAGTTCGGGACCCTCTACCCGAGATCCGCCGGTTTTGACACCGACAGCTATATATACCCCTCCACCCTCTCCTCATTCATGAGGGAAGCCATTAAAACGTGCCTACACTTCCACTACCCATTTTCTGAGAGAGATCCACCTACCCATGTGTTGAGACCAAGATATTCTAATCCAACCATATGAAACTTGATCTCTAGCCTTCCCCAAGTTGCTTTCCACTCAAATCATCTTTCCATGAAATCCAATCCTATGAGAGTGAGTTGAGTGTTGGGGAGACTATCATTTGAAGCACAAGAGCAAGGAGTTCATCATCATGACACCATCTATTACCTTTTGGAAGTGGTATCTCCTAGATTGGTTAGGTTTCACTTGGGAGCCTCCGACAAGATTGTGGAGTTGAACCAAGGAGTTTGTAAGGGCAAGGAGATCGCCTACTTCGTGAAGATCTACCCTAGTGAGGCAAGTCCTTCGTGGGTGATGGCCATGGTGGGATAGACAAGGTTGCTTCTTTGTGGACCCTTCGTGGGTGGAGCCCTCCGTGGACTCGCGCAACTGTTACCCTTCATGGTTTGAAGTCTCCATCAACGTGGATGTACGATAGCACCACCTATCGGAACCACGCCAAAAACATCTGTGTCTCCAATTGCGTTTGAATCCTCCAAACCCTTCCCTTTACTTTATTGCAAGTTGCATGGTTTACTTTCCGCTGCTCATATACTCTTTGCATGCTTGCTTGATATGTATTGCGTTTTCTTAAAATTGTGCTAATCTATTACCTCAACTTGAAAAACTAAAAAAATTGCCAACTTCGTTTGCTGAGGGTCTAATCACCCCCCCTCTAGACACCTCTTATCGATCCTTTCAATTAGTATCAGAGCTTTGGTCTCCATTGATTTGGTTTAAACACCATTGGAGGAAGACGGATGAGTCTACTTGTGGGAGTCTTAGACATAGAGTGCCCATACTTGATGGAGAATACTTTCATGAGTGGAAAATGAGAAGCTTGTGATTTTCAATGAATATCATTTGAACAAGTACATTACTAGCCCTTGTGTACCTCATGTTGATCCTATGCATCCTACCCTTGATGAGTCAATTGACATGATTCGCAATCTTAGAACTATTAATCTAATCACTAGAGGTTTGCCTATAAACTTAATTGGTTGCTTGCCTACTCTTAAGTGTGCCTACACTATATGGAGATTTCTTGAGGAACGATTTCCAAATTATTCCTTGCAAAATCTAGATGAAATTCTTCATAAGTCTATTGCCTTGAGTAAGATGAATTCCAATGATCCTAAGTTGGTGAATGTCTATTTGAGCTTACAAATCTTATGCGAGCCAAAGGAGATGTTGGAATTATTAGCAATATTGTTTCCGAAGCTATTTGAATTCATAAAGATGATCATTGTCAAAGTCATTTATCTAATGAATCACCCTCTCTAGGAATTGATCCACCACATGACGATGGTGAACATGGATACTGTGATGAGGATGATGATAGTGACTATGATCTTGATGATGCAATGAGACACTTTGGTCTTATGGAAAATCTTTGGGGACACATGGCAGGAGGAAAGGAATGGGTCCTTGATAGTGGATGTACCGATCACATGAGCAGAGATAAAGATATGTTTCGTGAGCTTGCTGAAAACGACGGCCCTCGAAAGTATGTCACTTTTGGTGATAACTCAAAAGGTAAGGTGGTTGGCCTCGGTAAGGTGGCCATCTCACATGATAGCTCCATACAAAATGTCATGCTCGTTGAATCTCTTGGCTATAATCTGCTTTATGTTTCTAGACTAGCTGACTTTGGCTTCAATGTCCTATTTACCAAAGTAGATGTGACGCCTGGATAATTACCTATAGTAATCCTGCATTGAGGATGCCACATCACCACGGTTATTGTTGTTAATCTCGCGTTAGTTCAAAACCGATTCAAATTCAAATTTGAAATTAAGGCAAACAACAAAAGTTTTCCAACAATAAAACTAAAATGTTCAAAATGTGTCGGATAAATCATAGGTAATTGTGGTGGAGAAACCAAACTATGATAAAGGGTATAAAGGTTTTTAAGTAATTAAACAGTAGTTAAAACAATTAAATAAATGCCTATTGAGTTTTATAAAATATTAGATTATTTTATTTTGGCATAAGGATTAATGTGGCAGGAGTATAATTACAAATACTAATTTAGGTGCTAGTGGTAAAATTAACAAAACTAAAATAAAAGTAAACTAGAAATGAAACACAAAAGAATAACTAAAAAAACATAGACAAGAAGCTTCCCTCCCCCCACTTGGCTTCGGCCCGCCCGACCGGTCCACCCGGCCCAACCAACCGGCCGGCCCACCCCGCGCCTTAACCCCCACTCCCCCGAAACCCTAGTGGCCCCTCCCCACTTTCCCCCGTCGCCCCACTCCCCCCCCACTCCCCCCCACTCCTCTCGTTCCCCCGATCTGGATCGGGGGCTACCACCCCGTCGTCGCTCGCTATCGCCGGCGCCGCCCCTCTCGGACTCCTCCGTGCCCTCCTCTCCCTCGCACGACACCTGCTTGAAGCCTCGGCCTCGACTCGTCGCCGGCCTGACGCCGTCGCCCGTCGTCGCCAGCCACCGCCGTCGACTGGAGCTCCTCCGCCTCGAACGCCGCACGTCGTCCACGTCCACAGCCCCGATGACTGCGCACGCCACCGCCCTCGCCGGATCCGTCAAGCCCCTCCTCGCTGGACTGCCTCCTCCACGACGCGTCGTCTCCATACTCCTCGTCACGCACCGCTACCCCGTCCCTATGAACCCCGGTGAGGCCCCCGGCCTCTCCTCTCCCCTATCCCTGTGTGCATGCACGCGCACTCACCCGCCTTCGGTCGCCCGCTCCAGCCGCCGCTCCACGCACCACTGCGTCCCCTCCCGCTCACGCCTGCTGCCTTGGCCGTGCGCGCTTACGCCGCGCGTGCCCGCCCCCTCGCCGTGCTGCTCCGGCACCCCGGCATGGCCGGCTCCCCCTGGTAGCCTGGGCGTGCGCCCAAACGAGCTAGCGCCCAGCGCTTGTGGCCGACGCCCGCGCCCGCTAAGGCCCATAGGGCCTATGATAGTGGGGCCCCAGCCCCTAGAACGATTTACAAAAACTAAAAATAAAAATAAAAATAATGAATGTAAATTTAATTAATTTATTAACTTAATTAATCCTGTTTAATTAACATAATTAATTAACTAACCTAACTAATCTCTTAATTAAACTAATTAATTTGGTTAATTAGTTATCAGAGTATGACATGAGGGACCCACACGTTAGTTTGACCAGTCAACACTTCTGTTAACTACTGACGTCATGCTGATGCAATAATACTGATTTCGAATTAATTTAATAATAATAATTTAGAAATTGATTTAAAACTTTAAAAATTAATATAAAATAAACCGTAGCTCAGATGGAAAAACTTTCTACATGAAAGTTGCTCAGAACGACGAGATGAATCCGGATACGTAGCCCGTTCGACCGCCAAACATCCCTAGCATAGCAAACACGCAACTTCCCCCTCCGTTTTATCTATCCGAAAACGTGAAACACCAGGGATACTTTTCCGGATGTTTCCCCCCTTCACTGGTATCACCTCCTACTGCGTTAGGGCACACCTGGCACCCTTACTTGTTACGTCATGCATCGTTATGCATCTGTTTGCATTGTATTCATTGTTTCTTCCCCCTCTTCTCTTCGGTAGACTACGAGATCGACGCTGCTGCTGCCCAGTTCGACTACGGAGTTGACGACCCCGCCTTCTTGCCAGAGCAACCAGGCAAGCCCCCCCTTTGATCACCAGATATCGCCTATTCTACCCTCTACTGCTTGCATTAGAGTAGTGTAGCATGTTACTATTTCGATTAATCCTATTCTGTTGCATGGCCTGTCATTGTTGCTACATCTGTTGATACCTTACCTGCAATCCTAAATGCTTAGTATAGGATGCTAGTTTACCATTTGTGGCCCTACATCCTTGTCAGTTTGCCATGCTATACTATTGGGCCGTGATCACTCAGGAGGTGATCACGGGTACATACTATACATACAAACTATTTAGGTGCTGACTAAAGTCGGGTTGGCTTGTTGAGTACCCGCAGGTGATTTCAATGTGGGGGCTGGAAGGACAGGGGGCCCCATCCCGGTAGAGGTGGGCCTGGGTTCCCGACGGCCCCCATTGTTACTTTGTGGCGGAGCGGCAGGCAGGTTGAGACCACCTAGGCGAGAGGTGGGCTGGCCCTGGTCGGCGTCATGATTACTTCAAAATAACATGCTTAACGAGATCTTGGTATTTGATCTGAGTTTGGCCACTAGCCTATACGCACTAACCAACTATGCGGGAAAGATATGGGCACTCAATGTCGTGGTATCAGCCGAAGCCATCTAGACGTCAGCGACTGAGCGGCGCGTGCCGGATTGGAACGTAAGCATGCTCTTGTATTAAGGGGGCTAGTTCTACTTCCGGCCGCCCACGCAACATGCAGGTATGCAAAGGGCGATGGGCCCAGACCCCTGCGCCATAGGATTTAGACCAGCGTGCTGACCTCTCTGTTGTGCCAAGGTGGGGCTGCGACGTGTTGATCTTCCGAGGCCGGGCATGACCCAGGAAAGTGTGTCCGGCCTAATGGCATCGAGCGTGTCGGGTTATGTGGTGCACCCCTGCAGGGAAGTTTATCTATTCGAATAGCCGTATGCCTCGGTAAAGGGCGACCGGAGTTGTACCTTGACCTTATGACAACTAGAACCGGATACTTAATAAAACACACCTGACAAGTTCCACGACAACCCGGTGATCGCTTTTCCGCAGGCGGCGAGGGAGGATCGCCGGGTAGGATTATGCTATGCGATGCTACTTGGAGAACTTCAATCTACTCTCTTCTACATCTTTGCAAGGCGGAGGCTGCGAGCGTAGTCTTCGATAGGACTAGCTATCCCCCTCTTATTTTGGCATTATGCAGTTCAGTCCACCGATATTGCCTCTTTACACATATACCCTTGCATATGTAGTGTTGATTCTTGCTTGCGAGTACTTCGGATGAGTACTCACGGTTGCTTTTCTCCCCCCTTTTCCCCTTTCCTTTCTACCTGGTTGTCGCAACCAGATGCTCGAGCCCAGGAGCCAGACGCCACCGTCAACGACGACTCCTACTGCACCGCGGGTGTGCAGGCCAGTGACGACGATCATGAGTAGTTTAGGAGGATCCCAAGCAGGAGGTCTGCGCCTCTTTCGATCTGTATCCCAGTTTGTGCTAGCCTTCTTATGGCAAACTTGTTTAACCTATGTCTGTACTCAGATATTGTTGCTTTCGCTGACTCGTCTATTTTCGAACACTTGTATTTGAGCCCTCGAGGCCCCTGGCTTGTATTATGATGCTTGTATGACTTATTTTATTTGTAGAGTTGTGTTGTGATATCTTCCCATGAGTCCCTGATCTTGATCGTACACGTTTGCGTGTATTATTAGTGTACGATTGAATCTGGGGTGTCACAAGTTGGTATCAGAGCCAACTGCCTGTAGGAATCCCCCTTTCCAACTCCTTGGCCGAAGTTGAGTCTAGTCATTGCAAAACTTTTACTAACATGGCTGTGTGGCTTACGGGCCCACGTCGCAATTTGGGTGGTATTAGGATCTTTTATTCCTTGCCTTTACTCTGGGACTCTGATCTCTCTTCTATTCGGGTTAAATGGTTTTGCTAAATCTAACTCTAGGTTCTCGTAAATACTTTCTCTCGGAGAGCCCCTTCATTCCAGATGATGGCCTGCTTCACCAGAAGATTTCGAAGATACTCTTCGATATTCTCTCGAGACTTTGTGCCCACCACTTTTGCTATTGCCGACCACCGATAAATCCTTATGGATAACTACTTACACTTGCCATTCATACGATCATCCCCCGTTGATATTGTTATTACAAGATACCCCGAAGTTTTCTCTATTGTTCCGAGAATACTTTGTGCCTACTGCCTTGCAGTTCCTTGTCGCCTGAATACACCTACAAATTAATCCTCACACTTACCGAGGATTTGTTTCTCCCTAGTTGTTCAGGTGTTTCACAAAATTCTTCGAAATATTATCCGATTTTTCGAGAATCCTCTGCAGCCTATGGCTCTAGAAATTCTTGTCTGCCTGCATTATGGTTAAATCCAAATGCCTAGCATTATTCATTGACATCCTTTGCACTATCATTTTGAGACCGTTGATTCAATATGATGCGGATGTTCGCAATCTTTAGTCACAATTAGAATTCATCCTTCCGGCTCAGACATCATTTTTGAACATGAGCTGGTTCTCGACCAATCAACTACCGTCGGTTGTACCCCTAAGTCTATTCTGCTTATCCATCCTCAATCAGAGTGTTTGCTTCCGATCCTTCGATTTGGAATCATAATTCCTTTGCATTTGAGCTTCGAATTATTCAGATGATTCCAAAACCATTGCATCTGCATTCTTTCCTCTTCTGGTTGAGTACCGATACTCACATCAGATCCTTTGTGGACCATCAAGTCCTTTGTTGGATTGTTATCCGACAGTGTCCTTCATATTTAATCACCTTGTGAGTTATTTCCCTGATACATAATACCATTGGTAAATCCTATACTCTGAATTGGCCAACCATGCTCTGCTTTCGAGCTGGTGATAATTACTCTCGAAGCTTGTGGTATATGTTTCTAAGACGCCCCGATGGGTTGAACCTATGCCTTTCTTAATCTGTGTGAACCCGAAAGTTTTTCAAGGTTCATTCTCCTCTGGTAATTCACCAAGTAGGTCTTCACACTCAAATCACTCGTGGTTCCAATAACCTTTCACTTCATCATTCCTTTGACTTGATGTCATCGTCGATTGATTACATCTTCATGAATTCTCTTGACAAATGTGTCATGATCATCATCAACATTTTGATGCTCTTCCAAGATATCTATTGAATTCTTCATGGGAAATACCATCCTTGTCCCTTGGTAAATTGTGTTGTTATCGACTACTTCCTTACCTTCTTTCCAACACAAACTTGTTTGTGTTGTGGCTGTACCTTGAGTTCCTGGCTATCCAACTTGTCTTATGTCCTACCCTGAAGTATTACCATCTTTTATGACAAGAATGTCATGAAAATTTCACCACCTCTTGAGAATTCTTGATATAGGTGATACCTTCTGCCATATCCGTTCATTCCTTGGTCCCCGTGTTATTTCTAATCGGAAAACCGAGAATCTAACTATGATGTGCGACTTCAAAACTTCTAGCAACCCTATTGCTTTGAAGTTAATGGTCAATTTTTCATTCTTAGACCATTGGTTATCGAACCACCATTCTAACATTGATCATGCTACTTAAGCCCATATTTTGGGTGCACCTTTCAACCAATGTTTAACTGTGTATGTTTTCCTCGAGCATACAACATTATATCATTTGAGTTGACAAGTGTCATCTTCTTATTCACATTATTGAGGAAATCCATCTGTTTGGAATTCTCGATGAATTGTCTCCGAGCCCATTAGTCGCCTCCTCATCCCCTCCTTGGTTTAATGATGAACTATTACTTCAGGAACCCGCTCCCATAGATCATTTCCTAAGAATCTTGCAATGTCATTTCGTCGATTTGTGTTGCACCATTTCCTCTCGGACATCCTGAGTCTGAGGTATTATGACACCAATCAGATCTGAATCTCGGTCAGATATGATGGTTGGGACAACTTTCCAGGAGTTATGTTGTTGGTCCCTTGATGACCCGGTAATATAATGTCATGCCTAGCACCCCTGGCTGGAGGACCTATCATTATAATATATTTTGCAAGGATAACCATTCTTCCTGGAGGAAATTGTAAGACTTATTTTATAAGTTGCTCCTGATGGATCATTTGTGTATCCAAGGTCTCGGCCTTGATTGAAGCACCATATCATTGCTACCTCGAAGCATGACTATGATACCCTGCTCATCAACAAGAGCATTTGAAGCACAATGCTAAATTTTCCTTATCAATTATCCTAACACCTTTGTATGGGTAATATCATGAAATTTCTCTCATCTTACCTAAAGGGTTTTCTATGTTATATCCTATCATGGATATCATGCCCTGCTTATCCTCGGGAAGAATATACCCCTGCAGTATGTGTTTAAACACATTTCCCTTCTATTGATTTGTTTAATCTGATAAACGCATTTTCCTTTTCATTGGTTTGTTTGACCTTTCTTGTGATCTATATAATCTAAGCAGTAAAGATTCACTGCTTATGTAAACACCTCGGTGTACAATTTTGCCAGCAAGACCCTGTTACTATTGTTGATGACATTCCGGTAGCCGCCGATGGACGAGAACTTTGCCTATTGGTCTGCCTTGTTCAACGAGCAGGAAAATGGTTCTCTTCGTCCCTCGCCCTTGGTACCGATGTTGTTGCCGACATAATCGACAGACTATCCTCTGACATGCCTTGCTTACATGATCATGCAAGACGTCACCGCCCTTCCCGCTTTTAACCCACATGGTGGGCTCATAACCCACAGTTCCACAAGATTGAAACTTGACTCTCATGTACATGCCTGTCTCGAAAGTTATTCCTCGCGCTTGGTTTCGTACGTAACCCATGGGCCACCTTCCTAGAGATGGTCTATTCTGGTATCGGATACAATACTTATTCTCGTTGTTTTGGTCCCCTTTCACAATTTTTCTCAGACATCGAATGATTGCCTATGCGCTTGGAACTCCTTGTTGTACCTTCTTACCTTGTGCTCGATGTGTTTCATTTGTTCAACTCGAGAGATACTCATCTGCTCATTCATGGGAAAGCCCCAGACGATTACTTCTTATAGCGTTCTACTGTTGGCGAGCTGCCCCTTGCCTATCCGTAAGTACGATGGAGTTCCTGAAGAAAGGATGACGACTTCATCATGATAGTCTGAAACAGAGGAATGAAGACGCCGATATAATGGATCGACCTATTCAAAAAGGACAACCAAGACCGAGGAGATTCGGTAGAATTTCATAACCAAATCCTTTCCCCCTTACTCCCCTCTTAAATCTCGGGACGAGATTTCTTGTAGTGGAGGAGAATTGTGACGCCCGGATAATTACCTATAGTAATCCTGCATTGAGGATGCCATGTCGCCACGGTTACTGTTGTTAATCTCGCATTAGTTCAAAACCGATTCAAATTCAAATTTGAAATCAAGGCAAACAACAAAAGTTTTCCAACAATAAAACTAAAATCTTCAAAATGTGTCGGATAAATCATAGGTAATTGTGGTGGAGAAACGAAACTATGATAAAGGGTATAAAGGCTTTAAAGTGATTAAACAGTAGTTAAAACAATTAAATAAATTCCTATTGAGTTTTATAAAATATTAGATTATTTTATTTTGGCATCAGGATTAATGTGGAAGGAGTATAATTACAAATACTAATTTAGGTGCTAGTGCTAAAATTTACAAAACTAAAATAAAAGTAAACTAGAAATGAAACACAAAAGAAAAAAGCAGAGACAAGAAGCTTCCCCCCTCCCCCACTCGGCTTTGGCCTAACTGGCCTCTGGGCCACCAGGCCGCCCGACCGGTCCACCCGGCCCAACCAACCGGCCGGCCCACCCCGCGCCTTAACCCCCACTCCCTCGAAACCCTAGCGGCCCCTCCCCACTTTCCCCCGTCGCCCCACTCGCCTCCCCCGCACTCCCCCGCACTCCTCTCGTTCCCCCCGATCTGGATTGGGGGCTACGACCCCGTCGTCGCTCGCTATCGCCGGCGCCGCCGCTCTCGGACTCCTCCGTGCCCTCCTCTCCCTCGCGCGGCACCTGCCTGAAGCCTCGGCCTCGACTCGTCGCCGGCCTGACATCGTCGCCCGTCGTCGCCAACCACCGCCGTCGACTGGAGCTCCTCCGCCTCGACCGCTGCACGTCGTCCACGTCCTCAACCCCGACGACCGCGCATGTCACCGCCCTCACCAATTCCGTCAAGCCCCTCCTCGCTGGACTGCCTCCTCCACGACACGCCGTCTCCGTACTCCTCCTCACGCACCGCTTCCCCGTCCCTACGAACCCCGGTGAGGCCCCCGGCCTCTCCTCTCCCCTGTCCCCGTGTGCACGCATGCGCACTCGCCCGCCTTCGGTCGCCCGCTCCAGCCGCCGCGCCACGCACCACTGCGGCCCCTCCGCTTCGCGCTTCTTTGCCTTAGTCGCAGCGTCTTGCGCCAGCGTGCCGCCCCTCGCCGTCTTTGCTCGGCACCCGGCGTGGCGGCGGCATTCCTAACGCGCCTTAAGCGCCCGTTTCTTCGGTTGCCGCAAAGGCGCATACCCAGCCTTGTACTGGGCCGCCCGTTTCATTCTTTTTCTTTTCTTAAGAAAAGAGCAGCAAAAATCTTATTGCGAATGTTAGGTCTCGAACTCACGACCCGCCGTTGAAATAGTAGCACACTAACCAACCGACCACCATACAGATTGTGTCAATGTACTTATTTTCATTCTTTTATTTACGTAGGCCGCGAGAGCCCACCAAACCAGATTTCACTGCTCACTGATTTCTGGGCATTTTTTTCTTTTATTTCTGGTTCCTTTTTTCTTTTTCTTTTCTCGTTTTACTTTTTTATATTTTCTTGAAAATGCGAATTTTAAAAAATTCATGAAATTTATAAAATTGAAGGAACTTTTATCAAATCGATGAACTACTTTTAAAATTCGATGAAAATTTTAAAATTCCATGACCTTTTTAAAATTTGAACAATTATTGAGAACATGAACAAAAATTTATATACGACGAGCGATTTTCAAATATACACTAAACATTTTTTGATTGTATGATGAACAATTTTTAACTACACAGTGAACATTTTTGTGATATACATTGAAATAATTTAAAACATATTATACATTTCTATATATAAGATGAACAAAATTTTTACATTGAACATTTTTGTAATATAATCTGAACAATTTTTAACTACACAGTGAACATTTTTGTGATATACATTGAAATAATTTAAAACATATTATACATTTCTTTATATAAGATGAACAAATTTTATACAATGAACATTTTTGTAATATAATCTGAACAATTTTTAACTACACATTGAACATTTTTGTGATATACATTGAAATAATTTAAAACATATTATACATTTCTTTATGTAAGATGAACAAATTTTATACAATGAACATTTTGTAATATAATCTGAACAATTTTTAACTACACATTGAACATTTTTGTGATATACATTGAAATAATTTAAAACATATTATACATTTGTTTATACAAGATGAACAAATTTTATACATTGAACATTTTTGTAATATAATCTGAACAATTTTTAACTACACATTGAACATTTTTGTGATATGCGCTGAAAAACTATTTAAATACCCATTGAACATTTTTTGATGTACACTGAACTTTCCTTACTGACCTTTTTAAAATTTCATGAGCTTTCAAATCCGTGAACTTTTTCCTGAAATGGGTGAACATTTTTGAATACATAAATCATTTTCTAAAACAAATTCGTGAAACTTCTTTTTTTTTAATCGCTGGCTTTTTTTTTTGGAACAACGCGCTTCAGCACACGTATTATGAGTTGCGGTAAAGTCAGCATGTCGAAGCGTAGCTCGATTGGTTGTTCTGCGCGTCGCGGCATGTCGTCGTCGCGAGTTGAATCCTCGCCGCTGCCCTTTTTACGCAGTGTATTTTACGTTAGCGCCGTGATCTTGGGCGGCCCACGAGGGCGGTGATGGGCGCCAATTGTGTTAGCGGCGCTGAAGGCGCCTATAGGAGCTCCGTGGCGGCGCCTGGTAGCTGGCGTGCACCCAAATGGGCTAGCGCCCAGCGCTTGTGGGCTTGTGGCCGACGCCCGCGCTCGCTGAGGCCCATAGGGCCTATGACAGTGGGTCCCCAGCCCCCAGAACAATTTAAAATAAAAACAATAATAATAATAATAATGAATATAAATTTAAGTAATTAATTAACTAAATTAATTATCCTGTTTAATTTACATAATTAATTAACTAACCTAACTAATCTGTTAATTAAACTGATTGATTTGGTTAATTAGTTATCAGAGTATGACATGCGGGACCCACACGTCAGTTTGACCAGTCAACACCTCTGTTAATTGCTGACATCATGCTGGCGTCATGCTGATGCAATAATACTAATTTCAAATTAATTTAATAATAATAATTTAGAAAATGATTTTAAACTTTAAAAATTATTATAAAATAAACCGTAGCTCAGATGGAAAAACTTTCTACATGAAAGTTGCTCAGAACGATGAGACGAATCCGGATACGTAGCCCGTTCGACCGCCACACGTCCCTAGAATAACAAACACGCAACTTTCCCCCTCCGTTTCATCTGTCCGAAAACGCGAAACACCGGGGATACTTTTCCAGATGTTTCCCCCCTTCACCGGTATCACCTCCTACTGCGTTAGGGCACACCTGGCACCGTTACTTGTTACGTCATGCATCGTTATACATCTGTTTGCATTGTATTCATTGTTTCTTCCCCCTCTTCTCTCCGGTAGACTACGAGACCGACGCTGCTGCTGCCCAGTTCGACTACGAAGGTTACGACCCCTCCTTGCCAGAGCAACCAGGCAAGCCCCCCCTTTCATCACCAGATATCGCCTATTATACCCTCTACTGCTTGCATTAGAGTAGTGTAGCATGTTACTATTTCGATTAATCCTATTCTGTTGCATGGCCTGTCATTGTTGCTATATCTGTTGATACATTACCTGCAATCCTAAATGCTTAGTATAGGACGCTAGTTTACCATTTGTGGCCCTACATCCTTGTCAGTCTGCCATGCTATACTATCGGGCCGTGATCACTCGGGAGGTGATCACGGGTACATACTACACATACATACTATTCAGGTGGTGGCTAAAGTCGGGTTGGCTCGTTGAGTACCCGCAAGTGATTTCGATGTGGCGGCTGGAAGGACAGGTGGCTCCATCCTGGTAGAGGTGGGCCTGGGTTCCCGACGGCCCCCGACTATTACTTTGTGGCGAGCGGCAGGCGAGGTTGAGACCACCTAGGCGAGAGGTGGGCACAGCCTGGTCGGCGTCATGGTTACTTCAAAATAACACGCTTAACGAGATCTTGATATTTGATCGAGTCGGCCACCGCCTATCGCACTAACCAACTACGCGGGAAAGATATGGGCACTTTCGGCGTCGTGGTATCGGCCAAGCCTTCTAGGCGTCGGCGAACGGCGCGCGCGCCATTGGAACGTAAGCTTTGCTCTTGTATTAAGGGGGCTAGTTCTGCTTCCGTCCGCCCACGCAACGTGCAGGTGTGCAAACGGCAATGGGCCCAGACCGCTGCGCCATAGGATTTAAACCAGCGTGCCGACCTCTCTGTTGTGCCTAGGTGGGGCTGCGACGTGTTGATCTTCCGAGGCCGGGCATGACCCAGGAAAGCGTGTTGGGTTATGTGGTGCACCCCTGCAGGGAAGTTTATCTATTCGAATAGTCGTGTCCCTCGGTAAAAGGATGACCCGGAGTTGTACCTTGACCTTATGACAACTAGAACCGGATACCTAATAAAACACACCCAGACAAGTTCCACAGACAACCCGGTGATCGCTTTTCCACAGGGCGATGAGGGGAGGATCGCCGGGTAGGATTATGCTATGCGATGCTACTTGGAGAACTTCAATCTACTCTCTTCTACATGCTGCAAGACGGAGGCTGCCAGAAGCGTAGTCTTCGATAGGACTAGCTATTCCCCTCTTATTTTGGCATTCTACAGTTCAGTCCATCGATATTGCCTCTTTACACATATACCCTTGCATATGTAGTGTTGATCCTTGCTTGCGAATACTTTGGATGAGTACTCACAGTTGCTTTTCTCCCCCTTTCCCCCTTTCCTTTCTACCTGGTTGTCGCAACCAGATGCTGGAGCCCAGGAGCCAGACGCCACGTCGACGACGACTCCTACTGCATCGGGGGTGCCTTCTTCTACGTGCAGGCCGCTGACGACGATCATGAGTAGTTTAGGAGGATCCCAGGCAGGAGGCCTGCGCCTCTTTCGATCTGTATCCCAGTTTGTGCTAGCCTTCTTAAGGAAAACTTGTTTAACTTATGTCTGTACTCAAATATTGTTGCTTCCGCTGACTCGTCTATGATCGAGCACTTGTATTCGAGCCCTCGAGGCCCCTGGCTTGTAGTATGATGCTTGTATGACTTGTTTTATTTGTAGAGTTGTGTTGTGGTATCTTCCCGTGAGAACCTGATCTTGATCGTACACGTTTGCGTGTATGATTAGTGTACGATTGAATCGGGGGCGTCACAGTAGATTGCCAAGTGTTTCGAAGAGATAATCATAAAATGGTCTTTACAGGTATACGCAAAGGTGATCTATGCATTGTTGATTTCACTAAAAAAGGCTCAACCTAGAACTTGCTTAATTGCTAAATCCTCTAAAGGTTGGTTGTGGCATAGACGGTTAGGTCATGTGGGCATGCGAAACCTTGACAAGCTTATTAAAGGTGATCATATCCTTGGCATTAAAGATGTCATATTTGATAAGGATAGACTTTGCAGTGCTTGCCAAGAAGGAAAACATGTTGGAGGAAGCCACCCCATGAAGAACATCATGACCACAAGGAGACCGCTCGAGCTACTTCACATGGATCTCTTTGGTCCCAACGCCTACAAAAGTCTCGGTGGAAACTCATTTGGTCTAGTTATAGTTGATGATTTTTCAAGATTGACGTCGGTGTTCTTTCTCGATGATAAGTCGCAGGTCCAAAAGATCTTCAAAAACATCGCTCGGAAGACCCAAAATCAATTTCAAGTGAAGATCAAGAAGGTTCGCAGCGACAATGGAACGAAGTTCAAGAACGCCAATGTGGACACCTTTCTTGACGAAGAAGGAATTTCACATGAGTTCTCGGCTACATACACACCTAAAAAAATGGAGTTGTTGAGAGGAAGAACCGGACGCTCATCAAAATGGAAAGAACGATGCTTGATGAGTACAAGACGCCAAAGCACTTTTGGGCGGAAGCGGTTGAGACAGCTTGTCATGCGACAAATCGCTTGTATCTTCACAAGCTACTCGGCAAGACGACATACGAGCTCCTCACCGGTAACAAACCCCAAGTTCGATACTTTCGAGTATTTGGCTCAAAGTGCTACATTCTTGATAAGCATCGTCATTCTAAATTTGCTCCTAAATCTCATGAGGGATTCCTACTTGGTTATGGCTCAAACTCTCACACTTACCGTGTCTACAACAATTTCACCCGAAAGGTTGAAGAGACGGTAGATGTGAAGTTTGATGAATCTAACGGCTTGCAAGTAGAGCAATTGCTAATTGATGTAGGAGATAAAGATCCTTCGGAAGCAATCCAAGACTTGTCTATTGGCAAGGTTCGTCCAACGGAGATGAAGGAGAGTACCTCGACCGTCCAAGTGGAAGCTTCTACCTCACGACAAGGTGAACCAAGAGTTGATATGGAAGCATCCACAAGAGGGACACACCAGGATGAAGAAAACGAGGAAGTACACCAAGATGAACCTCATCAACCTCCTTCTCCACCACGACGAGAGAACGACAACGTCAACAATGAAGAAGACTAAGAAGAAGATGGAGATGATTGATACGTCTCCAACGTATCTATAATTTTTGATTGTTCCATGCTATTATATTACCCATTTTGGATGTTTATGGGCTTATTTATACACTTTTATATCATTTTTGGGACTAACCTATTAATTGGAGGCCCAGCCCAAATTGCTGTTTTTTTGACTATTTCAGTGTTTCGCAGAAAAGGAATATCAAACGGAGTCCAAACGGAATGAAACCTCTGGGAGAGTTATTTTTGGAACGAATGCAATCCAGGAGACTTGGAGTGTACGTCAAGAAGCAAACGAGGCGGCCACGAGGGTCCAAGGCGCGCCCTAGGGGGGTGGGCACGTCCCTCACCCTCGTGGGCCCCTCGTGGCTCCCCTGACTGACTTCCTTCGCCTATATATACCATCATAGCTGAAAACATAAAGGAGCACCACGAAACCCTATTTCCACCGCCGCAACCTTCTGTACCCATGAGATCCCATCTTGGAGCCTTTTCCGGTGCTTCGCCCGAGGGGAAATCGATCACGGAGGGCTTCTACAACAACACCATAGCCTCTCCCATGAGTTGTGAGTAGTTTACCACAGACCTTCAGGTCCATAGTTATTAGCTAGATGGCTTCTTCTCTCTCTTTGAATCTCAATACAATGTTCTCCTCGATCTTCTTGGAGATCTATTTGATGTAACTCTTTTTGCGGTGTGTTTGTCGAGATCCGATGAATTGTGGGTTTATGATCAAGTTTATCTATGAGAAAGATTTGAATCTCCTCTGAATTCTTTTATGTGTGATTGGTTATCTTTGCAAGTCTCTTAGACTTATCAGTTTGGTTTGGCCTACTAGATTGATCTTTCTTGCAATGGGATAAGTGCTTAGCTTTGGGTTCATTCTTGTGGTGCCCTTTCCTAGTGACAGCAGGGGCAGTAAGGCACGTATTGTATTGTTGCCATCGAGGATAAAAAGATGGGGTTTATATCATATTGCTTGAGTTTATCCCTCTACATCATGTCATCTTGCCTAATGCGTTACTCTGTTCTTATGAACTTAATACTCTAGATGCATGCTGGATAGCGGTCGGTGTGTGGAGTAATAGTAGTAGATGCAGGAAGGAGTCGGTCTACTTGTCTCGGACGTGATGCCTATATACATGATCATGCCTAGATATTCTCACAACTATGCACTTTTCTATCAATTGCTCGACAGTAATTTGTTCACCCACCGTCATACTTAAGCTATCTTGAGAGAAGCCACTAGTGAAACCTATGACCCCCGGGTCTATTTTCCATCATATAGGTTTCCGATCTACTTTATTTTGCAATCTTTACTTTCCAATCTATATCATAAAAATACCAAAAGTATTTATCTTATCTTATTATCTCTATCAGATCTCACTTTCGCAAGTGGCCGTGAAGGGATTGACAACCCCTTTATCGCGTTGGTTGCGAGGTTCTTGTTTGTTTGTGTAGGTACGAGGGACTTGCGTGTAGCCTCCTACTTGATTGATACCTTGGTTCTCAAAACTGAGGGAAATACTTATGCTACTTTGCTGCATCACCCTTTCCTCTTCAAAGGAAAACCAACGCAGTGCTCAGGAGGTAGCAAGAAGGATTTCTGGCGCCGTTGCCGGGGAGGTCATCACACAAGTCAAGACATACCAAGTACCCATCACAAACTCTTCTCCCTCACATTACATTATTTGCCATTTGCCTCTTGTTTTCCTCTCCCCCACTTCACCCTTGCCATTTTATTCGCCCTCTCTTTCCCGTTCGCCTCTTTCTCGCTTGTCTCTTGTGTGCTCGTGTGTTGGATCATTTATTTCGTTGTTATGGCTAGCTCTGTCTTCATCCCTTCGTCTCCCGATTTTGAAATCCTCCACTTCAAACAAAGACAAGGAGGAAACTTAAAAGATGCTTGGTATAGGATGTTAGAATCCTACCGTGTTGCAATATAGAAGGAGATTTCAAGATTTTACTTCGCAATTTTTATGTTGGGCTAACCATATCCTATAGACAGCTCCTTGATTTTGCCGCCAAAGGGAATTTTATTGAAATTGATCCTAGATTTTCTTATGAAATTATAGAAGGGATAGTAGGAGTACTTCCCCTACAAAAGGGACCACCCCTTACTCAAGAAGGAACCCAAATCTTAGAGAAATTATGTGAATTGCAAAAAAAAATTGAACCTCTTAAAAATGTTGGTGGGAATCTCAACCGCATGAATACTTTGATTACACTTTGCAATAAGCGGTTGGATGCTCTAGACCTAAAGATCTCCAAGCACGAGGGGAAACGCAAGGAACCTCCCAGATCCGAGCATAACTCCATTAAAAAGACAAATACCAAAGATGGCAATACTTAGATCTATTCTCGCTTTTATGCCTAGCTAGGGGCGTTAAACGATAGCGCTTGTTGGGAGGCAACCCATTTTTATTTTTGTTCTTTACTTTTTGTTCCTGTTTAGTATTAAGTAATTCATCTAGCCTCTGTTTAGATGTGTTTTTATGTTTTAATTAGTCTTTGTGCCAAGTAGAACCTATAGGATAACCTATGGTGAAAGTTAATTTGATCTTGCTGAAAAACAGAAACTTTTGCGCGCACGAGAATAATTTTAATAAATCACACAAATGTACTTTTTAGTTGATTCTTTTTTGCAGAAGATTAATAGACAAATTCTAGGATTTCCTATTTTGGTAGGATTTTAGAGTTCCAGAAGTATTCGAAAGTTCTGATTACTCTGATGTTACTTTTTGATGATTCTGTTTTTCGTGTGTTCTTTGCTTATTTTGATGAATCTGTGGCTAGTATCGGGGGGGGGGGGGGTTATGAACCATAGAGAAGTTGGAATACAGTAGGTTTACCACCAATATAAATAGATAATTTGTTCATTACAGTACCTTAAAGTGGTGGTTTGCTTTCTTGCACTAACAGAGCTTATGAGATTTTCTATTGAGTTTTGTGTTGTGAAGTTTTCAAGTTTTAGGTAAAGATTTGATGGATTATGGAATATGGAGTGGCAAGAGCCTAAGCTTGGGGATGCCCAAGGAACCCAAAGGTAAATTAAAGGACAACCAAAAGCCTAATCTTGGGGATGCCCCGGAAGGCATCCCCTCTTTTGTCTTCGTCTATCAGTAACTTTACATGGAGCTATATTTTTATTCACCACATGATATGTGTTTTGCTTGGAGCGTCTTGTATGATATGAGTCTTTGCTTTTTGGTTTACCAAAATCATCCTTGCTGTACACACCTTTTGGGAGAGACACACATGAATTGGAATTTATTAGAATACTCTATGTGCTTCACTTATATCTTTTGAGCTAGACAATTTTGCTCTAGTGCTTCACTTATATCTTTTTAGAGCACGGCGGTGGTTTTAGTTTGTAGAAATTATTGATCTCTCATGATTCACTTATATTATTTTGAGAGTCTTTTGGAACAGCGTGGTATTTGCTTTGGTTATAAAATTGGTCCCAATATGATGGTCATCCAAAGTTGGGTATAATAAAACTGTGATATAGAGTGCATTGGATACTATGATCAATTTGAGACTTGATAATTGTTTTGAGATATAAAGGTGGTAATGTTAGAGTCATGCTAGTTGGGTAATTATGAAATTGAGAAATACTTGTGTTAAAGTTGGTAAGTCACGTAGCATGCACATATGGTAAAAGTTGTGTAACAAATTTGTTGCATGGGGTGCTCTTTGATTGCCTTCCTTATGTGTGGAGGTCGGGACCGTGCGATGGTTAACTCCTACCAACCCTTCCCCTAGGAGCATGCGTAGTAGTACTTTTCTTCGAGGGTTAATAAAATTTTGCAATAAGTATATGAGTTCTTTATGAGTAATGTGAGTCCATGGATTATACGCACTCTCACCCTTCCACCATTGCAAGCCTCTCTTGTGCCGCGCAACTTTCATCGGTACCATACACCCACCATATACCTTCCTCAAAACAGCCACCATACCTGCCTATTATGGCATTTCCATAGCCATTCCGAGATATATTGCCATGCAACTTTCCACCGTTCCGTTTATTATGACACGCTCCATCATTGTCATATTGCTTTTGCATGATCATGTAGTTGACATTTTATTTGTGGCAAAGCCACTTTATAATTATTTCATGCATGTCACTTTTGATTCATTGCATATCCCGGTACACCGCCGGAGGCATTCACATAGAGTCATATTTTGTCCTAAGTATTGTAACCCTTGAGTTGTAAGTAAATAAAAGTGTGATGATCTTTATTATTAGAGCATTGTCCCAAGTGAGGAAAGGATGATGGAGACTATGATTCCCCCATAAATCAGGATGAGACTCTGGACTTTATGAAAAATAAAAGAGGCCAAAGAAGCCCAAATAAAAAAAGAGGCCAAAGAAGCTCACCAAAATAAACAAAATGAAAGAAAAAGAGAGAAGGGACAATGCTACTATCCTTCTACCACACTTGTGCTTCAAAGTAGCACCATGATCTTCATGATAGAGAGTCTCCTATGTTGTCAATTTCATATACTAGTGGGAATTTTTCATTATAGAACTTGGCTTGTATATTCCAATGATGGGCTTCCTCAAAGTGCCCTAGGTCTTCGTGAGCAAGCGAGTTGGATGCACACCCACTTAGTTTCTTTTGTTGAGCTTTCATATATTTATAGCTCTAGTGCATCCGTTGCATGGCAATCCCTACTCACTCACATTGATATCTATTAATGGGCATCTCAATAGCCCATTGATACGCCTATTTGATGTGAGACTATCTTCTCCTTTTTGTCTTCTCCACAACCACCATTCTATTCCACATATAGTGCTATGTCCATGGCTCACGCTCATGTATTGCGTGAAAGTTGAAAAAGTTTGAGATTATTAAAGTATGAAACAATTGCTTGGCTTGTCATCAGGGTTGTGCATGATTAAATACTTTGTGTGATGAAGATAGAGCAATAGCTAGACTATATGATTTTGTAGGGATAACTTTCTTTTGCCATGTTATTTTGAGAAGACATGATTACTTTGTTAGTATGCTTGAAGTATTATTATTCTTATGTCAATATGAACTTTTATCTTAAATAATTTGGATCTGAACATTCATGCCACAATAAAGAAAATTACATTAGAAATATGCTAAGTAGCATTCCACATCAAAAATTCTGTTTTTATCATTTACCTACTCGAGGACAAGCAGAATTAAGCTTGGGGATGCTTGATACGCCTCCAACGTATCTATAATTTTGTTTGTTCCAAGCTATTATATTACCCGTTTTGGATGTTTATGGGCTTATGTATACACTTTTATATCATTTTTGGGACTAACCTATTAACCAGAGGCCCAGCCCAAATTGTAGTTTTTTTTCTATTTCCGTGTTTTGCAGAAAAGGAATATCAAACGGAGTCCGGACGGAATGAAACCTTCGGGAGAGTTATATTTGGAACAAACGCAATCCAGGAGACTTGGAGTGTACGTCAAGAAGCAAACGAGGCAGCCACAAGGGTCCAGGGCGCGCCCAAGGGGGGTGGGCGCGCCCCCCACCCTCGTGGGCCCCTCGTGGCTCCCATGACCGACTTACTTCGCCTATATATACGATCATACCCTGAAAACATCTAGGAGCACCACGAAACCCTATCTCCACCGCCGCAACCTTCTGTACCCGTAAGATCCCATCTTGGAGCCTTTTCCGGTGCTCCGCCGGAGGGGGAATCGATCATGGAGGGCTTCTACATCAACACCATAGCCTCTCCAATGAGTTGTGAGTAGTTTGCCACAAACCTTCGGGTCCATAGTTATTAGCTAGATGGCTTCTTCTCTCTCTTTGAATCTCAATACAATGTTCTCCTCGATCTTCTTGGAGATCTATTCGATGTAACTCTTTTTGGGGTGTGTTTGTCGAGATCCGATGAATTGTGGGTTTATGATCAATTTTATCTATGAGAAATATTTGAGTATCCTCTGAATTCTTTTATGTATGATTGGTTATCTTTGCAAGTCTCTTTGAATTATCAGTTTGGTTTGGCCTACTAGATTGATCTTTCTTGCAATGGGAGAAGTGCTTAGCTTTGGGTTCAATCTTGCGGTGTCCTTTCCTAGTGACAGCATGGGCAGCAAGGCACGTATTGTATTGTTGCCATCGAGGATAAAAAGATGGGGTTTATATCATATTGCTTGAGTTTATCCTCTACATCATGTCATCTTGCCTAATGCGTTACTCTGTTCTTATGAACTTAATACTCTAGATGCATGCTGGATAGCGGTCAATGTGTGGAGTAATAGTAGTAGATGCAGGCAGGAGTCGGTCTACTTGTCGCAGACGTGATGCCTATATACATGATCATGCGTAGATATTCTCATAACTATGCACTTTTCTATCAATTGCTCGATAGTAATTTGTTCACCCATCGTAATACTTATGCTATCTTGAGAGAAGCCACTAGTGAAACCTATGCCCCCCGGGTCTATTTTCCATCATATAAGTTTCCAATCTACTTTATTTTGCAATCTTTACTTTCCAATCTATAACATAAAAATACCAAAAATATTTATCTTATCTTATTATCTCTATTAGATCTCACTTTCGCAAGTGGCCGTGAAGGGATTGACAACCCCTTTATCGCGTTGGTTGCGAGGTTCTTTTTTGTTTGCGTAGGTATGAGAGACTTGCGTGTAGCCTCCTATTGGACTGATACCTTGGTTCTCAAAACTGAGGGAAATAGTTACGCTACTTTGCTGCATCACCCTTTCCTCTTCAAGGGAAAACCAACGCAGTGCTTAAGAGGTAGCAATGGTGAAGAAGAAGTTCCACCCCGATCAAGACAAAAGCTCTCACGAGTTCGAGCAAGAGTTGCTAGAGACCATCCCGTTGAGCAAATCTACAATGATATCCAAACCGGGAGAATCACTCGCTCAAATTTTTGTTTGGCTAGTTTTTGTGAACATTACTCATTCATCTCTAGCATTGTACCTATGAAGGTTGAAGAAGCATTGGAAGATCCGGATTGGATAAACGCCATGCACGAAGAACTACACAACTTTGAGAGAAACCAAGTGTGGACATTGGACGAGAAGCCCGACAACAAGCACAACATCATCGGTACCAAATGGGTGTTTCGCAACAAGCAATATGAAGATGGACAAGTAGTTCGCAACAAAGCACGTCTCGTCGCCCAAGGCTACACTCAAGTCGAAGGTATGGACTACGGTGAGACATATGCCCCCGTTGCTAGACTTGAGTCAATTTGCATCTTACTTTCCTATGCTAATCACCATGATATCACTTTATACCAAATGGACATTAAAAGTGTTTTTCTAAATGGTGAAATTGAGGAGGAAGTTTAGGTGAGACAACCTCCCGGCTTTGTTAATCCTAATAAACCCAATCATGTTTACAAGCTGCACAAAGCTATTTATGGTCTTAAACAAGCTCCTAGAGCGTGGTATAAATGCTTGACCAAGTTGCTTATTGAAAAAGGCTTTGAGATTGGAAAAATTGATTCTACTATTTTCACTAAAAGGGTTAATGGAGAATTATTTGTGTGCCAAATCTATGTTGATGATATTATATTTGGATCTACTAACCCTCATTTTAGTGAGAAGTTTGGGAAGCTTATGTCGGAGAAGTTTGAGATGTCTATGATGAGTGAACTCAAGTTCTTTCTTGGTTTGCAAATCAAGCAAACTAAGGAAGGTACCTTTGTCTCTCAAATGAAGTACACCAAAGACTTGTTCAAGAAGTTCAGTATGCAAGAATGCAAAGGTATGAGTACACCCATTCCTACTAGTGGACATCTTGAGTTGACCAAAGATGGTGAACCCGTTGATCAACAGGTTTACCGCTCTATGATTGGTTCATTATTATATCTATGTGCCTCTCGTCCCGATATTATGCTAACTGTGTGCATGTGTGCACGATATCAAGCGGCCCCTTAAGAATGTCATCTTAAGGCCGTGAAAAGGATAGTGAGATACTTAATCCATACACCAAACTTTGGCATTTGGTAAAGAGGGCCTCTTTTAATCTTGTTGGCTACTCCGACTCGGACTATGTCGGTAACAAGGTTGATATGAAGTCCACTTTGGGTACTTGTTAATTTCTTGGTAGATCTCTTGTGTCTTGGTCCTCCAAGAAACAAAACTCGGTATCCTTATCCACCACCGAAGCGGAATACATTGTCGACGGTTCATGTTGTGCTCAATTACTTTGGATGACCCAAACTCTTAAAGATTATGGGATATATGTGAAACATGTTCCTTTGCTTTGTGACAATGAAAGTGCTATTAAGATTGCTCACAATCCCGTGCAACACTCTCGAACTAAGCACATTGAAGTTCATCATCATTTCATTTGAGATCATGTTGCTAAGGGTGATATTAACCTTAAGCATGTTCGCACCGACAAGCAATTGGCGGATATATTCACTAAACCACTTGATGAGAAAGTGTTTTGCAGGTTGAGAGGTGAATTGAACATCATTGATGCTTCCAACTTGGAGTAGAAACTATATTTTGGATATATGGAAGACATGAGCCTGACTAATCCTTGATATTTCTATTATGATGATAATCATATATCTTGGATACAATTGCACCCTTGCATGTTAACTAACCCATGTAGGTACTTGGATGGATCTAAATCTATGAGATTGCAACTCACTCATATCTTGAGCAATATCTACATCACCAAGTCTCTACTTTACGATGGTTGAAGTCAAGGAAGCATGCAACCCTTCAAATATATCCTTTGACAAATTCCTAAGTAAAATTTCATGATTGTCATTTTGGATACACGAGTGCTCTTCCTTGCAAATCTAATCCATGTAGGTAGATGAACTCCAATCACAAGTGGTGCTCCAAATGAACTACATCAACATTGAGCATCCCACAAGTTCAACTACATGATCAAGATCCACAAGGTATGTTATTCCATCTTAGAGAATCTTTACCCCAAGACATGGGTCAAAGCAACTCAACAAGATGTGAATACATCAAGATGCTTAAACGAAAAATGGCAACCCCGTTTTTGAGATTAAACGATGAGAATGACCTATATCAAGTGTCTTCACTTGACTCCTAAGTCAATATACTCTAACATAGGTGACTTTGTCGCGGACCAATTCTAGATGAAGTTCTCTAGTGTTTCTCCTTATTCTTGCATTTTGTCTCATGCATATTTGTTCCCTTTTCAAAAAAATCATCTAGATTTCTTCTCTTTATTTCTGTTCTGCATTTCTCTGCATTTAATTCATTGCAAATCCTTGTGAGATCTTATTCACTTAGTGAGCTGAGGTGACTAATGCTTTCTCTCTAATGAACTCGGACAGACCGATTTTCCTCTTTCGGTTAAACCGAAACTTTTCGGTGCCACCGAAGGAATCAATTCGGTGTAGCCGATTTCAACACTGAGAAATCACTCTGTCACTTGCATTCTGCACATTCTGTTCCAGCTCCACTCGATGATTCTTATCCTCTACCAGCATCATATTCTTTGTGCTGCTTTGCTCTGTGACTCAAGGACCAGACCTATTTGCATTGCATCCTTCTTGGAAATTGATGTCAAGGGGGGAGGGAGAGTTCACATCAAAGCTTAATCACTCCAATAGGGGTGAGAGAAAATTTTCTTTTCAAAAGAGAGACCCCAGTTGCTTGTTATTCAAAGAAGAGAGAAGTTACATGTCTTTAGAGGGCAAAGACATGTTCATGTTATTTGTGTGTTTGCTTTGCTCTGATTTTCTTTTCCTTATCTTCTCCCAATATCCATTATAAGATTCAGGGGGAGCAAGACATCTAAGGGAAGGTAATCTTAAAATTCATCGCATATCTTTACCTTTGGGGACATGTCTACACTCAAATAGAGTACCCAGTACTCACTCTATACGTGTCATCCCAGATCTTGGTACTCTTGTGGTTCACTGCTCTTGCTCTGCTTAGTAGATGTTTCTGCGTTGTCTAACCTTGTTTACTCAGGTTCACTTCCAAAGCTAGTTCAAGACCACAAGGTAAGTATATGCATCACACTCATGTGCTTGAGGATTGATACGTCTCCAACGTATCTATAATTTTTTATTGTTCCATGCTATTATATTACCCCTTTTGGATGTTTATGGGCTTACACATTTATATCATTTTTGGGACTAACCTACTAACCGGAGGCCCAGCCCGTATTGCTGTTTTTTTTGCCTATTTCAGTATTTCGAAGAAAATGAATATCAAACGAAGTCCAAACGGAATGAAACCTTCGGGAGCGTGATTTTTGGAACGAACGTGATCCAGAGGACTTGGAGTGCAAGTGAAGAAGCAGCCGAGGCGGCCACGAGAGGGTAGGGCGCGCCCCCCTATAGGGCGCGCCCCCTGTCTTGTGAGCCCCTCGGGCGGCCACCGACGTACTTCTTCCTCCTATATAAGCCTACGTACCCCGAAAACATCCGGGGAGCCAACGAAACACAATTTCCACCGCCGTAACCTTCTGTATCCGCGAGATCCCATCTTGGAGCCTTCGCCGGCGCTCTGCTGGAGGGGGAATTGACCATGGAGTGCTTCTACATCAACACCATAGCCCCTCCGATGAGTTGTGAGTAGTTTACCACAGACATTCGGGTCCATAGTTATTAGCTAGATGGCTTCTTCTCTCTTTTTGGATCTCAATACAATGTTCTCCCCCTCTCTTGTGGAGATCTATTCGATGTAAACTCTTTTTGCGGTGTGTTTGTCGAGACCCGATGAATTGTGGGTTTATGATAAAGTTTATCTATGAGAAATATTTGAATCTCCTCTGAATTCTTTTATGTATGATTGAGTTATCTTTGCAAGTCTCTTCGAATTATCAGTTTGGTTTGGCCTACTAGATTGATCTCTCTTGCCATGGGAGAAGTGCTTAGCTTTGGTTTCAATCTTGCGGTGTCCTTACCCAGTGACAGAAAGGGTTGCAAGGCACGTATTTTATTGTTGACATCGAGGATAAAAAGATGGGGTTTATATCATATTGCATGAGTTTATCCCTGTACATCATGTCATCTTGCTTAAGGCGTTACTCTGTTCTTATGAACTTAATACTCTAGGTGCAGGCAGGAGTCGGTCGATGTGTGGAGTAATAGTAGTAGATGCAGGCAGGAGTCGGTCTACTTGTCACGGAAGTGATGCCTATATACATGATCATGCCTAGATAATCTCATAATTATTCGCTTTTCTATCAATTGCTCGACAGTAATTTGTTCACCCACCGTAATACTTATGCTATCTTGAGAGAAGCCTCTAGTGAAACCTATGGCCCCCGGGTCTATCTCTTATCATATTTGCTTCCAATCTACTTTTATTTGCATCTTTACTTTTTGCATCTATCTTATAAAATACCAAAAATATATTTATCTTATCATACTATCTCTATTAGATCTCACTTTCGCAAGTGGCCGTGAAGGGATTGCCAACCACTTTATTGCGTTGGTCGCGAGTTCTTTGTTTGTTTGTGTAGGTGCGTGGCACTTTTGAGGAGCCTCCTACTGGATTGATAGCTTGGTTCTTAAAAACTGAGGGAAATACTTACGCTACTATTGCTGCATCACCCTTTCCTCTTCAAGGAAAACCAACGCAAGCTCAAGACATAGCAACAAGAATTTCTAGCGCCGTTGCCGGGGAGGTCTTCGCTCAAGTCAAGACATACGAAGTACCCATCACAAACTCATCTCCCTCGCATTTACATTATTTGCCATTTGCCTCTCGTTTTCCTCTCCCCACTTCACCCTTGCCGTTTTATTCGCCCTTCTTCTGTTCGTCTTTTTTGTTTGCTTTGATGTCCTACTTGGCTCGTTTGGTTGGAGTAGTTGTTTATTTATTACTAAACAGAGAACCTAAGATCTATGGATCCTCATCCGCTTGCTAATCTTTTTAAGAGATCCAATTATGATGAACCAATTGCTAGTGAGTTTTGTGCACTAGATTATCTTTATGAAGTTTTGCTTGAAATTCGTGAATCTGAAAATTGCGATGAAGAACTTTATGAAGTGATTCACGATAGATCTTTGAATAAAAAGCATGATTGCAATGATTATACATTAGATTCTCTTGATGTCAATTGTGCTAATAATATGCAAAACCCTAAGCTTGGGGATGCTAGTTTTGCTATGTCTACTACTTGTTGCAATGATCATGATTGGAGTGATTTTTTCTTATGATCTCAAAAATTTATTTAAGCCCCATGATGAATATGAGATTCCTAATAGTGTTTGCAATAATATTGAAAGTGGGTTTGGAAAAGTGTCAAGTTTAGATCCCACATATTTGGAGAATGTTCAATCTTATGGTATTTTTGATAAAAGTGGATTTGGAGAGGTCATGACTTTAGTTAATATTAATCCCACTATTTTGGAAGAGTGTCAACTTCGCATGCATGTGGATCGTGTTGGAAATATTTTATGTGATAGTTATTTTGCTGTATTTGCTTATGATCCTACATGTAATTATTATGAGAGAGGAAAATATGGTTGTAGAAATTTTCATGTTACTAAACTACCTCTCTTCATGTTGAGATTGCTATCATCTCTTTGTTCTTCCTTCCATATGCTAGTTTTTGCTCGCCTTGATAATTTGTTTGCTTACAAGATGGCTATGCATAGGAAGTATGTTAGACTTAAGTGTGTTTGTCACATGTTTTATGATGCTCTCTTTGTGCTTCAATTCTTGTCTTTCATGTGAGCATCATTGAAATCTCAATGCCTAGCTAAAAAGGCTTTAAAGAAAAGCGCTTGTTGGGAGACAACCCAATATTTTTCCTTGCTGTTATTTAATAAATCTTGCATCTACCTTCTGTTTAGATGTGTTTTTATCTTTTAATTAGTGTTTGTGCCAAGTAGAACCTATAGGTTAACCTATGATGATAATTGATTTGATTCTGCTGAAAAACAGAAACTTTGTGCGCACGAATTTAGTTTTGTTAAATCACAGAAACGTGTTTTTGCGTTGATTATTTTTCTGCTGATCAATAAACAAATTTTACAGGACTTCCTATTTTGGTAGGAATTTTAAAGTTCTAGAAGTTTGCGTTAGTTACAGATTGCTACAGACTGTTCTGTTTTTGACAGATTCTGTTTTTCGTGTGTTGTTTGCTTATTTTGATGCATCTATGGCTAGTAAAATAGTTTATAAACCATAGAGAATTTGGAATACAGTAGGTTTAACACCAAAATAAATAAAGAATGAGTTCATTACAGTACCTTATGTGGTGGTTTTTTTTCTTTCACTAACGGAGCTTATAAGATTTCCTGACGTGCTTTGTGTTGTGAAGTTTTCAAGTTTTGGGTAAAGCTTTTATGGACTATGGAATAAGGAGTGGCAAGAGCCTAAGCTTGGGGATGCCCATGGCACCCCAAGATATTCAAGGATAGCCAAAAGCCTAATCTTGGGGATGCCCCGAGAAGGCATCCCCTCTTTCGTCTTCGTTCATTGGTAACTTTACTTGGAGCTATATTTCTATTCGCCACATGATATGTGTTTTGCTTGGAGCGTCATGTATTATATTAGTCTTTGCTTTTTAGCTTACCACAATCATCCTTGCTGCACACACCTTTTGGGAGAAGCCTACTTGATTAGAATTTGCTAGAATACTCTATGTGCTTCACTTATATCTTTTGAGCTTGATAGTTTTTGCTCTAGTGCTTCACTTATATCTTTTAGAGCACGGTGGTGACTTAATTTTGAAGAAATTGCTAGTCTCTCATGCTTCACTTATATATTTTTGAGAGTCTTTTAGAACAGCATGGTATTTGCTATGGTTACAAATTTGGTCCTAGAATGATGAGCATCCAAGTTGGATATAATAAAAACTATCATAGAAAGTGAATTGGATGCTATGATCAATTTGATGCTTGATAATTGTTTTGAGATATGGAGGTAGTGATATTAAAGTCATGCTAGTTGAGGTGATTATGAAAAATACTTGTGTTGAGGGTTGTGATTCCCGTAGCATGCACGTATGGTGAACCGCTTTGTGATGAAGTTGGAGCACAATTTTATTTATTGATTGTCTTCCTTATGAGTGGCGGTCGGGGACGAGCGATGGTCTTTTCCTACCAATCTATCCCCCTAGGAGCATGTGCGTAGTGCTTTTGTTTTTGATGACTTCTAGATTTTTGCAACAACTACATGAGTTCTTTTGACTAATGTTGAGTCCATGGATTATACGCACCCTTTCACCCTTCCACCATTGCTAGCCTCTCTCGTGCCGCGCAACTTTCGCCGGTACCATACACCCACCATATACCTTCCTCAAAACAGCCACCATACCTACCTATTATGGAATTTCCATAGCCATTCCGAGATATATTGCCATGCAACTTTCCATCGTTCCGTTCATATGACACGCATTACTTTTTTCATATTGCTCTTTGCATGATCATGTAGTTGACATTGTATTTGTGGCAAGGCCACCTTCATAATTTTCATACATGTCTCTCTTGATTCATTGGATATCCCGGTACACCACCGGAGGCATTCATATAGAGTCATATCTTGTTCTAGCTTTGAGTTGTAATTCTTGAGTTGTAAATCCATAAAAGTGTGACGATCTTCATTATTAGAGAATTGTCCTAGTGAGGAAAGGATGATGAATACTATGATTCCCCCACAAGTCGGGATGAGACTTCGGACTTTACAAAAAGAAAAAAGGAGAAAAAAAAGAGAAAGGCCAAAAAGAGAAAAAAAGAAAGGCCAAAGAAAAAAAAGAAAAAAAGAAAAAAATGAGAGAAAAAGAGAGAAGGGACAATGCTACTATCTCTTTTTCCACACTTGTGCTTCAAAGTAGCACCATGATCTTCATGATAGAGAGTCTCGTATGTTGTCACTTTCATATACTATTGGGAATTTTTCATCATAGAACTTGGCTTGTATATTCCAATGATGGGCTTCCTCAAAATGCCCTAGGTCTTCGTGAGCAAGCGAGTTGGAGGCACACCCACTTAGTTTCTTTTGTTGAGCTTTCATATATTTATAGCTCCAGTGCATCCGTTGCATGGCAATCCCTACTCACTCACATTGATATCTATTAAAGGGCATCTCCATAGCCCGTTGATACGCCTAGTTGATGTGAGACTATCTTCTCCTTTTTGTCTTCTCCACAACCACCATTCTATTCCACATATAGTGCTATGTCCATGGCTCACGCTCATGTATTGCGTGAAAGTTGAAAGAGTTTGAGATTATTAAAGTATGAAACGATTTCTTGGCTTGTCATCGGGGTTGTGCATGATTAAATACTATGTGTGATGAAGATAGAGCAACATCCAGACTATATGATTTTGTAGGGATAACTTTCTTTGGCCATGATATTTTGAGAAGACATGATTACTTTGATTAGTATGCTTGAAATATCATTATTTTTATGTCAATATGAACTTTTATTTTGTATCATTTGGATCTGAACATTCATGCCACAATAAAGAAAATTACATTGAGAATTATCCTAGGTAGCATTCCACATCAAAAATTCCTTTTTTACCATTTACCTACTCGAGGACGAGCAGGAATTAAGCTTGGGGTTGCTTGATACGTCTCCAACGTATCTATAATTTTTTATTGTTCCATGCTATTAAATTACCCCTTTTGGATGTTTATGGGCTTTATTTTACACATTTATATCATTTTTGGGACTAACCTACTAACCGGAGGCCCAACCCGTATTGCTGTTTTTTTTGCCTATTTCAGTATTTCGAAGAAAAGGAATATCAAACGGAGTCCAAACAGAATGAAACCTTCGGAAGCGTGATTTTTGGAACGAACGTGATCTAGATGACTTGGACTGCAAGTCAAGAAGCAGCCGAGGCGGCCACGAGAGGGTAGGGCGCGCCCCCCTATAGGGCACGCCCCTGTCTCGTGGACCCCTCGGGCGGCCACCGACGTACTTCTTCCTCCTATATAAGCCTACGTACCCCGAAAACATCCAGGGAGCCAACGAAACACAATTTCCACCGCCAGAACCTACGTATCCGCGAGATCCCATCTTGGAGCCTTCACGGCGCTCTGCGGGGGGGAATCGACCATGGAGGGCTTCTACATCAACACCATAGCCCCTCCGATGAGTTGTGAGTAGTTTACCACAGACCTTCGGGTCCATAGTTATTAGCTAGATGGCTTCTTCTCTCTTTTTGGATCTCAATACAATGTTCTCCCCCTCTCTTGTGGAGATCTATTCGATATAAACTCTTTTTGCGGTGTGTTTGTCGAGATCTGATGAATTGTGGGTTTATGATCAAGTTTATCTATGAGAAATATTTGAATCTCCCCTGAATTCTTTTATGTATGATTGAGTTATCTTTGCAAGTCTCTTCGAATTATCAGTTTGGTTTGGCCTACTAGATTGATCTTTCTTTCCATGGGAGAAGTGCTTAGCTTCGGGTTCAATCTTGCGGTGTCCTTACCTAGTGACAGAAAGGGTTGCAAGGCACGTATTGTATTGTTGCCATCGAGAATAAAAAAATGGGGTTTATATCATATTGCATGAGTTTATCCCTCTACATCATCTCATCTTGCTTAAGGCGTTACTCTGTTCTTATGAACTTAATACTCTAGATGCAGGCAGGAGTCGGTCGATGTGTGGAGTAATAGTAGTAGACGCAGGCAGAAGTTGGTCTACTTGTCACGGACGTGATGCCTATATACATGATCATGCCTAGATAATCTCATAATTATTCGCTTTTCTATCAATTGCTCGACAGTAATTTGTTCACCCACCATAATACTTATGCTATCTTGAGAGAAGCCTCTAGTGAAACCTATGGCCCCCCGGTCTATTTCTTATCATATTTGCTTCCAATCTACTTTTATTTGCATATTTACTTATTGCATCTATCTTATAAAATGCCAAAAATATATTTATCTTATCGTACTATCTCTATTAGATCTCACTTTAGCAAGTGGCCGTGAAGGGATTGACAACCCCTTTATTGCATTGGTTGCGAGTTCTTTGTTTGTTTGTGTAGGTGCGTGGGACTTTTGAGGAGCCTCCTACTGGGTTGATACCTTGGTTCTCAAAAATTGAGGGAAATACTTACGCTACTATTGCTCCATCACCCTTTCCTCTTCAAGGAAAACCAACGCAAGCTCAAGACGTAGCAAGGATCTCTTGCTGATGTACATATTGTTTGCAAGAAGGGCTCATGAGCATGAAGGTACATTTCCCATGATCTACACCATTTGCTCTGATGCATATAGCCAAGATACGTGTAACTCATTGCTTGCTCTATCTTGATTATGCACTCACATGATCTTATGTTCCATATTTACATGATTGCATACATGTAGGGGGAGCCTATGCATGTTACATGTCTTTCCAAAGCTTTACCTGCTTTTCTCTATATGTCTATCTAATGCTTTGATCTATGTTGTCATCAATTACTAAAAAGGGGGAGATTGAAAGCACAAATGCTCCTTGGGTGATTTTGGTAATTAATGTCAACATATCTCTTGTTGGACTAATACTTTCATTTAGCATATTTCAGATAAGTCCAACAATGGAGTGGCATGGACAGGAGGATATGGAACCCCTTCAAGATGCTAAGGACAAAGGATTGGCTCAAGCTCAAAGCTCGGGACTCTACATTTTCTATTTTCAGTGATCCAAGATCACATTGAGTCTATAGGAAAGCCAATACTATTAAAAGGGGATGAGGTGTTGCTTAATGGCTTGCTTGCTCAAAGTGCTTAGTGATATGCTCCAAAGCCCTCAACCACTTTCTCATATCCACATATGTCCAAAACCAAAAGTCAAACTCGGCCCCACCAATTTGATCCATCCGGCGCCACCGAGTTCATTTGACATAGCCACTGCCAGAAACCCTAACAACTTTAGTCACACCGATGGGATCTCGGTCTCACCGAGATGGGCTTGCAAACTCTCTATTGTCTATTGCAATATTTTTGGTCCCACCGGGAATACGTAATCAGTCACACCAAGTTTGTGTAATCGGTCAAATCGAGATGAGGTTTTACCCTAATCCTTGCACATCGGTCCCACCGAGTTGATCATATCGGTCTCACCGAAATTGCCTAACAGTCACATTATGTACTGAATTGGTCCAACCGAGTTTTCTGATTCGGCCCCACCGAGTTTGGTAAATTGTGTGTAACAGTTAGATTTTGTGTGGAGGCTATATATACCCCTCCACCCTCTCCTCATTCGTGAGGGAAGCCATCAGAACATGCCTACACTTCCACTACCCATTTTCTGAGAGAGAGCCACCTACTCATGTGTTGAGACCAAGATATTCCAATCCAACCATATGAATCTTGATCTCTAGCCTTCCCTAAGTTGCTTTCCACTCAAATCATCTTTCCACCAAATCCAATCCTATGAGAGTGAGTTGGTGATGGGGAGACTATCATTTGAAGCATAAGAGCAAGGAGTTCATCATCAACACACCATCTATTACCTTTTGGAGAGTGGTGTCTCCTAGATTGTTTAGGTGTCACTTTGGAGCCTCCGACAAGATTAGTGGAGTTGAACCAAGGAGTTTGTAAGGGCAAGGATATCGCCTACTTAGTGAAGATCTACCCTAGTGAGGCAAGTCCTTCGTGGGAGATGGCATGGTGGGATAGACAAGGTTGCTTCTTCGTGGACCCTTCATGGGTGGAGCCCTCCGTGGACTTGCGCAACCGTTACCCTTCGTGGGTTGAGGTCTCCATCAACATGGATGTACAATAGCACCACCTATCGGAACCACGCCAAAAACATCCATGTCTCCAATTGCATTTGCACACTCCAATCCCATCCCTTTACTTTCTTGCAAGTTGCATGCTTTACTTTCCGCTGCATATACTCTTTGCATGCTTGCTTGATATGTATTGTGTTTGCTTAAAATTGTGCTAATCTATTACTTCAACTTGAAAAACTTAAAAATTGCCAACTTTGTTTGTTGAGGGTCTAATCACCCCCCCTCTAGACACCTCTTCTCGATCCTTCTAGGACTCATTATTTTGCGCGTAATAAGGAGGCATTTCCTTGTGTGCGGCCGTGGACCTAGCTGTCAACCTCTCCACGTAGAGTCCACGTTCGATGGATGTCGTTTGTTGACCACGTTGACCAGGCCGCGCCGAGAGCACCAGGGCGGTGGACGACAGTGAGGCCTAGGAAGGGAATGACACGGAGCCAGGAAGACTCGGCAGTGGTTGCCCATGCGGTGGGGAGTACGAGGGTTTACTGGTCTGGCTACCGTCGCCGGAAAATAATAGGAGGTGTGGGTGAGTAGAGGAATGTCCTGGCCAGCAATGGAGTAGGGTGGGGTGGTGCGGCCTGTGCGGCAGCATAGCCGGCCACGAAAGGTGGGAGTAGGCAGTCCCACCAGCGCTGGTTTGGGCGGATGTAGCAAGAAGATCAGATATTCAAGAAGCAGCACGGGCGTTGGTTAGCATCCAATGATCACTGCTGCTAGAATCGTTTGTGGACTAAGTTGACAAAGCCTTTCGTACACGTCAACCTAGTAGACCCACAAGTCAGCCTCCAAATCTGTCCCAAACAGCATACAGCCTGAAATTTCTAGCCAGATTCAAATTAATTTTAAAACTAAATATACCTTAATTTAAATCCAATGAAATTTTACCCGCACAAAAACAATGAAATTTAAAATATCAAAATCCAAAAGAAAAAAGTATTTTGGAACTAATTGCCTGTTTGCTGTTTACAACCCATTTCTTATTACTTATAGCCCATTTCTTATTACTTATAGCCCACTTTCTGGGCAAAATGCATCCCTCCTTATCTTGAAAGATTTCCGGCCCAGCAGGGCGTAGAAAAGAAAGTAGGCCTACGTTGGTTATTCTGCAAAAAAATAGCTGGCTAGCCATTTTCAGAAAGGAAAAAAACAAACTGGGCTGGTCATGTGCTAAACATATGAAATAAAAGCCTGGGCTAGACGGGCCACAGCTCCCGCACAACCCAGTTGATACCCTTCTCCGTCCAAAAAAAGAAAATTACTTCGCGTTGCTGGGTCCCTACTGTCATCCTCACCATGTACAATCATCTCCTTATTCCTCTCGGTTGTTGACCATGTTGACATCACCGGAGGGCGGCACCGCGACAAGCGAACCAAGGCGAAGGACGATGGTGAGGCCTCGGACGGGAATGAACATGAGTAGGGGAAGATGCACAGAGTTGTAGGGTGCGATGTGGCCACAATGCATGTGCGGCATCATAGCCAGCCATGGGAGGCGGGAGCAGGCGGTCCCGCCGGCGCTAGTTTGGCTTTGGCAGCTGGAGTAAGAAGAGACTGAAGAAACACGACAGACGTTGAATGTCAATCCAACGGTCAAGGTTGGCACAATCGTTTGTTGACTAAGTTGACACAAAGTAGCATACTTTTTTATATATAGGAAGAAAAGAAAAACTGGGCTCGTTCGCCTGATAACATTCCCGAAACTGCAACCGTTCGATCTTGCGTCGTAACTAAAACTGCGAGGAAAATGCATTCGTCTTCCATCCTCCTCTCACGAAATGTTCACCACATAGGTCTTGAGTTCGAGTCCCAGGAACTCTCAATTTTGTCCTCCTTCCTTCCTTGCAAAAAAAAAAGAAAGAAAATCAAAGACTTGAGAAGGCGTACAAAACAAGCTAGTGTACCGGTAAAGAGACACTGCTGAGTTTTAGAAAAAAGAGAGACGTGCTCTTGTAGCTGGTTCGAATCCAAACCTAGACTATGACTATATATGTTGCTATGCTACTCTGCAAGTAATGAAACTGACATATCCAACATTCGCTTCTCCACTTCTCTACTTAGTCTGCCTAGCATCAGAAGCTCTGGCCGCAGCAACCATGTCCGCTGGTTGCTCGTCCACCTGCTCTTCCGCAGGCAACAACTAGATATGCACCAAGTCACCACCGGTACCATCGCCCGTGGGTCTCATCACACCCCCACCGGCACATGCACCGCAGCCAGTTGCTCATTGCAACCCGCTGCCGTTGGTGTGGTGCCACTGGTGCGAATCACGCAGAGTCACCTGTCACGTCTCAACCACAATCCTCAACCCTAGCCGAGTCTTCTACAAATTCCCAAATCATGGGGTAATTATACGTTTAAGTGTTGTTCTGCTGCTTTCAATTGTTGATTTTTTTAATAGTTTGGTTGATGATCTTCCAATTTGATTCGTGCAGAAAAGGGAAGATTCGTGTGATTTGTATTTCTAGGAAGTTGCTGATGTGGGGGAATGCAACTACACTGATTATTTGGTTAGCCGAGGAATCCCAATACCAGCAGGTTGGGGTGTTGGACAAATGGCGAAGTAATGGCGGAAGAGGAAGATGCAGAGCAGAAGGTTAAAGATGCAGTTCCTCTGATCATGGCCAAGCAACAACTGCTGAACAGCCTTGTCAGCAATGAGGAGATGAAAGAGCTTGTGAAGATAATGGGCAAAACCGATGTGCTCAGTAGGATGATTGTCTCTTTATTTGCAGTGTATGTAGCACTCGTCATGTATTCAGTGGCTATGACATGAGCACTTGGTTGAAACTAGTAATGAATGAAACCTATGTAGTAGGCTGGGCGTAGTGTTGTGAACATCTAATGATTTCTATTAACGGAAATTGGGGGTATCCCCTTTTGCTCATAAATAAATAAATAGCAGAGGCCCTTTTGGTAATAAATAAATAAATTAGCAGAGACCCTGTCGGGTCAGCTCTGTTCCCATTCGAAGACGTCGAGCAAATTGCAGTCCAACAGCAAACTATGTCATCGATTTCAAGTTTCACAGCCAAATATGAGTACAGCTAAACAACAATGTCATCATGTTTTAATCGTCATACAATCACCAAACACAAATCAGCATACATAACAAGTGATGTTCTCACAGCAAAATACTAAACAACACATTCATCAGGTTTCAATTTTCATAGCAAACACAATTTCACATAGTAGATAAAAAACATCTTCTGAAAAGCAAATACGACAAAAGCAATCTAATCATCATCCGTAGCAGCAACGTCAACATCTTCGCCATGTGTATCAGTCTGAATCGTAATTCCCCACAGTGTCATCTTCTTTTTCATCCTCAATGTCCTCGAACGTTGGCTTCTTCTTGATCAACTCTTGTATGTGCACAGCACGATAGGCAATCTTTTCACCAACATCATTGACGTGATGGTTCTCAAAGATATTAGGAACATCTGTGGGATCTTTTACATCAGGAGCAGTGTAAGCATCATCTTGTTGTGCAACTTCATTAAACGAATTCCTCTGCTCAAACCTTTGCAATACTCTCCAGTCATCGCCACATGCAAATGTGTCTTCCAAGAAAAATATTTGTGTTGCTTGATTTGCCAAAATTAAAGGCTTGTTGGTCTGGTACGCCGCCTTGACATTGATGGATTTGAAATAATCATCAGCTCTGGGTTTCGTGATCCTGGAAAACAGGTTATACCAACGACAACACAACAGAACCACACACCGATGATCCTCGACACTGGAGATATACTGCAACTGAACAATGTCTGTTATATCAGCATACATTACAGTTGTCTCTCTGTCATACGTATCCGTGCTCATGATGGCACTATTTTTTGCCTTCCTGCCTTCGTCGTGTACAAGGGTGTTGTAGCGCACATCAACAACGCAAGATTCATAATGTCTTACCCGAGTATCAGGACCCATTGCTAGTACGTAAAGGGCATCATCAACTGCCTACCCATCTTCCCGCATCTTCTTAACCTATGGTTAGAAAATAGACAAGCTGATCATCTTATGTACTCAATATATTAAAAAAACTGATAGTGCAATTCAAAAGCTTACATGGCTCTTGAACCATTTCGCAAATCCTGCCATAACCAGTTTGTCAATGTTTCTTGGATTTTGCGGCAGTAACTCCTTTTTGTAGATGTTGCACAACATAGTGATGGCGTAAAACATCTAAATATATAAGAATGTGCTGCAAGTTTAGTAGATTACGATGTATAAGCTGCAGTACTTAGCACTTACTTGATATAAGGTAGTATCTCAAGACAGTTATTCAACACATACCAAACCATTTTGTCCAAATCTTTAGGTTTGTCCTCTTGTCGACTCTTCCCTGTAACTCAACACAGAATAATCGAAAACATTGAGCCCGGGATTGTCTTCACCCACCTCTTTGCTAAATTGATCGGCTGTTTCAATGTATTCTGAGCAGAATGTCAACGCTTCTATAGCAATGTAGGCCTCTGCAATGGAACCCTCGGGTCTAGCTCTGTTCCTAAGATAGCCCTTGAAAGTGCCTAGCCGCCTTTCAATAGGGTACATCCAGCCATATTGTACTGGACCTCTAAGTAGTGCCTCATCAGGTAGATGAACAACCAAATGCACCATCACATCAAAGAAGGCTGGAGGATATATCTTCTCAAGGTCGTATAGGATAGTTGGTATCTTGTCTTTAAAATGCTCCAAAGCATCTATCCTAATATTTCTACTGTAGAGTTCCCCGAAGAATTGTCCCAACTATGCAACTGCTAAGTCAGGGCAGCCCAATCCTCTAAGGATAACAAGTAAAACCCTTTGAAGTAGGATGTGGCAGTCATGAGTTTTCAACCCTTGTACCTTGTTTCCATCTGCACTGACTCTCCTTTCAGGGTTGGAAGAAAATCCATGTGGGAATCTCACACGTGACAGGACCTCGAATAATTCTTTTCTTTTTACCTTGTCCAAGACGCACACAGCTGGTGCCATATCCCGTGGTTTACCTTCATCTTGCACCTGCAAATCCTGTCTGATACCCAGGTGTGTAAAATCAATCCTAGATTTTAAGGTATCTTTCGTCTTGCCTTCAATATTAAGAAGTGTGCCGATAATACTGTCACATATATTTTTCTCGATGTGCATCACATCAAGATTATGCTGTAGATCCAAATCTTTCCAATACTCCAACTCCCACAAAGTGGACCTGCGAGTAAACAATAATCTCTCTTCTGCCCCGCCATGCTTCCTTTTCCCGCTACCATTACCACGATGGTTTCCTGTGTAATATGCCTTACCTTCTCTAATTCCACTTGCAACTAATCGGCGGTGAGCCTCTTTGGTGCATCACGGTTTTCATGCTTTGCATTGAACACATGTCTTCGGTATTTTTTAGGACGCGGCTTGTCCTTGGCAAGGAAACGACGGTGTCCAATGTAACAGATCTTGCTAAGTATTATGTATGACAACAAGATTCTGTCACACAAATAACACATGCATCGTAACCATGTGTCGTTCGCCCCGACATAATGCCCAAAGCCGGATAATCATGGATGCACCAAATTATAACAACACACAGAAAGAAATCAGCTGGTGGGCTACTATATAGGTCTTGAGTGAGAACACCCCTCCATAGCTGTTGAAGTTCCTCCACAAGAGGCTCCATGAATAACTCAAAATCCTTTCCAGGACTTTTTGGACCTGGGATGAGCAAGGCCATCATGTAGTTTGATTCTTTGGTGCAGACATTTGGGGGCATGTTGTAAGGGATAACAAGCACTGGCCACATGCTATATGAGGCGCTCTGGTGGCCAAATGGGTTAAATCCGTCTGAAGCTAAGCCAAGTCTAATGTTTCTTGGGTCAGCAACAAACTTTTTGTGTTTCTTATTGAAGCTTTTCCACTCACTACCATGATATGGATGGCTCATTACATTCTGATCTCTGTACTCCTGGTTCCTAGAATGCCACAATACAGCCTCTCTTGTTTCAGCATCATGAAACAACCTCTGCAATCTTGGTATAATTGGAAAATGTCTCACAACATTATGAGGAATTCTCTTCATAGCATCGCCATCTTTCCATCTTGATGATTTCCATTTCAGGTATTCACTTAAGTTGGTGATACGTCTCCAACGCATCTATAATTTTTGATTGTTCCATGCTATTATATTACCCGTTTTGGATGTTTATGGGCTTTACTATACACTTTTATATCCTTTTTGGGACTAACCTACTAACCGGAGGCCTAGCCCAAATTGTTGTTTTTTTTGCCTATTTTAGTGTTTCGAAGAAAAGGAATATCAAACGATTCCAAACGGAATGAAACCTTCGGGAGAGTTATTTTTTGGAACAAACGCAATCAGGGAGACTTGGAGTGGACGTCAAGAAACACACGAGGCGGCCACGAGGGTCCAGGGCGCGCCCTCGGGGGGTGGGCGTGCCCCCACCCTCGTGGGCCCCTCCAATCCGGGAGTGGACGTCAAGAAACACATGAGATTTGGAGTGAAATTTTAGTTCATTCTTTTTGAAGAAGATTAATAGATAAATTGCGTAGGACTTCCTATTTTGGTAGGATTTTTAGAGTACCAGAAGTATTCGAAAGTTACAGATTGCTACATACTGTTCTGTTTTTGACATATTCTATTTTTCATGTCTTGTTTGCTTATTTTGATGAATCTATGGCTAGTATCGGGGGGTATGAACCACAGAGAAGTGGGAATACAGTAGGTTTAACACCAATATAAATAAATAATGAGTTCATTACAGTACCTTAAAGTGGTGGTTTGCTTTCTTGCACTAACGGAACTAATGAGATTTTCTGTTAAGTTTTGTGTTGTGAAGTTCTCAAGTTTTGGGTAAAGATTTGATGGATTATGGAATAAGGAGTGGCAAGAGCCTAAGCTTGGGGATGCCCAAGGCACCCCAAGGTAAATTCAAGGACAACCAAAAGCCTAAGCTTGGGGATGCCCCGGAAGGCATCCTGTCGGTGTCAAAACTGGCGGATCTCGGGTAGGGGGTCCCGAACTGTGCGTCTAGGCGGATGGTAACAGGAGACAAGGGACATGATGTTTTTACCCAGGTTCGGGACCTCTCGGTGGAGGTAAAACCCTACTCCTGCTTGATTAATATTGATGATATGGGTAGTACAAGAGTAGATCTACCACGAGATCAAGGAGGCTAAACCCTAGAAGCTAGCCTATGGTATGATTGTATTTCGTCCTACGGACTAAAACCCTCCGGTTTATATAGACACCGGAGAGGGCTAGGGTTACACAGAGTCGGTTACAATGGTAGGAGATCTACACATCCGTATCGCCAAGCTTGCCTTCCACACCAAGGAAAGTCCCATCCGGACACGGGACGAAGTCTTCAATCTTGTATCTTCATAGTCTTGGAGTCCGGCCAATGATGATAGTTCGGCTATCCGGACACCCCCTAGTCCAGGACTCCCTCAGTAGCCCCCGAACCAGGCTTCAATGACGATGAGTCCGGCGCGCATATTATCTTCGGCATTGCAAGGCGGGTTCTTCTCCAACTTCCATGTACTCGCCGAATGGTGTCTGGCTTCTTATAAATGCTGTGCTCCTTGGCTTCCACGTCCAATAATGGCCATCTTCCACGTGTCGTACGAATGCGAAAAGCCCGGGCATTTTTACATTCCACCCCCTGGGTGCGCGAATGAGCTGCCTATAAAGAGAGGCGAGGATCTAGATCCGAATCACACCATCCTCCTTCCGCGAGTATTCATTGGAGCGCCTCTGACCAAAAATCCATTCCATCATGGACAGTCGACGCGGCTCCTCCTCTCGCGCTCCAAGCCCTCAGCCAGGAGATTGGGGAAGATGCTCGGTCCCGCATAGTGAGCTAGTGACGCTCCAAGCCGAGGGATTTCTTCCCCCAGCCTTTATGGTTCTGGTTCGAGCCGGACTTGCCACCTACAAGGGCGGCAGCAGGAGAGCGTCCCCAATCCCTCCAAAGGAGAGCGGGTATGCTTCGTCCCTTATCTAATAAGAGGACCCGGATTTCCCATACATCCGTTTCTCCGGGGGCTCCTAGAGTTCTATGGGCTCCAGCTTCACCACCTTACGCTTGCCTCCATCCTGCACATCGCGGGCTTTGTGGCCCTTTGCGAGCTGTTCTTCAGCGTCGAGGCCCATTTTGCGCTGTGGAAGAGATTATTCTGCCTCGTACCCCGTTCTCATGAGGGGTCGATATATCAAGTGGGCAGAGCCGAGATATGGCGCATCGCCGAGACCGGATATCTATCCGGAACCCCGAAAAAGGCGTCCGAAGACTGGCCTTCGGAATGGTTTTATATGGAAGACGCCCCGCTGCCGGACCTAGTTCGGATCGGCCTCCTGGAGTTCAGTAACGCTCCTCTGAAGAAATGCCTGAGTTGGCGCCCATGGAGCCCTCAACGGGAGAATGATAGGGACGTCCAGTATCTGATGGGCCGAATAAGGTTATTGGCCCATTCCGGATTGACCATGATTGGGGTCATGGCCACATGCATTATGCGAGGGGTGCAGCCACTCCAGTATAGGGGCCACCCCATGTGGGATTTCAACGGGGAGGATGATGCCACCCATCATGGCCGCAAGGGGCCGGGATCAGTGGACGATCTGGTGAAGATCATATCCGGCCTGTTCAAAGGGGAGAAGGAGGACTTCCTCCGTGCTAGTCCATTGAACGGATTTTCCATGAACAACCCTCGGAGCTGGGCAAGCGGACGTTTGTCTAGCCGATCCATATTCCCAAAGTTAAGTGTCTCATTTTGTGATTTTGACGCAGGAACTGCGCCGGGCCGTAGAGAATATACACAGCCTGGCTCCACAACCCGAGGATCCAGAACGATCCCTCGATCCGGCCTCCGAAGAGGATCCGGACATAAAGGTGGAGCTGATCGATGGGGTGTTCCACCAACTTAGCATTGACAATGCTTTGGTCGCCATTACGACCGACTACCCCGGAATATCTCCGGTTTCCCAGGTAACTGTGACCGGAGTCCTGATACCATTACTCATCCATGCTTATCTGACCACCGTATACCAATGGTGTTCCGCAGGAGGTGCCTTCGAGGCGGGAAGCCGAACCCGCGGCGGCTGGCCAACAAGGGGTAGCTCGGCCCAGCAGGCGGAAAAGAAGTGCGGCGTGGATCAAGACGTCGCCGCAACGGTATGGCGTGCCACCATGTTTCCAGGAAAGATTCCTTGAAGGCATATTAACGTTAAGTTTTTTCAGAGATAGGCGCTTCGCGGACTGTGTCCGGAGGATTATAATCAAGCCCCCGCCAGCCAGGCTCCAACGTCAGGTCCGGAGGGAGAGGAGAATGCAAGGCGCGCGTCGGGTGCTCCTCCAAAGGAGGACGCTGACCGGTTGTCCGCCACCAGATCTGAGGTGGAGAGCACCAGGAACCACAGGCGCCACCAGACAGTTCTTCGTGACGCATGCTTCGCCCCAGAGGCATTAAATGCCTTTAGTTCGGGAGATGCGCACCTCCGTGCCGCTCAAGATGGTCTAGCCAGAGCCACGGAGCAGTATGTGAAAGACATACGGGTGAGGAATTTTTACAGTTATATAAGCGAGTAGCCCCAAGACTTAAAATAGTTAGAATAACTGGTTTAAGGATCATTTGTTATGTAGGATCTTACGGAGAAGAATACCCACCTGTCTCAGGAGCTTCAAGAGTGCAAGGCCCAACTTGAGGCCGCACTAGCCGCCACGGGAGGAGCCACAGAGACCCCCTCCGGTAATATATACTTTCGAAAGAGAAGCAGTTTGTGAAGTGCGGCGTGTGCATGGGTCTGACAATAATATTGCAGATGGTGCCGGACTAGATCCGGACAGGCAGCAGCTACTATGCTAGCTAAAGGCCGGCGAGAAGGTGCTTACAAGGGTGCGGCAGGAGAAAAATAACCTCCAAGATGCCAACACTCAGCTGGGCGAGGAACTAAAAGATGTTCGGGTCCAGCTGTCTTACTCCGTGAAGGAGAATCTGCGGCTTCATCGCGGCATTTATAGTAAGTGCTTGAACGAACTTTTGAAAAGAAGAGTTCGGCGAGGAAGTCGATTAAAAGAAATATGTCTGTAGGTATGCTCACAGGCCGTCCTGCAGAGGAAATGCCCGGTTCAACGGGTGACCTACTTCCCGAGCTGCTGCAACTGCACGAACGAGTTTGGCAGGTGATGAGTGGCGCCGCCCAGGCCTTATGGCCGTCCGTCTCTCTACCCGAGTGCCTTGGAGGGCTTGTGGAGAAGCTTCAGGGAGCACGGCGGCGCTTCCGTCTGTGGAAGATATCGGCCTGCCGTCAAGGCGCCAGGGAGGCCTGGGCCATGGTGAAGACGAGGTACACGAAGGCCGACCCAAACCACATGGCCGAGGTCGGGCCTGTGGGGCCCGATGGGAAGGAGATCCCTGAGAGCTTGATGTACGGCCAAGTAGAGTTGGCCGCAAAGTATTCCCAGCGGGACTGTAAACTAGACAGCCTGTTAGATGGTATTGAAGAGGAATACAATTAGTCAATTTGACTATGTAATTTAAAATGACATGTAAAATTCCTTCTAGCCGGATTGTAGATCGTTTGTCATTGCGGACCTTTTTGCTTCAACCTCGGGACCCGACAGTCCGGAGTGTGTCCGAATACCCTCACGGTTATAGAAAAACCGGGGCATGCGTGGAGACCAGGCGTAGGGGTCATTAGTGCTTTATCAGACAAGTGCCCAACTAGTTATCTTATATTACATGGTTAGTAAGAAACATCTTCCGGGAGAATAGTTCCGTTAGGGTTCCTTTCTCAGGAGGCATGCCCTAAAGTGCATGTCCGACTGCAAAAAAGCAGGAAAGCATCCGGGGCAGATAAATAAATAGGTAAGAAATCGTCTTTTAGTTCACCGACCGAATATTCCCTTAAGAATGCTAGCTTCGGCTTCACCCACTGAGGTACACATCCGGTTGACCCGCGGTAACAATCGCAGAGGTGCTCCTTTACCTCCCAAATTAACAATCGGGAACGTAGGGGTAAGCACAGGAGCCAGGCAGCCCAGCTTAGCCAAAACTTAAGTCATATCGATGCATATAATGGTGAATAAAAGGTACATGCGGAAGTGTGACACGTGTGTTGGGCATGAAGCCCGTATAAATAAGCTTCTGTTAAAGAAGCCCCCAGGTATAATGAGTGCGAGCAGCACATCAAGTGTGTGCAAACAATGCGCAGACGAGCCTCCAAAGGCTTTAAGAAAAAAGGAGGGAGAAAGAGAGAAATAAAAGATAGCTAAAGTATAAAATGTAGACGGAGGAAGGAGACGAACTCGGAGTCCGGCGCTAGGCGTAGAATCTTCGGAGACGGGCTGCGTTCCATGGGTTTGGCTCGAGTCGGTTATCCGATGCGTTTCGCAGACGGTATGCTCCGCCGGTCAGGACTTCGTCGATGATGAAGGGACCTTTCCATTTGGGCTTGAGTTTGTCCTTTTTCTTGTCCGGCATGCGTAGGACTAGTTCGCCAACATTATAAGTTTTGGCCCATACTTCTCTGCTTTGATATCTTCGAGCCTGCTGTTGATAGAATGCGGAACGAGCTTTTGCCACGTCGCACTCCTCCTCTAAGGCGTCCAAACTGTCCTGCCGATCCAGCTCGGCTTCTCTTTCTTCGTACATGCGCACGCGAGGTGAGTCATGAATTATGTCGCAGGGCAAAACTGCCTCTGCGCCGTACACCATAAAGAATGGTGTGAATCTGGTAGTGCGATTCGGCGTGGTCCGCAACCCCCAGAGTACGGAGTCAAGCTCCTCTACCCAGTGTGTGTTAGATTCCTTGAGGGACCGCACTAGTCTGGGTTTAATGCCGCTCATGATTAGACCATTTGCTCGCTCGACTTGACCGTTAGTTTGAGGGTGATAGACTGAAGCGTTGTCGAGCTTGATGCCCATGTTTTTGCACCAGAGTTTAACCTCGTCGGCCGTGAAGTTTGTGCCGTTATAAGTGGTGATGCTATGGGGGACACCGTAACGGTGTACTACCCCTGATATGAAGTCTATCACGGGTCCGGATTCGGCCGTCTTAACTGGCTTGGCCTCTATCCATTTGGTGAATTTATCCACCATGACCAATAGGTATTTTTGCTTGTGGGTTCCTCCTTTAAGGGGTCCAACCATGTCAAGCCCCCAGACCGCGAACGGCTAGGTGATGGGTATAGTTTTCAGGGCGATGGGTGGCATGTGGCTTTGATTAGCGAAGAGCTGGCAACCAAAGCATCGTTGGACTAAATCCTGAGCGTCTGTCCGGGCCGTTGGCCAATAAAATCCTATACGAAAGGCCTTGCTTACAAGGGCCCGGACTGTGGCATGGTGCCCACCGAGTCCGGCATGAATTTCAGCCAGAAGATTTCGCCCTTCCTCTTCGGAGATACACCTTTGAAGGACTCCAGTTGTGCTTTTCTTATAGAGCTCTCCCTCATGGACCTTATAGGCTTTAGATCACCGTACTATGCAGCGGGCCTCGTTTTGGTCCTCGGGAAGTTCCTACCTAGTTAAGTAAGCTAGGAATGGCTCGTTCCACGGGGCAATGACTGCCATTATTTCATGGGCTGAGGGTGTTGTTTCATTGGCAGAACCGCCGATTGTGTCAGAATGAGCGGTGTCAGGCAGTGCGGTTGGGTCCGAATTGTTGTTTCTGGACTCCCCTTCCCATAGTACGGATGGCTTGAAAAGCCGTTCCAGGAAGATGTTGGGAGGGATGGCATCGCGCTTTGCGCTGATGCGTGCCAATACGTCTGCCGCCTGATTATTATCCCGTGCTACATGGTGAAATTTGAGTCCTTCAAACCGAGCTGACATTTTCAAAACGGCATTACAGTAAGCTGCCAATTTCGGATCCTTGGCGTCGAAGTCTCCATTTATTTGGGATATCGCGAGGTTCGAATCCCCTCGCACTTCTAGGCGTTTAATGCCCATGGAGACCGCCATCCGGAGGCCATGTAGAAGGGCCTCGTATTCGGCTGCGTTGTTGGAGTCCGTGTACATTATCTGAAGTACATATTGGACTATGTCCCTGGTTGGGGACGTCAGGACGACGCCAACCCCCAGGCCGACCAACATTTTGGAGCCGTTGAAGTGCATGATCCAGTTAGAATATGCGCCATACTCTTTAGGGAGTTCGGCTTCAGTCCATTCGGCGATGAAGTCGGCCAAAACTTGTGACTTGATAGCTCGTCGTGGTTTATAGGTTATGTCGAATGGTAGGAGCTCGATGGCCCATTTTGCAATCCTGCCGGTCGCGTCGCGGTTGTTTATAATGTCATTGAGAGGTACTTCGGAGGCTACTGTTATCGAACACTCTTGAAGGTAGTGTCGAGCTTCCGGGATGCCATGAACACTGCATACACTATCTTTTGATAATGTGGATACTGAGACTTGCATGGAGTTAGGATAGTGGGTACATAGTACACTGGTTTTTGAAGAGGGAACTTGTGTCTGTCCGTTTCTCGTTCGACAACGAGTACCGCGCTTACAACTTGATGTGTTGTCGCGATACATAATAGCATTGGTTTGCCCAGGTTGGGCGCGGCCAGGACCAGATTTTTTTGCCAGTATGGCCTTTATTTCTTTGAGTCCGGCCGTGGCGGTATCCGTCCACTCGAAGTGTTCGGTACGCCGGAGGAGGCGATAAAGGGGCCATGCCTTTTCTCCTAAGCGGGAGATGAAGCTGCTTAGCGCCGCCACACATCCAGTCAATTTTTGTATTTGCTTGAGGTCTTTTGGGATATCCAATTGTGACAGAGCTCGGATCTTGGCTGGGTTTGCTTCAATTCCTCTACCGGATACAATGAAGCCCAAGAGCTTTCCGGCTGGTACACCGAAAACGCATTTTTTTGGGTTGAGCTTAATGTCATATGCTCGGAGATTGTCGAAGGTGACCCTTAAGTCGTCTACTAGAGTTTCGACGTGTTTGGATTTGACGACCACATCATCTACGTATGCCTCCACTGTTTTGCCGATCTGGTTTGCCAGACATGTCTGAATCATGCGCTGGTATGTTGCGCCGGTGTTTTTGAGCCCGAAGGGCATTGTGTTGAAGCAGAATGGTCCGTATGGAGTAATGAATGCCGTTGTGGCTTGATCTGGCTCCGCCATCTTGATTTGATGGTAGCCGGAGTATGCGTCGAGGAAGCACAATGAATCGTGCCTGCGGTAGCGTCGATAATTTGATCGATCACGGGAAGGGGAAGGATCCTTTAGGCAAGCCTTGTTAAGGTCCTTAAAATCGACACACAGGCGCCAGGATTTGTCCTTCTTTGGTACCATTACCAGGTTTGCTAGCCAGTCTGGATGTTTTATGTCTCTGATGAATCTGGCTTCTAATAGTTTGGCTAGCTCCTCTCCCATTGCTTGTCTTTTGGGTTCGGAAAATTGCCGAAGAGCCTGTTTGACTGGCTTGAATCCTTTTAGGATATTTAGGCTGTGCTCTTCCAGCCGGCGTGGGATTCCTGGCATATCTGAAGGGTGCCAGGCAAAAATATCCTAATTTTCCCGTAGGAGTTCTCGTAGTGCGGCATCTACATCAGGGTTTAATTGTGCCAAAATGGAGGCCATCTTTGTAGGGTCCGTTGGATGGACTTGGAATTTGACTATTTCGTCCGCTGGCTTAAAAGAGGTGGACTTGGATCTTTTGTCAAGTATCACGTCGTCCCTATTCACCGTGGAGCGCAGTGCTGTGAGTTCCTCGGCCGCTAGGGCTTCAGATAGCGCCTCTAGGGCTAGTGCGGCTGTCTTATTTTTGGCGCAGAGTGCTACGTCCGGATCACTAGCAGAAGTGATGATTCCGTTGGGCCCGGGAATTTTGAGCTTCATGTACCCGTAATGGGGTATAGCTTGAAAAATTGTGAATGCCTCTCGTCCTAATAAAGCGTGATATCCGCTGCTGAACGGGGCCACATGGAACGTGATCTCCTCGAACCTGTAGTTGTCCGTGAGCGAATACCACATCTAGTGTGATTTTGCTGTCTGACATGCTTCCCGACTAGGGATTATTCCTCTGAAGGTTGTGTTGCTTCGCTCAATGCGGCTCCAGTCTACTTCCATTTTTTGAAGGGTTTCCTCGTAGATGAGGTTTAATCCGCTGCCGCCATCCATGAGTACCTTAGTATGGCGAAAGCCATCCACTATGGACTGAGGACCAATGCGGCTGGTGCTCGGGCTGTTTGGAATTTAGGTTCGTCACTGGCGTTAAAGGTAATAGCCGTGTCACTCCATGGATTTATTGTTGCTACTTGGTAGACTTCGGCAAGGCTGCGGAGTGTTCGTTTCCGCATATTATTTGATGCGAAAGTCTCAAAGACTGTTAATACCGTACTGGTACTGCTGGACTGGTTCTCTGGGGCTAGAAGCTCTTCGCCACTTTTGGCCACCTGTCGTAGTATCCAACATGCTCGAAGGCTATGTGTTGGAGTGGCATCCTCTGTACTATTGATTTTGCAAGTCCGCTGAGCCATCCCTCCAGTACGGTTCCGTGCCCTTTAGGGGTTTTTTGCTTGTTGGTTTTTAACCCAGGTGCCTGAATATGATGCACCCTTTTATTTCGGACTAGGGTTGTGTTCGGAGCCGGATTGTCCCAAAATTTGGTTTTGGTTTTCCATACGCTCTCCATCGCACAGTACTTTCGTACTATGGATGCCAAGTCGGCGAAGCATGTAATTTCGCGATGACTTATGGCGTTCATGATTCCCTTGTCCGTGCAATTATTGCAAAAAATTGAGATTGCGCTTTCCTTCTGGCAGTCCTTTATCCTGTCCATAACCAGGAGGAATCTGGCCCAGTAATGGTGTACTATTTTAGCTGGCTCTTGCCGGATTCGGGATAGATCGCTTGTGTTTGGGTGGGCGGGTGGAATTAGATTCGGAACCCCGTCCAATCTAAGACTCAAGGGCCAGAAAGTTTCCGAACTTGGAAGCTTGGCTTGTTGGATGTTGTCCAACGAATCCGGCCCGCTGCCTGACTTTAGGTTCAGGGCTTGATCGGCGTCCATCCCTCCGTGGGAATCCTACATGGGAATTCGGACATAGCTTGTCTTTAATGTAGAAGAAGAGTCGCCATGCTGTTCCTCCACCACAGCAACGTGGTGGGTAGCCTGGGGAGAGTTGATCTCTCTCAGATCGGTTTTAGGCCCAATCTGATCGTAGTCTGTAGCGACTCCCAGGGCGGCAATGCGGTCCAGGAGCTCATTTAAGGAGGAGAGCTCCATCGGATCTAGCTGATCGGCGAATTCCGAGTTGATATGGAGATCGCTTTTGATGACCGAGAGGTCATCGTCGGCGTGGCGGCCGAACAGGCGGTCATAAGAAAACCGCCTAGCCGGATAGTTTGGACGATGGCCAAAGCTCCTTTGGCAACGGTCCCGTCTTTGAAGACGGGACGAGGCATCCTTCCTGATTGTGACGGCACAGAGGAACTCTCAATGAAAGCACCAATGTCGGTGTCAATACCGGCAGATCTCGGGTAGGGGTCCCGAACTGTGCGTCTAGGCGGATGGTAACAGGAGACAAGGGACACGATGTTTTTACCCAGGTTCGGGCCCTCTCGGTGGAGGTAAAACCCTACTCCTGCTTGATTAATATTGATGATATGGGCAGTACAAGAGTATATCTACCACGAGATCAAGGAGGCTAAACCCTAGAAGCTAGCCTATGGTATGATTGTTGTTCGTCCTACGGACTAAAACCCTCCGGTTTATATAGACACCGGAGAGGGCTAGGGTTACACAGAGTCGGTTACAATGGTAGGAGATCTACACATCTGTATCGCCAAGCTTGCCTTCCACGCCAAGGAAAGTCCAATCCGGACACGGGACGAAGTCTTCAATCTTGTATCTTCATAGTCTTGGAATCCGGCCAATGATGATAGTTCGGCTATCCGGACACCCCCTAGTCCAGGACTCCCTCACATCCCCTCTTTCGTCTTCGTCCATCGGTAACTTTACTTGGAGCTATATTTTTATTCACCACATGATATGTGTTTTGCTTGGAGCGTCTTGTATGATATGAGTCTTTGCTTTTTAGTTTACCACAATCGTCCTTGCTGTACACACCTTTTGGGAGAGACACACATGATTCGGAATTTCTTAGAATACCCTATGTGGTTCACTTATATCTTTTGAGCTAGTCAATTTTGCTCTAGTGCTTCACTTATATCTTTTTAGAGCACGGCAGTGGTTTTATTTTGTAGAAATTATTGATCTCTCATGCTTCACTTATATTATTTTGAGAGTCTTTTAGAACAGCATGGTATTTGCTTTGGTTATAAAATTGGTCCCAATATGATGGGCATCCAAAGTTGGGTATAATAAAAACTATCATATAGAGTGCATTGGATGCTATGATCAATTTGATACTTGATAATTGTTTTGAGATATAAAGGTGGTAATGTTAGAGTTATGCTAGTTGGGTAATTATGAAATTGAGAAATACTTGTGTTAAAGTTCGCAAGTCCCGTAGCATCCACTATGGTAAACATTGTGTGACAAATTTGTTGCATGGGGTGCTTTTTGATTGCCTTCCTTATGTGTGGAGGTCGGGATCGCGCGATGGTTAACTCCTACCAACCCTTCCCCTAGGAGCATGCGTAGTGGTACTTTGCTTTGAGGGCTAATAAACTTTTGCAATAAGTATATCAGTTCTTTATGACTAATGTGAGTCCATCGATTATACGCACTCTCACCCTTCCACCATTGCTAGCCTCTCTAGTACCGAGCAACTTTCGCCGGTACCATACACCCACCATTTACCTTCCTCAAAACAGCCACCATACCTACCTATTATGGCATTTCCATAGCCATTCCAAGATATATTGCCATGCAACTTTCCATTGTTCCGTTTATTATGACACGCTCCATCATTGTCATATTGCTTTCTGCATGATCATGTAGTTGACATTGTATTTGTGGCAAAGTCACCATTATAATTCTTTCATACATGTCACTCTAGATTCATTGCATATCCCGGTACACCGCTGGAGGCATTCACATAGAGTCATATTTTGTTCTAAGTATTGAGTTGTAATTCTTGAGTTGTAAGTAAATAAAAGTCTGATGATCTTCATTATTAGAGCATTGTCCCAAGTGAGGAAAGGATGATGGAGACTATGATTCCCCCACAAGTCGGGATGAGACTTCAGACTTTATGAAAAATAAAAGAGGCCAAAGAAGCCCTAATAAAAAAAGAGGCCAAAGAAGCCCACCAAAATAAAAAATGAGAGAAAAATAGAGAAGGGACAATGTTACTATCCTTTTTCCACACTTGTGCTTCAAAGTAGCACCATGATCTTCATGATAGAGAGTCTCCTATGTTGTCACTTTCATATACTAGTGGGGATTTTTCATTATAGAACTTGGCTTGTATATTCCAATGATGGGCTTCTCAAAATGCCCTAGGTCTTCGTAAGTAAGCAAGTTGGATGCACACCCACTTAGTTTCTTTTGTTGAGCTTTCATACATTTATAGCTCTAGTGCATCCGTTGCATGGCAATCCCTACTCACTCACATTAATATTATCAATGGGCATCTCCGTAGCCCGTTGATACGCCTAGTTGATGTGAGACTATCTTCTCCCTCTTTGTCTTATCCACAACCACCATTCTATTCCACACATAGTGCTATATCCTTGGCTTACGCTCATGTATTGCGTGAGAGTTGAAAAAAGCTGAAGCGCGTTAAAAAGTACTCTCTCCATCCCATAATGTAAGACATTTTTTGGCACTAGTGTAGTGCCAAAAACCGTCTTACATTATGGGACAGAGGGAGTATGAACCAATTGCTTGGCTGAAACCGGGGTTGTGCATGATGGGAGTATTTTGTGTGACGAAAATGAAGCATAGCCTAACTATATGATTTTGTAGGGATAAGCTTTCTTTGGCTATGTTATTTTGATAAGATATGATTACTTGTTAGTATGCTTGAAGTACTACTATTTTTATGTTAATATGAACTTTTATTTTGAATCATTTGGATCTGAATATTCATGCCACAATAATTACATTGAGAAATATGCTAGGTAGCATTCCACGTCAAAAATTTGTTTTTATCATTTACCTACTCGAGGACGAGCAGGAATTAAGCTTGGGGATGCTTGATACGTCTCCAACGTATCTATAATTTTTGATTGTTCCATGCTATTATATTACCCGTTTTGGATGTTTATGGGCTTTACTATACACTCTTATATCATTTTTGGGATTAACCTACTAACCGGAGGCCCAACCCAAATTGCTGTTCTTTTGCCTATTTCAGTATTTCGAAGAAAAGAATATTAAACGGAGTCCAAAACAAATGAAACCTTCGGGAGAGTTATTTTTGGAACAAACGCAATCCAGGAGACTTGGAGTGGACGTCAAGAAACACACGAGGCGGCCACGAGGGTCCAGGGCGCGCCCTAGGGGGGTGGGCTCTCCCCCCACCCTCGTGGGCCCCTCGTGGCTCCCCTGACTGACTTCCTTCGCCTATATATACCATCATACCATGAAAACATCCAGGAGCACCACGAAACCCTATTTCCACCGCCGCAACCTTTTGTACCCGTGAGATCCCATCTTGGAGCCTTTTCCGACGCTCCGTCATAGGGGGAATCGATCATGGAGGGCTTCTACATCAACACCATAGCCTCTCCGATGAGTTCTGAGTAGTTTACCACAGACCTTCGGGTCCATCGTTATTAGCTAGATGGCTTCTTCTCTCTCTTTGAATCTCAATACAAAGTTCTCCTCGATCTTCCTGGAGATCTATCGATGTAACTCTTTTTGCGGTGTGTTTGTCGAGATCCGATGAATTGTGGGTTTATGATCAAGTTTATCTATGAGAAATATTTGAATCTCCTCTGAATTCTTTTATGTATGATTTGTTATCTTTGCAAGTCTCTTTGAATTATCAGTTTGGTTTTGTCTACTAGATTGATCTTTGTTGCAATGGGAGAAGTGCTTAGCTTTGGGTTCAATCTTGCAGTGTCCTTTCCCAGTGAAAGCAGGGGCAGCAAGGCACGTATTGTATTGTTGCCATCGAGGATAAAAAGATGGGTTTTATATCATATTGCTTGAGTTTATCCCTCTACATCATGTCATCTTGCTTAATGTGTTACTCTGTTCTTATGAACTTAATACTCTAGATGCATGCTGGATAGAGGTCTATGTTTGGAGTAATAGTAGTAGATGCAGGCAGGAGTCGGTCTACTTGTCACGGACGTGATGTCTATATACATGATCATGCCTAGATATTCTCATAACTATGCACTTTTCTATCAATTGCTCGATAGTAATTTGTTCACCCACCGTAATACTTATGCTATCTTGAGAGAAGCCACTAGTGAAACCTATGGCCCCCGGGTCTATTTTCTACTCCCTCCGTTCGGATTTACTTGTCTTGGAAATGGGTGTATCTAGAACTAAAATACATCTAGATACATCCATTTTTACGACAAGTAATTCCGAACGGAGGGAGTATCATATAAGTTTCTGATCTACTTTGTTTTGCAATCTTTACTTTTCAATCTATATCATAAAAATACCAAATATTTATCATATCTCATTATCTCTATCAGATCTCACTTTCGTAAGTGGCCATGAAGGGATTGACAACCCCTTTATCGCGTTGGTTTCGAGGTTCTTGTTTGTTTGTGTAGGTACGAGGGACTTGCGTGTAGCCTCCTACTGGATTGATACCTTGGTTCTCAAAATTGAGGGAAATACTTACACTACTTTGTTGCATCACCCTTTCCTCTTCAAGGGAAAACCAACGCAATGCTCAAGAGGTAGCAGTTGGCATAATCCTTCCGGAATTTAACACAATTATACTTACAGACATGGATCATATCATATCCAATTCCAACTGCACGAAGGAAATTCTTCATTTTACTATAGGTGTGTGGTAGCTCAGACGCATCTGGGAAAGATTTGCGGAAAGCAGCCAACATCGCATCAAATGATTTGTTGGTCATCCACTCAGATGTCTTCACCTGAAGAAAGGTGACCATAGCTGAGAATACTAACAGCTTATTTCCTGGGGTGACAACCACGTTGCATTGTTCCAAATGCGGGCCCACCATTTTTCTTCTGCAGGTGAAAGTTCACGAAATGCATGAGCATTTCGTAGCATTGTTTCAATGTTGGTCAAACTCACTGGCTCCACCACCACCACCTCCTCCTCCTCTTCCACCTGAGCATCAGGCAGATCAAGATGGTGATCTGCTGCTTCCACGTTGTCAATAACATTGGTGTTCAGATCTTCACCATGATGAACCCACCTAGTATATGTGACCGACATCCCATACAAGTGTAGATGATTTTGCACAGTTGACTAGGTCTTGTAATTGAATTCATACAACTGCTACACGGGCAGAGCACATCTGATTTCAGACCACCGTACTCAGCTCTGATAAAGTTCATGAAGTTTTCAACCCCCTCGACTTATGCAGCGGAGAATCTTGGAGCAGAAGTTATCCAAGTCATGTCCATCTGTTAGACAATTTCTACTAGATATTACAAGAAAAACATATATGCTTTTCTATGAAGTCCAGAAAAAATACCTAGGTCGATGTCTAAAGCTATGGCAAGATATTTGGACGAGCAGATCTAAGTAACGAAATATATGTAAAGCTAATTCAGCAAACAGATTTGAGTGCTAAATTATGGCATGTTGTTTCAGCAGTCAATGAGGCCGAGCACACAACCATCAAACTATCGAAGTCCATCACAGCGACAAAGATCGAGTATAAAATGGTGTAGAGCTATTTCACCTAACAGATGGCTACTAGACCATGGCAATCTACGTCACAATAAATATATGGCAGGATATTTTAGCAACTAATCGGCCTTGGCATGCCATCTTAGCTAAGCAGATTGAGTGCAGAACAGGGCAAGGAAGCTCCTTAATCAGAGCATATTGACTGTAAACTACTTCGACAAACAGTGAGATTAACATCGTCTATCAGCGCTACACCGACATGCACGGGGACTCAGTCTAGAATGCGCGTACCATGGGAGAAGCTGACCGTCGTGTGTTTCCACATGAACGTTGCCAGCGGTGGCGGTGCTGACCATCGTGCGCCTCCCCAAGAACGTCGCCAGCTGTGGTGGTGCGACTAGAGGACGACAGTCTATGAGAGCATATTGTGGGAGCAAGAGGATCACGGTGCATCCCCTCGACGAATCACGCGCCGACGTATCGGCACGGTGGGGAGGGCGGCTTTGGCGGAGCGAATGGAGTGGAGGGGGACGGGGGAGGGGGTTTGGGGAATATTATTGGCTAGTTGGCCGAAGGGCGGTTGAATTTGGGATTTAGAAATTTTTTTGGGGAGGATTTTTGGCGGTGGGCGGGGAGTTTAGCGCCGGTCGATTTCTCCAAGCGCATCCCCACGCGGTGAAGAGGCAAGCGAAGCGTTCCCGTTTGCAAGAGCCATGTGCAGGACCGAACGTGTGTGGGGTGTAATGTGACCGCGACAGGTGTGCTGTGAGTGTACCTCCTTTTTTCCTTTTAAACTAGGTGCTTCTCCCCCTCAAAAAAACTTGGTGCTTAATCGGTAATCCCGACTAAAACTGCGCGGCTGTGTCTTTTCCGCGCGATATGCTGGGAGGTTGGCTTAGTTGGGTTTTTTAGGACGAGTAATGCTACACCTACGTAATCCCAGTTACGTAATTAACGTAATATGAAACGTGTGAGCTGTTGATTGTAGATTGGGGGAGGAAGGGGCCCACCACCATGAAAATTAGGGAGGAGAGAGAGAGGCAATTTACGTTAAACCTTTCGTAGGTTCCCGTAGATGCAGGAAGATGTGAAATGCGTGAATGTGTAGTAGACGTACTATTGGAGTGCTTAAGATAAATTGTGTATGTAGACCCTATGTGTTTATTTACTTCCCATGTTATCTTTGTCTCGGTTCAATAAAAACCGGAGTTGGTGATGATGGTGTGCCTGTCATCCTGCAATATAGGACATCTGATCTATATCTAACGGATAGGAAGGAAACTATGACAATTTACCCGCACTCCTCTCCACATTTGCAGATAAGGCCTTCCCTCCTTCATCCTTTTCTCCCACAAGATCTTGATGTTCCATGCAACGCATGGGCATCTTGCTAGTACTCCTACAATATACTATATTATTGTGAAAGTTCATATACATCGGCCGAGATTAATGCAAACATGGCAGGTTTTCATTACATACTTATATAGGACAGAAAAATAAAAGAAACCCGACCCTAAACCTATTCTACGGCGGCGAACGACATCCTCCATCTGCGATCTCTATGTACGGGGGCGGGGTTCAAGACCCGTGAAGTGAAGGTGCGGTCTCCGGTGAGGAAGAGTTGAACACGGGATACGGACCGGCCAGTTGGCACACCATGCCCTACCGCCTCCCATGCCCTACTCATCCTCGGAGGAGTCCCCGACCTCGGCGGTGCCGGACGTTGGACGGCGGCAAGTAGGACGCGTGGCTGACGGTGCTCCCATAGTCGGCCGCCAGCGTGGCCACCGCTTGTGCGGTCACGTCCACGTCTGGCTACGCCTCTATTGTGTCACGAGTAGCGACTTGAGCGAGGGCAGCGACTTCGAGCTTCATCCCCAAAGACAAGCTCTCCTGCAGAGCGTTTGCGCTCGCAGTCATGGCGGATATGGTGCCAGGTAGCTGGACGATGTGCTATGGTGTGGAGGTTAGCTGGGCGTTGCCGCTTTAAGTAGTGCATTCTGGTGAGGCCAAGCGTCCGGGTGCGTCATTAAGTCGCCACAGTTGGTTCCTCGGGCACCAAGCCTCTTAACGATGGCATACGGATGGACGGCATGAATGCGGGCAGCTGGCGCAGGCTGGGAGCGCACCGCGCGACAACGCAAGGGATGAGGGTTTTTGGTGTGCCAGGGTAGTCAGCTGTGGTCGTGGCAATGTTGGAGATGCCCTTTGCTCACATGTGATCCCCACATGTCATTGAAAAAGCAAGACGACCCGACATGGTCTCAGGTCCTGGGGATGCAGTTGGTCGCACTACACCACTCCGCAGATGCGTCGCGGTGCACGCACACTTCGGCGCCCCGTGCATCTTCGACGAGCTGGGTGTTGATCTGCTGGTCGTGCCACAACGCTAACGCCACCCTCGGCACACTGAAACCGATCGTGTCCAGTGATGATGAGCGTGTGGCTCACCGCAATCACCATGTCCAGAGGCGGTGCTGGAGCTGCGCCACGTTGCTGGCCCCCACGTCTGCGGTTGCCGGTGGCGAGGAGGTCGTGGGCCAGCTCCTCCATTGGACTAGTCTGTGCTACGTCGTCCCGACAGGTGTGCCCCACATGTCGGTATCCCTGTTTTCCCGGCCATATTCGAGCATCAGTGCTCCGCCTTGCGCATTAGGCCTTTCACTATGTAGGCCAAACGAGACAACTTATTGTTTATTTGAGCCGTTCAAGTATAATCATGTGGCGTTTGCTTATTTCTCATTCCTCTCCAACCCTCTTCTCCATTGATCATGCCGCCCTCTGGTCGAGTCCATCCTCCCGCATGCCTCATTTGAACATTCCGCCGAGTATCATTCGCATGTGGGCCTAGACCATGCTTGTATTTCCAATGTTGTAACTTGTCCGACATGCATACAAACAAACGGTTTGTTTAAAGTTTCACTTTGCCTCCACTACATGTCACTTCCCGTCTTAGTTTTGACATTCCATTCGGTTCATGCCCTGACACATGTTGACGAGATCGATTGATGTTGAGAGATCAATTGCGGGTCGTGCAAGGAGATAAAGGTTTGGTCTGTTTCAATGATAGAAATGACCCGCGGGCACTACTAGGGAAAAGCCTATACACAGAATCTTAGCAGCAGCGCGGTTCAAAATAGAGCGCTGCTGCTAAGTAGTTGTGGCGCGTGTTACGTAAACTCGCTGCTGATAAGGATTTAGCAGTAGCGCGCTCGACCAGAAACGTGCTGCTACAAATATCGACCGGTGCTGTTCCCCTAACTCTAAGTAGCGATGGCGATGTCATAAAAACAGCGCTCTTGCTAAGTAGGTAGTAGTAGCGCTTTCCTCGAGATCGCTGCTTGGTAAGTTTCAAATTGCCACAATTTTTGTCCCGATTAGCGATGGCGCCTTACATAAGCGCTGCTTGCTGCTAAGTACTTAGCAGCGGCGCATTTTCTCTCCCGCGCTACTGCTAACCCCACCAACCCAACACCTTTTTCCCCACCCGTCCCTCCCTCCCCTCCTCTTTTCCCTTCCCCCTACCTCCCCCTCTCCTCTCTTCCCTCCACCACATGCTCCCACTCTCACTCTTCTTCTTCTCAATACTCTCCCCCATTACTCTCTCTCTTCTCTATCCACCTTCTCTCTCTTCATTACTCCTACATAACTACACCACCTCCATTAATGCATCTCCTTTCTCTTTTCCTTCCCCTCCACTAGTTGAAGTTGTCTCCTTCCAAATTAGGTAGCTAGGTAGATGTAGGATTTAGTTAAGTGACCTATTTGCCCCTAACTAGATCTATCTTTGTCAAGAAGAGCTTTGTGCACTTTTGATCTCCCTACAACATCATCTCCGACCATCGAGATAGAGGTGATGAAAATTTCATCTTTTGCAAAATGGAAATGTGTTTATGTGTATGTGATATGTTTGTGGAAATTGTGTGTGTGGCATGAGTTGGCCTTGTAAATTGTGCTTTTGATTTGCCTATGTTTTGCGAAATGTCGATTTATTTCCGTTTGGTAATTCGAAGCAAACTCTAGATCCATATATGTCCTATTTTTAGGAAGGTCATGCCAAATTTTTATGACTTTGATGCATGCATGCATTTTCACAATCAATTTTTTATTATTACCGTGCGAGTTGATGATGGTCGATTGGAGCGATGGTGGACAGGTGGTTGCGATCGGTGGTGCAAGACCTGAAAGAAAATAACCGGACAGAGGTTTTATGTCCGCGTCAAAAATGCAAAGGAATAGTTTGGCTCGACCCCCATGACGATGGTCGTGTCGAAGCGCACCTGCTCATGACTGGTTTCATGGATGGCTATACTCAGTGGATAATTGAAGACGAGGATGACGATGTTGAGGATGCCGATAGGGCAGGCAATGATGACACGAGGCAAGACGAAGAGATGATCGATAATGGCGGCGGGGAAGAGGCCGGACATGGCAGCGGAGAGAACAACATGGACTCCACGCAGCAGAGTTTGTCGGTACTAAGTTCAATTGTGCGGGACCCTCATGTTCAAGCATTGCTTCGCAAGGAGACGAGTGCTGAGAGAGCTGCTTCTAGAGAGGAGGCTAAGCTGGAGCAACTGGTGGTAGACTCGAACACTCCATTGTATGATGGTTGCAATCTGAGGTGACCGGTTGAGTTTCACGCTCCAACTCCACGAAGGCGAAGGCTAAAACAAATGGACCGATAATACCCTCGATGAGCATCTCAAGTACCTAAAGGATGTTCTTCCCGGGTAATCTATGTCCTACTAGTGTTGATGAGGCCAAGAAGATCGTGTGCCCTCTTGATCGCCACACGTTAGATACCATGCATGCATCAGCGATTGCATAATTTATCGGAAGGAGCACGGAAAAAACAAGCTGTCCGGTGTGCAATGCTTCTCGATACAAGAAGGCGGGAAGAAATGTCCCCGAAAAGTTCTATGGTACTTACCGATCCTCCCGTCTCGGATGTATTTTGTAGATCCCAAGGAAGCAAAGCTAATCTGCTGTGCACGCGGAGATGAAGAAGCCCGACGATGGAGATGATCCGAAGTCTGAGACACGTGAAGGATGGAAGCCGGTGGAGGCGTTGAACAACTTCTATCGGTATTTTGAATGTGATGCAAGGAACATCGTGCTCGGCGGCGTGTACCGATGGCATGAATCCGTTTGGCAACGAACACCAACCATAGTACATGGCCCGTGTTTGTATGGATGTACAACCTCCCCACAGTTGTGCATGAAATCGAAGTACATTCACATGAGCATGCTTATTCAAGGGCGAAACAACCAGGAAATAATATTAATTTGTATCGGGGCTACTTCAAGAGGAGTTAGACACGTTATGGAAAACACCGGCCAAGACATGGGGCGCTTGACAAAGGTGAGTATTTCAACATGAGAGCGCGCTGATCACGGCGATCTTGAGGACTATCTCGATTCACGGATATGTGGCGGGCCAGTGTGCCATGGATATTGCGGATGCCGCGCGTGCATGGATGATCTAACGTCTCAGCAGCTAACGTCAAGGAAAGATGGCGGGTCTGGGAAAATCGTGTACATGGGGCATCGAAGATGGCTTGAACAGGACGACCCGTGGAGAAACCGTGGAGATCTTAAGCGGAGCGGTGCCGAAATCGATGAGCTGTTGAAAAACTGGAAGGAGTGCCCCGCGCCAGGAAAGACGATGAGAAAGGCGCCGGAGCCGCTGCTGAAGGTATGGAAGACGAGGTCAGTGTTCTGGGACTTGGAGTCTTGGCACAAACTCGATACACATCATTGCCTTGATCAAATGCATATCTGTAAGAATGTCCTTAGCTTGCTCGCAACAACGATGAACATGCGGATAAGACCAAGGATGGGCGAAGGCAAGAAAAGACTTGCAAGATTTGAAAATCGGGAAGATCTGCACATGCCGCCTGTAAAATGTCGACGAGGCAGAGACGGAGACAGAGGCACGGGAGAAGAAGGGCAAGAAATTAAAGAAAGAGGATTATTGCCCCCCTCTTGCTTCACCTTAAGTCGGTGAGATCAATCAATTCTTTAAGTGCCTTACGGAGTGAAAGTTTGTTCGATTCTTTGTGGCAAGATAAGCGATATCTAGACACGGACAAGAAAAGGTTCGGCGGGATGAAGTCTCATGACTGTCATGTGATGATGACGCAGATACTACTGTTGCCCTTAGAGGATAATGGACAAACACGTCCGTGACACGCTTATTGGTCTCTGTAACTTTTTGATGTCATCTCTCGAAAGTTGATCGGTGTGAAGCAGCTCAAAGGCTACGAGGAAGAGATCGTTGTGATCTTGAATGAGCTTGAGATGTACTTCCCGCCGCGTTCTTGACGTGATGGTGCATCTGTGTGTCCATATTGTGGATGACATAATAGACTGGGGCGGTCACTCCTGCACAACATGATGCCGTTTGAGAGGATGAATGGGATCATCAAAGGATTCGTTAAGTAACATGTCCCGTCCGGATGGAAGCATCGTCGAGGGCTATTTGGCACAAGAGTGCATCTCTTTACGTGAGATTTTTCTATATGGCGCAGACCAGCCGCTTTGGTGTTAGTTTGGTTTGCCCGTTAACAAGCACGATGGGAGGCTCGAAGGAGATGGTCATTTACACGGTCGCAGAGGAACTGCGTGGCATACTCGGATCGACGCAATGACTTTGACAGAGCAAACTTGGTAGTGCTACAACACCTAGACGAGGTAGATCCTTTCGTGGCACTGCACAAAGAAATTATCGCAAAGAAGTATCGTGACCGGGGGTATGCGGGGCCAGACGCCGAAGTTACTAGAGAGCACAACTCCACTTTCTGCATTGGTTCAAAGAGCATATTATTGCTAATCCCGGAGGAGGGCTCTAGGGACGGATTCCTCATATCGCCTTAGCACATGGCCCTCGCCCAACCTCGTAACCTATCGGGCATATGATATCAACGGATACACGTTCTACGGAGGCAAAAGATATGGGCGGTGATGATCGAAACTCGGGGTGACGATGGAATGCATGACCGGCAGCGACAACGGCACAACCGAGCGATTTTATGGAAGGGTCGAGGAGATCAGGAGCTTGACTACTCGGACTGCACAACACGATGATGTTCCGTGTCGGATGGGCTAAGAATGTCGAAAGAAAGCGGATGTTCACTACCATGACTATACCCGGCGCCAAGAGCGCTACCGTGAACGCTATCGCAAAAAATGAGCCATGGGTACACGCTAAGCACGTGACACAATGCTTCTTCATAACTGACCCGCGCAATCCCAGCCGTGTTGTCGTGAGGAGAGGCAAAAGGAACATCATAGGAATGGACAGAGTCGCCAACGAGGAAGACTATGATCGATCGGAAAACCAATGAGGAAGATGGCGATGATGATGAAGTATCGTCAAAGAAGAATCAATACTACATTACCTAAGAAAATCGTACTCCATGGAAAAGGCAAAGTCACAATGAGGGGCTCAATTATTCTTCAACGAACAAGAAGGAAAGAAGCTGACTCAAAAGCAAACGTCGACCGAGGAAGCGTATGTTATGGGTCCAATGATGTGTAATATATATATATGTTCCTATTTTGTATACACACTTAGCCATTATTATGCATGGGTCCAATGATGTGTAATATATATGTTCCTATTTTGCATACATATTTAACCGTCAAATGATGCAATATATATCGACCTCCCTTCGTTCACTGCCCTCGGGAAATAAAAGTGGGATAAAATAAAGGAAAAAGAAAAGGAAAACTGGCAGTAGCCACGGCAGTAGCAGCGCGTTTTTACAAAACCGCTGCAGCTAGACCTTAGTAGTAGCGTGTTTCTCATAAACCGCTGCAGCTACGCATCATAGTAGTAGCGAGTTTCTCATAAACCGCTGCAGCTACGCATCATAGTAGTAGCGAGTTTCTCCGAAACCGCTGCAGCTACAGAATTTAGTAGCAGCGCGTTTTGACATAACGCGCTCTTTGCTACGTCCATAACCAAAATTCTCACTCGCCCAGCTTCATCCCGCCATTTCCCCAAATCCCCTCTCTCTCCCCGTCGCTCCGCCGCGCCCGACCCAGCCCGGCGCTTCGCCCGTCCCTGCCTCGACCCGACTCGGCCCGCGCTGGCCCCGACCACGCCGCTCGCCCGACTCGGCGCGGTGCTCGCCTGACCCGGCGCGCTTCGCCCCGACCGTCGGCCCTCGCCTCCCTCCTCTCCCCTGCCGGCCGTCGTCGGGCCTGCCTCCTCGCCCTGCACTCTCTGTAAACCCCCCTCTCTGCTAGGGTTCTTCATGTTAATTAATTAGGTTATCTATTTAGTTATGAATTTAGCTAGGTTTCAAAATTAGCTGAATTTATATGGAAATTTGAACTGGACATGTGATATGTGCATATGTCATGTTTTGGACATGTCATGTTTGGAAAATGATTAGAGTGGCCTATGTTACGCGGAATGTTGATTCATTTCCGTTTGGTGAATTTCAGTGCTCGATATGTCCATTTTTAGCAAAGGTCATGCGAAATTTCCGTGAATAAAGGCATGATTTGTGCTACATAGTTGGCATATCAGTCTTGGCACATAGATTTCTTTTATGTCATTTCTCATTTATTCATACTTTTAGAAATAAATGAGGCCACTTAATCATAGGAAACATGTCGAACAACGAAGAAACGGGCCTTGACCAAGATGCGAGCGAGATGGATTATGAGGGTGAACAAGAGTACCTCGACTATTTGTTGCTAAGCAAGGTTTGCAGGTCGGCCTCGATGATGGTCTTGGCGCCGACATCGACACCGACGGCGCCCGGCACCGATGGCGGCGCCGAGACCGTGGGGAAGGTACCGACGGGAAGGTACCGCCCGATGCCGATACCGAAAAGAGGAAGCATAAGAAGCGAGGATCGAAAATCTAACAAACTAGGGATTGGACGACTTGTGATCACAAAGATGGCACACAAGTTTGAGCCGTTAGAGCGGAAGAACCTCGCAAGTGCTATGGGAACCAAGTAGGATGCATCCTCTGGAATCTTGTGAGCATCAGCGAGCGATGACAAGGAGTAAAGAACATTTGTGTGATTGCTCCTAACGAAGTTGCACAAGAGATTCAAGTTCCCGACCGGGATGATAACATAGAACAACCATGGGATGATCCGAAGATGAAAAAGATTAACAATCACGCCATGGGCATGTTCAGCAATGATTTGGCCTCTGGAAAGGGAGGGTGAAACGAGCTATTGAGGCTGATGAACCCCTGTCCAAGATTACGGAGGAAAATCCGACACTTACGGAAGAGGAGTTCGAAAAGTTCAAGGACACTTGAGCTACCGAGGCAGCCAAGGCTAAGGCTGCGAAATTCAAAAGCCTTGACAAAGGAACACGGGAAGCATCGCCTCGGAAGCCGTGGCTACCTCCGTAAAAGGCCCATATGGGATAAGGAGGGCGCGAACGTGAAGCAGCGGGTGTCCAGACCCCTTCATGAAGTTCACCAACCCCTTGGAGCATGACTTCATCGGGGCCCGCTACAAGTGGGACAAGGAGAAAAAGGTTTTTACGGATAGGATCACGAGGAAATTGATTAGACTCTTTGGAGAAGCAACACCAGCTTGCGGCAAAGCCCTACTTCTCGATGAGGCCCAAGTGGGACACCCTCTCAACCGGGCCTTGAGCGAACTTAAGGGACTACCGTTGGACCAGCGACGCCATATGGTCGTGTGCAGTGCTAGAGGCGGCGCCACGTGGAAGGTGTTTTAGCGACGGCCGGAGGCCAAGAAGCGAAAAAAAGTTTAGTCGGCGGACATCGATGCAAAGGTGAAGCTTGCGGTCGAGAAAAAGCAGTGAGGGCGCTTGAAAAAAGCAGCCGAGGACAAATATGAGTTGCTACAGCGAGGCGATCAATGCAGCAGAATCGCTGCGAAATGATTTCGCTACTAACTTGGTTCGATTATCATCAAGCGGGCGAAGGAAAATCGAGACAAGGCGGTACATGATTTCCCGATGCCCAGTTTAAATCGTAACAACTCCATGAACAACAACACCATCGCACCATCACTTGCTCAAGCAACGGGCCTCCTCTCGCAGCCGCTCCGCTCATAGCAGCCCATCCTCGGTCTCGAGCGCTAGGTGGGCCTTCGTCTTTAGCTGAGCTCGGCGCCGTCACGGTAATTACATGTCGCACCAATATATATATATATATATATATATATATATATAGATAATATTCCATTTTGTTGCCTTTGGTTGTTTTACACCATAGACATATGTGTTTGCGGCGAAAAAACCCCATGCACCATACTCTACTTGATCAAAGGCGGAAGGTGGGCGTGGGAAAGGGGATGATAATGGACCCTCTCAGCGCACATTCCACAACCAGCCGATCCCATTGGGCACTTCAGGGTTAGCTTGACCAGGTGTGAAATCGGGCACAAGGATTTGCCTCCTCGAAGACAAACATGTGAGAGCGGACGACGAGACCCCGCCCATGGATTGACGCTGCAAGGGTTGGGTGCTGCTATGGCGAAGAATCTTATTAAATGCAGGCGGCGAGAGCACACCAATAACTACCACAGATAACAAGCATGTGCGGAGACCACCACCCCACCTACGCAATTACCAGCTCTGTAGTAGTGCGGGTGAGAGCGGCGGACGACATGATGAAGGGGTGCAATAATCTTGGCTGATGTAATTTCTCCTGTAGAACAGAGAATGGATGATGAGGCGGAGGTCGACCCTATGGATTACCTCAATACAAACACGTATGATGTGACATAGATATGATGAGTCAACCATATGACGAATCGGGCTATCGACTTGCTAATGAGGATATGGATGATATGCCGGGTAGGGCCGCACCATGGATTGCAAAAGTCTCTCTTCATGAAATCCTCACAGACACGCTGAAGATGCCGCCTCAACAAAGGCTCAACTAGCCGGGCGCGAGGGTCGTCTGATGCTTAGCCCGGGAACACTTGGGCAGGGGTTAAGGAAGGGTCCGGAAGGTGTGCCCAAGAAAAAGGAGAGGAAGAGATCGGGAAGGTAATCCTCCAAACAAGCGAGCACACAGCAGCAGACGATGCATTCTCAAGAGCGTGTACCCGTGAAAGGTGCGGTCATGTTCCATCTCACGGGCGAGCCGATGCTACCGCCGAAACCGCTAGAGGCACTATCAGGGGATCTCAGGAGACTGCACGACCATGTGCTGTCGACTGAGAAAAGCCTACTAGCCTCAATGTCGGTGTACTAAAGTAGGGGTACCTTAGTATCCCGAACTTGTGCATGGCGGTCATGGCGCCAATGACAAGGCTTGCTTGGCACTGCCAAGATCCTCCATGGCTCATATTTGTGCCATTCAAGAACAAAGTGTTTTAACTAAGAAGACAAGGCCCCGGCAAGAGGAGCTTGCCGGGAAGGACAAGGCCCCGGCAAGAGGAGCTTTCCAGGAAGGCCAACCAAGACATTCCAAGAAACTTGCCGCGACGCGCCGCGCGTCCCGGCAAGACCCGGCGAGCGACAAGCTTCCGGGCGCGACAAGACAACGACCGCGGCAAGGCGCTTGCCGCGGCGAAGCCACCACTCTGTGCCTACGCTCCAGCGCACCCGTCGACGTGTCGCCGCAGGACCGTTCCAAGAGCACGTGGCGGGAAGCTGTGCAGCCAAGCGGTACAAGGTGGCAAGTGGAGATGACGAGAAGGCCATCGTGGCGAGCGGTGGCGCCCCTAACGGTCATTTTCTGCACTGTTTGGGCGATCCGACGGGCATTAAATGCCCTTGTCCCCTGCCGTCAGAGTTAGGTAGGGTGCACTGTGGATAGCGGTTGTACCAACCCCTCTTTTTACATTTTTACCCCTGACTGCGTTGCCACATGTCGGTGACCCCTTTAAGCCTATAAAAGGAGGCCCATGCGCAACGTAGAGGGGGTTCGACTCCTTCGAAACTACAACACACTCACGCTCTCGAGCAAGAACAAAATATAAACACAAAGCAGCAGTAGGAGTTTTATCTCTCCGGAGAGCTCCGAAGCTGGGTAAAAATCCCTCGCGTGCCGCCTCGACCGCTCTTCGTCGCCCTCCGCTCCTGCCCGGACCGAGAAGGGCCCCTGCCCCATAGGTGTTCGTTTCCCACGACATCTTTGGCGCGCCAGGTAGGGGGCGTCGAGGTTGTGCGAACCTGATCCGGTGTTCGCGCATGCTACATCATCATCTTCATCGACATGCCACCGAAGAAGAAGGCTTCGGAGGTGGTTGGCCCGTCTGCGTCGATTCCACCGCCACCGGAGCAAATGGGCGGTGGAGTAGACGCCGGCGGAGGAACGGGCGCCGACAGAGGAACTCACATTGTCACCAGATCCAAGGAAAAGGCCCCGCAAACTTCGGCGTCCGTGCATGCAACGCGCCCCTCTCAGGAGGCGCGGGATCGACAATGCCACGATGCTCCTAGCACCGTGCTCGCGTTAGAACAAGGCCACGCTGGCGGATCGCGGGACGCTCCAGGCCAACATGCACGCCAACATGTTGGCGCGAGCGTGGCATGGTCGCCTGTACGAGATGATGCTCCTTATAACACTGTTAGAAGTTTGAGCATATCCCGCTCCTCGCGTCGTTCGCCCCGCCGCCGAAAACCCGGAAAAAGCGTTGGCGAGCCCAATCAAGCTACTAGACTACCCTCGGCGCCGGACAAGATCGGCGGCGGAGGATCACCATCGAGCCTCATCGGCTTCGCCAACGGCGACAAGCCCCGGCAACCGAGCACGTCGAAGCCCCGGCAAGACACCCAGGCGCAAGCCGGTGGCGACAAGACCGGTGGGGGTGCCACCACCGTGCACTCCCCGCCCCAATGGCCAAGATCGCCGACTCGCCGGGCTAACCTCGACACTGACTCCACCGCGTCGTCGGACCCGCGAGCTCGTCGCGATCAGCGCCAAGTTCTCCAAGAACGACGACAAGAAGACGCTCGTACTAACATCGAGCGTCGAAGAGAAGCGCGGCGTCAGTTAGACCAGCGCGCTGGGCCCACTGTTGATATGTATGCGCCAGGGGAACTAGGCGACTTGCCGTATGCGGTAGGTTGCCCTGCGTTCACTCGTGAGCTGCGGCGGTCGATGGCCCAAGACCAAGAACTTCAAGCGACGCGTGCCGAGAATGCGACGGCAAGATACATCCGTCGGAGTTCCTCGGCATCTACACCATCGCGGTGCGAGGCTGCGGGCGCGACGAGAAGATCCTTGCCAACTACTTCCCGTTGGTGCTCAAACCCAACGTCAGATCTTGGCTCATGCACTTGCCGGACAACTCCATCTCCTCATGGGCAGATCTGTGCCATCAGTTTGTCGGCGCCTTCACAGGCGGCCACAAGCCCCATGGCCAGAAAGCGATCTTCATCTGCTCGCCCGAAGGAAGGAGAACCCTGCGCAAGTTCATTCAAAGATTCAGCCGGTGCAACGCAACATCCCAGAGCGTCCACCCGCGCGGTTATCGGCGCGTTCCATCGAAACGTCGCGTCGCAGATGAGGAGGAGATGGCGATGTGCAAAATCAGAGATGTCGGCGAGCTCTATGCTCGGCCGACAAATCGCCGCGTCTTGAGGAGGAGAAACTCCCGGAGGGAATGCAGGAGCGGAAGGTGCGGCGGTGAGGATGCCGCCCGGCAAGAAAGAACCGGAGCGGAATAACGAAGAGGAAAGCTAAAGATGTGCTGGTTGTCGAGCAGTCCGGCCAACGGAGGTGGCGCCGAAAGCCAAAGCTGGTGACTCGGCGAGGCTGTGGTGGCGCCGACAAGCGGGGCGGCTCCGCAAGCAATCTTGCAAGATCCACCGCACCAAGGGCCATGATCTCCGGGCCTGCAAGAAAGTTGAGCAGCTTGTTGAGCTGCGAGAAGCTGAATCTGGCGGTAGCGACAAGGAGAAGGCCCAAGAAGGTGGTGGAGGATCCGCAAAAGCGTCCCGCCGGGGGAGGCGCCAAGCAAAGGCTAAGCAGCGGCAGGAGACAGCCTCCCAGCGGCCGTGACAAGGATGAAGATGAAGACGAAGATGAAGAGATGGATGAGGATGAGACCGGCGAGCGGGAGTTTGAAAGCAACAGAGGTTTTGTGCGTCGGCGGCGGTGCTTCTCTGCATGCCGCACCGCCAGCTCAAGCGAAGGGTGCGTGAAGTTAATGCTGCGAGAACCATCGGTTAGTCGCGCAAGCCTCTGAAGTGGTCAACCGCCCATCATCTTTGGCGTTGAGGATCACCACGATCGCATAATCTGCGGTCGGGTGCTTGCGGATGTTGGTTTCGCCAACTATCCACAACCTCAAGGTCACAAAGATGCTGGTTGACGGCGGGGCCGGCTTGAATCTGATCTCCTCCGCGGTGCTCAAGAAGCTCCAGATCCCCGACAGCGAGCTCGAAGAGACCGTCACTTTCCAAGGAATCAACCCGGGGAGGAGCAAGCCGAAGGGGAAGATCACACTGCCAGTGACATTTGGCAGCGAGCTGAACTTCAGGACAGAGAAGGTCACCTTTGACGTTGCTGATTTCCCATTGCCCTACAATGGGATACTTGGTCGTCCAGCGCTCGCCAAGTTCATGGCAGCCTCTCATTATGCTTACAACGTGCTCAAGATGCCCGATCCGATAAGTGTCATTTCTGTCCCTAGCGACAAGAAAGATGCCCTTATCTGTACCGACAAGATCTACCGGGAAGCAGCAGCCGCAGCAGAACGCAAACCACCTGCCGCTGAAGCTCCCGGAGGGAAGAAGAAGACCAAGTCCGGCAAAAGTAGCTCCGATGCCCACTCCGGCAAGCGCACCTCTTCGGAGTGCTGCGCTACCGTCGAGGACGCACCATCAAGCTCCACCGGCAAGTGCAAGAAGGCAAAGACAGCTTCACCAGAGACCAAGAAAGTGGCCGCCAAGGAGGACGGCACTGGTGGTACCTTCACCATCAGTGCCACGCTTGACCCTAAATAGGAAAGCATGCTCGTTGCTTTCCTGCGGACGAATGTCGATGTGTTTGCATGGCAACCATCTGACATCCCCGGTGTTCCCAGGAAAGTAATTGAGCACCACCTTGCCGTCTGCCCTCACGCGCGGCCCGTCAAGCAAAGAGTTAGGAAGCAAGCAGTGGAGCGTCAAGAATTCATTGCAGAAGAGATCAAGAAGTTGGAAGTAGCAGGCCTTGTCAGAGGAGTGCTCCATCCTACGTGGTTGGCCAATCCTGTAGTAGTGCGCAAGGCAAACGGGAAGTGGAGGCTTTGTATTGACTTCAGTGATGTTAATAGGGCTTGTCCCAAAGATCCATTTCCCTTGCCGCGCATTGACCAGATTGTCGACTCCACGGCAGGATGTGATTTGCTTTCATTTCTTGATGCATACTCAGGGTATCATCAGATCTTCATGGCAGAAGAAGATGAAGAGAAAACCGCATTCATTACTCCATGTGGCACGTACTGCTTTGTACGGATGCCTTTCGGACTAAAGAATGCTGGTTCAACATTTGCAAGGGTAGTCAGTCATGCTTTTGAGCCACAGTTGCACAAAAATGTAGAAGCTTACATGGATGACATAGTGGTCAAGAGCAAGGACAAAGAAACTTTGGTCCAAGATTTGGACGAGACCTTTGCAAATTTGCGCAAGATTAATCTCAAGTTGAACCCCGAGAAGTGCGTGTTTGGAGTCCCCTCCGGCAAGCTTCTCGGGTTCTTTGTATCTCAGCGGGGGATCGAAGCCAATCCCGACAAGATCAAGGCCATTGAACAGATCGAGGCACCGAAGCGCGTCAAGGATGTGCGAAGGCTTGCGGCTGCGTTCTTTGCTCTCGGTGAGGTTCATCTCTAAGTCTGCTGGCGCCCTGCCATTTTCAAAATTTTGAAAAAGGCAGGTCAATGAAATGGACTCGGAGCGGAGGCTGCGCTGCAGGACTTGAAGAGATACCTGTCCTCCACTCCGATACTTGTCGCACCTAAGCCACAAGAGAAGTTGCTGCTGTATCTAGCGGCAACCAATCAAGTGGTTAGTGCTGCGTTAGTAGCAGAAAGGGAGGTAGATGATGAGCCAGCGACCACGGCAAGCACATCCAGCGACAAGCAGGGGGCCTCCCCGTCAAGCTCTGGTCCCGACAAGGATAGATCTGCGTAGCCAGAGGAAGAGAAACAAAAGAAGATGGTGCAGCACCCAGTTTATTTTGTCAGTTCCCTTCTACAGGGGGCTAGGTCAAGGTACTCTGGTGTGCAGAAGTTACTTTTCGGCCTTCTCATGGCCTCAAGGAAGCTGCGCCATTACTTTCAAGCACACGAGATCACAGTTGTCACTCGCTTTCCGTTGAAGAGGATATTGCAGAATCCGGAAGCAACAGGCAGGATCGTCGAGCGGGCACTGGAATTGTCAAGCTTTGGCCTCAAGTTTGAAAGTACTTCAACTATTCAGAGCCGAGCAATGGCAGAATTTATAGCAGAATGGACGCCAACGCCTGATGAAGAAATTCCGGAGACGAGCATCCCCGTCAAGGAGGCAAGCAAAGAATGGATCATGTACTTTGATGGTGCCTTCTCGCTGCAAGGCGCCGGTGCCGGCGTATTACTCGTCGCACCCACCGGAGAGCACCTCAAGTACGTGGTCCAGATGCACTTTCCCAAGGAGCAAGCAACAAACAATACTGCAGAGTATGAAGGCTTGCTTGCCGGACTTAGGATCGCGGCAGACCTTAGGATCAAGAAGCTTATTGTCAGGGGTGACTCGCAGCTTGTCGTCCGCCAAGTGAACAAAGATTATCAGAGTCCGTTGATGGAAGCCTACATTGATGAAGTGAGGAAGTTGGAAGAGCATTTTGACGGCCTGCAGATGGAACATGTTCTCGAGAGCTCGAGCGACATTGCAGATGGCTTTGTCAAAGTCGCGCCAGCCTCAAGTTACCTGTGGAACCAGGAATTTTGTGCTCGAGGCCGACTCAACCATCTGTAACACCATCAACTGGACAGAACAAGAAGAGGAAATTGATTTCTGGTGTCTATTTTCCGGCAGAGCTCCCCGAAGCCGCCGCCAAGAAGGTTCCCAAAATCAACACAAAGAGTGCTGAGGGGCAGTCTGCTCCGACAAGCCCTAGGGTTTGTTTCGTTGAAGCAGACGCCCCCGACAAGTTTTGCCCCGGCAACCTTGCCGGGGAACATCAAGCTCCGGCTGAGTCACAGATCCTTGCCGTGGAAGCAGATGTTCCCGCAGCAGCATTTGCGCCTTTAGTCCTTGTCGTCGAGCCACAAGCTCCGGCATGGGCACAACAGATCGTCCGATTCCTTCAAACAGGAGAACTTCCCGAAGAGCAAGAAGAAGCAGAGAGAGTAGCCCGGCAATCAAGTATGTACCAGTTTGTCGATGGCATACTATACAGAAGAAGATTCAATGGAGTGAAATTGAAGTGCATTTCCCGGGAAGAAGGACAGGAGCTGTTGGCGGAGATACATGGAGGCATATGTGGTCACCACATTGGCGCGAGAGCACTTGCAAAAGCCTTCCGCAAGGTTTCTTCTGCCCGACAGCCCTCCGGGATGCAACTGCACAAGTAACCAAGTGTGAAGCGTGCAGTTCCACTCAAGCGGATACATCAACTAGCTCAAGCTCTCCAAACGATCCCTTTATCCTGGCCATTCTCGGTCTGGGGGCTCGACATCCTCGGCCCCTTTCCCCGAGCTGTAGGGGGCTTTGAGTACTTGTACGTTGCAATCGACAAGTTCACAAAGTGGCCGGAAGTGGAAGCAGTGAGGAAGGTAATAGCACAATCAGCAGTCAAGTTCTTCAGGTCGATTGTCTGCCGTTTCGGAGTCCCTAACAGGATCATCACCGACAATGGCACACAATTCACGAGCCGCACCTTCATGCACTACGTCCAAGATCTTGGCGCCAAGATCTGCCGCTTCGCTGCTCACCCGAGAAGCAACGGTCAGCGGAGAGGGCAACGCTGAAGTCTGCGCGGGCTCAAGACCGTAACTTTCGACGGGCTGCACAAGTCGGAAGAAATTGGATCGAGGAGCTGCGGTGGTTCTTTAATCGATCAGGGCGACACCAAATCGAGCCATCGCGGACACCTTTTGCTCTAGTCTACGGAGCGAGGCGTTCTCCCCGGAACTCGTATACGGATCGCCTCGAGTGCTCGCTTATGATGAGCTTGAGCAAGAGCAGCTGCGGCAAGATGACGCGCTGCTCCTTGAGGAAGATCGTCTTCAGGCTGCTGTACGAGCTGCTCACTACCAACAAGCTTTGCGTCGCTACCATAGCCGCAAAGTTAATGCCAGAAGCTTCGAGGAAGGCGACCTTGTTCTTCGGCGCGTTCAATCCGCCAAGAATTCCAACAAGTTGACGCCGAAGTGGGAATGCCCTTATCGGGTAAAACGAGTCACTAGGCCCGGCGCTGTCCACCTTGAGACCGAAGATGGTTTTCCGGTGAGCAACTCCTGGAACATAGAGCATCCTTGTAAGTTTTACCCATGAGGCGCAGTTGCCAGAACCCGCTGTTCCGGCAACGAACTTTTGTACAAGCCTTGCCTCTGTTGCATGTAACCCTTTGTACAAAGCCGGGCGCAGATCCCGTGCATAAATAAAGATCATATGCTTCGCACATCTTGTCAAATTTCATGCCTTTTTCTTTTTTTCGCATGTACTATCTGACACTTTGTGCAGCGTTTGCTCCCGGTAAGCAATAGCGAGCCTTAAGGCTCCATATCTTTATTTTCTCTTCTTTCTTTTTCTTAAAAAGAAGATTCCTTCGACCACAAGTTCACTGGGGGGGAGGAGAAGATAATGGTGTGGACCAGGCGTCGTTCAAAGAAGTATAGCCTTGCCGGGACGCTGACGATAGAAAAGCTAAGTTGCCAAAGTTTGAGCACAATCAATTTTAAATTTCTTAAGTTATATTCCTTGAACGACCGTGCTTTGTATGGGAAACCTGTGCACGGAGGAACCAACTCGTAGCTAGTTGCGCCCTTACTTTGTTTCGAGTCCGCTCAACAATGTAAGTGTGCTGCCACTAGTTACGACAAGGTTTCTTGCCGGAGGCAACACCGCCAGCAGGATGCTGATGTTCCGCACTCAGCGCTCGCGGCAAAGGTGCCCGCGCCGGCAAGTTCCCTAAAAGCGTAGGGTAAAAACATGCAAAGGAAGGAATCAAGTAAAGGAAATAACATAGCAAATACTACCCAGAATAAAGTTATGTTACAATAATAACTTGCCGCACTCTAATAGATTGTTCCTGCGACATGTCTAGCAGCGGCAAGAAAAAGGAGAAAACACGCGGCCTAATCTACGCGGTCGCCATCAACCCTCCTGACTTCATTGACCTTGTCCACACTGGGTGCGACAAGGGCTTTGAGCTCTGCAAGATTAGCACCCGCCAGCAGCTTCTTGAGAATGTTGGTGAGGTTGAGGTTCGGATTGCGGAAGAGCACCTTCACCAACACCTTCTCCAAGACTCTAGCGCAGATTGCGCGTGACTCATCAGCCAGCTGCCTGGGGATCCTTTCCCGGAGTTGCTGGAGAGCCGTCGCCACGCCTTTGAAGAACAGAGTAAGCTTGGCGCTGGGCTGGAGGTTCTCGTCGGAGGAGTACCCGAAGCCCGCCAAGTCCAGTTGCGCCAGCTCTTCGTCGATGACTGCAGCGATGTTGACGAGGCCCTCCGTCCAGAGCTCCACCGTAGCCCTGAAGGTGTTTTGAGTCTCGGCGGCCCTCGTTAGCAGCTCCTCGTTGGCCTTGATCTCTTTCTTCAAATCCTCCTCTCGCTTCTTGGCGCCGCCCAGCGTCTCCGTCAGCGTGGCCAGCTTCAGCTCCAGATCAGCATTTGAGTCCTTGGCGGCGTTCAGTTCCTTGCCCTTGTCGGCGAGTTGGACTTGCAGATCACCATGAGCGAGGGCATCCTTCTCGCGTTCGCGCTGGAGCGCGGCAAGCTCCTCATCCTTCCCTTTCAGATCAGCCTCCAGCTGCGTCATCTTCACCTCCAATTCCTTCTTGGCGGACTCGGCAGCTGCAGCAGCGTCCTTCGCTTCCTTGAGCGCCCCGCCAAGTGATTGCTCGCGTGCGACGAGCTCCTCCTTGTGGCTGTCCAGATTGACTTTCCGCTGTGTCAATTCACCTTCCCGGGTAGACAGTTCTTCAGCGGCAAGCCTTTGTTGCTCCTCAGCTTTTGCCTTCTCGAGGAGGAAAGTCTTCCGCGCCTCGACAAGCTGCGCCCTCTCCTCCGCAATGGACCGGAGGGCCTCTTGGTTGCGGCTCTGGAGTTCCTCCGCATGCTTCTCTATGTCAATTCCCGCCACATGACAAGCGCTTCCGGGACTCCAGCTTAGCTTGCGGGCGCGGTAGGGCGACACCAACTTCCGGAGCAGCTGCTCCTCTTCAGACTCGCCGCTGCTGCTGCTTGGCGCGTCAACCACCGTCAGCCCAGTGGAGGCGAGTACTTCTCCGTCGAAAGCCTCTCCTTCAACCGGCGCCCTGGAGCTCGACGCCCAGGGAAGCTTGATAAAGACACCCTCGCCGGCCTTCAAGTAGGCGTCGGGCTGGGCTCTTGAGCCCAAGTCTTTTATCAAGGCGGAGGGTCGGCGGTCGGTCTGCGCCTTGCGCTCCTGCGCCCTCGGGGTCGTCAGTACGATCGACGGACCCCTCGCCAGCTCCTGCGCCGGCAGCCTTGGCGGCCTCTTCGCCGGCGGGATCGTCAGCGCCGGCATCTTCCTCGGTGGCGGCGACATCTTCAGTATCGCCGCGTGCGTCCTCCTCGCCAGTGGCCTTAGTCTCCATCGGATCTGTGGCAGGGGGATCTGAAGACAGGAAGAGGAAGGAAAAGTCAAGCAAACATCCAAAAAGAAGAACCCAAGGGAAAATTTCCGACAAGGAGGGTTACCTGTGCTGGGCTCTGTGACCATGGGCTCTACCACCGAAGGCTCGCTGGTCCCATCCCTTGCCGGGAACCGCTCCCTTGCCGGAGAGTGCTCCCTTGTCGGAGAATCGCCCCTTGGCGGCGTAGTTGAAGCAGATTGCACCTCCGGAGCGGCTTCTGGTTGCTCCTGATGGGCCTGCTCTGCTCCTACACAAGCAAGTCAACAGTCAAGATGTCAACAAAGAAAGAGCACCCATGCACGCCCCACAACAGGAAGTGAACAAGTACTTACGCTGGGGGCTGCGCTGGGGGCTGCTTTGGGGAGAGGTTGCCGGGTCCGTCAAGGTGGTCTCGGATGCGTCCTCTGCTGTCGCAGCAGGATCGTCCTCGATGACAACCACGGGGACCTTGGCCCTCTTCGCCGCTCTCTCGGCCAGAGTCTTGAAATGGAACGAGGTTCGGAGGAAAGCAGATCAGATGCAAGACAAGAAATAGCAAGAAACGAAGAAATATAAATACAACAAGAAGAAAGTCTTACTCCTCCTCCTTTTCTTCCTCCTCGTCGGAGCTGAGCGCGGAAAGGTTGAAGTCAGGTACCCTTTCTACGTGACGAGGCGGAGGAGTAGGCTCCCTTGGACGCTTGGCGGGAGCTGTAGCAGGATCGGAAGTGGCGGCTCGAGAAGACCCCTCTCCAGTTGCCGGTGCAGCATGAGACGCTCCCGTGTCAGCGGTGCTTGGCGCGGTGGAGCGCGTCCCGCGGTGCGACGGCTGTTGACCCGTCTGCCGCCCTGCTGTGTCTCCGGTCCTGCGAAGGCGCCTCCTTGGTTGAGCTGGGGGCTGCGTTGAGGGCCCCGTCTGCGGCAAGCTACTCGAAGATGGCTGGCCACTTGCGCCTCCGGCGGTCGCTCGCCTCGACTTCGGGCTCCCCCTCGCCAACGACCTCCCCGCCAAGGTCCTCTCGGTCGGCAAGGCTTGCCGCCTCGGCTGCCTCTGCCTCCTCCAAAGTAAACCCGAACTCGCCCGCGGCGGCGGCTGCCGCCGCCTCTTCCGCCCTGGTGGCGATGTATTGCATCTCGACGTCAGTGGTGTCACGGGTGAGGAGCCTCTGCTCGTCGGCACGGATTGCTACCTCCACCAAGCCGTCGAAGAATTGCCGCACGACATCGACGGAGGGCTCCCGCCAAGTTGGGATAATCCCGTGCGAGTCGCATTCCGGCATCATTGCGCGGATGCGATCGAGCTGGGAGTTGTTGCACAGTGGGACGACGCCCTGCGGCAGCCTGAACCATTCCGGATGGTTGGAGTCGTGCTTGAATAGCTCCTTGAGCATTCCGTCCAACTCCAGAACGGTGAAGTTGAAATTGAGGCCTGGGCGCAGCCTCATGATATCTGCCGGGCCCCTGAACAACCAGGCGGGCCTCCCCCTCTCCTGCAGAGGGGCAATGCGGCGGCGGAGGAAGTCCGCGCCAACAGCCCCTACAGTGAGCCCGGCAAGCCTGAGCCGCAGGATCCTGGTGGTGGTGATCTTCAACTTAGCATCATCTGCCGCCAGAGCGCTCCAGTCGCCGCCGCGCACCACTCGGGTTTGGTGCAAATTGGTGAATGGCTGCGGATTTGAGTCAACGATCCAACACCATTCAGCCCTCCACTCGTCCCATTTGCTGTGGAGCTCCCCCTCCAGATACACTTCCTTCTTGCCGGCCCTCGAGATCCAGGAGACCCCGCCAGACAAGGGCTCTCCTTTCTCGACCCGGGGCATGAAATAGTGGCGGAAAAGGGCAACGTTGGGGTGGATTCCGACGAAGTTCTCGCAAAGATGCGCGAAAACCGCCATTGTCAGAACGGCGTTGGGGGTGAAGTCAAGGAGATGGAGCCCGTATGTGTTTATGATATCGTAGAAGAAATCGGAAAAGGGCGGGCAGAGCCCACAATAGAAGAACAATGGGAAGAAGTAGTACCCTCTTGGGCACCGCTTGGAAGTAGAAGCTTGGCGGAGGCGTCGCATCTTGTGGATGCGCCAGCGTCTCCGTCGACGGAAGAGATAGAACTCCTCCCGCAGCGCCTTCGAGGTGAGCTCGGGGGGGAAAAGTGCTCGCTCCTTGCGCAGCGCCTCAAGCCGCAGCGCCTCGGCCGACTTCACACTCTTCCTGGTCTTCGGAGCCATGGCGGAAGCGGTGGAGGAAGGCGGCGGCGACGGGCGGCGGAGCGCTGCTCTCTTTCAGCTTGGGAAGCGGAGGGGAGCGGCGGAGCTTTCTGAGGAAGGAACCGCAAGTGGCGAAGGTGGGGGAACGGCCCCTGTTTCCTCTTCTTATAAAGAGGAGAGGCGAACGTTACGCCTTTCTTGATTAAAGAATTGCCCATGATCTCTCCCACGACGCCGCATTTGACGCGTGCCGTTACGAGAGGGTGCGGTGGATACGGAGCTAGATTTGGTATGGACCCAGGCCGCGCGTGCCCGTGCCCTGTTTTGGGCCTGGCCCAACAGCGCTCGGCACCGTGTGTGGCCCAGGCCCGGGGGCTCCTGTCGGTGTACTAAAGTAGGGGTACCTTAGTATCCCGAACTTGTGCACGGGCAGTCGCAGCGCCCAGTGGCAAGGCTTGCCGGGCACCTGCCAAGATCCTCCATGGCTCATATTTGTGCCATTCAAGAACAAAGTGTTTTAACTAAGAAGACAAGGCCCCGGCAAGAGGAGCTTGCCGGGAAGGACAAGGCCCCGGCAAGAGGAGCTTGCCGGGAAGGCCAACCAAGACATTCCAAGAAACTTGCCGCGACGCGCCGCGCGTCCCGGCAAGACCCGGCGAGCGACAAGCTTCCGGGCGCGACAAGACAGCGCCTTGCCGCGGCAAAGCCACCACTCTGTGCCTACGCTCCAGCACACCCGTCGACGTGTCGCCGCAGGACCGTTCCAGGAGCACGTGGCGGGAAGCTGTGCAGCCAAGCGGTGCAAGGTGGCAAGTGGAGATGACGAGAAGGCCATCGTGGCGAGCGGTGGCGCCCCTAACGGTCGTTTTCTGCACTGTTTGGGCGATCCGACGGGCATTAAATGCCCTTGTCCCTACCGTCGAGTTAGGTAGGGTGCCTCAGGATAGCGGTTGTACCAACCCTCTTTTACATTTTACCCCGATCTGCGTTGCCACAGCCGGTGACCCTTTAAGCCTATAAAAGGAGGCCCATGCGCAACGTAGAGGGGGTTCGACTCCTTCGAAACTACAACACACTCACGCTCTCGAGCAAGAACAAAATATAAACACAAAGCAGCAGTAGGAGTTTTATCTCTCCGGAGAGCTCCGAAGCTGGGTAAAAATCCCTCGCGTGCTTCGCCTCGATCTGCTCTTCGTGCGCCCTCCGCTCCCTGCCGGACCGAGAAGGGGCCCCTGCCCCAAAGGTGTTCGTTTCCCACGACACTCAAAGGATCCAGGATATCCGACATACGCGGCTCGTGTGCCTGAGGGGAAGTGCTACGTCGACACACGGCCCACGGAGGTGTTCTTCCTGCGGTTTGACCATATCTTTGAGATGTTTCTAACAAGGCGGCTTGATTTTACTATCGTCCGCCTTTTTGCACTACATATGAGCTCCGTCATGAAGAGTGAAGAAGTCTCGCAAATCTGTGTGGCGGATCCGTACTACATGCACGAGTCTTTCTTGAGTCTCGACGACTTTGAGCGTGAAACTGCTAAGGAGTACCTCCAAAACTTCATGGTACAGAATAAGGACCAGGAAATTGTCCTCGTGCCTTATCATCCAAAGTAAGTCAGTTCGGACAACCCTTTCATACATTTCAATCATTCCTTCTCTCTCATATGGGGAATAATTTGAGGTGTCTTTTCCCTTGACAGCAGACACGCCGTCCTTATCGTTCTTTACCCGCAAGTCTCCCACGCCGTGTATTTTGACCCTTCCGAGACTACGAGAAAAGGACTACACCCACATAATGAATATTCTAGATGATGCTCTCCAAGGCTTCAACTTTAGAGGTGGCCACGTGCATATCGAAACAAAGGAACAAGAAGATGGGTTTCATGCATAAAACTAACTTCTCCTGCATCCATGTCCCAAAACCAAGCAAGAAGGATGGATTCTACATCGTCCATCTCATGATTCAGTTCAACACGGATCACCAAAAGCTTTGCATTAACAGCGAAATGATGATCATATCCACAAGTGGCTAGAATCTCATGGAGAAGCGAATTATAAACTTAGAGATGACTTCTTTCGCATCCAAAGCGACATTAAGACGATCATCATGAAAGAAGTCGTCGATGAGAAGGGGATGTTCCACCACGGCCCTATATCGCGAGCTGACGTCCGAACTCGCATAGGCATGCAACGTCTAGACCTCATGCCGTTCAAGCAGCCAGGGTTCGTCCTCGATGATATGGAAGGATGGAACTTCTAGTGATTTATGATGCCGATGATGATGATATGTGCCGGTTGAACTTGTACACTTTTTGTAGCGATGAAACTTTGTGATGTCCACGGTCCCTGCCGAACTTGCGTAACGCTACTTTGTTAGTTTGCGTCGATGACCTCGTACCTCTAGTTAATTAATTTGCGTCTTCGTATATGTTGCATCTAGTTGCTAACCTTTCTTTTTGGTGTTGCTCTAGTATATTTTGTTGCATATATATGATTGTACATCCTCTTCATGAACATGCATCTCTAACAGTACCTAGTTTCTTGATGGCGAGATGGAAATGCTATGTCGTGTACAAAGGGAAGGTTCCGGGTGTACAACGAGTGGCATGAGTGTCGGTGCAAGTGAATGGGTTCACAGGCGCCCAGCCATAAAAACTTCAAAAGGCATAAGAAGGAGAAGCTAGTTACTTGAGGTTCACGCTAGTGCGAGAGAGGACTCAGAATCGCCACCTCATGTATCTGCATGGTTCCGCTCTCACTCATAGTGATAGCACTTCTTGCGTATACCTTTGTTTAGATGGATGACGTTGTTGTAGTTGCAAGTATTCGAGACTTGCATGTATTGCTATTTTCGAGATGATGACAAGATATCACTTTGTGTTGGATGATGATTATGAAGAGACTATTTGTATGTACATGCTATGATTACATTTGTGGTCTCGCAGGCATTTGTATGTGTATCATGATGACATTTCTATGTGCTAAAGATTCTTCTACAAAGCGGTTCAAATACAAAACAAATATGCCAAAAAACTACTTAAATTAGCGATGGCGAGTGTACAAAAGTTAGCACCAGCGCCACAATAGCGATGGCGTCTCTGCCAAAGAGCTCTAGCGCTACTAGCGATGCGAAGCTTCCCATAACCGCTGCTGCTATACTTGTGTAGCGATGGCGTGAGTCTTGCACGCCGCTTGCTATGAGTTAGCTGTAGCGCCGTATTAGTAGCGCGGGTACCCGTGCTACTAATACATCTAAAACCCGTGCTGCTAGCCTTTTCCCTAGTAGTGGGGGGGCGTCTGTGGGGATCAGAGGGAGTATATTGTACGTTCATAAGCGAAACAAACGTATTGTACCCACCCTAGTCCTCTTTCAAACGATCTCCGTACCTCGAGATGAAATCGAGAGAGAATGAATGGGCGCATGTGTGATACCTAAAGCAGATTCAAAATTATGAACCGGTGATCATAGCATCCGCAAATCATATATAAAGGGTATTCAATGTTCGTTTCACTTTTGAACATACAATATACTCCCTCCTATCCTCTCTAGTTTACATATAAGTTTTATGTGTAGTCAAAGTATCGGTACTTTGATCAAACTTACAGAAAAAAGTATCAACATTCAACAACGCCCAATCAATATTGTTAGATTCATACGTACTCCTGGATTTGTATTCAAACAGATATGGTTTCCAATTTGTTTTCAACCATGTGAATGTGCTTGTTCTCGCGCATGCTCTTCCTACTAGGATTTCTCCACATATAGCCAGTCCAATAATTACTTTTTTAAGCTCCTTGTCCAATAGTACTAGTGGAGTACTGACAACATCTGTAGTATAGTATGCAGTGCTCATTGTACTCCCTCCTTCCATTTATATAGGGCCTATGTGGAGGGGAGAGACATCAAAAAGTAAGGGGAGTGAGCTCTCATGCAAGAGCCTAGCTATATACGCATTCCTAGTTAAATACAATAAATATGAAGAAAGAGATAGAGAGGATATGGAAAAAAAAGTACTAATACAATAGCCAAACTTATATTTTTTTGCGGGAAATAGCCAGCCTTATAGCCCACACTACTGTATGAGTGCATATAGATGATGGCTATAGATAACATGGCAGTTCCTTATAGCCATTAGCCGACTATATTACTAACCATGCTCTAATGCGTTTTTCAAAACCGCCTTTGACTATTGACAAGATTAATAGTACATGAGATGTATAATGTGAAAATTATATCATTGGAAGCGCCTTTCACATAAGAATTTGACCGTATGCTTTGTGTAAGTTGCATGTCATATATTATTACTCTAATATTTGGTCAAAGTTAGCCTCAAAAAATGCATTAGGCCCTGTATAGTAGATGGAAGGAGGGAGTAGTAGTGGAAGTGGATCCTCTGACATAGGTATCCCTGCCTTACCCTCCATTTCGGTCACTTACTAGCGGACCCCATGCTTGCTAGGCCCCGCATGTCAGTTACTCAATGGGTTCGGCCACGTCAGGGGATCCTCATCCGTAGTATCCTACCTCTATTTTTATTTACTCTGCATAAAATGGAGGGAGTGGTAGTATAAATGACACACGCGGGTAGGAGGTGATGGACGTCGGTATGCTCTCAACTGTGGTCCCACAAGCGAGCGAAAACGCAAGACGAAGCACGTTCCATTCGGTGAGCGACGTGGAGAGCCCAACGTGTCGGGGTGCAACGCGAACGCGACAAGAGCGACGTACAGTCAAAACCGATTGACCGGTCATCACCAGAACCACTATTCACACCAGAACCTTTGCTTCTCAGCCTACGCCAGCCATTGCCCCAAAACCACACCTCCTCTCTAGACCATTCCCACACTATTCGATCCCCTAGCCCGCATCAAGCGTCCCCTAGTTCACCGAAAAGCCATGGTGCGCCGCAAGATCACGTACTACAAGATGTTGAAGCCGGAGCGCCGCGCAGAAATCGCGGCGGTGGTCAGCGCCACAGACCTCTGTTCCCAAGCTCGCTTTGCGGCGGGCCAATCCCTGAGTTCTCTGGAGCCAAACTACGAGGAGGAGGAAGCCAATCCAATGTTCATGGCGGAGGTCGTGGCACAGAAGGCCCCCGATGGGTATGGGACGATGGACGTCGACTTCGTGCCGGTGTCCAGGTCCCCCATGGTGCAGCCGGACCAACGGTTCAACCTGGGGATACTAAAGGAGGACTGGGAGGCAGAGGCTAACCTCGACGCGGAGCGCGCGCATGCCTCTGCCATGGAAGCTCTCCTGCAGGTGGAACCAGATGTCATGGATGTGAACCGGCCGACGGAGGCTCAACTTGAGGCGGAGCATGCGGATGCTGCTGCCATCGAGGCCCTCCTGCAGGCAGAACCGAACGTCCTAGATTTGAACCGGGCAGCAGAGGCTCAACTCGACGCGGAGCACGCGGATGCCGCTGCCATCGAGGCCCTCCTGCAGGCGAACCCTGACGTCCTCGACTTGAACCCGGCGGTGCTCTCATCCGTGTAGAGCGCCCACATGCTCCGCATGAACGAGTAGCTGGATGCCGAGGACAACCACGATGCGGAGGCACAAGTCGGCAACTACGGCTGGTTTGCGCTGGCAGCCAAAGACGACAAGGCCGTCTCGTTCCACGAGCGGTGATAGTTTTTCTTTATGTTGTTGTTTTTAGGGATCTTTTGCTGTGTAAAAACATATATTGTTATGCAAGTCACCTGATAATACGTCTCCAACGTATCTATAATTTTTGATTGTTCCATGCTATTATATTACCCGTTTTGGATGTTTATGAGCTTTACTTTACACTTTTATATCATTTTTGGAACTAACCTACTAACCGGAGGCCTAGCCCGAATTGTTGTTTTCTTGCCTATTTCAGTGTTTTGAAGAAAAGGAATATCAAACAGAGTCCAAACGGAATGAAACCTTTGGGAGCGATCTTTTTGGAACAAACGCAATCCAGGAGACCTGGAGTGGACGTCAAGAAGCAGCCGAGGCGGCCACGAGGCAGGAGGCCACGCCCTAGGGGGGTAGGCACGTCCCCCACCCTCGTGGGCCCCTTGTGGCTCCCCTGACCTACCTCCTTCGCCTATATATATCTACGTACCCCGAAAACATCCAGGAGCACCACGAAACCCTATTTCCACCACCGCAACCTTCTGTATTCGCGAGATCCCACCTTGGAGCCTTCGCCGGCACTCCGCCGGAGGGGGAATCGACCATGGAGGGCTTCTACATCAACACCATAGCCTCTCCGATGAGTTGTGAGTAGTTTCAACAAACCTTCGGGTCCATAGTTATTAGCTAGATGGCTTCTTCTATCTCTTTGATTCTCAATACACTGTTCTCCTCGATCTTCATGGAGATCTATTCGGTGTAACTCTTTTTGCGGTGTGTTTGTCCAGATCCGATGAATTGTGGGTTTATGATCAAGTTTATCTCTGAGAAATATTTGAATCTCCTCTGAATTCTTTTATGTATGATTGGTTATCTTTGCAAGTCTCTTCAAATTATCAGTTTGGTTTGGCCTACTAGATTGATCTTTCTTGCAATGGGAGAAGTGCTTAGCTTTGGGTTCAATTGTGAGGTGTCCTTTCGCAGTGACAGTAGGGGCAGCAAGGCACGTATTGTATTGTTGCCATCGAGGATAAAAAGATGGGGTTTATATCATATTGCTTGATTTTATCCCTCTACATCATGTCATCTTGCCTAATGCATTACTATGTTCTTATGAACTTAATACTCTACATGCATGCTGGATAGCGGTCGTGTGGAGTAATAGTAGTAGATGCAGAATCGTTTCGGTGTACTTGTTGTGGACGTGATGCCTATATACATGATCATGCCTATATATTCTCATAACTATGCACTTTTCTATCAATTGCTCGACAGTAATTTGTTCACCCACCGTAATACTTATGCTATCTTGAGAGAGGCCACTAGTGAAACCTATAGCCGCCAGGTCTTATCATATAAGTTTCCGATCTACTTTATTTGCAATCTTTACTTTTCAATCTATATCATAAAAATACCAAAAATATTTATGTTATCTTATTATCTCTATCAGATCTCACTTTTGCAAGTTATCGTGAAGGGATTGACAACCACTTTATCATGTTGGTTGCGAGGTTCTTGTTTGTTTGTGTAGGTACGAGGGACTTGTGAGGAGCCTCCTACTGGATTTATAGCTCGGTACTCAAAAACTAAGGGAAATACTTACGCTACTTTGCTACATCACCCTTTCCTCTTCAAGCGAAAACCAACACAGTGCTCAAGAGGTAGCAAGAAGGATTTCTGGCACCGTTGTCGGGGAGGTCTTCGCTCAAGTCAAGACATACCAAGTACCGATCAAAAACTCATCTCTCTCGCATTACATTATTTGCCATTTGCTTGTCGTTTTATTCGCCCTCTCTTTTCCGATCGCCTTTTTTCGCTTGCCTCTTGTGTGCTTGTGTGTTAGATCATTTATTTCATCGTCATGGCTAGTCCTCCTATCATCGTTAGTACTCCCAATCATGAAGTTCTAATTTTAAATAACAGGAGGGAGAAAATCTAATAGATGCTTGATATAGAATTTGCAATGCTCAAAATAGATCTACTAGGAAGCAATCCACTTCCGTTCTTCTTCGCAATTTTTATGTAGGCATTACTCCTTGGAATAGATGCATTCTTGATACCATTACCGGAGGGAATTTTTTGGGTAGCCATACTTTTGATGCTTATAATGCTATGTTCGATTTGTTTGGTCCACCACCTCCCTTGGTTAATGGAACTATTTTAACTCTAGAACATGTGATGCAAAGGCTTGAAATTATTGAAAATAAAGTTGCCACTGTTGAGTTGATTGAAAATTTGGATAAAAAGATCCACAACCAAATTACCCAATATGGATCTAAGGTTGGATTTACTCTGATTTTTTTAAAGAAAAGGAACCTATAGTTAACGAAAGAATAGATCAAGATTCTACAAGAATCGGTAAACTTGAGGATATTATTACTAACTTAGGGTCTGTCTTTTCATCGGTGAAAAATACTCCAACTCCTCCTACTAAAATTGCCAAATTGATGTATGTTCCTAAAAATAAGGGTGAATCTTCTAGTAAGGAAAATGCGGATCTTAAATCTATAAGTGTTCATCCCAACTTTCTCGCTATCACTAGGGCACCTTTTGCTACAAATGAATTTCTTGATTTCTTGCCTAGGAGTTTAATCATGACTAAAAAGAAAGAAACTCCTAAGGGTTATAAGTGCTCTATTGAAGAATTGAATACCAAAGATGGCAATACTTAGATCTATTCTCGCTTTTATGTCTAGCTAGGGGCGTTAAACGATATCGTTTGTTGGGAGGCAACCCAATTTTATTTTTGTTCCTTGCTTTTTTTCCTGTTTAGTAATAAATAAATCATCTAGTCTCTGTTTAGATGTGGTTTTATGTTTTAGTTAGTGTTTGTGCCAAGTAGAACCTATAGGATCATCTTGGGTGAAAGTTAATTTGATCTTGCTGAAAAACAGAAACTTTTGCATGCACGAGAATAATTTTAATAAATCACAGGAACGTGATTTTGAGTTGATTCTTTTTAAAGTAGATCAATAGAAAAATTGCCTAGGACTTCCTATTTTGGTAGGATTGTTAGAGTCCCAAAAGGATTCGAAAGTTACAGATTGCTACAGACTGTTCTGTTTTTGACAGATTTTGTTTTCCGTGTGTTGTTTGCTTATTTTGATGAATCTATGGCTAGTATCGTGGGGTATGAACCATAGAGAAGTTGGAATACAGAAGGTTTAACACCAATATAAATAAAGAATGAATTCATTACAGTACCTTAAGTGGTGGTTTTTCTTTCCTGCACTAACGGAGCTCATGAGATTTCCTGTTGAGTTTTGTGTTGTGAAGTTTTCAAGTTTTGGGTAAAGATTTGATGGACTATGGAATAAGGAGTGGCAAGAGCCTAAGCTTAGGGATTTCCATGGCACCCCAAGATAATCCAAGGACAACCAAAAGCCTAAGCTTGGGGATGCCCCGGAAGGCATCCCCTCTTTCGTCTTCGTCTATCGGTAACTTTACTTGGAGCTATATTTTTATTCACCACATGATATGTGTTTTGCTTGGAGCGTCTTGTATGATATGAGTATTTGATTTCTAGTTTACCACAATCATACTTGCTTTACACACCTTTTGGGAGAGACACAAATGATTTGGAATTTGTTAGAATACTCTATGTGCTTCACTTATATCTTTTGAGCTAGACAATTTTGCTCTATGTGCTTCACTTATATCTTTTAGAGCACGGCGGTGGTTTTATTTTGTAGAAATAATTGATCTCTCATGCTTCACTTATATTATTTTGAGAGTCTTATAGAACATCATGGTATTAGCTATGGTTATAAAATTGGTCCTAGAATGACGGGCATGCAAGTTGGGTATAATAAAAACTATCATAGGAAGTGAATTGCATGCTATGATCAAATTGATGCTTGATAATTGTTTTGAGATATAAAGGTGGTAATATTAGAGTCATGCTAGTTGGGTAATTATGAAATTGAGAAATACTTGTGTTGAAGTTGGCAAGTATGGTAGCATGCACGTATGGTAAAAGTAGTGTAACAAATTTGTTGCATGGGGTGCTCTTTTGATTGCCTTCCTTATGTGCGGAGGTCGGGGCGCGCGATGGTTAACTCCTACCAACCTCCCCCTAGGAGCATGTGTAGTAGTACTTTGCTTCGAGGGCTAATAAAACTTTTGCAATTAGTATATGAGTTCTTTATGACTAATGTGAGTCCATGGATTATACGCACTCTTACCCTTCCATCATTGCTTGCCTCTTCGGTACCGTGCATTGCCCTTTCTCAGCTTGAGAGTTGGTGCAAATTTCGCCGGTGCATCCAAACCATGTGATACGATATGCTCTATCACACATAAACCTCTTTATATCTTCCTCAAAACAGCCACCATACCTACCTATTATGGCATTTCCATAGCCATTTCGAGATATATTGCCATGCAACTTTCCACTGTGGAGTTTATCATGACACGCATCATCATTGTCATATTGCCTTGCATGATCATGTAGTTGACATTGTATTTGTGGCAAAGCCACCATGCATAATTTTTTCATACATGTCACTCTTGATTCATTTCCCATCCCGGTACACCGCCGTAGGAATTCATATAGAGTCATATCTTGTTCTAGTATCGAGTTGTAATTCTTGAGTTGTAAATAAATAGAAGTGTGATGATGATCATTATTAGAGCATTGTCCCTTATAAAAAGAAGAGAAAGGCCAATAAAAAATGCCAAATAAAAAAGGCCAAATAAAAAAGGCCCAAAAAAGGGGACAATGTTACTATCCTTTTCCACACTTGTGCTTCAAAGTAGCACCATGATCCTCATGATAAAGAGTCTCTTATGTTGTCACTTTCATATACTAGTGGGAATTTTTCATTATAGAACTTGGCTTGTATATTACAACGATGGGCTTCCTCAAAATGCCCTAGGTCTTTGTGAGCAAGTAAGTTGGATGCACACCCACTTAGTTTCTGTTGTTGAGCTTTCATACATTTATAGCTCTAGTGCATCTGTTGCATGGCAATCCCTACTCCTCATGTTCACATCAAGTGATGGGCATCTCCATAGCCCATTGATTAGCCTCATCGATGTGAGACTTTCTCCTTTTTTGTCTTCTCCACACAAACTCCATCATCATATTCTATTCCACCCATAGTGCTATATCCATGGCTTACGCTCATGTATTGCGTGAGAGTTGAAAAAGGTTGAAGCGCATTAAAAAGTATGAACCAATTGCTTGGCTGGAACTGGGGTTGTGCATGATGGGAGTATTTTGTGTGATGAAAATGAAGCATAGCCTAACTATATGATTTTGTAGGGATGAACTTTCTTTAGCCATGTTATTATGAGAAGACATGATTGCTTTGTTAGTATGCTTGAAGTATTACTATTTTTTATGTCAATATGAACTTTTATTTTGAATCATTTGGATCTGAACATTCATGCCACAATAAAGAAAATTACATTGAGAAATATGCTAGGTAGCATTCCACATCAAAAATTCTGTTTTTATCATTTACCTACTCGAGGACGAGCATGAATTAAGCTTGGGGATGCTTGATACATCTCCAATGTATCAATAATTTTTGATTGTTCCATGCTATTATATTACCCGTTTTGGATGTTTATGGGCTTTACTTTACACTTCTATATCATTTTTGGGACCAACCTACTAACCAGAGGCCCAGCCTGAATTGCTGTTTTTTGTGTGCCTATTTAAGTGTTTCGAAGAAAAGGAATATCAAACGGAGTCCAAATGGAATGAAACCTTCGAGAGCGGTGTTTTTGGAACATACACAATCCAGGAGACTTGGAGTGGACATCAAGAAGCAGCCGAGGCGGCCACGAGGCAGGAGGGCGCGCCCTAGAGGGGTAGGCGCGCCTCCCTCCCTCGTGGGCCCCTCGTGGCTCCCCTGACCTACGTCCTTCGCCTATATATATCTACGTACCCCAAAAACATCCAGGAGCACCACGAAACCCTATTTCGACCACCGAAACCTTCTGTATCCATGAGAGCCCATCTTGGAGCCTTCGTCGGCGCTCCGCCAGAGGGGGAATCGCCATGGAGGGCTTCTACATCAACACCATAGCCTCTCTGATGAGTTGTGGGTAGTTTACCACAGACCTTCAGGTCCATAGTTATTAGCTAGATGGCTTCTTCTCTCTCTTTGATTCTCAATACAATGTTCTCCTTGATCTTCTTGGAGATCTATTTGATGTAACTCTTTTTGCGGTGTGTTTATCGAGATCCGTCGAATTGTGGGTTTATGATCAAGTTTACCTATGAGAAATATTTGAATCTCCTCTGAATTCTTTTATGTATGATTGGTTATCTTTGCAAGTCTCTTCGAATTATCAGTTTGGTTTGGCCTACTAGATTGATCTTTCTTGCAATGGGAGAAGTGCTTAGCTTTGGGTTCAATCTTGCGGTGTCCTTTTCCAGTGGAAATAGGGGCAGCAAGGCACGTATTGTATTGTTGCCATCGAGGATAAAAAAAGGGGTTTATATCATATTGCTTAGTTTATCCCTCTACATCATGTCATCTTGCCTGATGCGTTACTCTGTTCTTATGAACTTAATACTCTAGATGCATGCTAGATAACAGTCGATGTGTGGAGTAATAGTAGTAGATGCAAAATCGTTTCGGTCTACTTGTTGCAGACGTGATGCCTATATACATGATCATGCCTAGATATTCTCATAACTATGCACTTTTCTATCAATTGCTCGACAGTAATTTGTTCACCCACCGTAATACTTATGCTATCTTGGGAGAAGCCACTAGTGAAACCTATGGCCTCCCGGTCTATCTTTTATCATATAAGTTTCCGATCTACTTTATTTGCAATCTTTACTTTTCAATCTATATCATAGAAATACCAAAAATATTTATCTTATCTTATTATCTCTACCAGATCTCACTTTCTTAAGTTATCGTGAAGGGATTGACAACCCCTTTATCATGTTGGTTGCGAGGTTCTTGTTTGTTTGTGTAGGTACGAGGGACTTGTGAGGAGCCTCCTATTGGATTGATAACTTGGTTCTCAAAAACCGAGGGAAATAATTACGCTACTTTGCTGCATCACCCTTTCCTCTTCAAGGGAAAACCAACGCAGTGCTCAAGAGGTAGCACCTGACTTTCATCATTTGGGTCAGTCTACCATTTCAGTCGGATGGATGAATATTCTACGTCTCCTAACCCTTCTTCCTCACCTCTTCTTCTTCCCCAACAGACCACCACATGGGCCGTACGGATCCTCCCCAACATGCGGTTCGATAAACATACTGTATGAACGAAAATTATGTGTCAGCAGGAGGATGGCTGAGTTTGGTTTGTTCACATGCGGGAGCACGTGTCAGGGAGGGTGCGTTCCCTTGGTTGGGTTTGCGGCGTGCAGGAGCGACTGTGTGAGTGTGCGGTGCGACCGCGGCGTGCAGGAGCGAACGTGTGAGGGTGTGGTGCAGCCACGACAGCCATGCGCAAGTGTGCCTCCTTTTCATTTTGAAAACTTTGGCACGCTTGGCAAAAATGTGTGGTGAAGTATGGCAATGCAAGGCCTAGACCCAAACAGGACAAGTACGTACATACTAAGAGTACTAGTGTTAAAAAGAAAGGCGGGTTTTTCCTTCGCGGGATTAATCGATACAAATCCTTGTTTGATGTGTCAATTAATGAATATTTTTTCTCCAAAGCCCAAAGAGCTAACCATCTCACTCCTTATCGCTTGATTAATGCAGCGCCATGCAAACCATCTTCTCACTTCCGCATGCATGCAAGGGTATATTAATGTCCTTGGTTGCTAGTACAAGGCAAACTCCATCAATTTTGCCTCGATTAGTGTTAGTGGCCTTTTTCAAATTGTAATTTTGATAACCGGCCTTGTGTACAAAAAATGGAGGTAGTAACTATTTGACTTCCTTCCCCATTGCAGTGACGTCGATGATATCTCGAACGTTGTGGTTTGGTGAAGTGCGTTCGACGGAGAACACCATTGAGGGAGACCATGATAAGTCGTTCGCAAGTGTTGCCTGCAAGCCGAGACAACCGCCTTATTTGCATCTAGGAAGTCCATTGAACCAAAAGACGCATAAATGTACTAGTACTACTAATACACAATAGCGTCGTCCGTCCAACTTAGTGCGGTGAGGTGGTTTCTCGAAGAAGACGATGGAGAGGCGGAGTCAGCAAAGAGTGAAATGATGGTTGCTTCGTCCATGCTTTATGATTTGACGCCTCACTGCTTTGTGATTTGTGATAGAAGGGATAGGGGAGTAGACTCTATGCTCTATACTGTACATGCGTCCAAGCACGGGAGAAAGATGAGAGACGTTGCATTTTTCTATTCCTTCAATCAATCAATCAGGGAGTTCTGGTTCCATCTTTTTGGCTTTGGCAGCACCGTCCACAATGGTTCCCATCGATGCCAAAAGCTATTTTCACATTTGGCTACACATTGTGGATGCCCTTAACCGTACCTCTTGGTTTTGCTCCTATGTGTTATCTATACAAATCTCAGTTATATTGATCTAAAAAATTATAGAATCAAGATTAGTAAAAAGAAGGTGATTTTGTCGCGCGAATGGTGGGGGAGGTTTCTTATTTTTAGAGGACGTTGGCCTGGCAGTTTGCTAACATGCGGTCCCACGTGTCAGTGCTTTACCAAGCCGATCTGCGTCCCACATGAGGCAGAACAAAGACAGAAGCAACACGTGGTTAACTTGAAGAAGATGAGGGAGAAGCGGATTCAGCAACGAGTGAAATGATGGTTGCTTCGTCCCTCTAACTTCTTTTTTTAGCATTATTACTTCGTCCCTCCAACTTAACTGCGGGAAAGGTGCAGCTTTGTGATTTGACGCCTCATTGTTCATTACTACGCCGGTGCCATGACTGGGGTGCTTCACCCCTGCTGCTCTGCACTGTATTTCGGTATGGCACGTGGACCCGGTAGCTTGATGTCCCACATGTCGGCGAAAGGGACTAGAACATTTATGAAAGCGAGTGCTCCACTCTTACGACGGAGGAGTACACGACACGGCGGCCCAGTGGACTGTCACTTGTACTGTATAGTACTATAGTTTTGTTGTTTCGCACGATCCATCGATACAAACCTGATTAAACAGGAAAGGGCGGGATTTTTCCCGTGCGGTAGATGATACTGGCCATACATTTCAAAGGCAATTTTAATGTATGCAAAATGAATAATTAAGTAACAATATGATATCTAGTAAAACTAAAAACACATATGATTTATTGTGTTAGAGTGTAGTAGTAGTGTTGTATTGCATAGTTGTTAGATGTAACATGCGAGAACGTCTAGAGATGTAGTTTTGGAGGGCCTGCAGAGAGAAAAGCGTAATACGGTCACCGAACTTTAGAATACGCTAATTACGGTCACTACATATGTTTTGCGGTGATTACACGGTCACTTGCTCACGGTTCAGCATCAGATTGCACTTTGTTGACCGGCCAAATAGTCTGCGTGGCACCATGTTGACTAGTTAAATTTGACCATGTTCCTTGTGGGTCCCACCTGTCAGTTCACATAGGAAAAAGGCCAGATAAACACAAATTTACGCAGGTGCGACAAGACTCCAACCCGTGTGCGGGAATCACCTGGTTGTGTACGTGTCTGTCAGGGCCTGATGTGTGCACATGCACGTGTAGGTTGAGCACTTTAGCGCGAGAGTGTGTGTTGGTCTTGTGGTGTGTGCATGCATGCATGTGTGTGTGTTTGTGAGTCTTGCGTGCGTGCGTGGCTGCGTGTGTACGTGCGAGTGTTGCGAGCGTGCGTGGCTGCATGTGTTCGTGTGAGTGTTGCATGCATGCAGTTCGTGTGCATGCGCGCGTGTGTGTATAATCACCACACCAGCTCCTGTGTGTTAAAACAGACGGCTCAGCATACCAATACAAGGGTACCTTGTCCGCTATGCCCGCGGTCATGACTTTGAACCACCGTCCAAATATTTTCTTGTCGTTTGTTTTCATTCTTACTAGCAAGATGCCTGTGCGTTGCAGGTAACATCAAGATGCATTTGTATGACTTGTTTATCTTGTGAGAGAAAATGATGAACGAGGGAAGGCCTTATTTGCAAATGTGGAGAGGTGTGTGGGTACCTTTTTGCAAAATTGCCATAGTTTTCTTCCTATCCGTCAGATATAAATCAGACGACCTATATTGCAGGATGGCAGGCACACCATCATCATCAACTCTGTTTTTTTATAAGAGTGTAGAGTAGATACAAGCAGACAGGTGGGCCCGATGGTAGTGAGATAATGTGATGCAACACTAGAGGTGCCACGTGGAGTGTTTAACTGGTCAACTAGTCGTGTCTTGAGCAAATACAGAGCTGTACGGTGAGCCCGTGACTGTAAAATAACCACAAAACTTAAATGGTGACTGTAATGAGTGGATTCTGAAGTCCAATGTACGTATCGTGCTTTTGCTTCAAATACAGTGATCGTCACTGCATATATCGCAGGAGAAAGATGAAACATGCGTGAATGTGCTGGGGGCTTACTTTTAGAGGACCAGGAGATAGTTTGTGTGCATACGTGAAAGGGGCATAGAGGGGGTGTATGCAATGGAGACAGAGATGCTCTTTGTTTCTCTTTATTATGACTAACTTTATATATAGTATAAAAAAATATACATATTCACAGTGCGGAATAAATATCATTGTGGGCACCATGCAATGCAAATTAACGTTCATACTCCTCATTATAATTTTGTAATGTTGTATATATGTAGAAATTCTAAAATAATTTTTTGGCCACACTTTATTCAAAAGGAATGTTGTATGCGAAATAAACGTGAAGAGAGGGTGTCAGTGTCAAAACCGGCGGATCTCGGGTAGGGGGTCCCAAACTGTGCGTCTAGGCGGATGGTAACAGGAGACGAGGGACACGATGTTTTACCCAGGTTCGGGCCCTCTTGATGGAGGTAAAACCCTACGTCCTACTTGATTAATATTGATGATGTGTATTACAAGAGTGGATCTACCACGAGATCAAGGAGGCTAAACCCTAGAAGCTAGCCTATGGTATGATTGTTGTAATGGATGTTGTGTCCTACGGACTAAAGCCCTCTGGTTTATATAGACACCGGAGAGGGCTAGGGTTACACAGAGTCGGTTACAATGGTAGGAGATCTACATATCCGTATCGCCAAGCTTGCCTTCCACGCCAAGGAAAGTCCCATCCGGACACAGGACGCAGTCTTCAATCTTGTATCTTCGTAGTCTTGGAGTCCGGCGGACGATGATAGTCCGGCTGTCCAGACACCCCATAGTCCAGGACTCCCTCAGTAGCCCCTAAACTTGGCTTCAATGACGATGAGTCCGGCGCGCATAATGTTCGGCATTGCAAGGCGGGTTCCTCCTCCGAATAATCCATAGAAGATTGTGAACACCAGGATAGTGTCCGGCTCTGCAAAATAAATTCCACATTCCACCGTAGAGAGAATAATATGTACACAAGTTCAATCTGCTGACGTATTTTGCGGCATGACGTCACACCACTACCAAGCCTTTACTTGAATCGTTTTTATTATACCACCTCGGCGCATTTAGCGGCGATTTCCTTAGCACGTCTTGTCGAGCGAGATCGTGTTCCCCTTATTCCGGGATTCTCATCAATACGGACGTGGGTAACCCAACCGCGCCCGTCGCCACGCCTCCTCTATCGAAGGCGAGTCCCGAATGGTCACGGAGACGGCTCTTGGTATTCCCCCTCTTTATAATAGGACCAAGGCTCGTTTCTTTTCTTCAATCTTCCATCGAATCCTCTCCTTGCTCCAAGTTCCACCACTCAGAGCCCAGATTCGAGCGCTTCGGACCTTCAACAATGTCCGGTTCCGACCTTCAGGGCCGGTGGATGCCCTCCTCCGTCATGGAGGAGGACGTGCTAAAGCTGCGAGAGGCCAAGTACCTGTCTTACGAGGTTTTGCACATGCTGCCCGCCGAAGGGCAGGCCAAACCCACCCCCGAGCCCGGCGAGTACGTCGTCTTTATATCCCACCTCCGTCGGGGTTTAGGCTTCCCGGCGGATCCTTTCGTGAGAGGGCTCATGTTCTACTACGGGCTGGATTTCCATGACTTGGCCCCGGAGTCCATCCTCCATATTTCCGCATTTATTGTCGTCTGCGAAGCCTTCCTCCACGTCACCCCCCACTTCGGCCTGTGGCTAAAGACCTTCAATGTGGAGCCGAAGATGATCGGGGGGCGTCAAGTAGAGTGCGGCGGGGCGGCCATAAGCAGGAGGGCCGATGCCCCGTGGCCCGAGGGATCCTTCCAAGAGGAGCTCGGCTTGTGGCAGCGGGAGTGGTTCTATATCACCACTCCGAAGGGCAGCAGGCAGAAGCCGCCGCCTCCATTCCGCTCGGGACCTCCACAACGGTTGATGTCGTGGGTCAACCAAGGGCTCAATTGGGGGCCGTCAAAAGACGTGCCCCTATTGCGAGCAGTTCAAGACCTCGGTGCGAGGGAGATCGATCTGGTCGTGGTGATGCAGGTTATGCTAATTGGGCGTCTCCTGCCCTGCAAACGCCGTCCTCTCAGGCTATGGGAGTTCAATCCGGAGGGACCACGGATTCTCCAACACTTCATGGGAACGACACCCGTGGAGATGTACAAGTTGTTCTTCGGGTCACAGGCCGTGTGTCCGGAATTGACCGAGGATGCCGGCCTAAGCTACAATCGCCCGGATACTCAAGTAAGTAGCTCAGAGTTCGGACGTACCATTTGTTTGCCTTTCTATAATTCGCCTTTCAACCCGTTATCCTTCAACAGGAGTGGATAGCGCAAGCAAAGCTGATACGGTGTCCGGCCCCCCTCCCAGAGACCGTGCCGGAGCCCGTGCTGGTCAGAATGTTGGAGGTTGCGCCTTCAGAAGGAGGCGAAGGGGAAAATAGAGGAGCTACCGCCTTGCCCGAGGGGGCGCTTGAAGAAGGGGGGATCGAGAATCCCTCCCTCCAGGGGAAGAAGAGGACCGTCTCCGAAAATCCGGAGGCCAAAGCCCCTAAGCGGGGGAAGAAATCTTCACCAGAGGGTCCTGCATCCGGGGAGGCCCCGGCCATACAATCTTCTCTAAAGAATCAGCCCTCCAGCGAGCCGTGAGTAGAAAAAGGGGAGTTCATTAATAAGAAACATCCCTATTTGTGCTTCTGAGGATAACCAATTTTTTTACCTTGTAGTTCGGATCTGCGACCTTCTCAGATGAGCTCGTCTTCGGGGGATCTTCATCCGGAGATGATGGAGAGCGAGACGCCTCCATCTACTGCGCCGTCGGATAGGGCGGACGAGCCTGAAGTGTCGTCACGGAGGGTATCCCCGAGCCCGGCAGAGCCGAAGAATTCGGCGCCGACTAGTGTTCGGCGGGGGGAGCTGAAGGATCTGCTTGAGAGGGCGTCCATCTCAGAAGATCACCGTGTATTGATGAGCATGGTGGTTGGAAGGATTTCGTCCGTCGAAAGCGAATTGCATAATGCCGTCAGGAGTTTGCTGGCGGGGTTTGAGGTACGTAAAAACGACGCACCTTTTTGACAGTTTTGCACATAAAAGTGCGCCCTGTATAGATAGTAGCCCCTGAGACTCGGTATGTTGTCGAAAGCGACAGCGTGCCGAGGATCAAAATCGCAGGTATTGAGTGTCGCCTTTCCTACGCAGGTGGCGGATGGTCCGGGGGCTAGCCGGACTGATGGAGTTGCTGAATTAATGCGGCAACTCGATGTTGTGGATGCAGACATCGCGCTAGTCAACAAGCGACTTGACGGGTCGCAAGGTAAGTTGTCTCTCCGCAGTCACCTAGTAAGCGAGTCAAAGCCCACCTCTTACAATATTTATGCTTGACGCAGATGGTGCTGCTGCTGTGGAGAGGCTCCGGGCAGAACTTGCTCAAGCCAAGGAGCAAGTCAGGAGAAGTAATGCGGCCGCCTCGAGGGCGGCCGAGGAGTTAGAAGCCGAAAGGGCTGCACACTGCCGAAGCAGGGAAGAGATGGCCGAACTGGCCATTAAATTAAAGGGTGCTACCGACCGCAATGAGACTCTTGAAAAGGAGCGCCTATCAGAGCGAGAAGACTTGGGGAAGGCCACTGCCGAGGCCAAGGATGCCCGCTCTGCAATGCGGGCTATGAAGGAGGAGCTGCGTCAGGCCAGAGACATTGTGGCTGGCAAGCCTTTTCTGCTGCGCCGCAGGTTTACGGATCCAAATTATGCTCAGCTTGGCCAGCTGTGGGGTCTGGAGGATCCATATATGGACTTAGCGGCAAGTGCGGCGGATGCTGTTGTGCACTTCCGAAGTCAGAAGGATCACAAGACGGAAGAGCTGTTTTGGTCTCAATTCCATAGTCCGGATCGTTCACTTCCGCTGACCGATCGGTTGGCCGAATGGGCTGAGCTGAATAGGTTGTCCGAACTTGCCATGACGGATATCATGACTCATGTCTGGCAGGAGAGGCCCAAGGCGACGAGCTATTTTGGCTTATTGCAGCAATTTCTTGGGGCGGTGCCGCATCTCAAGTTGATGAAGCGGTCGGCCTGCATAGAGGGTGCGCGGATGGCCCTTGCCGTGTGAAGACACATTGGACAGAGATGGATGCCACCGCTGTTGCAACCCAGGGTTCGGACGAGAGCCGGCTACCCGCCGAGCACTATTTTGGGGAAGTTATGCGTGGTGCTCGTGTAATAGAGTCGCAGTGCTCGAAAAATGTCACGTTCAAATGAACGTTTTCTTTTGTAAAACAATGGTTATGGTGTAATCGCTTTTTATACTTGAGCGTTCAAGTATTGAAATATCTCCTATGCGGCCGTTTATGTATACGTGTGTATAACCCGAAAGATGGCAGTCTTGACTTCATTTACACGCACAAGATGCGGGGTGTTCGCAAAAATAGCGCATTTTCACACTTAATCGGCGTCTCGGTCCGTTAAGGAGGTGGTAGCGTAGCAAACGAGGCAACCAGACTATAATGCTTTATCACTTTCACTTAGCCATTGGAGTTCGAGGGTGGGACTACGATATAGCCCCTGGGGGCACCGCGCTCTCCGAATTCGGGGCGCGCATGTGCCTGATCGAAGCGGTCCTTCGTCAGCGGAGGAATTCTAAACATTCCGGTGGTCGATCGAGTGGTGACCGACTCTCTCGCAGTATCATGACGATCGGTTTTCGGCTTTCTCTCTTGAGTGCTCGCCCGGCCGAACCGGGCGCAATCGCGATAGTTCTCCGGTGCCGCGTTAGCCGATGATCTGAGCGTAAGGCAGCAAAACACGAGAGCCGGTAAACCCAACATTTGACCAAAGACATGATTCGGAGCTGATGCATATAAGGCCTAACTCGAGACGCAGAACACTCCCTAAGGTGTTCGGTCTTTATAATAATGGGCAGAACAATGCCCTAAGCCCCTAGTGTCTAGGTACGGGCAAGGTCTTCTGACACGGCCGATGCCAAAACGTCAGTCTCCACTCTGGTTATAATGAAAAGCCAGGGGATTATAGCAACAAGAGACAGTAAAAAAAGGTTTACGCAGGGTCTTAATCTGAAAAGAATCCTTGCGATAGGTCCCTACTGCATGTCTGCGCCTGTGTCTCCGTTGTGCCGTTATCCTGGACGGGTATGCACGTTGTTCATCTGTAAAAAGAGGAGAACTTAGTTTTGAAGGGAAATCGTGCGAAAAAGTACATGAAAAAATATTAGTAAATGAATAAAGCGGAGTCTATATTAGCTCATTATTGCTTATATGCACAGCCCCTTGTGAAGGGGTGTGAGGCTAGGGAGCCCCTAGCTTATTTATGCCGGACTCGTCTAGCCGTGTCTGGGGTCTTTAGATGACCCTCTTAATGAAATGATGTCATGTGGACCGGGCATTTTAAGTGTAAGAGACGCGTAATGTGGTATTGCGTTAAAGCGGACAAAAGCTTCGCGTCCCAATAGTGCTTGATAGCTACTTTTGAATGGGGCGACATGAAAGATTAGTTTTTCGCGTCGGAAGTTGTTCGGTGACCCGAACACAACTTCTAGTAATAGGGAGCCTGTGCACTTGGCGTAAGGGCCTGGCGTCACTCCTTTAAAGGAAGTGCGGCTATGTCGAATTGTGGTAAGGTCTATCCCCAAATTGCGGATCGTGTTCGGATATAGCAGGTTTAAATCGCTGCCGCCGTCCATCAGGACTTGTGTAAATTGTAGTCCGTCGATTATAGGATTCAATATCAGAGTAGTCCATCCTGCATTTCAAACACTTCTGGAATAATCCAGGTGGTCAAAGGTGATTGGTTTTGACATCCAATCTCGAGGTTCCGCTGGGGTGGACCGTGCGAGACCTATCTTAGCGGGTGTCGCATTGTTTTTCCGTATTATCACATGCAGTGAGTTCACTGCTTTGACTTCTTGTGGGAAAGTCTTTTGTTTTCCGGTGCCCTACTGGTGGGATTCGTCATCGTCTTCGCTTGGTGCGTCGAGCCCCTTGTGTTCGGCGTTTAGTCGGTCGGATTGTTTGAAAACCCAACAATCTCGGTGGGTGTGGTTTGCAGGCCTTCCAGAGGTACTGTGGATTTGACATATCCGATCCAAAATTTTGTTTGAGTTGGATAGCTCGTCACTGTTGTCCTTAAGAGGCAGTGTTTTGTTGTTTGGCCGTGAGCTTTTGAATCCGGCGTTGACCGCCATGTTCTTTGGGCTTTTTTCTTTATTCCAGCGCTGATCTTTTCGTCGTCGTGATTTTCCGTTTCCATCTTTGATCTCGGATGTACTTGGGTCGCTGGTGCTGCATCTTGCTAGCCAGCTGTCCTCCCCTGCGCAAAAGTGGGTCATGAGGCTTGTTAGCGCGGACATTGTCCTCGGCTTCTCTTGGCCGAGGTGTCTGGCGAGCCATTCGTCTCGGACGTTGTGTTTGAAAGCTGCTAAGGCTTCGGCATCCGGACAGTCGACTATTTGGTTCTTTTAGTAAGGAACCTGTTCGAAATTTATGTGACTCTCCGGGCTGTTGAGTTATATGACTTAGATCGTCTGCATCCGGAGGGCGGACATAAGTCCCTTGAAAATTTGCTCTAAACGCGTCCTCAAGCTCTTCGCAACTTCCAACAGTGTTTTCTGGGAGGCTTTTGAGCCAATGCCGAGCTGGCCCTTTGAGCTTGAGGGGTAGATATTTTATGGCATGGAGGTCATCTCCTCTAGCCATGTGTATGTGTAGTATATAATCCTCTATCTAGACTCCCGGGTCTGTTGTTCCGTCGTAAGCCTCTATGTTTATGGTTTTAAACCCTGCTGGGAATTCATGATCCAGCACCTCATTGGTGAAACATAGTGGGTGTGCGGCGCCTCTGTATTTGGGTGTACCGCTGTCTTCGAACACTTGGCGTGTTGTGTTGCTTCCTAGGGCCCTCTTTTTTGGTCCGTAAATTGATCTGGCTGGGCCATCTGTTTTCCCAGGATCATGGGCCGACTTGTGTGCAGCGCTGCTTATATTTTTTGGCCTATCATCTGGCCATCTATCCGGCCAGTCGGCCTCTTTGTTTTTTGACTGTGGGGGCTCTATGGCCTCCTCGTCGAATTCTGGCAGCAGCTTGCGCTTCGGGTAGCTCTTTAATTGATGGCCATTGCCGTATTTGTCTGCGGTTTTGAGCACTTTGCTCCACCTCATTCTGAGTATGTCTTCCGCTATTTTGAGCTTCCGTTTTTCCTTCTTCAGACTTCTTGCAGTGGCGACGAGTCTTTTGCGAAGGCTCTTATTCTCCGGTGGTGTGTTCGGCGTGAGGTCGTCTGGACTGTTGGTTTCACCGGGTATGGATTGATTATTCGATTCGTCCTGTTTGGACGGTTGCTTGGCTGCATGTTCGTCGTCCACTGGTTTGCCTTGCTCTATTGCTGGGTCATTAGGAGCGTTGTTGTTGTCGAGGCGGGACTTAGGGCGGCGTCTGCATCACCGTTTTGGTTGTTTATCGGCGGGATTATCCTTTGCCGTGCCCCGTTGGTCCTCGTTGTCGCTTCCTTTCGGGGTATCCACCATATATACATCATGGGTTGCGGTGGCCCTCCAGTGCTCTGTGAGCGCTGGTTCTTGATCGTCTCCGGCATCGTCGTCCATACCGTCGATGTCTTCGAAGTCGTAGTCTAGCATGTCGGTTAGATCGTCGACTGTGGCTACAAAGTGGGTGGTGGGTGGGCTTTGAATTCGCCGTTGTCCGCATCCCAACCATCCTGGCCATAATCCGGCCAGGGCTCTCCGGATAGCGAGAGATGTTTTAGCAAATTTAGAATGTCGCCAGAGGGCGAGTGCTGAAAGATGTCCGCAGCGGTGAACTCCCTGATTGGCGCCCAATCGGATTCGATTGGTAGGGGTGCAGGAGGTTCGGAGTCCGGCAGGGAGTCCGGCACCTTGGAGTCACGGGCTTTATAGGGGACAAGGTCAGTGTTCGGCTCCATCGCCGCGGAAGTTGCAGCCCCTGAGGCGGTGTCCAGCCACCGGTCCTCGATCTGGGCAATCGACTCCGGACTAAGGGCCAGAGCGGATTCGTGTGCGGCCACCAAGGCACTGTCCGGCGGCAGAGCTAAATCATGCCCATCGTGACAGTACGGCACGCTCGGCTGTGGCTCAAGTCCGTCGAAGATCAAGTCCCCGTGGATGTCGGCCATGAAGTTTAGGCTTCCGAACCTGACCTGACGACCAGGGGCGTAGCTTTCGATCTGCTCCAGATGGCCAAGTGAATTAGCCCGCAGTGCGAAGCCGCCGAATACGAAGATCTATCCGGGGAGAAAAGTCTCACCCTGGACGGCGTTGTTGTTGATTGAAGAAGCCATCGATCCTATCGGTGACGACACAGAGGAACTCTTAATGAAAGCACCAATGTCGGTGTCAAAACCGGCGGATCTCGGGTAGGGGGTCCCGAAATGTGCGTCTAGGCGGATGGTAACAGGAGACGAGGGACACGATGTTTTACCCTGGTTCGAGCCCTCTTGATGGAGGTAAAACCCTACGTCCTGCTTGATTAATATTGATGATGTGTATTACAAGAGTGGATCTACCACGAGATCAAGGAGGCTAAACCCTAGAAGCTAGCCTATGGTATGATTGTTGTAATGGATGTTGTGTCCTACGGACTAAAGCCCTCCGGTTTATATAGACGCCGGAGAGGGCTAGGGTTACACAGAGTCGGTTACAATGGTAGGAGATCTACATATCCGTATCGCCAAGCTTGCCTTCCACGCCAAGGAAAGTCCCATCCGGACACGGGACGCAGTCTTCAATCTTGTATCTTCGTAGTCTTGGAGTCCGGCGGACGATGATAGTCCGGCTGTCTGGACACCCATAGTCCAGGACTCCCTCAGAGGGCCTTTTAGATCAATGTGTGAATGTGTAGTTGATGTATTTGGCAGGGCCTAGAGAGGTACGTGTGTGTATTACGTATTCGAGAGAGGCATGGATAGAGGGTCCGACGGGGGGCGGGGGTGTGGGAGAGATAGGGCGAGAAATGAGAGTGGTCTAGAGAGAGACAGGCGAATATGATGTCACGGTGAGAGATTCCCTTGAGTGTGTATATGCAAGGGGGGAGGGATAGAGGCACCAGGAGATTTGTTTTGTGTGGTGTCTGTGTTGGTATGTGTGGGTGTGAGAAGATAACGAGACCTTGAGGTAGAGGGTGTGTCACCGCATGAGGTCCGGTGGGTCGAGGTGATGCCCTTGGTTCGGTTCCGTCCTGCGCCACATTGGTCGGCCCGTGACGCATTTAGGGAGACCCATGGATGACTGGTCGTACAAGACAAAGATAGCAGAATTGTGAAGGACTCTGTGTCCACTGACAAAGCCGGCTAGGATTTGTAACCCTAGGTCCTCGGACTAAGGTAACCCCTTATCTCTGATATTACTATTCATCCAACCTAACTTTAAGGGGCATCCTACAGAATGCTCTGCTAGAATCATACTCGTCAATTAGGAAGAGAGGTGTGAGACAATGTGTGAGAGACATGCCTAAATATAATATGTGTACATGAGACACGTAGGTAGGTCTATGTATATAGAAAGGGTCGATGGGGATTATGCGTGTGTATGCTTGTGAGAGGAAGAGTGCTTGTGATAAAGGTTAGTGAAAACAATCGTAAATGGTTACGAGAGGGAGGGAGGGTTATATCGAGAGCATGTCTGCGAGAAACACACCTCGGGAGAGAGTGTATGAGCATGTGTGAGAGACCACCGATGGAGAGTGAAACTACACGTAAAAGACTGATGTACACATTGATTAAATATATAAATTGTATCCAAATATTAGGATGGGATCATGATATTTGCAATTCGCGTAAGGAACGGTCATTGATCCATCAGACATCTAGATTCTATCGAATTTGAGCATGTCTATGTTATTATTCGACATAATTGATCCACAAGTTAGTATTTTGAACTCCAGACAATGCATTGCATTAGCAATCGAATATAAACGTGAGTATAGTTCATGTTGTGCGTGTAAAGCACATTATACATACGAAAGTTACACAATGAACATTATAAATAGCTACCTACGAACTAGCATACATTTGAATTCAACTTAAGGTGGTTTAAAAAAATCGAATTCAAAATGAAGTCCATTCAATTATTTGAATTCGATATCATGGCATTTATAAATCATACCTAAATTATGGGGGCACCAATCTTTGCTCTGATTTTGTTCATAATAGCATATGTAGTTGTGTACAAAATAGATTCAAATTTAGCTCCTCCATTCCAAAATAACCGTAGTCATAGGATTTTCAAGTGTCAAAATTTCAAAAAGAAGCGGATAATGTAATAAGGTTTTCAAACCTACAAGTTCAAATTTAACGTTGTCTATTTAGGTCAATCCTCAAAGTTCAACAGTACTCTAAATGTGAATGCTTCTGTTTCAAATTTTCGACCGAAGAGCCAAAAGAGCCGCTACTCGCCTGAAACCACGTGAGACCAATGTTTGGTAGTACAAGGAAATTACTTTTCTAACTCCGACCAGTGAAACCTACCGGCCTGACGTCCAAAGTTCTAAACCGGGGTAGGTTGGTAGCTTCATCTAGATGCCACGCAACCGCCTCCAAAAAACATTCATACACAATGGCTGCCTAAGCACACATGCGCGCGGTAGAAATCGCTCCTGCCCACTATTTGGGACACCTAGGTTTACCATCCTACCCCCGACCCGGAGTAGGTCCAAAATTTAAGAGGGGGGCAAAGTTTGTACTTTCCCCAAATTTCAAACAAGCGCGTCCCATCTGTTCAAAAAAGCCAAAAGCAAGCGCGTTCTGACCGAAACATGGTTCTCCCTTAGCTCCCCGCCCCCTGCCCACCCGTCCAATTCCCCATTCGTACTCCGTGGGCGCCAAAACTACCTATCCACCATCCGCGAAACCCCAGCATCCTCCGTCCACCACCCCATCCCACCCATCAACCGCTTCCCTCCTCCATTACGCCGGTGCTGATACACCGACGTCGTCATCCACCGCAACCTCAACCGCAACGCCCTCCATGGCTAGTAGTTGAAGCCGAGGCCGCGTCCTCCGTACCCGTGCTAGTTCAACCATGCCATCCTGCGCCTCACCGCTGCTGCTCCAACTTTGACACCGTCCACCACACTAGAGCTATTCCTGCTACGCCATCCTTCGTCGCCTCGGATCTGCTTCCCCGCTGCCGACATACGGCCATAGCAACACGGTCAACAATTTGGCCATGGGTTTGTCCAAGGCTCCACCGTCCTCCAAAACATCGGTTTCCCGGCAAAAAGAAGAACATTGCGCGACATATGGAGGAGACCACACTGGCAACCGGAAATGGTACTCCTCTTCCCTTATTTGTGCAAATCTTACGTGTCTGCTTGCACGGTATTCATCCCACTGAAGACACTAGTTGACGCTTCTTCTTGATACTAGATGTTCCTAGTAACTCGTGATGCACAAGGTTTCTCCTCATATACTATTTCACCTTAGCTAGAGGTCTGTCGCCCCCTGGATTTCAACTCCTGGTCAGTTGATTCCCAATTAACGGAAGCATTCCCCGGTGTAACAGGCGCTAGTCCACCTATTACGCCGGGGAAGCGGGGCCTCGGTGTTTATCTTAGGGGCGTGTGGGGCCTAGAGTTGCTGGCGCCCGATCTGGAGGTCGGCCGGGATTAAAGGGATGGCCTGGGGGCGCTGCCAAGCACGGCGGTGGTGTGAGGTCAAGGGGAGGGCGGTGCGGCGGAGGCAGGGGTCTGGGCCAGTGGTTGCTAGCGGTTCGAGAAAGATCCTTAACAGTGACTGGCGGGAGGTAGACGAAGGCCATCTGCCCGTTCCTTATAGATCGGACGGTTCATAAAAAATCGACTGACCTATTTATTTTCAGTCGAATATTATCTTGATATGACCACATGTGGTGATGTGCTGGAGGAGTACCTGCATTTCCTGTGCTCATATATTACAAAATCATAAGGAGTGGAATCTAATTTTGTTTGCCATGCAATGTTGTAGAGCTATCATATGTCTCCTATCATTTATTTTTCAGCCACCTACTATCTGCTACTTTTACAGTGCACTAGTTGTGCACACACTTCACCCTTACTTTCACTTTTGTGTTTTTATGCAAGGGTATTTTAGACTCTGCTGCCATGAGAGAAGCAAAAAAGAAACGAGAGAAGTCGCTCCAGCGTCGTACGCAGATAGGCCAGACACATTTCAGCCTTATAAAGGGTGCAGTGTCACCATATGGAGACGGTAAACGTAGCTCTGGAGTTGATGACCTCGCTCGCAATGAACCACCATCCCAGGTGCTTGCTTTAACTTCGTGGTGTCATATGTGGTTGCATGTTGCATATGGTGTCTAGCTTGTATTCAAAAGGCCGAAGTCGGTCTTTATTATGATAAGGAAAGATATTGTTTACATGAACCACCATCCCGTGAGCACCAGAAGACAAATAGCTAGTCAGGGCACTGGCCGAGCCAGTGACAAGCCCAACACAGACATGCATCACCTAGAAGCCAACTAAAAAGCCACGATGGTGGCGAAGCAGCCCACCTTCCACATGGCTCTCAGGTCCTAGATGATCATCCTCACCACTCCAGCCAGATGTCTAGCTTGTGTTGCTTCCAATTTGGTTAAATTCCATCTGCTTAGCTTACACATTATACCTTTGAATATGACATGCCTTCCTGTTTTTGGTACATACTAGTACATCGTCTATTAACCATGTTCTTACATCAAACTAATGTTCTTGTGTATCCTTCATCAATCACTTATGATGACGCAGTCAGGCCAGTGGACTACTACGAGTAAAGATCCTCATTTAAAGAATGTAGTGTTAGCCACCCAACATGATTCTCAAGAAACAGCAAGGCTAGATGAAGATAGTGAATGTAGCTGTGCAGTTGATTACCGCATTTCCCCTACACTAGCATCACAGGCGCTTGCTCTAACTTGGCAACATGATATGTGGTCGCATGTTGCATATGGTGTCTAGATTGTAATTCTTCCAATCTGGTTAAATTACATGTGCTATTCTGCTTAGTTTATACATTATACCTATTAATGTGACATGCCTTCCTGTTTTTACTACATAGTACATCTGTCTATTAAGCATGTGCTTACATAAAACTACTATTTTTTTGTATCCCGCATCAATCAATATGAAGAGACACCTTTAGTATAAGCACTGCGATATCAGTTGCATCTTTCATATGATTTATAGCATGCACTGCTTCTAATTTGTTGAAATGCCAATTATGATGGGACACTTTTAACTTGGCAGAGTCATATTGGTTGCATCTTTCATGTGGTGTCTAGCTTGCATTGCTTCTTATTTGTTGGAATGGTTTCTGCTTAGTTTACACAAATAGTTGTGAATATGTCATGTCGTCTTGTTTTTCATACATATTCCATCCTGGTATCATGTGTTTGCCTTACGTCAAACTAGTGATTGTCACTATCATGCACGAATGAGTTCTGAAGAGAGAATTTTATTGCTTTTTCTTGTCGGTTTTACTTGACAATTCAAAATCAATAAAGCGGAAGGAAGTTAGCAAGGCAGCGGATAAAGGTGCTCCTTCCAAATGGAGGGCCTCTACAGATTCTACTCCTCCACCCCCCCCCCCCCCCCAAGATGATTTGCAAGACAACACATGCATAGACACTCAACGTAGCTGTGTTGGTGATGAGCACGTCTCCCTGATACGTCTCCAACGTATCTATAATTTTTGATTGTTCCATGCTATTATATTACCCCTTTTGGATGTTTATGGGCTTTATTTTACACATTTATATCATTTTTGGGACTAGCCTACTAACCGAAGGCCCAACCCATATTGCTGTTTTTTTTTGCTTATTTCAGATTTCAAGAAAACGAATATCAAACGGAGTCCAAACGGAATGAAACCTTCGGAGCGTGATTTTGGAACAAATCTGATCCCGAGAGCTTGGAGTGCAAGTCAAGAGCTCCGAGGGCCCCACGAGATAGGGGTCGCCTCGTAGGGCGCGCCCCTGTCTCGTGGGCCCTCGGCGACCACCGACGCATTTCTTCTTCCTATATATACCTCGCACTCGAAAACATCCAGAGCACCATGAAACACAATTTCCACCGCCAGAACCTTCAGATCCACGAGATCTCATCTTGAGCCTTCACGCAAGCACTCACGGAGGGGGAATCAACCACGGAGGGCTTCTACATCAACATACTTGCCCCTCCTATGAGTTGTGAGTAGTTTACCACAGACCTACGGGTCCATAGTTATTAGCTAGATGGCTTTGTCTCTCTTTTTGGATCTCAATACAATGTTCTCCCCCTCTCTTGTGGAGATCTATTCAATGTAAACTCTTTTTGCGGTGTGTTTGTCGAGATCCGATGAATTGTGGGTTTATGAACAAGTTTATCTATGAATAATATCTGAATCTTCTCTGAATTCTTTTATGTATGATTGAGTTATCTTTTCAAGTCTCTTCGAATTATCAGTTTGGTTTGGCCTACTAGATTGATATTTCTTGCCATGGGAGAAGTGCTTAGCTTTGGGTTCAATCTTGTGGTGTTCTTACCCAGTGACAGAAAGGGTTGCAAGACACGTATTGTATTGTTGCCATCGAGGATAACAAGATAGGGTTTATATCATATTGCATGTGTTTATCCCTCTACACCATGTCATCTTGCTTAATGTGTTACTCTGTTCTTATGAACTTAATACTCTAGATGCAGGCAGGAGTATGTCGGTGTGTGGAGTAATAGTAGTAGATGCAAGCAGGAGTCGGTCTACTTGTTATGGACGTGATGCCTATATACATGATCATGCCTAGATAATCTCAGAACTATGCGCTTTTCTATCAATTGCTCGACAGTAATTTGTTCACCCACCATAATACTTATGCTATCTTGAGAGAAGCCTCTAGTGAAACCTATGGCCCCCGGGTCTATCTCTTATCATATTTGCTTTCAATCTATCTTTATTTGCATCTATCTTATAAAATACCAAAAATATATTTATCTTATAATATTATGTTTATTAGATCTCACTTTCGCAAGTGGCCGTGAAGGGATTGACAACCCCTTTATTGCGTTGGTTGCGAGTTCTCAGTTTGTTTGTGTAGGTGCGTGGGACTTTTGAGGAGCCTCCTACTGGACTGATACCTTGGTTCTCAAAACTGAGGGAAATACTTACGCTACACTTTGCTGCATCACCCTCTCCTCTTCGAGGAAAACCAACGCAAGCTCAAGACAGTGCACCATCACAGGTGCTCCCTCTAACTTGGCACTGTTATACGTGGTTGCATGTTATGTATGATGTCTAACTTGTATTGCTTCTAATTTTGTTGAATTCCATTTGCTCACTTTACACATTATACTTGTGAATAAGACACGTGTTCATGTTTCTAGAACATACAATATTTGTCTATCACACCATGTTCTTACATCAAAGTACTACTATTGTGTAACCTGCAACAATCACTTATCATAAGAGACATTTGACTTGGGAGTGTGATATAGGTTACATCTTGCATTCTTTTCTAGCTTGTACTACTTCTAATTTGTTGAAATGGCACTTATGGTGAGACAATTTTAACTTGGTAGAGTGATATTCGTTGCATCTTTCATATGGTGTCTAGCTTTCATTGCTTCTAATTTGTTGAAATGCCTTCTCCTTAGTTTACACATCATAAGCTGTGAATATGCAATGTTGTGAATATGCAATGGCACTAATGATGAGAGACCTTTAACTTGGTAGTGTGATGTTGTTTGCAGCTTGCATATGATTTATTTCTTGTACTGCTTCACATTTGTTTAAATGCCATTTGTGATGAGACACTGTTAACTTGGCAGAGCAATATTTTTAGCATCTTTCATCTAGTATCTACCTTCCATTGCATTGCTTCTAATTTAGTGAACTGTCTTCTGCTTAGTTTACACATCATAGTTCTGGTTATCTCATGTCGTCCTATTTTTCGTACATATTACATCCTCCTATCATGTGGTTGTCTAACATCAAAGTTCAGTTTGTCTGTATCACGCATCAATTTGTTCTGAAGAACTAAATTGTTATTGGTTTTTCTTGTCGGCTTGACTTAACATGGCATAGAGAAAGAGGAAGCAACACAGAATGACAGGGAAAGGGAAGCAGAAGAATCCTGCAGATTCTGCTGGTACTGATGGTGCAATAGAAGGTCAAAGTCCAGCAGAAATTTGTACAAACAGGGCATCCCGTGCTACATGAGATGCAGAACAAGCCAAACAGAAACAAATATCTGCCACCAAACAAGCAGATACAGCCCTAGTTGTTGCAACACCTTCCACAGTACCACTAGCTGCACGAGTTACTCGTTGGTCAACTCAGCTAACAGCACATTCCCAAGCTCCCGTACCACCTGACACTACTTCAGAAGCACTCTTGACACAAGATGAGTTGGCAAGATCATATGAACTTTGTGAGCTTCAACAGCAAGAAGGTAGTTGCTGGAGTCAAGTTACAGCTGCATGCTTCTTTATATGTAGTCTCACAGTTTGATGTACACTAACACTTCCTATGTTCGTTGTTGGACTAGAAGCTAGGCGCAAGAGGAAACAAACATCAGGGAATGCTCGACAGGTTAACTAAATCTAGAGGAGGAAGAATGGCGATCCGTTTTGAGGTAGGTTTAAAAAGGCCACGTGATGCTACAGAGTCAGCCAAGTTAGTATCAGAGGCAGCGGTTGCCTTTAGGTGTCATATATGTATCCTCCCAACATGGATTCAGTACAGGAATGACAAAGACGAAACCCAGTTCAACACCTTCCTCAGCCATTTATCTGTAAGTATGGTTATGTATGGAAACTAGTAATATTGTCTTGCTCTGTCCCATACTTTCTAGGTTGCTGATAATGAGACTCCCATAATTTTCAATAGATGAGGTTCAAGTTGGATAGCCAAGATGATGCAACCAGACAAGCTTGCACCCATGTTTTCAAGTTTGCTCTGCGACAGTATCGGTATAACTTGAGGAAAACTTACTTTGAAGGCAAGGCTAACAGTGAACTTTCCCAAACATCTCCAGTGGAAAATATATCGGATGAAGACTGGAGAGGCCTCGTTAAACAGTGGTCTGATTCGAAGTATCAGGTACATTATATATATGTGATCAGATCACATGTTGAGGTCCTATTTACACATGTGCCACACAAATCTATCTTCTTGTAGGTGAACTGTTCAAAGAACAAGGCCAACCGTACAAAAGTGACATTTCAACAGACGACAGTATCTTGTGGCTATATTGCACACTGCGAGGCTCTTGTAATTAGTTGTTGTTTCACTCTTTTCACTGTACCATATTATCAGATCTATATTGACTTGTTCCAACTGCAGAGGAAAACCCGCAAGGACCAAAAAGTACCTGAACCAAAGCATGTGGAAATCTTCAAGGACTGTCACACTAGCAAGAAGAAGGGTATGACTACACCAGTCAAAGCCGTTGTTGTAAGTCCTTAATCCTCATGCCTTTTAACTACTACTTACTTTGACTTGTGCCTTGAACTGCATGGTTTGCAGCCAATGTATATTACTCTTTTCAATTTTATACACAATTGTCTTAGCGTAGCATTGTACCTTACAATGTTTAAAAGAGAGGAGTGATGTTCCTTTGATCTTGACCTGTAATCTAGTTCCGTGCTGGACTTTCCCACACAACATTACAATTGTCTATTCTCAGTTGTTTTGTGATATGAGTGATGTCATACTATGCTTATCGTATTATAAACTTTGTCTCTTTATCCTTAGCTGTCAATACAATGTGAAGAAATAGACAATACATTAGCGATGGTACATGGTCGTATGTTTGGAACCTGGTTTTATTATGTACTTTGCAGTAAAATACAACTAATATTTTACATGAGTTCACCAGAATAAGTTCTGTATATAGACCAAAGCTATTTTGTTTGGTTTTGCTGCCTCCTTAATATCTTCTGTTCTGGTACTACTAATGTAAAAACTCAACTTTTCAGCAAGCTATGGAAAAAATGGTGGAACCGCCACCTTCTGAAGGTGGCGAGGCAACTATAACCGCAATGTCAGCTCTTGTTGCAGTGGGTTAGTACCTGTCCACTAACAGTGCCAAAAGCACGTTCCTACGTAATACTGGGTTGGTTGTTAAGGCAATCTCGTCCAAACTGCCTCATGATCAAGATATGCAAGCTCAAAATAATGTTATATCTGCGCTCCAGACACAAGTCCATTCCCTAACAGAGACCCTTTGTGAAACAAGGACAGACATTGTTCGATGTCGTCAAGATATGCATGGTTTTGAAACCATACTATTAGACATTTGATATGTTGTTCAGGAGCCTAGGAGAAATTAAGGCGAAGGTTATGGTGCTCCATCGGACAATACAGCATGAAAACATAACAGTCAGGTCAAATGAACTGAGCTTCTGAACTTCTGGTGGTGCATTTATCTGCCAGACTGTTAACTTTTATGCGAACCTTCCTTTGTTTTATAGTTGTAATTTGTTTTGTTGCGATACATTTTTTTTTCTTAATGTGCAGCCACCGGCTGAAGAAAACAGCAAGCCATTTTTGTATAGTGTAGGGTGTTTCCTATATTTGCATTGGTGACGATCTTTGATGCCGAGTGGATGTAATCTGTGCAATTGCCTTAATAGCCTAGCGTTAGTTTCGTGCTTATTTATTTCCTAGTCTTATTTTTCCTTGGTTTGCTAGTGGCCGCAACAACCATGGGCCATATATGGACCGTGGTAGCCTTGACCCTGCTACGGGCCGTAGGATCCATGAGTCTCCTATAGACCATCCATAAATGGGCCTCCAACAGGGCCGTAGAATCGGTGGGCCTCGGGCCATCGGATAAATGGATCTACATGGGTCATGATACGTCTCCAACGTATCTACTTTTCCAAACACTTTTGCCCTTGTTTTGGACTCTAACTTGCATGATTTGAATGAAACTAACCCGGACTGACGCCGTTTTCAGCAGAAGTGCCATGATGTTGTTTTATGTGTAGAAAAGAAAAGTTCTCGGAATGTCCTAAAAATCCATGGAGGCACTTTTTGGAATTAATAAGAATTTCTGGGCGAAAGAAATACACCAGAGGGCCCACACCCTGTCCACGAGACAGGGGGCGTGACCCCCTATAGGGCGCGCCCCCCTATCTCATGGGCCCCCTAGACCTCCACCGACCTCAACTCCAACTCCATATATTCATGTTCAGGGAGAAAAAAATCAGGGAGAAAGTTTCATCGTGTTTTACGACACGGAGCCGCCGCCAAGCCCTAATCTCTCTCGGGAGGGCTGATCTGGAGTCCGTTCGGGGCTCCGGAGAGGGGGATTCGTCGCCGTCGTCATCATCAACCATCCTCCATCACCAATTTCATGATGCTCACTGCCGTGCGTGAGTAATTCCATCGTAGGCTTGCTAGACGGTGATGGGTTGGATGAGATTTACCATGTAATCAAGTTAGTTCTGTTAAGGTTTGATGCCTAGTATCCACTGTGTTCTGAGATTGATGTTGCTATGACTTTGCTATGCTTAATGCTTGTCACTAGGGCCCGAGTGCCATGATTTCAGACCTGAACCTATTAAGTTTTCATGAATATATGTGTGTTCTTGATCCTATCTTGCAAGTCTATAGTCACCTATTATGTGTTATGATCCGACAACCCTGAAGGGACAATAATCGGGATACTTCTCGGTGATGACCGTAGTTTGAGGAGTTCATGCATTCACTATGTGCTAATGCTTTGTTCCGGTTCTCTATTAAAAGGAGGCCTTAATATCCCTTCTGCTAGGCCCCCGCTGCCACGGGAGGGTAGGACAAAAGATGTCATGCAAGTTCTTTTCCATAAGCACGTATGACTATTTACGGAATACATGCCTACATTACATTGATGAACTGGAGCTAGTTCTGTGTCACCCTATGTTATACCTATTACATGAGGAATCGCATCCGACATAATTATCCATCACTGATCCATTGCCTACGAGCTTTTCACATATTGTTCTTCGCTTATTTACTTTTCCGTTGCTATTGTTACAATTACTACAAAACCCCAAAAACTATTATCTTTACTTTTGCCACCGTTACCTTTATTATCATATTACTTTGATACTAAATACTTTGCTGCAGATACTAAGTTATCCAGGTGTGGTTGAATTGACAACTCAATTGCTAATACTCAAGAATATTCTTTGGCTCCCCTTGTGTTGAATCAATAAATTTGGGTTGAATACTTTACCCTCGAAAGCTGTTGCGATCCCCTACACTTGTGGGTTATCAAGACTAATTTCTGGCGCCCTTGCCAAGGAGCATAGCTCTATTCTCTGAGTCACTTGGGATTTATATCTGTTGATCACTATGAAGAACTTGAAAGACGACCGAATCACGATTTTGCCCTCAACTACGAGGGGAGGTAAGGAACTGTTGATGTCTACTACACAACCTTCTTCTTGTAGACGTTGTTGGGCCTGCAAGTGCACAGGTTTGTAGGACAGTAGCAAATTTCCCTCAAGTGGATGACCTAAGGTTTATCAATCCGTGGGAGGCGTAGGATGAAGATGGTCTCTCTCAAACAACCCTGCAACCAAATAACAAAGAGTCTCTTGTGTCCCCAACACACCCAATACAATGGTAAATTGTATAGGTGCACTAGTTCGGTGAAGATATGGTGATACAAGTGCAATATGGATGGTAGATATAGGTTTTTGTAATCTGAAATAATAAAAACAGCAAGGTAACTAATGATAAAAGTGAGCGTAAACGGTATTGCAATGATAGGAAACAAGGCCTAGGGTTCATACTTTCACTAGTGCAAGTTCTCTCAACAATAATAACATAGATAGATCATATAACAATCCCTCAACATGCAACAAAGAGTCACTCCAAAGCCACTTATAGCGGAGAACAAACGTAGGTAGGGTACGAAACCACCTCAAAGTTATTCTTTCGGATCAATCTATTCAAGAGTTCGTACTAGAATAACACCTTAAGACACAAATCAACCAAAACCCTAATGTCACCTAGATACTCCATTGTCACCTCAAGTATCCGTGGGCATGATTATACGATATGCATCACACAATCTCAGATTCATCCAACCAACACAAAGTACTTCAAAGAGTGCCCCAAAGTTTCTACCGGAGAGTCAAGAACGTGTGCCAACCCCTATGCATAGGCTCATGGGCGGAACCCGCAAGTTGGTCACCAAAACATACATCAAGTGGCACATGATATCCCATTGTCACCACAGATAAGCACGGCAAGACATACATCATGTGTTCTCATAAAAGACTCAATCCGATAACATAACTTCAAAGAGGAAACTCAATTATCACAAGAGAGTAGAGGGGGAGAAACATCATAAGATCCAACTACAATAGCAAAGCTCGGGATACATCAAGATCGTGCCATAGAGGGAACACGAGAGAGAGAGAGAGAGAGAGAGAGAGAGAGAGAGATCAAACACATAGCTACTGGTACATACCCTCAGCCCCGAGGGTGAACTACTCCCTCCTCGTCATGGAGAGCACCGGGATGATGAAAATGGACACCGGTGATGGGTTCCCCCTCCGGCAGGGTGCCGGAACGGACTCCCGAGAGGTTTTCGGTGGCTACAGAGGCTTGCGGTGGCGGAACTCCTGGTCTATCTTGATTTTTGATGGTTTTAGGGTACATAGGCTTATATAGGCGAAAGAAGTCGGTCGGGAGGTGCTCGAGGGGTCCACGAGACAGGGGGCCACGCCCTGTAGGGGGGGGCGCCCCCTATCTCCTGGGCTCCTCGAGGGTCTTCTTACTTGATCTCCAAGCCTCCAGGATGATATTCTTCCAAAAAAATCACGTTGCCGAAGGTTTCATTCCATTTGGACTCCGTTTGATATTCCTTTTCTTCGAAATACTGAAACAGGCAATAAAACAACAATATGGGCTGGGCCTCCAGTTAGTAGGTTAGTCCCAAAAATGATATAAATGTGTAAAATAAAGCCCATAAACATCCAAAAGGGGTAATATAATAGCATGGAACAATCAAAAATTATAGATACGTTGGAGACGTATCAACTGCCATCTAGGTCTGCACTAGATTCTCCTTCCGTTGTTAGTAAGCTTGTGACACCTAAACCTGCTACTGCTATGAATTCTGATATGTCGCATGTTACTGATGATGCCACTTTTGCTATGCATGATGAAACTACTTCTGTGCGTGATACTACTTTGCCATTAGGTGAATTTCTTGATGAACAACTTGCTAGAGTTAGGGGGAATGAAATTATTGAAGATGCTATTATTGATGATAGTGATGATGAAAATTCTCCCAATGATTATGTATTGCCTGTTGTTCCTGAGGGTTATGTTATGAATGAAGAAGCTGCTAGGGAAATCTTTGCTTGCAATGATAGATATGATCTTAAGAAATTATTAGCTAAATGGAAGCAGCAATCTCTTAATGCTAGAATGAAACCTGACCCTGCTTTTGCTACGTCACCTATTTGTGTTACTAATAAGGATTATGAATTCTCTGTTGATCCTGAAATTATTACTTTAGTTGAATCTGATCCTTTTTACGGCCTTGAATCTGAAACTGTTGTGGCACATCTTACCAAGTGAAATGATATAGCTACCCTGTTTACTCATGATGATAGATCTTGCTATTTTTATATCCTTAAGATATTTCCGTTCTCATTAAAGGGTGATGCTAAGACTTGGTATAATTCTCTTGCTCTTGGTTGTGCGTAGTCCCCAGGATATGATTTATTACTTCTCTGCTAAATATTTCCCTGCTCATAAGAAACAAGCTGCCTTGCGGAAAATATATAATTTTGTGCAAATCAAAGAAGAGAGTCTCCCACAAGCTTGGGGGAGGCTTCTCCGGTTACTTAATGCTTTGCCTGATCATCCTCTCAAGAAAAATGAAATACTTGATATCTTCTATAATGGACTAACCGATGCTTCCTAGGACTACTTGGATAGTTGTGCTGGTTGTGTTTTGAGGGAAAGAACAGTCGACGAAGCTGAAATATTATTGAATAATATGTTGACTAATGAAAATAATTGGACTCTTCCAGAGCCAATTCCCGAGGCAATTCCTGAACCAATTAAGCCAACTCCTGAGCCTATTCACCCACTCTGAAGAAGAGAGGTGTTTTATTTCTCAGTCCTGAAGATATGCAAGAGGCAAAGAAATCAATGAAAGAAAAAGGTAATAAAGTTGAAGATGTTAAGAATTTACCTCCTATTGAAGAAATACATGGTCTTAATATACCGCCTGTTGAAGAACCATATTGTCTAGATAACCCGACACAGGTAGTAAAGGTAAATTCTCTCTATAGATATGATAAGGTTGAAATCCCCTCTACTAAATTTCGTAGCCCATGCTTAGATGAATTTGATGACTTTATGGCTATACAAGAAAGTTTTAATGCTTATGTTGGTAGAGAGTTAAAGAATAATGATTTCGAAATAGGACGCGTGAGTGATAATATGGCTAGAGTTGAAGGTGAACTTCAACTCATCAGCAAATATGCTTCTATGGTTGCTACTCAAGCTGAGCAAGTGCTTAAAGCTCAAAATGATTTGCTTGATGAATTAAATAATAAAAATGACTTTGTTGTTAGAGTGGCTACTAGAACTGGTAGAATGACTCGGGAACCTTTGTATCCTGAAGGCCACCCTAAGAGAATCGAGCAAGATTCTCAGAGAAATAATTTAGAGGCACCTAGTTCTTCTAAAAAGAAGAAGAAAAAAACGATAGAACTTTGCATGCTTCTAGTGAACCTCAGAGACACACACGAGAATCCCAATGATATTTCTATTTCGATGTTTGAAACACAATCAAAGCGATGAACATGAACCTAGTGATAATGTCAATGATAATGTTCATGTTGATGCTCAACCTAGAAAAAACAATGAAGTAGAGATTGAACCTGTTGTTGATCTTGATAACCCACAATCAAAGAATCAACGGTATGATAAGATAGATTTTATTGCTAGGAAGCACGGTAGAGAAAGAGAACTGTCGGTGTCAAAACCGGCGGATCTCGGGTAGGGGGTCCCAAACTGTGCGTCTAGGCGGATGGTAACAGGAGACAAGGGACACGATGTTTTACCCAGGTTCGGGCCCTCTTGATGGAGGTAAAACCCTACGTCCTACTTGATTAATATTGATGATATGGGTAGTACAAGAGTGGATCTACCACGAGATCAAGGAGGCTAAACCCTAAAGCTAGCCTATGGTATGATTGTTGTAATGTATGTTGTGTCCTACGGACTAAAGCCCTCCGGTTTATATAGACACCGGAGAGGGCTAGGGTTACACAGAGTCAGTTACAATGGTAGGAGATCTACATATCCGTATTGCCAAGCTTGCCTTCCACGCCAAGGAAAGTCCCATCCGGACACGGGACGGAGTCTTCAATCTTGTATCTTCGTAGTCTTGGAGTCCGGCGGACGATGATAGTCCGGCTGTCCGGACACCCCTAGTCCAGACTCCTCAAGAGCCCTCAACCAGGCTTCAATGACGATAAGTCCGGTGCGCATAATGTTCGGCATTGCAAGGCGGGTTCCTCCTTTGAATAATCCAGAGAAGATCATGAACACCAGGATAGTGTCAGGCTCTGCAAAATAAATTCCACATTCTACCGTAGAGAGAATAAAATGTACACAAGTCCAATCTGCTGACGTATTTTGCGGCATGACATCACACTGCTACCAAGCCTTTACTTGAATCGTTTTTTATTATACCACCTCAGCATGTTTAGCGAAGCAGTTTCCTTGGCACGTCTTGTCGAAGCAGAGATCGTGCTCCCCTTATTCCGGGATTCTCATCAATACGGACGTGGGTAACCCAACCGCGCCATTGATGGTGGCGCTTGGGAGATAAGCGAGTTTTACCGGGCTGGTGGGGGCGCATAGTTTTCGCCCTCCTATATATAAGGGATAAGGATTCACCTTTTCACCCTTGCCTTCTTCCTCCTTTGCTTATCCACCTCCGTGCACTCAAGCTCCAACGCCCAAGCTCGTGCATCTCGTCCTAACCTTCCCGACCATGTCCAGAGGGGGAGGCAAATGGTTGGCTTCCTCCGTCAAGGAGGAGCACATCACCAAGCTGCGCAGCGCCGGATACCTTTCCGGCGATATCGCGCACCGGCTGCCCGACGAGGGGCGGCTCATCCCTACCCCCGGGCCCCATGAGAGGGTCGTTTTCCTTCCCCACTTCCTCCGCGGAGTGGGTTTTCCACTTCACCCCTTTGTCCGGGGGCTCATGTTCTACTACGGCCTGGATTTCCACGATCTGGCGCCGAACTTCATCCTCAACATCTCGGCGTTCATCGTCGTGTGTGAGGCCCTCCTCTGCATTCGGCCACACTTCGGCTTGTGGCTCAAGACCTTCAACGTCAAGCCGAAGGTAGTGAAGGGCACGCAGGCGGAGTGCGGAGGCGCCATGTTGGGCAAGATGCCCAACGTCCTCTGGTTCGAAGGGGCCTTCGTGGACTCCGTCAAGGGGTGGCAATCGGGGTGGTTCTATATCACCGAGCCACGCGACCCTGCGTGGGCGGCGGCCCCCGAGTTTAGATCTGGTATCCCTACGCAGCTCACCTCCTGGAAAGAGAAGGGCTTGCTGTGGGGTAATCCGAAGGAGCTGACGGGACTCGAGCCTCAGATCCGAAGCCGGTGAACAAGAGGCTCAGGCTCGTCGGCGTGGTCCAAGTCATGCTCGTCCGCGGATCCTCCCATGCCAAGAACGGGCATTCAATCTGTGGAGTTCGATCCGAACAGCACCAGCGCTAAGCGGGCTCTTCGACACGACGTCTGGCGCGCTGAGGGTGCTGCTGTTTAAAGGCGCCGAGGCCCCGCATCCACGACGGAAGATCGCGGATTTCGCTCGCAGATCCATCCGTGACGAGGTAAGTGATTCAACCCTTTACGGGACACTTGTTGTAAAAAGATTGATTCTAAGAGGGTTTCAATCTCCCTTTTCCTTTGACAGAATGGATGCGAAGGCGAGCAGCTCATCCGCCCGGCTCCCATGCCGAAGACCAGTGGATGCCCGTCTAGCGGGGCTGCTGGTTCGGCACCGCACGTGGTGCCGGAGAAGAAGGCCAAGAAGGCGGCCACGGGGACTCGAAAGAGTTCCCGTAATCAGGCGTCCGACGACGAGGCGGACTCCTCCCCCGAAGATGAGGAGGAGGAAGAAGACTCTCTCCCGAAGGAGGGAGAGAGGAAGAGGAAGGCTTCCCCAACAGGGGAGGCCAAAGGGTCCAAGAGGGGGAGAACTATTCCCCCGGAGAGCTCCGCCAACACCGACGTTGGCGAGGAGGAGTGGCCTTCAAGGGCCAGGCCTCCGGCGAGATCGTAAGTATCCGGATCCCTGATATGCAATTTCTTTCGTGTCACACAGTGTCCTACTAATGCCGCATACCGTCCGCAGTCCGGCCGATGATGATCTCCACGCTTCATCGAGCGGGTCGTTGGCCCCGTCGGATGTGGATTCACTTCCGACTGCCTCTACCTCCCACGCCGATGAGGACGCCGAGGTGGGATCACAGAAAGGGACCCATCAGGAGGAGGCTCCGGAGGCGCCGCAAGGCAGCCTCCCGGATTTTGCGCCGGACTCTACGTCGGAACCTGCAGTGGTTCCAGAGTCCGGCAGGCGGCCCCTTCGAAAGAAGGGCAAGACCGTGGACGCCGGCGGCCTCCGTCCCAACCGAGGCGCCGGACAACTTGCCGGAGGCGCCAAAGGCGCTTCCATCGAGGAAGAACACCGCCTTTATGAGTGCGGTGATTCAAGGTCCAGCTTCGCCAAGAGCGGGCTGATGAAGCCTCTCAAGAGCCTTTTAACAGGCTTTGAGGTAAGAAGTTAAAATTGTGTAATGTAATACCGCATAGACAGTAGCCCCTGATGCTCGGTTCGGTGTTCGGAAAGAAAAGCCGGACTGAGGATCTAAAAAGATATTCGCAGGTTGCCAATAAATTATGTCAATATGGTTTTGCAGGCTGTGTTGCTAACCTCTGCCGCACTGACTGCGGAGGTTGGTACATTGAAGCAAGATCTCGAGCGGTCCGAGCGAGAGCTCGGCCATGCCAAGAGGCAGCTCGAGGACAAAGAAGGTGAGTAGCACCACTTTGAATTGTTACCTTCTGAGAAAAGGATTTTGGTGCAATAAAATTAACAAGGATAATATGGGTATTGCAGGGGCCACAAACGAGGTGGCAGCCTCAAGGAGGTTGTGTCCACGGCCGAACGCAGTCGGCCGCAGAGAGCAGTGCGAGCGAGAAAGCAGGAGGCACAGTGGCGGAAGTGCGGCAAGAGCTCCGTGCTCTCATGGAGAAGCATGAGAGCTTGGGCGCGACTCCAAGACTCGAGAGTCCGAGCTCGCCTCGGCCTCGAAGTGCCAAGTCCGCCAAGGCCGAGGCCCGTAAGGCCCTTCAGAGGTTGAAGATGTAAAGAAGATAGCGGCGGGTAAGGCATTTTTCATGCAAAGCAAGCATGTTAATGTAAACTACCGACACTTACCCGCATTCGAGCTCTCCAGGGGCGTTTGCAGATTTGCCGCGTAGTGTGCCCGATGCCGCCGCATTCTACCGTGGCGAGGAGGGGAGCTCAACGGAGAAGGTCTTCTGGTCTCAGTACGCTGAGGCCGGCCGTCTGGTGCCCCCAAGCGACCAGTGAAGCAGCTGGTCGAACTCCTAAGGTAGCCGAGGAGGCCATGAAGGGCCTTATAGTCCGGTTGTGGCTCGACAGGCCATGCCCGGAGCTACTTCGCCTCGTCTGGCGGCTGGTGGATGCGTGCCCACGGGTGGAGGTCATCAAGCGCTCCGCTTTGTATTGAAGGTGCTCGTCGGGCCCTTGCCCGCACAAAAGGTGCATTGGGGCAGGCTGGATGCGGAGAAGCTTTTCTCGACCCGCCGCCACCGCCAAGGAGTATCGTCGCCGAAATGTATTATAAAACTGTCTCAAGGGGCCCGCGATATTGCGGATGAATGCCCTAGAGATGTAATTTTTGAGTAAACTCGCTATGTATTATCCTGTGCGCTGAAAACTTTGTTCATTTGCGCTTTAAGCAACTCTTTTTTAATTTAAAATATTACCTTCTGTGCGGCCGTTTATAAAATCTGAGAGATGGCAAGTCGTTGGCTTCAGCCCCCAAGCCGCAAGTGCTGGGGTGTTCGGGATAACCTGAGCACTCTTGTTCCCACTTTTGGGTCCATCTAGGGAGGCGCAAAACGCAACGAACAAGGCAACCGGACTTATAATGCTTGAACACTCTCACTTAGCAATAGAATTCTATAATTTTAAATTTCGGCGAAGCCCCTAGTATTCGGAAGACCGAATTTGGGGCGCTATCCACGCCTTTCGTCGGACATTGTCCGGAACTTCGCTCGAAGCGGCGTGAGTCTTTATGGACCCGAAAAGACCTCTCGAACAGCGACCAGTCTCTCGCCTTATCATGCCGGTCAGTTTTAGCTTTCTCCACTGAGGCGCTTGCCCGGCTCAACCGGGGCGCAATCGCAATGGTTCTCCCAGTGCCACCTTAGCCGACGGAATGGAATGTAAGGCACCAAAACGTGGGAGCCGGGCAAACCCAACTATTGACCGAAGACATGATTCGGAGCCGATTCATATAATGCTATAAGTTCGGGGTACCGCACTTGTGAAAGTGTTCGGACTTATCACACCATAATGTGGGGAACATAAGCCCCTGGTGTATTAGGCTGTATCAAAATATACGGGTGCAAGATGTCATGTAATGAACATATATATATGTGATAACAGGCAAAAAAAGGTGTTGCATCATTTATTATAGGAAGTCTGCTATGAGTGTGGACTGATACAGATAGTGCGGTAAGCAAGAGTTTTGGACTAATTAAACATGTCCCCTCCAGGGATGGGCTGCGGACTTGGTGTATATAATCAAATTTAATGCTCGTAATTGAGACCACCTGAGTGTTCGTCGCTGCATTCTTTACTCCCCGGCTGTTGCATCATGAGTTCGGCAGGTTCACCGCCGGACAGGGCCTCTGGCTAACGGAGTCCTGTGTACATAAAGAAGGAAAATAATAATAAGAAAGAGTGGCATACTTGCGAGCCCCTGGTGTGGTCGAGCCGCACCCTGGGTCCCTTGTGGTCGTGCCCCTTCCCCTACGCCCATGGTATCTCCAAAGCGTAATGATGTACGCGGAGGGTTGTTCTTGCAATCATGCAAGGGCGGGGGTTAGGGCCGCATTGCTACGCGTGCTCGGATCGTGCCAGGTGGTCTTGGTTGGTGTTGCTTCGGGCGCGTTTGGCTGTATCCGGCCGTTTAACGGCCGGATTCGAAAATTGCCTTAAAAGGCTGCTCAGATTTACGCCATGAGAGCGCCAGATGTTCCTCCGTTCGGAGGGAGCGTTCCGTATTTCCGTTAACCGTGATGACTCCATGAGGGCCTGGCATCTTGAGCTTGATGTATGCATAATGTGGCACCGCATTGAACTTTGCAAACGCGGTTCGTCCGAGCAGAGCGTGATAGCCGCTGCGAAATGGGACTATGTCGAAGATTAACTCTTCGCTCCGGAAATTATCCGGGGATCCGAAGACCACTTCCAGTGTGACTGAGCCTGTACAATTGGCCTCCACACCTGGTATGACGCCTTTAAAGTTTGTCTTTGTAGGTTTAATCCTTGAGGGGTCTATGCCCATCTTGCGCACTGTATCCTGATAAAGCAGGTTCAGGCTACTGCCGCCGTCCATCAGGACTCTCGTGAGGTGAAATCCATCGACAATTGGGTCTAAAACCAATGCGGCGAATCCGCCATGGCGGATGCTGGTCGAATGGTCTCTTCGATCAAAAGTGATCGGACAAGAGGACCATGGATTGGACTTCGGGGCGACTGGCTCCATCACGTATACGTCCCTTAGTGCACGCTTCCGCTCCCTCTTGGGTATATGGGTTGCGTAGATCATGTTCACCGTCCGCACTTGTGGGGGGGAACCCTTCTGTCCTCTATTGTTCGGCGCTCGGGTCTCTTCCTCGTCGTCGCTGTTTAGCCCCTTGTCATTGTTTTTGGCAATTAACTTCCCTGCCTACTTGAACACCCAGGAATCTCTGTTGGTGTGATTAGCTGGCTTTTCAGGGGTGCCATGTATCTGGCATAAGCGGTCGAGTATTCGGTCCAAATTGGACGGACCCGTAGTGGTTCTTTTGAATGGCTTCTTCTGCTGACCGGGTTTAGAGCCTCGGAATCCGGCGTTGACTGCTGTATCCTCCTTTTCATCGCCGTTAATGCGGCGTTTATTTTTGCTTCGACGTGACCTGCCGTTGTGGTCCTTAGTATCCGGACTGCCAGAATTTTTACTGAGGTTGTTGCTGCGAGCTAGCCAGCTATCCTCTCCCGCACAAAAGCGGGTCATTAATGATGTGAGGGCTGCCATGGATTTCGGCTTTTCCTGTCCCAGGTGCCGGGCTAGCCACTCGTCGCGGATGTTATGTTTGAAGGCTGCGAGGGCCTCTGCATCCGGACAGTCGATGATTTGGTTTTTCTTTGTCAAGAACCGTGTCCAGAATTGTCTGGCCGATTCTTCTGGCTGCTGAATTATGTGGCTTAGGTCATCGGCGTCGGTGGCCGCATTACACGTGCCGGGAAGTTGTCGAGGAATGCGGCTTCCGGTCTTCCCAACACCCAATTGACTCTGCGGGCAAGCTGTTAAGCCAATGCCGAGCTGGTCCTTTAAGCTTGAGGGAGATACTTGATGGCATGGAGATGCCGCGCGGGCCATATGGATGTGAAGGAGATAATCTTCGATCCAAACCGCGGGGTCTGTTGTTCCATCGTAGGATTCGATGTTTACGGGTTTAAACCCTTCAGGGATTTGATGATCCATTACTTCGTCAGTGAAGCATAGCGGGTGTGCGGCGCCTCTATATTGAGCAATATCACGATGTAGCTCGAGAGAGCGTTGTCTGCTGTGTTCGGCCCGGCCGGGGTTATTGTATCCGGCGCGACGGTATTCGTCGCGGGTCGTGGGGCGCCCACGTGATCCGTAGATGGATCTGGTTTGCCTTGCTTTGTCCTCCAATACGTCTCGCAAGTCCGGCGCATTACCTCTTGGCTTCGTACTTTTGGAGCGATGCCGGGGTACGGTCTTGGTGGAGGCCCTGGATGCCTCTCTGTCGCGACCACGGGGTGGTCGTTCGGCCGCATCGTGTGCTGGTGATGAAGGTATGTATGCTTCCTCCTCTAATCGGGGGAGCAACTTGCATCTTGGGTAGCTTTTGGAGGGGCGTTCGAGTTTATACTCCTCGGCCGCGAGGACCTCGGTCCATCGATCGGCCAGCAGGTCCTGATCAGCTTGAAGTTGTTGCTGCTTTTTCTTTAGGCTATTTGCTGTGGCGATAAGCCTGCGTTTAAAACGCTCTTGTTCGACGGGATCCTCGGGCAGGACGAATTCGTCGTCGTTAAGGCTTGCCTCGTCTTCGGAGGGAGGTATATAGTTATAATCCTCGACCTCTTCGTCTGCCGCCCTCTCGTGAGGGCTTGCTTCTGCATCCTCCTGCGCTGAGTCTTGCTGGAGGGGATTATCTTCGGCACTCCCTGGGGTATTATTATCTCCTGTGCCGGAATCTCCATTCTTACTGTGGCGGGATTTAGAGCGGCGCCGCTGACGTCGGCACTTGGGTTGTTTCTTTAAGGAATCTGCCTCCGCTGCTTCTTCGCCGTCCCCATCTTTTGGGGTGTCCACCATATAGATGTCGTATGACGAGGTGGTCTTCCAGGGCAAGTGCCCTGTAGGCGCTGGTTCCTGTTCGTCTCCGGCATCGTCGTCCATAGCGTCGATGTCTTCGGAGTCGTAGTCTAGCATGTCGGTTAGATCGTCGACAGTGGCTACAAAGTGGGTGGTGGATGGGCTCTGAATTTCTTCGTCGTCCGTATCCCAACCATCCTGCCCATAATCCGGCCAGGACTCTCCGGATAGCGAGAGATGCTTTGGCGAATTTAGGATGTCGCCGAAGGGCGAGTGTTGGAAGATGTCTGCGGCGGTGAATTCCATAACCGGCGCCCAATCAGATTCGATTGGCGGGGGCGTGGGAGGTCCGGAGTCCGGCAAGGAGTCCGGCACCTCGGAGTCACGAGCTTCGCAAGGGACGAGGTTAGTGTTCGGCTCCATCGCCGTAGAATTTGCAGCCCCCGAGGCGGTGTCCAACCACCGGCCCTCGATCTGGGGATCGGCTCCGGACTAAGGGCCAGAACGGATTCTTGTGCGGCCACCAAGGCACTGTTCGGCGGCAGAGCTAGATCATGCCCATCGTAACAGTGCGGCGCGCTTGAATGTGGCTCGAGCCCGTCGAAGATCAAGTCCCCGCGGATGTCGGCCGTGAAGTTTAGGCTTCCGAACCTGACCTGATGGCCAGGGGCGTAGCTTTCGATCTGCTCCAGATGGCCAAGTGAATTAGCCCGCAGTGCGAAGCCGCCGAATATGAAGATCTTTCCGGGGAGAAAAGTCTCACCCTGGACAGTGTTGTTGATTGAAGATGCCATCGAGCCTATCGGTGGCGACACAGAGGAACTCTCAATGAAAGCACGAATGTCGGTGTCAAAACCGGCGGATCTTGGGTAGGGGGTCCCGAACTGTGCGTCTAGGCGGATGGTAACAGGAGACAAGGGACACGATGTTTTACCCAGGTTCGGGCCCTCTTGATGGAGGTAAAACCCTACGTCCTGCTTGATTAATATTGATGATATGGGTAGTACAAGAGTGGATCTACCACGAGATCAAGGAGGCTAAACCCTAAAGCTAGCCTATGGTATGATTGTTGTAATGTATGTTGTGTCCTATGGACTAAAGCCCTCCGGTTTATATAGACACTGGAGAAGGCTAGGGTTACACAGAGTCGGTTACAATGGTAGGAGATCTACATATCCGTATTGCCAAGCTTGCCTTCCACGCCAAGGAAAGTCCCATCAGGACACGGGACGGAGTCTTCAATCTTGTATCTTCATAGTCTTGGAGTCCGGCGGACGATGATAGTCCGGCTGTCCGGACACCCCCTAGTCTAGGACTCCCTCAAGAACCATGGGTTCAGAAACCCATGCCCTTTCCTCCTACACCATCTAAGACAAAGGATTATGAGGATTTCGAGCACTTCGCTGAAATGATTAGACCTATTTTCTTATGTATGCGCTTAACTGATATGCTGAAAGTAAATCCTTATGCTAAATATATGAAGGATATCATTACAAATAAAAGAAAGATATCAAAAGCTGAAATTTCCACCATGCTTGCTAATTACACTTTTAAGGGTGGAATACCAAAGAAACTTGGAGATCCAGGTGTACCAACTATACCATGCTCCATTAAAAGAAATTTTTTTAGAACTTCTTTATGTGATCTTGGAGCCGGTGTTAGTGTTATGCCTCTCTCTTTATATCGTAAACTTGAATTGAATAAGTTGACACCTACTGAAATATCTTGGCAAATGGCTGATAAATCAACTTCTATACCTGTCGGTATTTGTGAGGATGTGCCTGTTGTGGTTGCAAATGTCACTATCTTAACGGACTTTGTTATTCTTGATATTCCTGAGGACGATAGTATGTCTATTATCCTTGGTAGACCTTTTCTTAATACTGCGGGGGCTGTTATTGATTGCAACAAAGGCAATGTCACTTTTCATGTTAATGGTAATGAGCATACGGTACACTTTCCGAGGAAACAATCTCAAGTTAATAGCATCAATTCTATTGGAAAAGTTCCAACTATCATTATTGGAGGTTTTGAATTTCCTCTCCCTACAGTCAAGAAAAAGTATGATATTCTTATTGTTGGGGATTTTCATATCCCCATTGAGGTAACTTAGTGTTATTCGACATTTCTCCAGTTCCGTGTTATTCGGAATGAGTTTGTTAACAAGACTTGATCAACCTTGTTAGTGGATTCATTTTGATGATCATGCGATGGATGAAACTAGAAGGCACAACCTTCTGTACCCTCTTTTTTACATTCTCTTATTTAGAATAAATAAAGCAAAAATAGTATTATCTATCTGTTTTCTGAATTATCCATGCATTAAAAAATATCCCGAAAAAAATTGCTCCAAATGCCCTGCAAATTTAGTATGATTGTTTATGGAATATTTGAGGATTTTAGGCACTGAAAACACTGCAGGAGGGGCAAGCACCAGGCCATGAGAGTGGAGGGCGCCCCCCCCCTATTCGGCGCGCCCCCTATCTCGTGGGCCCCTGGTGGCCCCCCTCCACTTATGCCAGCACCCACACACTTCATCTTCTACCCAAAAAAATCCCCATCCAGCTCAAGCACGAGTTCTAGCTCATTTTGTTGCGATTTTCGATCTCCTTGCTCAAAGCTCCATTCACAAAACTGCTTTGGGAGATTGTTGCTTGGTATGTGACTCCTCCATTGGTCCAATTAGTTTTTGTTCCTGTGCTTTATTCATTGCAAATTTTGGCTACATAGGTGACCATGTTCTTGAGCTTGCATGTTAAATTTATGAGGTCCCAAGCAATTCTAATGCATGATATAGGCTCTAGGCACTTGTAGGAGTAGTTGCTACCAATCTTGTTTAGTTTTATTCACTTTTATTTTGAAGTTACTAAAATTTCAGAAAATTTCAGAAATTTTCAGAAAATGTTAAGGAAACTTTTGAGGGGCTCTTCTAGCCACAGCTCTCAGGAAAAATAAGCCGAAGAGAAGGAAAAAGCCAAGTATAATCTTCCTCGCTTAGCGGAAGTACGGTCGTGTGAATGGCCATGTGAGGATTTCTTGAAAGAAGCTGGAAGTCATGAAGATTTTTATTCTTCGATCGAGACTGCAGGCCTCACCAGTTTCATCAATGACCGAATCGATCAGTATCTCTTACTCACCAATACTTTCGTGCAAAACTTTTATTATTATCCTAAGAAGTCACTGCTTGCAGTATCATTTCATTTATATGATGAATTTAAAGAAATGTCTTTACGTAATTTTTGCGCGCTATGTAGGATACCTTATGAGGGAGAATTAGAGGAACCCCATCGTGAAGATGTGGATGTCTTTGTTAAAACTATCGCTGTAGAGGAGCCAAAGAAGGGTTCCGAGGCAAAAGTCTCTAGCATACACTTTCCTGTTTTACGCTACTTTGCCATATTTCCTAGCAGATGCTTGATTGGTCGTGGAAATAGTGGAAACTTAAGTGTTCCTGATATTATCATTCTTCAACATGCCTTGCTTGGAGACAATACTTTTAGTATGGGTGCCGTCGTTGCTAAACGGCTAGCCCTAAATCATACAAAAGGCCCCATATTTGGAGGTATCCATGCTGCACGTCTTTCTAGACATTTTCAGATACCCATTAGGCACCATGAGAAAGAGGAGACAAAATTGCATCCTTGCATTTTAGATTACAAGAGCATGGTAGCACACAAGTTTATTGTTGACAACGAAGATAGGATGCTCTTGTATAAACTTAGATTTAATAAGAAACACATTGAGATTATTATTTTGCCTGCGCCTCTGTTGTTTGATTTGCTTGCAGAAAATTTTCTTGTCACGCCGGAAGTGGTGAACAATCATCGAGCCCATGCTTTCACTCCAGAACCTGAACCTGAGCCGGAACCTGAACTGGACCTTTATCGTGCATCATCTGTCCAGTGGGATCCGGAGATGACCAGCCAGTGGTATCCTGATTACACCTCCCATTACACCGAGGAGAGTACCGGCGGTCCTTGGTACTAGAACAACTTAGGCCAAAAGCCTAAGCTTGGGGGAGTACGATTTCTCACCGACTTTACATTCATGTTCACACACTAGTCGTCGGTGCTCATACTCTTTCATTGTATTATCCATGCTAGTTTAAATTTCTTTTTCTAGTTTTCTTCTTGTGTGTGTTGATAAACCTTGAGAAAAACCAAAAAAATTAGTTAGTTCAATTCCATGCTTGTAGTAGAAATTAAAATGAAAACCCAAAAAGATTTCTAGTTCTTCTTCTTACTTGTTGGGAGCTTTCCCGTGTAAATAGTTTTATTTTCTTTTCTTTCCTTTGGGGCTCGAGAAGACCATATTGAAAATGTTTAGTGGCTCTCATATGCATGATTGTTTGTTTAACTTAGAGCCCATATGTAGGACCTTGAGAAGAGGTGTCTAGAGGGGGGGTGATTAGACACTAAGTACCAAAGTTGCAATTTTTAAGATCTTTAAGTTTAAGTGGAGTTTAGGCACAAGTTTAACATTCACAATGCATAGCAAGCAAGCAGGCAAAGAGTATATGAGCAGCGGAAAGTAAAGCATGCAACTTGCAAGAATGTAAAGGGAAGGGTTTTGGAGGATTCAAACACAATTGGAGACACAGATGTTTTTGGCGTGGTTCCGATAGGTGGTGCTATCGTACATCAACGTTGATGGAGACTTCAACCCACGAAGGGTAGCGGTTGCACGAGTCCACGGAGGGCTCCACCCCCGAAGGGTCCACGAAGAAGCAACCTTGTCTATCCCACCATGGCCATCGCCCACGAAGGACTTGCCTCACTAGCGATAGATCTTCACAAAGTAGGCGATCTCCTTGCCCTTACAAACTCCTTGGTTCAACTCCACAATCTTGTCGGAGGCTCCCAAGTGACACCTAGCCAATCTAGGAGACACCACTCTCTAAGAACTAACAAATGGTGCGTTGATGATGAACTCCTTGCTCTTGTGCTTGAAATTATAGTCTCCCCAACACTCATCTCTCTCTCATAGGATTTGGATCTGGTGGAAAGAAGATTTGAGTGGAAAGCAACTTGGGGAAGGCTAGAGATCAAGATTCATATGGTAGGAATGGAATATCTTGGCCTCAACACATGAGTAGGTAGTTCTCTCTCAGAAAATGTATGCTGGAAGTGTAGGTTTGGTCTGATGGCTCTCGCCACGAATGAAGAGGAGGTGGAGGGGTATATATAGCCTCCACACAAAATCTAACCATTACACACAATTTACCAAACTCAGTGGGACCGAATCAACAAACTCGGTCGGACCGATTTAGCAAATCTAGTGACCGTTAGGATTTTTGGTGGGACCGATCTGCAACTCGGTAGGACCGATATGGTTAGGGTTAGGGCATAACGTAATCTCGATGAGACCGATTACACAGATTCCGTGAGACCGATTTTGGTAATTAGCTAACCAGAGAGTTGGTCAGGCAAACTCGGTGGGACCGATTACTCAAACTCGGTGGGACCGATTTTGGTAATAAGTTGACCAGAGAGTTTGCATTGTAATCTCGGTAGTACCGATTGCTCAAACTTGGTGGGACCGATTTTGGTAATGGACATACACAGAGAGATTACAATCCCATCTCGGTGAGACCGAGATCCCTATCGGTGAGACCGATTTTCCTAGGGTTTGTGGCAGTGGCTATGACATTCAAACTCGGTGGCGCCGGATAGAAAGAATCAGTGGGGCCGAGTTTGACTTTAGGTTTTGGACATATGTGTGGGAGTGGGAAAGTAGTTGAGGGTTTTGGAGCATATCACTAAGCACTGTGGAGCAAGAAACTCATTAAGCAACACCTCATCCCTCCTTGATAGTATTGGCTTTTCCTATAGACTCAATGTGATCCTGGATCACTAAAATGTAAAATGAAGGGTCTTGAGCTTGAAGCTTGAGCCGATCCTTTGTCCTTAGCATCTTGAAGGAGTTCCCACATCCTTTAGTCCATGCCACTCCATTGTTGAACTTATCTGAAACATGCTAGATAAAAGTGTTAGTCCAACAAGAGATATGTTGACATTAATTACCAAAACCACCTAGGGAGCACTTGTGCTTTCAATCTCCCCCTTTTTGGTAATTGATGACAACATACATCAAAGCTTTAGATAAAGATATAGAGAATAGCAAACAAAGCTTTGGAAAGACATGTAACAAGCATAGATTCCCCCTACATGTATGCAATCATGTGAATATGGAATATAGAAGCATGTGAGAGCATAACCATGATAGAGCAGGCAATGTGTTACATGTATCTTGGCCATATGCATCTGAGCAAAGGATATTAAAGAAAATACCTTCATGCCCATGAGTCCTTGAAAACAGTATGTACATCAGCAAGAATTCCTCATACACATGATTGTGATGCATATACTTACCTTGTAGTCTTGAGTTGGCTTAGGATGGAATGAACCTGTGTAAACAAGGTTAGATAACACAGATACATCTACTAGCCAGAGCAAACAGAAGAAACCACAAGAATATCAAGACTGGGATGACATGTAAAGAGTGAGTACTAAGTACCACATTGGATTAGACATGTCCCCAAGAGTAAAGGTATGCAATGAATTTGAATGATTTCTTTCCCTTAGATGTCTTGCTCCCCCTGAATCTAGCATGGGATACTAGGAGAGGATAGGGAATAGAAAATCAGAGCTGAAAGATATAAATGAACAGAGCTAATGCAAGCTAATGCAAATAAGCACATATGGACATGTCTTTCCCCTTAGTAAGACATGTGGCATCTCTCCTCTTGAACACCAAGCATCTGGTATCCTTGAGAAATACTTTCTACTTAAGTATTCTCTCCCCTTGGAGATCTCTCTCCCCCTGAGGAGGTGATATACTCTTTTTCTGATGTGATCTTTCTCTAAATGATAAGCTTTGATGTGATCTCTCTCTCCCCCTTTGACATCAATTTCCAAGAAGGGTTTTCTGGAATCTGTCGAATGGGTTTTTGGTCCTTGAGTCACAGCACAAAGCAAAGATAAAAATGTGATGCTTGTCACCTCAGCTCACTAGAATAGTAACAAATCGGTGAAACCGAGTTCATCACAGAGAAAACACTTGTCACCTCAGCTCACTAGACTAGTAAGATCTCACAAAGATTTGCAAGGAATTGGCTGAAAGATATGTAATTAATTGGATGCAGAAAATGCAGAGCAAACAGAAAGAAATCTAGATGAAGTGCATGAGACAAATGCAAAAACACAGAAAAGAACACAAGAGAACTTCATCTAGAGATGGTCGGCGACAAAGTCACCTATGTTAGAGTATATTGACTTAGGAGTCAAGTGAGATCACTTGATCATAGGTCATACTCATTGTTTAAGCTCAAAATGGGGTTGCAATTTTTCGTTTAAGCATCTTGATGTATTCACATCTTGTCGAGTTGCTTTAGCTCATGTCTTGGAGTAAAGCTTCTCTAAGATGGAATAACATACCTTGGTTGGTGGTGTTGAACGTGTAGTTGAACTTGTGTGGGTTGCTCAAGGTTGATGTAGCTCATCAAGAGTTGAGAGCACCACTTGGAATTTGAGTCAGTCTACCCACATGGGTTAGTTCTTGCAAGGAAGATCACTGTGTATCCAAAGATGACAATCATGAAGCTCAACATAGAATTTGTCAAAGGATATGTTTGAATGATTCCGTGCTTCCTTGTTTTCAGCCACCATAGTGTAGAAACTTGGTGATGTAGAGATTGCTCAAGATGTGAGTAGATTACAATCTCATGGAATGTGATTCCACCAAGTACCTACAAGGGTTAGATAACATGCAAGATGCAAATATATCCAAGAGACAAGATTTTCATCATAAGAGAAAAATATCAAGGATTAGTCATAAGCTCATGTCTTGCATGTATCCAATGGAGTTTCTACTCCAAGTTTGAAGCATCGATGATGTTCAATTCTCCTCTTAACCTGCAAAACACTTTCTCATCAAGAGGTTTAGTGAATATATCCGATAATTGCTTTTCGGTGTGAACATGCTTAAGATCAATGTCACTCTTAGCAACATGATCTCGAATGAAATGATGACGAACTTCAATATGCTTAGTTCAAGAATGTTGCACGGGATTATGACCAATTTTGATAGCACTTTCATTGTCACAAAGCAATGGAACATGTCTCACATATATCCCATAATCTTTAAGAGTTTGGGTCATTCAAAGTAATTGAGCACAACATGAACCAGCGGCAATGTATTCCGCTTCGACAGTGGATAAGGATACCGAGTTTTGTTTCTTGGAAGACCAAGACACAAGAGATCTACCAAGGAATTGACAAGTACCCGAAGTGGACTTTCTATCAACCTTGTCTCCGGCATAGTCCGAGTCGGAATAGCCAACAAGATCGAAAGAGGCCCTCTTAGGATACCAAATGCCAAAATTTGGTGTATGGATTAAGTATCTCACTATCCTTTTCACAGCCTTAAGATGATATTCTTTAGGAGCAGCTTGATATCGTGCACACATGCACACACTTAGCATGATATCGGGACGTGAAGCACATATATATAACAATGAACCAATCATAGAGCGATAAACCTTTTGATCAACCGGTTCACTATCTTTGGTCAAGTCAAGATGTCCACTAGTAGGCATGGGTGTAGTAATACCTTTGCACTCTTGCATATTGAACTTCTTGAATAAGTCCTTGGTGTACTTCGTTTGAGAAACAAAGGTACGTTCCTTAGTTTGCTTGATTTGCAACCCAAGAAAGAATTTGAGTTCACTCATCATAGACATCTCAAACTTCTCTGACATTAGCTTCCCAAACTTTTCACTAAAATGAGGGTTAGTTGAACCAAATATAATATCATCAACATAGATTTGGCACACAAATAGTTCTCCATTAACCCTTTTAGTAAAAAGAGTAGAATCAATTTTCCCAATTTCAAAGCCTTTTTCAATAAGGAACTTGGTCAAGCATTTATACCACGCTCTAGGAGCTTGTTTAAGACCATAAAGAGCCTTGTGAAGTTTGTAAACATGATTGGGTTTCTTAGGATTGACAAAGTCGGGAGGTTGCTTAACATAAACTTCCTCCTCTATTTCACCATTTAGAAAAGCACTTTGAATGTCCATTTGGTACAAGGTGATATCATGATGATTAGCATAGGCAGATGCGGATGGACTCAAGTCTAGCAACAGGAGCGTAAGTCTCACCATAGTCCATACCTTCGACTTGTGTGTATCCTTGGGCGACGAGACGTGCTTTGTTGCGAACTACTTGTCCATCTTCATCTTGCTTGTTGCGAAACACCCATTTGGAACGATGATGTTGTGGTTGTTGTCGGGCTTCTCAACCAATGTCCAAACTTGGTTCCTCTCAAAGTTGTGTCGCTCTTCATGCATAGCGTTTATCCAATCCGGATCTTCCAATGCTTCTTCAACCTTCATAGGTTCAATGCTAGAGATGAAAGAATAGTTTCCACAAAAGTTAGCTAAACGAGTTTTAGAGCGAGTGATTCTCCCGGTTTGAATATCATTGTAGATTTGCTCGACGGGATGGTCTTTAGCAATTCTTGCTCGAACTCGTGAAAGCTTTTGCTTGTTCCTTGGTTGAACTTCTTCTTCATCTTGTTATTCTTCTTGGCCTTCTTCATTGTTGGCGTTGTCATTCTCTTGTCGTGGTGGAGAAGGAAGTTGTTGACGTTCATCTTGATGCACTTCCTCGTTTTCTTCATCTTGGTGCGTCCCACTTGTGGATGCTTCCGTATCAACTCTTGGTTCACCTTGTCGTGAAGTAGAAGCTTCCACTTGGATGGACGAGGTACTCTCCTTCACCTCCGTTGGACGGACCTTGCCAATGACAAGTCTTGGATTGCTTCCGAAGGATCTTTGTCTCCTACATCAATTGGCAATTGCTCTACTTGCGAGCCGTTAGATTCATCAAACTTCACATCTACCATCTCTTCAACCTTTTGGGTGAAATTGTTGTAGACACGGTAAGTGTGAGAGTTTGAGCCACAACCTAGTAGGAAACCTTCATGAGACTTAGGAGCAAATTTAGAACGACGATGCTTATCAAGAATGTAGCACTTTGAGCCGAATACTCGAAAGTATCCAACTTGGGGTTTGTTACCGGTGAGGAGCTCGTATGCCATCTTGCCGAGTAGCTTGTGAAGATACAAGCGATTTGTTGCATGACAAGCTGTCTCAACCGCTTCTGCCCAAAAGTGCGTCGGTGTCTTGTACTCATCAAGCATCGTTCTCGCCATTTTGATGAGCGTCCGGTTCTTCCTCTCAACAACTCCGTTTTGTTGAGGTGTGTACGTAGCCGAGAACTCGTGTGAAATCCCTTCTTCGTCAAGAAAGGTGTCCACATTTGCGTTCTTGAACTCCGTTCCATTGTCGCAGCGAACCTTCTTGATCTTCACTTCAAATTGATTTTGGGCCTTCCTAGCGAAGTTTTTGAAGATCTTTTGGACCTGCGATTTATCATCGAGAAAGAATACCCACGTAAATCTTGAAAAATCATCAACTATAACTAGACCAATAGAATTTCCACCGAGACTCTTGTAAGAGTTGGGACCAAAAAGATCCATGTGAAGTAGCTTGAGTGGCCTCCTTGTGGTCATGATGTTCTTCACGGGATGCCTTCCTCCAACCTGTTTACCTGCCTGACAAGCACTGCAAAGTCTATCCTTATCAAATATGACATCGTTAACTCCAAGGATATGATTTCCTTTAATAAGCTTGTCAAGGTTTCGCATACCAACATGACCTAATCGTCTATGCCATAACCAACCTTTTGAGGATTTAGCAATGAAGCAAGTTTTAGGTTGAGCCTTTTTAGTGAAATCAACAATGTATAGATCACCTCTACACACACCGGTAAAGACCATTTTATGATTGTCTCGACGAAACACTTGGCAATCTACTTCAGTAAATAGGACATTGAAACCGAAATCAGCAAGTCTAGATACTGAAAGTAAGTTGTATCCAAGAGATTCAACGAGCACGACATTTTGTATGGAGCTATCATGTGATATGGCCACCTTACCGGGGCCAACCACCTTACCCTTTGAGTTGTCACCGAAAGTGACATACTTTCGAGGACTATCATTTTCAGCAAGCTCACGAAACATGTCTTTATCTCTGGTCATGTGATCGATACATCCACTATCAAGAACCCATTCCTTTCCTCCTGACATATATCCATGAAGATTTGCCATAAGACCAAAATGTCTCATTGCATCATCAAGATTGAAGTCACTATCATCATCCTCATCATAGTATCCATGTTTAACATCGTCATGTGGTGGATCAAATCCTAGATAGGGTAATTCATTAGAATGAGTTTGACAATGATCTTGCTTATGAATTTTTATAGCTTCAGAAATAATATCACTAATAATTCCAACATTTCCTTTGGCATGCATAAGATTTGTAAGCTCAAATAGACGATCACCAAACATAGGATCACTAGTATTCATCTTACTCAAAGCAATGGACTTATGGAGAATTTCATAGGGATTTTTCAAGGAATAATTTGGAAAGCGTTCCTCAAGAAATTTCCATATAGTGTAGGCACACTTAAGAGTAGGCAAACATCCAATCAAGTTTCTAGGCAATCCTCTAATGATAAGTTCGGCAGTTCTAAGATTCCTAATCATGTCAATTGACTCATCATGGGTAGGATGCATAGGATCAACATGAGGTGCACAAGGGCTAGCAATGTACTTGTTCAAATGATATTGATTGAAAATTACAAGCATCTCATTTTTCCACTCATGAAAATACTCCCCATCAAGTATAGGCACTCTATGTCTAAGACTCCCCAAAGTAGACTCATCCATCTTCCTCCAATGGTGATTAAACCAAGGCAATGGAAACCTGGCTCTGATACCACTTGTAGGACCTTGAGAAGAGGTGTCTAGAGGGGTGGTGATTAGACACTAAGTACCAAAGTTGCAATTTTTAAGATCTTTAAGTTTAAGTGGAGTTTAGGCACAAGTTTAACATTCACAATGCATAGCAAGCAAGCATGCAAAGAGTATATGAGCAGCGGAAAGTAAAGCATGCAACTTGCAAGAATGTAAAGGGAAGGGTTTTGGAGGATTCAAACGCAATTGGAGACACGGATGTTTTGGTGTGGTTCCGATAGGTGGTGCTATCGTACATCCACGTTGATGGAGACTTGAACCCACGAAGGGTAACGGTTGCACGAGTCCACGGAGGGCTCCACCCCCGAAGGGTCCACGAAGAAGCAACCTTGTCTATCCCACCATGGCCATCGCCCGAAGGACTTGCCTCACTAGCGGTAGATCTTCACGAAGTAGGCGATCTCCTTGCCCTTACAAACTCCTTGGTTCAACTCCACAATTTGTCGGAGGCTCCCAAATGACACCTAGCCAATCTAGGAGACACCACTCTCCAAGAAGTAACAAATGGTGCGTTGATCATGAACTCCTTGCTCTTGTGCTTCAAATGATAGTCTCCCCAACACTCAACTCTCTCTCATAGGATTTGGATCTGGTGGAAAGAAGATTTGAGTGGAAAGCAACTTGGGTAAGGCTAGAGATCAAGATTCATATGGTAGGAATGGAATATCTTGGCCTCAACACATGAGTAGGTAGTTCTCTCTCAGAAAATGTATGCTAGAAGTGTAGGTTTGGTCTGATGGCTCTCCCCACGAATGAAGAGGAGGTGGAGGGGTATATATAGCCTCCACACAAAATCTAACCGTTACACACAATTTACCAAACTCGGTGGGACCGAATCAACAAACTCGGTCGGACCGATTTAGCAAATCTAGTGACCGTTAGGATTTTTGGTGCGACCGATATGCAAGTCGGTAGGACCGATATGGTTAGGGTTAGGGCATAATGTAATCTCGGTGAGACCGATTACACAAACTCGGTGAGACCGATTTTGGTAATTAGCTAACCAGAGAGTTGGTCAGGCAAACTCGGTGGGACCGATTTTGGTAATAAGTTGACCAGAGAGTTTGCATTGTAATCTCGGTAGTACCGATTTCTCAAACTCGGTGGGACCGATTTTGGTAATGGACATACACAGAGATATTACAATCCCATCTCGGTGAGACCGAGATCCCTATCGGTGAGACCGATTTGCCTAGGGTTTGTGGCAGTGGCTATGACATTCAAACTCGGTGGTGCCGGATAGAAAGAATCAGTGGGGCCGAGTTTGACTTTAGGTTTTGGACATATGTGTGGGAGTGGGAAAGTAGTTTAGGGTTTTGGAGCATATCACTAAACACTGTGGAGCAAGAAACTCATTAAGCAACACCTCATCCCTCCTTGATAGTATTGGCTTTTCCTATAGACTCAATGTGATCTTGGATCACTAAAATGTAAAATGAAGGGTCTTGAGCTTGAAGCTTGAGCCAATCCTTTGTCCTTAGCATCTTGAAGGAGTTCCCACATCCTTTAGTCCATGCGACTCCATTGTTGAACTTATCTGAAACATGCTAGATAAAAGTGTTAGTCCAGCAAGAGATATGTTGACATTAATTACCAAAACCACCTAGGGAGCACTTGCTCTTTCACCGTATTATCTTGTCTTCTCTCTTGAGTTGAATGCTTGCAGATTCCAGCTTAGTCCAATTCACGTGCACTGTTATTATTATACACATCGTTCGGTCGTGCAAGTGAAAGGCAATAATGACGATATATGATGGACTTATTGGGATGAGAAAAGCTGGTATGAACTCGACCTCTCTTGTTTTTGTAAATATGATGAGTTCATCGTTTCTGATTCAGCTTATTATGAAGTAAACATATTTGCAATGACATTTAGAGATTATAGTTGCTTGTGCCATGCTTGATTAGCTATGAGTTATAATGGTTTACCTTGCGTGCCAACATGCTATTAGAATGATTATGATGCGGTATGATGGGATGGTATCCTCCTTTGAATGAATTGAGTGACTCGACTTGGCACATGTTCACGCATGTAGTTGAATCAAATCAACATAGCCTTCATGATATTTATGTTCATGGTAGATTATATCCTACTCATGCTTGCACTCGGTGTAAATTAATTTTAATGCATGTTTATGACTGTTGTCGCTCTCTCAGTTGGTCGCTTCCCAGTCTTTTGCTAGCCTTCACCTGTACTAAGCGTGAATACTGCTTGTGCATCCAAACTCCTTAAACCCCAAAGTAGTTCCATATGAGTCCACTATACCTTCCTATATGTTGTATTTACCTGCCATTCCAAGTAAATTTGTATGTGCCAAACTGTAAACCTTCAAATGAAATTCTATTTGTTATGCTCGAGCAGCTCATGTTACAACTATGGCTGCCTATATCTTCCATGCTAGGTGGGTTATTCTCTAGAGGAGTAGACTCCGCTCCTCATTCATGAGAAAGGGCCGGTAACCGGGATGCCCAGTCCCATGATCCAAAACGATCAAAGCAAATCAAAATAATTAAACAAAACTCCCCCAGGGTTGTTGTTAGTTGGAGGCACTCGTTGTTTCGAGCAAGCCATGGATTGATGCTTGTTGGTGGTTGGGGGAGTATAAACCTTTACCATTCTGTTTGGGAACTGCCTATAATGCATGTAGTATGGAAGGTACAGCCATCTCATAGTTGTTGCATTGACAGCAAAAGTATGCCGCTCAAAATGTTATTCATCTCTATTTTAAAATCGAGCTCTAGCACCTCTACAAATCCCTGCTTCCCTCTGCGAAGGGCCTATCTATTTACTTTTATGTTGAGTCATCACCCTTCTTATTAAAAAGCACCCACTGGAGAGCACACAGTCATTTGCATTCATTATTATTGGTTTATATTGGGTATGACTTGAATGGATCTCTTTTACCATGAATTACAATGTTTAGTAAGTCCTTGATCTTTAAAGGTGCTCTGCATTTATGTTTTGCCATCTCAGAAAGGGCTAGCGAGATACCATTTTGTTATATCATGTTATGATTATTTTGAGAAAGTGTTGTCATCCGAGTTTTATTATTATGGCTCGCTAGCTGATTATGCTATTGATATGAGTAATTGTGAGATCTAGGTGTTATTGTGAGTATGGTTAGTTCATAATATTTGCTGAAACTTGAATGCTGGCTTTTCATGTTTACAACAAGAGCAAACAGAGTTTGTAAAAGTTTTTCTTTATCAGTTTCAGTTTATCAACTGAATTGCTTGAGGACAAGCAAAGGTTTAAGCTTGGGGGGGTTGATACGTCTCCAACGTATCTACTTTTCCAAACACTTTTTCCCTTGTTTTGGACTCTAACTTGCATGATTTGAATGAAACTAACCCGGACTGACGCTATTTTCAGCAGAGCTGTCATGATATTGTTTTATGTATAGAAAAGAAAAGTTCTCAGAATGTCCTGAAAATCCACGGAGGCACTTTTTGGAATTAATAAGAATTTATGGGCGAAAGAAATACACCAGGGGGCCCACACCCTGTCCATGAGACAGGGGGCGCGCGCCCCTATAGGGAGTGCCCCCCTATCTCGTGGGCCCCCTGGACCAACACCGACCTCAACTCCAACTCCATATATTCACGTTCGGGGAGAAAAAAATCAGGGAGAAAGTTTCATCGCGTTTTACGACATGGAGCCGCTACCAAGCCCTAATCTCTCTCGGGAGGGCTGATCTGGAGTCCGTTCGGGGCTCCGGAGAGGGGGATTCGTCGTCGTCGTCATCATCAACCATCCTCCATCACCAATTTCATGATGCCTACCGCCGTGCATGAGTAATTCCATCGTAGGCTTGCTGGACGGTGATGGGTTGGATGAGATTTACCATGTAATCAAGTTAGTTTTGTTAGGGTTTGATCCCTACTATCCATTGTGTTCTGAGTTTGATGTTGCTATGACTTTGCTATGCTTAATGCTTGTCACTAGGGCCCGAGTGCCATGATTTTAGATCTGAACCTATTATGTTTTCATGAATATATGTGTGTTCTTGATCCTATCTTGCAAGTCTATAGTCACCTATTATGTGTTATGATCCGACAACCCCGAAGTGACAATAATCGGGATACTTCTCGGTGATGACCGTAGTTTGAGGAGTTCATGTATTCACTATGTGCTAATGTTTTGTTCTAGTTCTCTATTAAAAGGAGGCCTTAATATCCCTTAGTTTCCGCTAGGCCCCCGCTGCCACGGGAGGGTAGGAAAAAAGATGTCATGCAAGTTCTTTTCCATAAGCACGTATGACTATTTACGGAATACATGCCTACATTACATTGATGAACTGGAGCTAGTTCTGTGTCACCCTATGTTATAACTATTACATGAGAAATCGCATCCGACATAATTATCCATCACTGATCCATTGCCTACGAGCTTTTCAACATATTGTTCTTCGCTTATTTACTTTTCCATTGCCATTGTTACAATTACTACAAAAACCCAAAAACTATTATCTTTACTTTTGCCACCGTTACCTTTATTATCATATTACTTTGCTACTAAATCTTTTGCTGCAAATACTAAGTTATCCAGGTGTGGTTGAATTGTTAACTCACCTGCTAATACTCAAGAATATTCTTTGGCTCCCCTTGTGTTGAATCAATAAATTTGGGTTGAATACTTTACCCTCGAAAGTTGTTGTGATCCCCTACACTTGTGGGTTATCAGGCCGTAAAGCGGCGTAATTGGTATTGACCCAGCATGGTAATGGGCCGTTAACAGGCCGGAGGACAGCAAAGGCTTAATTCTGTCACAGGCATAACAGGTCGTTAATGGGCCAGAATAAAGGACGGACGGGAAATGGCGCAATGGGTTAACAAGCCAGAAACGGGCTGACTCTTGCCACGGGCCGAATTTGGCCCATTAGGGGAACACGCCAGTAATGGTCCAAAAGTACTCGAGGGCCATAAATGAGCCCAAGAACGTATGGGCCGTCAGTAGGCCGAAAGCTAACACGGGCTGGAAATGGCCCATGTGAATCATGGGCCGTTAACGGGTACAAGGAAATTTACTGTTCATTATGGGCTAGAGTCACCGTGGGCCTCTAAAGGGCCTAAAGATATGAAGGCCTCAATGGGCCGAAAGATGTCGTGGGCCATACATGGGCCGAAAGTGAAACGGGCTGGTGTTATATTCAACGGCCCACGTGACATTATTGGGCCGATTTCGGGTAGGACCTCACGGGCTATGAGTTACTGGGCCGTAAAATGGGCTATTTGCAAAGAGACCGTTAACAAGCTTTTCATGGGCCAGCCCGCTAACTTTTGACCAAGTCAAATGGGCCGGCATTTTTAAGCTAAATGGGCCAGTGGTGGGCCGTCGCACATGTCGACATATCATAGGCGCCTATCTGACCCACTGACGAGTTGACACATGTTTCCTCTGGCCAATCAGAATTTTACACGTGGAAATTTCGCATTGGTCAGGGCTGTTAACGGGTTATCGGATCCAAAATTGGACCCGATAGCTTAACGGCGTCCCGTTATAGTGGATGCCACGTGTCGGTCACCCTTGACGAAAGCACTTCTGTGATGCGTGATTTATCGTCATGGAAGTGGACACTTCCGTGATGATAATTTTGCTAATGTCATGGAACATTTCTACAACAGCACAGGTATGACTGTCTTGACTCTGTCATAAAATCGTTATGGATGTACATGTTGGGGAACGTAGTAATTTCAAAAAAATTCCTACGCACACGCAAGATCATGGTGATGCATAGCAACGAGAGGGGAGAGTGTTGTCCACGTACCCTCGTAGACCGTAAGCGGAAGCGTTATGACAACGCGGTTGATGTAGTCGTACGTCTTCACGATCCGACCGATCCAAGTACCGAACGTACGACACCTCCGAGTTCAGCACACGTTCAGCTCGATGATGATCCCCGGACTCTGATCCAGCAGGGTGTCGGGGTTGAGTTCCGTCAGCACGACGGCGTGGTGACGATGATGATGTTCTACCAACGCAGGGCTTCGCCTAAGCACCGCAACGATATGACCGAGGTGGAATATGGTGGAGGGGGGCACCGCACACGGCTAAGGAACGATCACGAAGATCAACTTGTCTATCTAGAGGTGCCCCCCTCCTCCGTATATAAAGGGGGGGAGGAGGAGGGGGCCGACCAAGGGGGTGGCGCGCCCTAGGACGGGGAAACCTACTCCAAGTAGGTTTGCCCCTCCCTTTCCTAGTCCAAGAGGGAGGGGGAAGGAAGGAGTGGGAGAGGGGAAAGGCAAGGGGGGCGCCCCCCCTTTCTTGTCCTATTCGGACTCAAGGGGAGGGGGCGCGCCTCTTGCCCTGGCCGGCCCCTCTCTCTCTCCACTAGGGGCCAACAAGGCCCATTAGTTCCCGGGGAGTTCCGGTAACCCTTCGGCACTCCGGTTTTCTCCGAAATCACTCGGAACACTTCCGGTGTCCGAATATAGTCGTCCAATATATCAATCTTTATGTCTCGACCATTTCGAGACTCCTCGTCATGTCCCTGATCACATCCGGGACTCCGAACAATCTTCGGTACATCAAACCTTATAAACTCATAATAAAACTGTCATCGTAACATTAAGCGTGCGGACCCTACGGGTTCGAGAACTATGTAGACATGACCTAGAACTATTCCCAGTCAATAACCAATAGCGGAACCTGGATGCTCATATTGGCTCCTACATATTCTACGAAGATCTTTATCGGTCAAACCGCATAACAACATACGTTGTTCCCTTTGTCATCGGTATGTTACTTGCCCGAGATTCGATCGTCGGTATCCAATACCTAGTTCAATCTCGTTACCGGCAAGTCTCTTTACTCGTTACGTAATGCATCATTCCGTAACTAACTCATTAGCTACATTGCTTGCAAGGATTATAGTGATGTGCATTACCGAGAGGGCCTAGAGATACCTCTCCGACAATCGGAGTGACAAATCCTAATCTCGAAATACGCCAACCAAACATGTACCTTCGGAGACACCTGTAGAGCTCCTTTATAATCACCCAGTTACGTTGTGATGTTTGGTAGCACACAAATTGTCCCTCCGGTAAACGGGAGTTGCATAATCTCATAGTTGTAGGAACTTTGTATAAGTCATGAAGAAAGTAATAGCAACATACTAAACGATCAAGTGCTAGGCTAACAGAATGGGTCAAGTCAATCACATCATTCTCCTAATGATGTGATCCCGTTAATCAAATGACAACACATGTCTATGTCTAGGAAACATAACCATCTTTGAGTAATGAGCTAGTCAAGTAGAGGCATACTAGTGACATTATGTTTGTCTATGTATTCACACATGTATCATGTTTCCAGTTAATACAATTCTAGCATGAATAATAAACATTTATCACGATATGAGGAAATAAATAATAACTTTATTATTGCCTCTAGGGCATATTTCCTTCAGTCTCCCACTTGCACTAGAGTCAATAATCTATATTACACAGTAATGATTCTAACACCCATGGAGTCTTGGTGTTGATCATGTTTTGCTCGTGGAAGAGGCTTAGTCAATGGGTCTGCAACATTCAGATCCGTATGTATCTTGCAAATCTCTATGTCTCCCACCTGGACTTGGTCCCAGATGGAATTGAAGCGTCTCTTAATGTTCTTGGTCCTCTTGTGAAATCTGGATTCCTTTGCCAAGGCAATTGCACCAGTATTGTCACAGAAGATCTTCATTGGTCCCGATGCACTAGGTATGACACCTAGATCGAAAATGAACTCCTTCATCCTGACTCCTTCATTTGCTGCTTCCGAAGCAACTATGTACTCCGCTTCGCATGTAGATCCCGCCACAACGCTTTGTTTAGAACTGCACCAACTTACAGCTCCACCGTTTAATAAAAACACGTATCTGGTTTGCGATTTAAAATCATCCGGATCAGTGTCAAAGCTTGCATCAACGTAACCATTTACGACTAACTCTTTGTCACCTCCATAAACGAGAAACATATCCTTAGTCCTTTTCAGGTATTTCAAGATGTTCTTGACCGTTGTCCAGTGATCCACTCCTGGATTACTTTGGTACCTACCTGCCAAGCTTATTGCTAAGCATACGTCAGGTCTGGTACACAGCATTGCATACATGATAGAGCCTATGGCTGAAGCATAGGGAACATCTTTCATTTTCTCTCTATCTTCTGCTGTGGTCGGGCATTGAGTCTGACTCAACTTCACACCTTGTAACACATGTAAGAACCCTTTCTTTGCCTGATCCATTTTGAACTTTTTCAAAACTTTATCAAGGTATGTGCTTTGTGAAAGTCCAATCAAGCGTCTTGATCTATCTCTATAGATCTTGATGCCCAATATGTAAGCAGCTTCACCGAGGTCTTTCATCGAAAAACTTTTATTCAAGTATCCCTTTATGCTATCCAGAAATTCTATATCATTTCCAATTAACAATATGTCATCTACATATAATATCAGAAATGCTACTGAGCTCCACTCACTTTCTTGTAAATCAAAGCTTCTCCAAAAGTCTCATAAAACCATATGCTTTGATCACACTATCAAAGCGTTTATTCCAACTCCGAGATGCTTGCACCAGTCCATAAATGGATCGCTGGAGCTTGCACACTTTGTTAGCACCGTTTGGATCAACAAAACCTTCTGGTTGCATCATATACAACTCTTCTTCCAGAAATCCATTCAGGAATGCAGTTTTGACATCCATTTGCCGAATTTCATAGTCATAAAATGCAGCAATTGCTAACATGATTCGGACAGACTTAAGCATCGCTACGGGTGAGAAAGTCTCATCGTAGTCAACCCCTTGAACTTGTCGAAAACCTTCCGCAACAAGTCGAGCTTTATAGACAGTTACATTACCATCAGCCTCAGTCTTCTTCTTAAAGATCCATTTATTCTCAATGGCTTGCCGATCATCGGGCAAGTCAACCAAAGTCCATACTTTGTTCTTATACATGGATCCCATCTCAGATTTCATGGCTTCTAGCCATTTTGCGGAATCTGGGCTTATCATCGCTTCCTCATAGTTCGTAGGTTCGCCATGGTCAAGTAACATGACTTCCAGAATAGGATTACCGTACCACTCTGGTGCGAATCTTACTTTGGTAGACCTACGAGGTTCAGTAGAAACTTGATCTGGAGTTTCATGATTAGTATCATTAGCTTCCTCACTAATTGGTGTAGTTGTCACAGGAACCCGTTCTTGTGATGGACTACTTTCCAATACGGGAGTAGGTACAGTTACCTCATCAAGTTCTACTTTCCTCCCACTCACTTCTTTTGAGAGAAACTCCTTCTCTAGAAAGGATCCGAATTTAGCAACGAATATCTTGCCCTCAGATCTGTGATAAAAGGTGTACCCAATAGTCTCTTTTGGGTATCCTATGAAGACACATTTCTCCGATTTGGGTTCGAGCTTATCTGGTTGAAGTTTCTTCACATAAGCATCGCAACCCCAAACTTTAAGAAACGACAACTTTGGTTTCTTGCCAAACCATAGTTCATAAGGCGTCGTCTCAGCGGATTTTGATGGTGCCCTATTTAACGTGAATGCGGCTGTCTCTAGAGCATAACCCCAAAACGATAGCAGTAAATCAGTAAGAGACATCATAGATCGCACCATATCTAGTAAAGTACGATTACGACATTCGGACACATCATTTCGTTGTGGTGTTCTGGGTGGCGTGAGTTGCAAAACTATTCCACATTGTTTCAAATGTAAACCAAACTCGTAACTCAAATATTCTCCTCCACGATCAGATCGTAGAAATTTTATTTTCTTATTACGATGATTTTCCACTTCACTCTGAAATTATTTGAACTTTTCAAATGTTTCAGACTTGTGTTTCATCAAGTAGATATACCCATATCTGCTCAAATCATCTGTGAAGGTGAGAAAATAACGATACCCGCCGCGAGCCTCAATATTCATTGGACCACATACATCAGTATGTATGATTTCCAATAAATCAGTTGCTCGCTCCATAGTTCCGGAGAACGGCGTTTTAGTCATCTTGCCCATGAGGCACGGTTCGTAAGTTCCAAGTGATTCATAATCAAGTGATTCCAAAAGTCCATCAGTATGGAGTTTCTTCATGCGCTTTATACCGATATGACCTAAACGGCAGTGCCACAAATAAGTTGCACTATCATTATCAACTCTGCATTTTTTGGCTTCAACATTATGAATATGTGTATCACTACTATCGAGATTCAATAAAAATAGACCACTCTTCAAGGGTGCATGACCATAAAAGATATTACTCATATAAATAGAACAACCATTATTCCCTGATTTAAATGAATAACCGTCTCGCATTAAACAAGATCCAGATATAATGTTCATGCTCAACGCTAGCACCAAATAACAATTATTTAGGTCTAAAACTAATCCCGATGGTAGATGTAGAGGTAGCATGCCGACCGCGATCACATCGACTTTGGAACCATTTCCCACACGCATCGTCACCTCATCCTTAGCCAATCTTCGCTTAATCCGTAGTCCCTGTTTCGAGTTGCAAATATTAGCAATGAACCAGATATCAAATACCAGTACTCTGCGAGCATTAGTATGGTACACATCAATAACATGTATATCACATATACCTTTGTTCACTTTGCCATCCTTCTTATCCGCCAAATACTTGGGGCGCTTCGCTTCCAAAGACCAGTTTGCTTGTAGTAGAAGCACTCGGTCTCGAGCTTAGGTCCAGACTTGGGTTTCTTCTCTTGAGCAGCAACTTGTTTGCTGTTCTTCTTGAAGTTCCTTCTTCTTCCCTTTGCCCTTTTCTTGAAACTGGTGGTCTTATTGACCGTCAACACTTGATGCTCCTTCTTGATTTCTACCTCCGCAGCTTTTAGCATTGCGAAGAGCTCGGGAATAGTCTTGTCCATCCCTTGCATATTATAGTTCATCACAAAGCTCTTGTAGCTTGGTGGCAGTGATTGAAGAATTCTGTCAATGACACTATCATCAGGAAGATTAACTCCCAGTTGAATCAAGTGATTATTATACCTAGACATTTTGAGTATGTGTTCACAGACTGAACTATTCTCCTCCATCTTACAACTATAGAACTTATTGGAGACTTCATATCTCTCAATCTGGGCATTTGCTTGAAATATTAACTTCAACTCCTGGAACATCTCATATGCTACATGACGTTCAAAACGTCGTTGAAGACCCGGTTCCAAGCCGTAAAGCATGGCACACTGAACTATCGAGTAGTCATCAGCTTTGCTCTGCCAGACGTTCTTAACATTGTCGGTTGCATCAGCAGCAGGCCTGGCACCCAGCGGTGCTTCCAGGACGTAATTCTTTTGTGCAGCAATGAGGATAATCCTCAGGTTATGGACCCAGTCCGTGTAATTGCTACCATCATCTTTCAACTTTGCTTTCTCAAGGAACGCATTAAAATTCAACGGAACAATAGCACGAGCCATCTATCTACAACAAACATAGACAAGCAAAATACTATCAGGTACTAAGTTCATGATAAATTTAAGTTCAATTAATCATATTACTTAAGAACTCCCACTTAGACAGACATCTCTCTAGTCATCTAAGTGATTACGTGATCCAAATCAACTAAACCATGTCCGATCATCACGTGAGATGGAGTAGTTTCAATGGCTTAACATCACTATGTTGATCATATCTACTATATGATTCACGTTCGACCTTCGGTCTCCATGTTCGAGGCCATATCTGTATATGCTAGGCTCGTCAAGTTTAACTTTGAGTATTCGCGTGTGCAACTGTTTTGCACCGTTGTATTTGAACATAGAGCCTATCACACCGATCATCACGTGGTGTCTCAAAGACGAAGAACTTTCGCAGCGGTGCATACTCGGGAGAACACTTCTTGATAATTTTAGTGAGAGATCATCTTAAAATGCTACCATCAATCAAAGCAAGATAAGATGCATAAAGGATAAACATCACATGCAATCAATATAAGTGATATGATATGGCCATCACCATCTTGTGCTTGTGATCTCCATCTCCGAAGCACCATCGTGATCACCATCGTCACCGGCGCGACACCTTGATCTCCATCGTAGAATCGTTGTCGTTACGCCATCTATTGCTTCTACGACTATCGTTGCCGCTTAGTGATAAAGTAAAGCAATTATAGGGCGTTTGCATTTCATACAATAAAGCGACAACCATATGGCTCCTGCTAGTTGCCGATAACTTCGGTTACAAAACATGATCATCTCATACAATAAAATATAGCATCACGTCTTGACCATTTCACATCACAACATGCCCTGCAAAAACAAGTTAGATGTCCTCTACTTTGTTGTTGCAAATTTTACGTGGCTGCTACGGGCTGAGCAAGAACCGTTCTTACCTACGCATCAAAACCACAACGATAGTTCATCAAGTTAGTGTTGTTTTAACCTTCGCAAGGACCGGGTGTAGCCACACTCGGTTCAACTAAAGTTGGAGAAACAGACACCCGCTAGTCACCTGTGTGCAAAGCACGGCGGTAAAACCAGTCTCGCGTAAGCGTCTGGCGTAATGTCGGTCCGGCCGCTTCATCCAACAATACCGCTGAACCAAAGTATGACATGCTGGTAAGCGGTATGACTTGTATCGCCCACAACTCACTTGTGTTCTACTCGTGCATATAACATCAACGCATAAAACCTAGGCTCGGATGCCATTTGTTGGGTAGCGTAGTAATTTCAAAAAATTCCTACGCACACGCAAGATCATGGTGATGCATAGCAACGAGAGGGGAGAGTGTTGTCCACGTACCCTCGTAGACCGTAAGCGGAAGCGTTATGACAACGCGGTTGATGTAGTCGTACGTCTTCACGATCCGACCGATCCAAGTACCGAACGTACGGCACCTCCGAGTTCAGCACACGTTCAGCTCGATGATGATCCCCGGACTCCGATCCAGCAGGGTGTCGGGGATGAGTTCCGTTAGCACAACGGCATGGTGACGATGATGATGTTCTACCGACGCAGGGCTTTGCCTAAGCACCGCAATGATATGACCGAGGTGGAATATGGTGGAGGGGGGCACCGCACACGGCTAAGGAACGATCACGAAGATCAACTTGTCTGTCTAGAGGTGCCCCCCTCCTCCGTATATAAAGGGGGGAGGAGGAGGGGGCCGACCAAGGGGGTGGCGCGCCCTAGGAGGGGGAAACCTACTCCAAGTAGGTTTGCCCCTCCCTTTCCTAGTCCAAGAGGAAGGGGGAGGAAGGAGTGGGAGAGGGGAAAGGCAAGGGGGGCGCCGCCCCCCCCCCCTTTCTTGTCCTATTCGGACTCAAGGGAGGCGCGCCTCTTGCTCCGCCGCCCCTCTCTCTCCACTAGGGCCAAGAAGGCCCATTAGTTCCCGGGGGTTCCGTAACCCTCCCAAGACTCCGGTTTTCTCCGAAATCACTCGGAACACTTCCGGTGTCCAGATATAGTCGTACAATATATCAATCTTTATGTCTCGACCATTTCGAGACTCCTCGTCATGTCCGTGATCACATCCGGGACTCCGAACAATCTTCGGTACATCAAACCTTATAAACTCATAATAAAACTGGCATCGTAACGTTAAGCGTGCGGACCCTATGGGTTCGAGAACTATGTAGACATGACCTAGAACTGTTCTCGGTCAATAACCAATAGCGGAACCTGGATGCTCATATTGGCTCCTACATATTCTACGAAGATCTTTATCGGTCAAACCGCATAACAGCATACGTTGTTCGCTTTGTCATCGGTATGTTACTTGCCCGAGATTCGATCGCCGGTATCCAATACCTAGTTCAATCTCGTTACTGGAAAGTCTCTTTACTCGTTACATAATGCATCATTCCGTAACTAACTCATTAGCTACATTGCTTGCAAGGCTTATAGTGATGTGCATTACCGAGAGGGCCCAGAGATACCTCTCCGACAATCGGAGTGACAAATCCTAATCTCAAATACGCCAACCCAACATGTACCTTCGAGACACCAGAGAGTTCCTTTATAATCACCCGATTACGTTGTGACGTTTGGTAGCACACAAAGTGTTCCTCCGGTAAACGGGAGTTGCATAATCTCATAGTTGTAGGAACTTTGTATAAGTCATGAAGAAAGCAATAGCAACATACTAAACGATCAAGTGCTAGGCTAACGGAATGGGTCAAGTCAATCACATCATTCTCCTAATGATGTGATCCCGTTAATCAAATGACAACACATGTCTATGGCTAGGAAACATAACCATCTTTGATTAATGAGCTAGTCAAGTAGAGGCATACTCGTGACATTATGTTTGTCTATGTATTCACACATGTATCATGTTTCCGGTTAGTACAATTCTAGCATGAACAATAAACATTTATCAAGATATGAGGAAATAAATAATAACTTTATTATTGCCTCTAGGACATATTTCCTTCAGTACATGCATGAGAAAAAATGCGACCTACTATGACAAACATGTATCATCGCGGAAGTGTATTTTTTTTGTAGTGATGCCTCCAGTAATATGAATGAATGGCACTATTTTTCATGTCATGCTAAATTCCCCATTAAGATAAGTTGCTTATTTTCGTTAGAAATGCAACTGTCTTGGTCTGCCTACTCTCCCATTCCCAAATACCAACTCTTTAGATGTTGTTAATGTAATGTTGCTGGTAAAATGAAGCAATGGCACCATTAAAGTAATGTCGTATAAGCTAGGAAGGTTGGGGGAAGCAGCCCCAACTCGACCAAGTTTGGATGACAACCCAAAAGCTACCACAGAAACATCAGGGGGGAAGATAGGGACTAAAACAGCCAGCTTCAGCATCCCAGTCTAAGCACCCCAAGCCTCCATCCTTGCGATGCACGGTACACCTTACTTGCCACCTGCTCGACCCTAGTGCCACTAATAAAATTAAGTAGTAATACAGTTAAAATAGAGCTACTATCCTCTCTATCGTTTCATTTCCAATGTAGATAAAGAAAGTGCTTCTCTTTTAGTGTATGTTTCATCAACTAGTCCCGTTGTTAATGTTTAAGTGTTTCTGCAAGCTAGGGTGCTTAATTTTTGTTGAACTGCACAAAATAGAGATTCGAATGTCTCAAGGCCCCTCCTTATACTACCGCTATACGCTGATGTTCATCACTTGCAGAAGGTGTATTTTTTTTAAATGTATTGTACCGCAATCTTTTCCCATTGAGAAAATGAAGTTTCTTCTATTTATTAGTGTATGTTTCATCAACTAGTGGCACTATAATGTAGTCATACTTTTTCATTATCTGTGCAATCAAGATTATTCAGCTACATTTTGGTGGAACTGCACAAACGTACGAATGGAACCAGCATATATGCAGAGTGCAAGGTTCCAACATCTAACATAAACGTGGCTTGGAAAAGCACAGATGCTCGGATGGTTCCTCTAGTTCTTGCCGACCCGCTGCAGAATATTTTAATCCAGCTTATATTGGCACTTTTCTAGGGAGTACTCTTTTCTGAAAGAAGAACCAATCAATTTATCTTTATTTATAGACATTTTCACAACTTTATTTTAGTTTGAGAGCTCTTTTAGGGTGATTGGCGTAGTACGCGGAGTTATACCCAGTACTTACCCGTATGATTTTTATTAGCCGGCACACTGATTGTAAGCATGAGCAGATGGAAGATTAGGTCAAGTGTGAAGCTTACCTTAAACCTTACCGCCACCATTGAGACGAGGCGAGCGGCGAGGGAACCGTGGAGAATGGCAGGGAAGTGACGTCAGGCCAACCAACCTCCTCTTGCAATGGGAGAATGAATACTCTGGTGGCTCCGGCTGGCGCCGCACCCTCACGAATGACACACCGTACTTGATTGATTCTTCATCCTTTGGATGCTCGACCCTTGATCCGTATGCCCGCCATCTTCTCCTGACTTTTCTCTCGGGAAAACCTGTTTGCTCCATCGCCTAGAGGAGATACTCGATGAACTCAGAGGATTGCGGCATGACTACCGCAGGGGAGTACATCGCCGCCGTCTCGCTCTTTCTCATACATTGCCACATGGCCGTCACCGTCCATGAAATCTCCCACTCGTTGTCAAACCAACTAAGGATATCCTTCAACCAGGCTAACTTTGCCTGGTCGCTGGCAGTGATCTGCCTGATTCGATGCTGCATCCTCTCCATAGATGTGCTTCTGAGAGGTCTAGCGCTGGCTTTGGAAGATGAGAGGAGAGACGGTGGCCTTGCAATGGAGAATAGGGACATGCGAACCTGTGGTCTTGCAATGGATAAGATGGAGAGGAGAGGGGGTGGTTTTGCAATGAAGAAGAGGGAGAGGCGAGATAGTGGTTTTGGAATGGAGAAGATGAAGAGGAGAGGGGATGGTTTTACAATGGAGAAGAGGGAGAGGAGCGTGTTGCAGCGATTTAGGATTGGACGAGAGGGCCTGCGCACTGTGATTGGATCAAAAGCAAAATCAATTTACCCTTCAATTAAGAAGCGGCCCTATAATAACTAGTCTCCCTTGCATTCTGGGTCATATTTTGACCACGATTTAACAAATAAAATATATATTATACGTTGCAAAAACAATATAATTTAAAGTACATTTAGATATGAACCAGATGATATAATTTTTCATGACATGCATTCACATTTTCCTTGTCAAATACAGTACATGGTCACTTTGACCCAAAATACGCAAAACAAAAAAATACTTCCAAGACCACTACCGCTCCTCTCCTCTTCCATTTCAAAACCACCGCCGCTCCTCTCCTCTTCCAATCCAAAACCAGCGCCGCTCCTCTTCCATTCAAAAACCACCACCGGTGAGTGAATGTCCTGTGGAGAAGTAGATCGATGGAGGAGTACAACCAATACATGAGGATCGCAGACGGCGACCCTGTGAAGCTAGCCTGGATGTTGGAGATACAATCTTGGTTTGACAACCCGGATCAATTAGCGGCGACGGCAACAGCAATGGCCAAATATCTGTTATAGAGCGAAAAGGCGGCGATACTCCCGGAGGGAGTCGTGCAGGAGTACATAGAGTTGCTCCTCTGGGCCATGGAGCAAAAAAATTCACCGAATCCGATCATGAGGCAGCGGTGGTGGGAGTATCAATCCAAGATGGAGAATCCACCAGAGATTAAAGGATTGAGCATCTACACGGTGCCATTTGTGAGGGTGCTGTGGCAGAGCGAGCCGATGGAGTCTTATCGACCTTGCCCAATTGCAAGAGGACAAAAGAAGTTGGCACGACGACGGTTCCCCGCCATCCTATCCCTCGCCGTTCACCTCGTCTCACGGGGCGGCTGTCTGTCATCGAGGAATAGTAGGGGACTACCCCCCCCCCCCAATAGTCTGAGGAGGAGCTTAGGGTTGTCAGTATTTGCAGGTTGTGAATTGTGTTTTTTGTTGTGTATTTTGAGAGTACTTTCAGATATGAATGCCTTTTGGATTTCATATTTGCAGTATTGAGCATATGAAGTATTTTCTGAATTCTAGAGATCTATTTTTAGCAGTTTAAAAAATGTAGTTTCATATAAAAGTGCAGACAATGTGATTCTCTGAGAAGAAACTGCAAGTTTCAGTTTCAAATAAGAAACTACAAGTTTCAGAGGCACATCATTTATATTAGCACGCCCTTTTCAAACAGGGATAACATCATGTTGGAAGTTTTATTCATGGTCAAAAATGGAACTACCAGCCAGTTAACATCATGCTGATCAATATTCATGCATAGCACATCTTCATATATGCACAATCAAAAAGATATGCTATTTTGAAAATGCCCACACAATGTTGAGTGTGCGAAAAACAGAGAAAACGAGGGACAAAGTTTTAGCAAGGGTTGGAGGTGGTGCGCGTAGATGACAATGGGGACCCACATGTTAGTAATGGCAGAGGCAAAAATTTGGGGACATTTTCACTACATCAGGTGGAATCGAACCCGGGCGGAGTAGCTGTTGGGGAGTGGAACTTGGCCACTAGGCTACTTGGGTACTTCCGCTAGAAATTAGGCACATCTTCTACCACTACCGTAGCACGTCTTCCTCGGTTCCGGTGCATTCTCGTCCGCGGCCTGGACGTAATCCTCCACCATTGTGCGCTCGCCGCGGCGCCACTCTCTGCTGTTCTGAACATGCTCAACAAATGAGAGGAATCTGAAGAGGACTGCACGTGGAGAGGCGGACAATCAGGACCCACCAAGTCCATGGCCGTACTCAAGCAAGTGCCTCGTTGAAAAATGCTTCCTCCTAATGTTATACTAATGTTGGGGCCCATGGGTTTGTCAACGTAGTTACTAAAGGAGATAAATTTACAACGAAGCCAGTCATCGGGGAGCTGGCAGGTATCATTTATTATCAGTGGGCCAGCAAGTATCAGTTGGGTTGTGAGCTGCCCAGTCTAGGCTTTCTTTTTTAACATGCGTAGCCCACGACATGTCGATTTGTATTTTTTAAGGGTCGTCATGTATCGACCGACCTATGGGCCTCCCATCCTAGGTTTTATTTTTTTTCTTAAACATCGGCAGCCCAACTTATGTATTTTTTTTTGAAGAAAACGCAGTGGTCTGTTCTATTTTTCTATATAAGAATAGGAACGCGAGGTCCATCTTATGTTTCCCTTCTAACTATATTATATATATATTTATATATATATATATATATATATATACTTTATATGTTATTATATATTATTGTTATTATCATCATATATTTAACACATACTTACATAGTTACATATATAAGAAAAAATATCCCACATCTTATTAACTTATAAAAATAATTTTTTAAAAATAAAATATTATTATTTTTACTTTAAGGCAACGAATATCCTGGTGATTGTGTACAAAAGCTTGGTAAGATTTGATGACCAATGTAATAATAAAGTGCTTACTATTTAAATATATTTATAACCAAATGCTCAGCCCCTGTTTATTTTTTGATAACATTGCTGCGCCCAACCCAGCATTATAATGAGAACTAGCCCAGCAAAATCGTGCATTTCGAGAAAGTGCAAATGGGTTGTAATTTTTTACAAAAAAATAAAAGGGTCGCTCGGACGCTACATTATTTGTTCACCCAGCCTAGCAAATTTGTGTATTTTGAGAACGTGCAAATGGGCTACAGTTTTTAGAAAATAAATAAATGGGCCGCATGGACGCTACATTATTTGTTCACCCAGCCTAGCAAATGGACTATAAATTCTAAAAAAACGTGTTGAATATGTGCCACATTTTTGGAGGCTGAAATGTGGGCCAATAGGTCACGCAAGGCATTGTCAACTTAGTCAACAAATGATTCTCACATCCATAGCCGTTGGATTTACATCGAACGGCCGACATCCATCTTCAATCTCTCGACTTCTTCATCCATCGCCACCGGGACCACCTACTCCCGCCTCCCGCTGCTAGCAGCTCTGCTTAGCACGCTTCACTCCGAAGCGCTACCCCACCGCCGGCCAGAGCATCCCTCCACCCCTCCATACCTCCTGTTATTCTCTATCGATTGCAGAACCACACCGCACCAGAACCAGTTAACCCTCGTATACCTCTCCGGCTGCGACTCCACGACCGCCTCTTACCATCTCCTGTTCGTTGTCGTCCGAAGCCTCACCACCATCCACTGCCTTGGTGCGCTCGGCGCGACATGGCCAACGTGTTCAACAAACAAGAGTCATTGGAAGAGGACTGTACGTGGAGATGCTAACAGTGGAGATGCACCAGGTCCATGGACGCACGCATGCAACCGCCTCCTTACTACGCGAAAATAAAATTATTCCTCCCCCTGAAAGCTGGGACCCATGATGTATATCTTCGCACAGAAGGAAGCGCCTCCTTATTCCTACCCCTGGCACCTGGGACCCAACAACAACATCTTTGCATGCGTAAGTGCCTCCTTATTACGGGGAAAAAATTGATTCCGCCCCTGATAGTTGGGACCCGCCAGCTATATATTCGCATGCAAGGAAGTGCCTCCTTGTCCTCCCTGACTGTTGGGACCCACCCGGTCAAAGCATACGTAGCATTATCTGTCTGGTCTCGAATGTGTACATACATAGCGGTCGATCAGTTTCTCAACAGCTATGAACCATGTCCGAGTAAGGAGCAGCACGTGTCGTAGTAGAACCACCAACATAGCATGTCATGCAGTCCCGTCTATATCGTGTACACGTACATACATCCATGCTACAAGAAAGTAAATACGGCTACGTACATACATACGGGCGCGGTCTCGAACACGTACTCGCGCATATGTATCGCCAGGGCTCGTGTACCCGGAGAGGCAACGGACGGCAACGACGACATCCTATTCATCGGCAACCAACCGGCTAGTTCGGAACGAAGGAAACAGCGTCGTGTTCACCGGGAGCCAAGCGACTGGGTCGGAATGTGTCTTGTTCATCGGAAGCGAAGCTACTGGGTCAGAACCAACCGGCTTGGACGGAACAGCCGAAACGGGGTCTGGCCTACCGCAAAATGGAGGAAAACGACCTTTTGTTCGACCGCATATGGTCGAAACGGGGTCATGTTCATCGGGAAGGGTCTGGCGTACCACAAAACGGAGGACACGGACTTCTGTTCGAGTGCCTACAGTCGAAATGGGGTCCTATTGATCGGAGGGGTGTGGCATACCGCAAAACGGAGGACACGAACTTCTGTTGGAGCGCCTTTTGTTGAAATGGGGTCCTGTTCATCGGGAGGGGTGTGGCATACCGCAAAACGGGACTCCACTGGCTATTGTTTGTACACCATCTACTCCCTCGCTCCAGCCTCCACGGGCTACTGTTCATCCACCGTCGACTTCCTCCAGCCTCCACATGCTACTGTTCATCCACCGCGGCTTCCTCCTGCCTCCACCAGCCATTGTTCATCCACGGGTTACTGTTCATCCAGCCTCCACCGGCTACTGTTCAACCAGCCCTCCACGGGGTCCTGTTCATCCACCCCCAATCGGCTCGGTTGTGACGGCCTCCTTGGGGTCTTGTTCATCCAGCGGCAACGACCTACTACCACGGGGTCCTGGTCATCCAACCCTCATCGAGAACTGTTCATCCAATCCCAACCAACCGGCTAGACTCACCACGTCTCGACTCATTCAACCAACCCCCCAAAACGGTCATTGTTCATCAAGAGGCAGGTTCGATCGGCTTCAGTCAGCAGCAACAGTGATCAATCAATCGGGTTGAGTTAGCAGCAGTAGTGAAGGAATCGCTTAGGTTCAGTTAACAGCCGGGGATCGATCGCTCCGGTTCAGTAACGTAGCTCCTGATGCAATCGCTCGGGTTCAGTAAGCGAACACCTCGCTCGGTTTCAGTTAGAGCCCAATGCCTCACACACACGCGCGCATACCTATACGAGAGAGACATGCAAACCTTCATGCATCGCTCGGCCCCAACCACCCACCATAACCGGGAACTCCCCGAAATTTTCCTCGCCCTCACTTCTACCATGATTTTTTCCGTCATGGACGACCCAAAGAATGTCATGCTGGTGCATCCCCGGCCTGCCCAAGATGAAAAGCCCATTTTCTGTCATGATTTTTTATCATAGAAGTTGGAGCCCACCACATCTATGATGATACGTGTTTTTTCACAATTATCAACACAAAAGTGTCATAACCATGACAGAAAAATCAGTTCGGGTCATAATGTCATGGATGTGTCTTTATTTTGTATTGTCCTTCGCAAGGTGGCCGTTCTCGGCCTTAAGCTTGCCCTCTTTTTGGGCGACGAGTCCTGCTGGAGATTCAGCTTTTGGCCGTGGTCCTTGATGAGCACCTCGCGCTCCTTCTCGGATTTTGCGTCGGCAACCGCCTTGTACTTCTTCTCCCGCCCCTTGAGCTGGGCGTTGGCCTTGGCCACACGGGCGTCACGGGAAGCTTGGGCGGCCTCCACCTGGCAGTCCAGCATCGCCAAGTGCTCGCGCTCAGCCTCTTGCTCCGAGGTGGTCCTTGCAAGCTCTCGCTCTAGGATCCCGAGGTCCCCATCGCGAGCCAGGAGCACCTCCTCGCACTTGGCAAGCTCCTCCTCGTGGGAAGCAACATGGCCCTCGCGGGCCTCCGCGGCCTTCTCCCATGTCCGGAGCACCTGCTCCCGGAGCTCCGCTTACTCTTGGAGGAGCTTCTTGCGGGCCTCGGCATCGTCGGGCCACTGCTCGGCCTCCGTGGTGTCCTCAAGGGCCCAGTCAAAGAGCTTTGTGGCGTTCTTGATGATCTTGTCATGCTGCTCCTGCCCGACATTGTCTTGGCGGTGGTCGAGCTTGATGGCACGTTGAGTTGGTACCATCCCTCCACGAGGCGCTGGCGCTCCTCCATGATTCGGGCCTCTTCTGCTCGGAGGTCCTCCTCGAGTGCATCGAGGGCCTCCCTGGCACCGCTGATGGTGTCGCGCTTAAGCACGATGCTGCTGCTCACTAGCTCCAGTGGCCAGCATGTGGGCGCTTCACCCTCGTCCTCGATGCCATGGCAACAGATGACCATGGGGCGTGCCCTATCCTAGGGCCCCACATTTTTATCCCTTGCGGGTGTTGTGTCCTTTGTTAGGACAGGGAGGGCTCCTCGTGGCCTCATCTATGGCCTACTGCGTCAGATCTCCCTACGGGATTGTCGCGGCCGCCTCTGGAGCTTGGCGCAATGATGAGCGCGGGGGGCTTGTCGTGGCTCCCTCGTCGGCATGGGCCCACTTGGCAGGCGTGGTAGGTTGTGGAGGGATGGACTCGCCCCCCTCCCTTGCACCATCGCCCATAGCGGGTGCCTCGATAAGCATAGGCTCCCCTCCGGAGACTTCCTCGTAAGGTTCATTCTCTCCCACCTCAGGAGGCATATCCTCACACGACCTAGGTGAGGCCGCAAGCACCTAGTCCACTACCGCACATCACATCTTAGTTCAGGGGCGCCGGGCAGCCCCCTCGCGCCCCTCGTCGTCCGCAGTGGGTGCGTGGGTCCCTTTAGCCGGCGTCAACCGCGGCAGCATAGCGGACATCATGACCCCTCTCATGGTGGGGGCGACCTTCTGCTTCTTCGCGGTGGGCTCCCTGGAGGTCGCTGGGGGTTTCAGCCAAGCTTCGTGCTACCTCTTGAGCATGCGTTGGTTTTCCCTTGAAGAGGAAAGGGTGATGCAGCAAAGTAGCGGAAGTATTTCCCTTAGTTTTTTAGAACCAAGGTATCAATCCAGTAGGAGGTTACACGCAAGTCGCCTTGTACCTGCACAAACAAATAAGAACCTTGCAACCAATGTGATAAAGGGGTTGTCCATCCCTTCACGGCCACTTGCAAAAGTGAGATCTGATAGAGGGAATAAGATAAATATTTTTGGTATAGATTGAAAAGTAAAGATTGCAAAATAGTAAACGAGATGCAATGTAAATAAAAGAGATATAATATGATGGAAAAGAGACCCGGGGGCCATTGGTTTAACTAGTGGCTTCTCTCAAGATAGCATATCTGATGGTGGGTGAACAAATTACTGTCGAGCAATTGATAGAAAAGCGCATAGTTATGAGAATATCTAGGCATGATCATGTATATAGGCATCACGTCCGTGACAAGTAGATCAAAACGATTCTGCATCTACTACTATTACTCCACACATCGACCGCTATCCAGCATGCATCTACAGTATTAAGTTCATAAGAACAGAGTAATGCATTAAGCAAAATGACATGATGTACATGGATAAACTCAAGCAATGTGATATAAACCCCATCTTTTTATCCTCGATGGCAACAATACAATATGTGCGTTGCTACCCCTGCTGTCACTGGAGGAAAGGACACCGCAAGATTGAACACAAAGCTAACCACTCTCCCATTGCAAGAAAGATCAATCTAGTAGGCTAAACCAAACTGATAATTCGAAGAGACTTGCAAAGATATCAAATCATACATATAAGAGTTCAGAGAAGAATCAAATATTGTTCATAGATAATCTTGATCATAAACCCACAATTCATCGGATCTTGACAAACACACCGCAAAAAGTATTACATCGAATAGATCTCCAAGAAGATCGAGGAGAACTTTGTATTGAGAATCAAAGAGGAAGAAGAAGCCATCTAGCTAATAACTATGGACCCGAGGGTCTCTGGTAAACTACTCACACATCATCTGAGAGGATATGGTGTTGATGTAGAAGCCCTCCGTGATTGATTCCCCTTCCGACGGAGCGCCAGAAAAGGCCCCAAGATGGGATCTCACGGGTACAGAAGGTTGCGGCGGTGGAAATAGGGTTTCGTGGTGCTCCTGGATGTTTTCGGGGTATATGAGTATATATAGGCGAAAGAAGTAGGTCGGTGGAGCCACAAGGGGCCCATGAGGGTGGGCGTGCGCCTACCCCCCTGGGTGCACCCTCCTACCTCGTGTCCACCTCGTTGCTTCCTTGACGTCCACTCCAAGTCTCCTGGATTGCGTTTGTTCCAAAAACGATTCTCCCGAAGCCTCCGGTTTATAGGTTAGTCCTAAAAATAATATATAAGTGCATAATAAAGCCCATTAAACATCCAAAACAGATAATATAATAGCATGAAACAATCAAAAATTATAGATACATTGGAGACGTATCTGTCGGTGGGAACGACACCTATGGGATCAACGGGATCCCTACCGTGGTCGGCGGGCGTGGGGTCGTGAGAAGAGCAAGTCTAAGAGCCAGCACAAAGGTCGTTTACCCAGGTTCGGGCCGCGGGGATCGCGTAACACCCTAGTCCTGCTTTGGTGTGTATATCAGTGTTCTTGAACTAGCTATCGAGCGTGACTTTCCCAAAGAGCCGAATCCCTCTCCAGTACGCCTCGGGCCTCCTTTTATAGTCGAAGAAGGCACTACAGTGGCATACATGAGCTGGAAAGGGTACAATAGCTATGTTTATCTCTTGCCATTACGGGACAAGACGCATTAAATGTGCCCCTGAGGTGTCCCCTCACTTTATCACCGCCTCGCCCTGCTTCGACGCGCATCCAGGCCAGCGAGGCGGGCGGCGCCATGTAGGTTGGAGGCTGCAGAGGTGACGCGGTGGCGGCGTCTTCACGAAGATTTGCATGCCACCATGCAAGTGCTTGCTGAGTTGGCTTCGGGACCGCACGTTGCCACGCAGGTTCCCGCCTGGCTGGCTGGGCTGGCATCTGCATTGGAATGGCGGTGGGATCTTGGCATGCATGGGCCTGGCTGCTGCCTCGCTGATGTCCTTGGCAAGGGCCTTGCCGGTGCCCCGGCAAGGGTCTTGCCATGGCACTGCGGTCGTCCCCGGCAAGGATGTTGCCGGAGGCCTCGTCTTCTCGTCTTCATCTGTTCTTGTGTGTTAATGGTCTTCACAAAGATCTGCATGCCACCATGGAGGCGCCTCCCGAGCCTTGGTTCCAATGTTGCTGGTGATGCTGGAAACCTTGGGCTCAAGGGTGGCATGCTCCGCTGGGGTTGGGCAAGCTGCCCCAGCAAGGCCCTTGCCGGGGCCGTGGAGGCCACCCCGGCAAGGGTCTTGCCAAGGGAGTCCACCTCGCCCTCTTGCTCTTCGTGTCTCTGCCTTGGCATTGCCTTGATCGCCTTGTGGCTTTGGCCTCTCCCTTCTGCCCTGCTAAGTGTGGCCGCAGGGGAGGCTCCGACTGCCCGTGCACAGGTAAAGGGGTGCAAAGTAGAACCCCTACTTATGTACACCGACAAGAGCCCCCAGGCCCGGGCCACACATAAGCGCAACGCGTTGTTGGGCTGGGCCAAGAACGGTGCGCGGGCAGGCGGGGTCGACCTTTTCCGCAGTAATTTTCTGCCCACTGTGCTTCCCCACGACCCGCGTTGAATGCGCGACGTGGAGGACCGAGCGTGACGTGGGGGGGGGCATGCGTGGGGCGCCTGCTGTACGCAGGCGTCACATCATAGTAAATGGTAATGAGGCGGCCCGCACCTTCCCCACAAAAAGGAATAACCGCAGGCGCGCTGCTCATTTACCTTCTGCGCTTTCTCCAATCTCGGCACTGTCGTCTCCATTTTCTTCTTCCTCGAGCTCGCCTCTGCTCGTTGTTGCGCCGCGCCCATTGCTTTCGATCCTCTGCCTTCGCCCAGTTGCCATGGCGCCCAAGACCGGCAAGGGTAAGGGCAAAGGGGTGGCCAAATATGTTGTGGAGAAGGAGGTGCCGGAGAATGAGGCAGCGGTGTGGCGGGCGCAGTTCGCCTACTTCTCCCAGTCGTCGATCAACGTGTTCCACCTCAGGGATGTCTTCAAGCCTCTATGGGCGGCGAATAAGACTTGGCACCCTGCCACGTGCATCATCCCCGCTGACTGCGGCGAGGTCGGCCCAGATCGGTACCCTTTCTTCGTCGATTTCTTTTCCTACGGGCTCTGCCCCCCTTTTTCCGATACCTTCAATGATGTCATGCGCACCTTTGGCTTCCGCCTTTTGGACCTTAGGCCGAATGTCATGGCGTACATGGCGCTCTTCGCCCACCTCTGCGAGGGCTTTGTTGGGGTGCTCCTCAGCACGGTGCTCTTTCGCCACTACTTCTCTACTCGCCTCCAGCCAGGGGCACCCCCTCCGGGAGCATCTCCTGGATCCCGAGGGCCCAAGGTAAGGGCACATATCCGAAGGGCGCCCACAAGGAGAGGTGGGAAGAGTGACGGGTTCGGTGGTGCTGGATCAAGGAAGAGAATCCGCCGGAGTTCTGCCGGGTTCGCTGGAGCCCGCCGCTTCGCGGCGATGACTGGAGCAACATCGACGCCGACGACAGAAAGCTCTCGATCACCGTCGCGAGGATCCACCACCTCACCATGGCTGGGCTCACCCTCGAGATGATCGGGGCGGACTTCATCCGCTGCCGAATCGCTCCGCTGCACAACAAGGGGAGGCCGGCCTGGGATTTCAGAAACGCGGCCGACATCATGAGGCTCTGCCCAGGTCTGAAGCACAACTTCGCGGTGATGGGGCACGGCCATCACTGCCAGAGGCTCTTCCAGCTCGACATGTTCGCCGACGGCAGGGTGGAGAGGACCGGTAGGGCCGCGAAGGCCAACAAAACCGTCAAGGGGCCCTTATTTGGGTTGCCGGCTGGCGTGTTCCCACTGAGCAACAACACGTGCCAGGCCGCCATCCTCAAGATGATGCCGGTCTTCAACGCGCACGGCCTCGACCCGTCCTGGGTTGCGCCCCCGACACGTGAGGTGCAGGAGTTGTTCGACAACTTGTCGGAGGACTTCGAGTGTGAGGAGTTGTTGCTCATCGCGGAGATCACCCAGGTGGAGATCAACTACATCGCCGCCAGGGTGGCGGAGGCGCAGCTCGCCATGGAGGCCGGCGGCGCTGGCAGTGCGGAGCACGAGGACGGCGTGGCCGCGGAGGAGAAGGATCTCGCCCATTGGGCGAAGGCTGCCGGGAAGGCCAGCGGCGCCAACACCGGGGCCCCTTTCATCGAGGAGGTGGGCGAGGAGTCGGCCAAGGGAGAGGCCGTGTCCGACGATCCTCCGACCATGGGAAGAGGGCGCGTCCTGCAGCGGGCCAGCTCTGGCGAGCCAGTCCGGCCCAGGAGGACTGAGCCGCGGCAAGGGGCCCAGGATGAGCCCGTGCGCCAGACGAGGGCCACGGCGACGAATAAGGCGGCGATGACCATGGTGGCAAAGAGGAAAGCAACTACTTCTTCTTCGTCCAAGCGCTGCCGGACTCCATCCCCCTCTCCTCCTCCCGCGGACATCGACACGGGGGTCGTCTTTAACCTTGGGTCTCTTAGCCCAAAGAGGAAGAGGAGGGCAGCGGGAGAGGAGGCGGACGACGAGTAAGTGCTTTCCCTTCTTCACCTTTGCTCTTTCAGACCATGCTGCTGCTCATGATTTGATTTTTATCCTTGCAGGGACAGGGAAACGCTGGCCCAGAGGGTGGCGAAGAGGGCCAAGGCATCGACAGGCGACCAGCCCCCGGCAGGTGCTTCGCACACGCCGGTGGTGGAGGTCAGCTCGGACAGCAGCCCCCGGCTCAGCCCCCAGCGTATGTCCACCACCTATTCCTTATCAATGTGCGCCAGGGTACAATTTTCTGGTACTGACCTTGACGTGGCTGCAGGAGGAGGACAGCAGCAAGAGGAGCCATCAAGGGTCACTCCCAACCCGCCGTCCCCATCAACCACACCGCCCCAAGGGGCGTCACCGGTAAGGGCACCAAGCCCCATGCCCATGCACATGGAGGAGGAGGAGGAGGACTTGGGCACTGGCAGCTCTGTCCCGGCAACAGATGTTGGTGGAGAGGGGGCCACTTCACCTCAGCCCGGCATGGGTAAATCGCCCGCTTTCCGTTCCTACCTTTCCTCCTTCTATTTTTGATCCTTGATCTCGGCCTCACCTCATCCTTCCTTTCGGCACCTAGATCCCTCCCTGGCGGACCAGGAGGACACCGACACCATCATCACGGAGGTCGCCCAGGATGTCGTGGCCAAGGCCGACAAGGTTGCCGCCGAGGAGGCCGCTGAGACCACCGCCAAGGACACCGCCAAGGGGCCTGCCGGAGGGACCGAGGAGGCTACCGCCAAGGAGGCCCGCAAGGGCACCACCGAGGGGGCCGGCGAGGGCACCGCCGAGGGGACCGGCAAGGGGCCTGCAGGGGAGCCCAGCAAGGGGACTACCGGGGAGCCCGGCAAGGCCGCTATCGAGGAGGAGGTCATCGACGATCAACCTTCCTCCTCTGCTGCCTCTGGCTCGAGCAGGTACCTGAAGGTGGGCGACGACCTGTTCGTCCACCTTCCAGGGACGGCGGGCACCAGGGAGGTGTTCGACGACGAGGTGCTCGCCGCCGCCGGGCTCGAGGTTGTCGATGAGCCGAGCACCGGTGGCGGTGGCACCCAGGAGGAGCAGCTTCTCCGGGCTATGGGCGCCAGCTTCTGGAAGCTCCAGGCGCTCCACCGCGCCCGTCTGGACAAGGCGAAGTCCAGGGAGGCGGCGGCAGGCAAGGCGGAGGCACACCTCGAGGAGCGCATTGCCGAGGCACAGGCCTGGTTCCGCCAGGCTCACGAGGAGCTGAAGGCTGCTCAAGGCCAGCTGGTCGAGCGCCAGCACGAGCTCTTCCTGAAGTAGGCCGACATCAAGAAGGCCCAGGAGGCGGCGAGGGAATAGGCCGCCCAAGCCGAGGCCGCCCGGTCCGAGCGCCAGGCCGAGCTGAACTCCCAGGAGGAGGATCTCGTTGCTCGCGAGACGGTGCTCACCGCCACACTCCACGGCAAGGACGAGGAGGTCACGGATCTGGTCGCGCAGCGGACCCAGGAGCTGGAGCAGAAGCACAAGGACGCACTTGATGCTCAAGCCCTGGCCCACGGCGACAAGGTGAAGGAGCTGGAGGCGGAGCAGGGCGGCCTGAAGAACAGGGCCGAGTAGCTGGCGAAGGAGAAGAACTTCGTTAATTGCGCCTTTACGCAGGCGCAGGGTGCAGTCTTCGACAAGGCCGAGCAGCTCACTCGCGCCAACGATTCCATCCAGGACCTGCAGTTGAAGTTGGAGGGTCTCGAGAGGATGCTTTTGGAGGGCAAAGCCCAGGAGGAGACCCTGACCAAGAGCCTGGAGACAGAGAGGCGGCTGCGGAGGAACAATGCTGCCAATCACAAGGATTTCATGAAGGGCGAGAACCTTTGGCTCAGCCGCCTCGTCGACGTCACCAACGGGACCACCGAGAAGCTGGCTAACATGGGGATGCCGGACGTGAGGTACACCCTAGAGCCGAATGTCAGCCCCAACGCCAGGCTGACCCTGTTCTTCGAGGGTGTTCTTGGAGCCTTGGAGCAGTTCCGCTCTAACAGAGCGAGCTCTCTGGCCAATGAGGCCCGACAGCTCTGCCGGGACGCCCTAACCAAGGTCCTCACCAAGCTAGCATACTGGTACCCCGACCTCGACTTCGACGCCGCACTAGAGAGCTTGCCGGAGGACATGGACCTCGCGCCGTTCAAGGAGCGTATCAAGCCCGTCATCAGCCGCGTCGACGGGATCGAGAGGATCGAAGGCCAGCGCCGGGACTAGGTGCCCCATTTCTAGTTGTTGTTGCAGGTTCATGACCAAGACAATTCATATCTTTAGTTAGAACCGCAGCAACAATTGATGTAATATAACCCTGCAGTACTCTTAAAACAATGCATGTTATTTCCTAATTCGATCCTTCTCCGTATGTACACCCTACATTAATTGGGTAGGCTTGCCGACGCGTAAACCCATGCCGCAGCGCCTTGAGGACGGATCCCCAATAGCCTGCCGGGTGTGCGTGCGGCCAGGCGAGCCACCTTGGCGTTCTCAGCACGGCTGCTCGAGCTGTCGAGCGGACTCGAGATAGAACGAGAGCGTTGACAACGGCGGAAGGCTACCCTGCCGCTCCTCGACGCAGCCATTCAAACTGTTGAGTGGACTCAAAATAGAATGAAGGCGTTGCCAATAGTAGAATGGCCCCATTACGTGCAGGTTTCGTATACAGAGGGAAAGATCTCCGGGGAGAATAACCTTATATAAAAAAATCACAGACAGTGTTAGCGTGACTTAGCTTTTATGTTGCCGCGCGAGTGCTCGCTGCACCCATAGATGACGCCGCCCGTTGGATCGCCTCCTTTCTTGGAAACCATGGAGACGAAGGACTGCTAGACTAGCCGCTAGACCAGATTATCAGGACTGCGCCCCCTACCTGGCGCGCCAAAGATGTCGGTGGGAACGACACCTATGGGGTCAACGGGATCCCTACTGTGGTCGGCGGAAGCGGGGTCATGAGAAGAGCAGGTCTAAGTGAAGGAAATATGCCCTAGAGGCAATAATAAAGTTATTATTTATTTCCTCATATCATGATAAATGTTTATTATTCATGCTATAATTGTATTAACCGGAAACATGATACATGTGTGAATAGATAGACAAACTTAATGTCACTAGTATGTCTCTACTTGACTAGCTCATTAATCAAAGATGGTTATGTTTCCTAACCACAGACATGTGTTGTCATTTGATTAACGGGATCACATCATTAGGAGAATGATCGTTTAGTATGTTGCTATTGCTTTCTTCGTGACTTATACAAAGTTCCTATAAACTATGAGATTATGCAACTCCCGTTTACCAGAGGAACACTTTGTGTGCTACCAAACATCACAACGTAACTGGGTGATTATAAAGGAGCTCTACAGGTGTCTCCAAAGGTACATGTTGAGTTGGCGTATTTCAAGATTAGGTTTTGTCACTCCGATTGTCGAAGAGGTATCTCTGGGCCCTCTCGGTAATGCACATCACTATAAGCCTTGCAAGCAATGTGGCCAATGAGTTGGTTACGGAATGATGCATTACGTAACGAGTAAAGAGACTTGCCGGTAACGAGATTGAACTAGGTATTGGATATCGACGATCGAATCTCGGCAAGTAACATACCGATGACAAAGGAACAACGATGTTGTTATGCGGTTTGACCGATAAAGATCTTCGTAGAATATGTAGGAGCCAATATGAGCATCCGTGTTCCGCTATTGGTTATTGACCGTAAACAGTTCTAGGTCATGTCTACATAGTTCTCGGACCAGTAGGGTCCGCACGCTTAACGCTACGATGACGCTTTTATTACGAGTTTATAAGTTTTGATGTACCAAGGTTGTTAGGAGTCCCGATGTGATCACGGACATGACGAGGAGTCTCAAATGGTCGAGACATAAAGATTGATATATTGACGACTATAGTCGGACACCGAAGTGTTCCTGTGATTTCAAGAAAATCGGAGTGCCGAGAGGGTTGCTGAACCCCCGGGAAGTATTGGGCCTTAGTGGGCCCGAGGGGAGAGAGGGCAGCAGCCCAGAGGTGGCGCGCCTCCTATGAGGAGTCCGACTGACTAGGGAGGGCGCGCCCCTCTTCCTCTCCCTCTCCTCTCTTTCCTTCCCCTTCCCTCTTCCTAGTTGGACTAGGAAAGGGGAGTCCTACTCCAACTAGGAGGAGGACTCCCCCCTTCCTTGGCGCACCCCTAGGGCCGGCCGGCCTCCCCCCTTGCTCCTTTATATACGGGGGCAGGGGGGCACCTCTAGACACACAAGTTGATCTTCGTGATCGTTCCTTAGCCGTGTGCGGTGCCCCCTCCACCATATTCCACCTCGGTCATATCGTAGCAGTGCTTAGGCGAAGCCCTGCGTCAGTAGAACATCATCACTGTCACCACGCCGTCGTGCTGACGGAACTCTTCCCCGACACCCTGCTGGATCGGAGTCTGGGGATCATCATCGAGCTGAACGTGTTCTGAACTCGGAGGTGCCATACGTTCGGTACTTGGATCGGTCAGATCGTGAAGACGTACGACTACATCAACCGCGTTGTCATAACGCTTCCGCTTTCGGTTTACGAGGGTACGTGGACAACACTCTCCCCTCTCGTTGCTATGCATCACCATGATCTTGCGTGTGTGTAGGAATTTTTTTGAAATCACTACGTTCCCCAACAGTGGTATCAGAGCCTGGTTTGATACGTAGATGTCATATGCATGAGTAGAACACAAGTGAGTTGTGGGCGATACAAGTCATACTGCTTACCGACATGTCATACTTTGGTTCAACGGTATTGTGTGATGAAGCGGCCCGGACCGACATTACGCGTATGCTTACGCGAGACTGGTTTCACCGTTACGAGCACTCGTGCTTAAAGGTGACTGGCGGGTGTCTGTCTCTCTCACTTTAGTTGAACTGAGTGTGGCTACGCCCGGTCCTTGCGAAGGTTAAAACAGCACTAACTTGACGAACTATCGTTGTGGTTTTGATGCGAGGTAAGAACGGTTCTTGCTCAGCCCGTAGCAGCCACGTAAAATTTGCAACAACAAAGTAGAGGACGCCTAACTTGTTTTTGCAGGGGCATGTTGTGATGTGATATGGTCAAGACGTGATGCTATATTTTATTGTATGAGATGATCATGTTTTGTAACCGGTTATCGGCAATCGGTAGGAGCCATATGGTTGTCGCTTATTGTATGAAATGCAACGCTTACAGTAATTGCTTTACTTTATCACTAAGCGGTAGCGATAGTCGAGAAGCAATAGATGGCGTAACGACAACGATGCTACGATGGAGATCAAGTGTCGCGCCGGTGACGATAGTGATCATGACGGTGCTTCGGAGATGGAGATCACAAGCACAAGATGACAATGGCCATATCATATCACTTATATTGATTGCATGTGATGTTTATCCTTTATGCATCTTATCTTGCTTTGATTGACGGTAGCATTTTAAGATGATCTCTCACTAAATTATCAAGAAGTGTTCTCCCTGAGTATGCACCGTTGCGAAAGTTCTTCATGCTGAGACACCACGTGATGATCGGGTGTGATAGGCTCTACGTTCAAGTACAACGGGTGCAAAACAGTTGCAAATGCGGAATACTCAGGTTAAACTTGACGAGCCTAGCATATACAGATATGTCCTCGGAACACGGAGACCAAAAGGTTGAACGTGAATCATATAGTAGATATGATCAACATAGTGATGTTCACCATTGAAACTACTCCATCTCACGTGATGATCGGACATGGTTTAGTTGATTTGGATCACGTGATCACTTAGATGACTAGAGAGATGTCTGTCTAAGTGGGAGTTCTTAAGTAATATGATTAATTGAACTTAAATTTATCATGAACTTAGTACCTGATAGTATTTTGCTTGTCTATGTTTGTTGTAGATAGATGGCTCGTGCTATTGTTCCGTTGAATTTTAATGCGCTTCCTTGAGAAAGCTAAGTTGAAAGATGATGGTAGCAATTACACGGATCGGGTCCGTAACTCGAGGATTATCCTCATTGTCTGCACGTAAGAATTACGCCCCGAAGCACCGCTGGGTGCCAGCCTGCTGCCGATGCAATCAAGACGTTAAGAACGTCTGGCGAGGAAAGCCGATGACTACTCGATAGTTCAAGGTGCTATGCTTTACGGCTTGGAACCGGTCTTCAACAACGCTTTTGAACGCTCATGGAGCATATGAGATGTTCTAGGAGTTGAAGTTAATATTTCAAGCAAATGCCCGGATTGAGAGATATGAAGTCTCCAATAAGTTCTATAGCTGTAAAATGGAGGAGAATAGTTATGTTAGTGAACACATACTCAAAATGTCTGGGTATAATAATCACTTGATTCAACTGGGAGTTAATCTTCCTGATGATAGTGTCATTGACAGAATTCTTCAATAACTGCCACCAAGCTACAAGAGCTTCGTGATGAACTATAATATGCAAGGGATGGACAAGACTATTCCCGAGCTCTTCGCAATGCTAAAAGCTGCGGAGGTAGAAATCAAGAAGGAGCATCAAGTGTTGATGGTCAACAAGACCACCAGTTTCAAGAAAAAGGGCAAAAGGAAGAAGAAGGGGAACTTCAAGAAGAACAACAAACAAGTTGCTGCTCAAGAGAAGAAACCCAAGTCTGGACCTAAGCCCGAGATCGAGTGCTTCTACCGCAAGCAGATCGACATCGAAGCGGAACTGCCCCAAGTATTTGGCGATAAGAAGGATGGCAAAGTGAACAAAGGTATATGTGATATACATGTTATTGATGTGTACCTTACTAATGCTCGCAGTAGTACCTGGGTTTTTGATACTGGTTCTGTTGCTAATATTTGCAACTCAAAATAGGGACTACGGATTAAGCGAAGATTGGCTAAGGACGAGGTGACGATGCGCGTGGGAAATGGTTCCAAAGACGATGTGATCGCAGTCGGCACGCTACCTCTACATCTACCATCGGGATTATTTTTAGACCTAAATAATTGTTATTTGGTGCCAGCGTTGAGCATGAACATTATATCTGGATCTTGTTTGATGCGAGACGGTTCTTCATTTAAATTAGAGAATAATGGTTGTTCTATTTATATGAGTAATATCTTTTATGGTCATGCACCCTTGAAGAGTGGTCTATTTTTATTGAATCTCGATAGTATTGATACACATATTCATAATGTTGAAGCCAAAAGATGCAGAGTTGATAATGATAGTGCAACTTATTTGTGGCACTGCCGCTTAGGTCATATCGGTATAAAGCGCATGAAGAAACTCCATACTGATGAACTTTTGGAATCACTTGATTATGAATCACTTGGTACTTGCGAACCGTGCCTCATGGGCAAGATGACTAAAACGCCATTCTCCGGAACTATGGAGCGAGCAACTGATTTATTAGAAATCATACATACTGATGTATGTGGTCCAATGAATATTGAGGCTCGTGGCAGGTATCGTTATTTTCTCACCTTCACAGATGATCTGAGCAGATATGGGTATATCTACTTGATGAAACACAAGTAAGAAACATTTGAAAAGTTCAAAGAATTTCAGAGTGAAGTGGAAAATCATCGTAACAAGAAAATAAAATTTCTACAATCGGATCGTGGAGGAGAATATTTGAGCTACGAGTTTGTTTTACATTTGAAGCAATGCGGAATAGTTTCGCAACTCACACCACCCGGAACACCAAAACGAAATGGTGTGTCCGAACGTTGTAATCGTACTTTACTAGATATGGTGCGATCTATGATGTCTCTTACTGATTTACTGCTATCGTTTTGGGGTTATGCTTTAGAGACGTCCGCATTCACGTTAAATAGGGCACCATCAAAATCCATTGAGACGACACCTTATGAACTGTGGTTTGGCAAGAAACCAAAGTTGTCATTTCTTAAAGTTTGGGGCTGCGATGCTTATGTGAAGAAACTTCAACCAGATAAGCTCGAACCCAAATCGGAGAAATGTGCCTTCATAGGATACCCAAAAGATACTATTGGGTACACCTTCTATCACAGATCTGAAGGCAAGATTTTCGTTGCTAAATTCGGATCCTTTCTAGAGAAAGAGTTTCTCTCGAAAGAAGTGAGTGGGAGGAAAGTAGAACTTGATGAGGTTATTGTACCTGCTCCCTTATTGGAAAGTAGTCATCACAAGAACAATTTCCTGTGACAACTACACCAATTAGTGAGGAAGCTAATGATATTGATCATGAAGCTTCAGATCAAGTTTCTACTGAACCTCGTAGGTCTACCAGACTAAGATCCGCACTAGAGTGGTACGGTAATCCTATTCTCGAAGACATGTTACTTGACCATGGCGAACCTACAAACTATGAGGAAGCGATGATGAGCCCAGATTCCGCAAAATGGCTTGAAGCCATGAAATCTGAGATGGGATCCATGTATGAAAACAAAGTATGGATCTTCAAGAAGAAGACTGAAAGCACAAGTGCTCCCTAGGTGGTTTTAATAATTAATGTCAACATATCTCTTGTTGGACTAACACTTTTATCTAGCATGTTTCAGATAAGTTCAACAATGGAGTGGCATGGACTAAAGGATGTGGGAACTCCTTCAAGATGCTATGGACAAAGGATTGGCTCAAGCTTCAAGCTCAAGACTCTTCATTTTACATTTTTAGTGGTCCAAGATCACATTGAGTCTATAGGAAAAGCCAATACTATCAAGGAGGGATGAGGTGTTGCTTAATGAGCCTCTTGCTTCATGTGCTTAGTGATATGCTCCAAAACCCTCAGCAACTTTCTCACTTCCACAAATGACCTAAACCTAAAGCCAAAATCGGTCACACCGATTCTTCCTATCCGGCGCCACCGATTCCAAAGGTCATCGCCACTGCCACGAACCTAAGCAAATCGGTCTTACCGATAGGGATCTCGGTCTCACCAAGATGGGGTTGTAATCTCTCTGTGTATGTCCATTATCAAATCGGTCTCACCGAGTTTGATAAATCGGTACTACCGAGATTACAATGCAAACTCTCTGGATGACTTATTACCAAAATCGATCCCATCGAGTTTGAGTAATCGGTCCCACCGAGTTTGCCTGACCAACTCTCTGGAAAGCTTATTACCAAATCGGTCTCACCGAGTTTGTCTAATCGGTCTTACCGAGATTACGTTATGCCCTAACCCTAACTGAATCGGTCTCACCGAGATGCATTTCGGTCCCACCGAAAACCCTAACGGTCACATTATTTGCTAAATCGGTCTGACCGAGTTTAACGATTCGGTCCCACCGAGTTTGGCAGATTGTGTGTAACGGTTAGATTTTGTGTGGAGGCTATATATACCCCTCCACCTCCTCTTCATTCGTGGAGAGAGCTATCAGAACGAACCTACACTTCCAACTTACCATTTCTGAGAGAGAACCACCTACTCATGTGTTGAGGCCAAGATATTCCACTCCTACCATATGAATCTTGATCTCTAGCCTTCCCCAAGTTGCTTTCCACTCAAATCTTCTTTCCACCAGATCCAAAACCTATGAGAGAGAGTTGAGTGTTGGGGAGACTATCATTTGAAGCACAAGAGCAAGGAGTTCATCATCAACGCACCATTTGTTACTTCTTGGAGAGTGGTGTCTCCTAGATTGGCTAGGTGTCACTTGGGAGCCTCCGACAAGATTGTGGAGTTGAACCAAGGAGTTTGTAAGGGCAAGGAGATCGCCTACTTCGTAAAGATCTACCGCTAGTGAGGCAAATCCTTCATGGGCGACGGCCATGGTGGGATAGACAAGGTTGCTTCTTCGTGGACCCTTCGTGGGTGGAGCCCTTCGTGGAATCGCGCAGCCGTTACCCTTCGTGGGTTGAAGTCTCCATCAACGTGGATGTACGATAGCACCACCTATCGGAACCACGCCAAAAACATCCGTGTCTCCAATTGCGTTTGAATCCTCCAAACCCTTCCCTTTACTTTCTTGCAAGTTGCATGATTTACTTTCCGCTGCTCATATACTCTTTGCATGCTTGCTTGATATGTATTGTGAATGTTGAAATTGTGCCTAAACTCCACTTAAACTCAAAGAAACTTAAAAACTGCAACTTTGGTACTTGGTGTCTAATCACCCCCCCCCCTCTAGACACCTCTTCTCAAGGTCCTACAAGTGGTATCAGAACTTTGGTCTCCATTGCTTTGGTTTAATCACCATTGGAGGAAGATGGATGAGTCTACTATTGGGAGTCTTAGACATAGAGTGCCTATTCTTGATGGAGAGTATTTTCTTGAGTGGAAAAATGAGATGCTTGTTATTTTCAATCAATATCATTTTAACAAGTACATTGCTAGCCCTTGTGCACCTTATGTTGATCCTATGCATCCTACTCATGATGAGCCGAACTTATCATTAGAGGATTGCCTAGAAACTTGCTTGGATGTTTGCCTACCTTCAAGTGTGCCTACACCATATGGAAATTTCTTGAGGAATGATTTCCAGATTATTCCTTGAAAAATCTTGATGAAATTCTCCATAAGTCTACTGCCTTGAGTAAGATGAATACTAGTGATCCTATGTTTGGTGATCGTCTATTTGAGCTTACAAACCTTATGCGTGCCAAAGGAAATGTCGGTATTATTAGTGATATTATTTCTGAAGCTATAAAAATTCATAGGCAAGATTATTGTCAAACTCATTCTAATGAATCACCCTCTCTAGGACTTGATCCACCACATGACGATGTTGAACATGGATACTATGATGAGGATGATGATAGTGACTTCGATCTTGATGATGCAATGAGACACTTTGGTCTTATGGCAAATCTTCGGGGATATATGCCAGGAGGAAAGGAATGGGTTCTTGATAGTGGATGTACCGATCACATGACCGGAGATAAAGACATGTTTCGTGAGCTTGCTGATAATGATAGTCCTCGAAAGTATGTCACTTTCGGTGACAACTCAAAAGGTAAGGTGGTTGGCCTCGGTAAGGTGGCCATATCACATGATAGCTCCATACAAAATGTTATGCTCGTTGAATCTCTTGGATACAACTTACTTTCAAGATCTAGACTTGCTGATTTCGGTTTCAATGTTCTATTTATCAAGTAGATTGCCAAGTGTTTCGTTGAGACAATCATAAAATGGTCTTTACCGTGTGCGAGAGGTGATCTATACATTGTTGATTTCACTAAAAGGCTCAACCTAAAACTTGCTTCATTGCTAAATCCTCAAAAGGTTGGTTATGGCATAGACGATTAGGTCATGTTCAGTATGCTAAACCTTGACAAGCTTATTAAAGGAAATCATATCCTTGGAGTTAACGATGTCATATTTGATAAGGATAGACTTTGCAGCGCTTGTCGCAGTAAACAGGTTGGAGGAAGGCATCCCGTGAAGAACATCATGACTACAAGGAGGCCACTCGAGCTACTTCACATGGATCTCTTTGGTCCCAACTCTTACAAGAGTCTCAGTGGAAATTCTTTTGGTCTAGTTATAGTTGATGATTTTTCAAGATTTACGTGGGTGTTCTTTCTCGATGATAAATCGCAGGTCCAAAAGATCTTCAAAAACTTCGCAAGGAAGGCTCAAAATCAATTTGAAGTGAAGATCAAGAAGGTTCGCAGCGACAACGGAACGGAGTTCAAGAACGCAAATGTGGACACCTTTCTTGACGAAGAAGGGATCACACGAGTTCTCGGCTACGTACACACCTCAACAAAACGGAGTTGTTGAGAGGAAGAACCGGACGCTCATCGAAATGGCGAGAACAATGCTTGACGAGTATAAGACGCCGAAGCACTTTTGGGCAGAAGTGGTTGAAACATCTTGTCATGCAACAAATTGCTTGTATCTTCACAAGCTACTCGGCAAGACGGCATATGAGCTCCTCACCGGTAACAAACCCCAAGTTGGATACTTTCGAGTATTCGGCTCAAAGTGCTAAATTCTTGATAAGCATCGTTGCTCTAAATTTGCTCCTAAGTCTCATGAAGGTTTCCTACTAGGTTATGGCTCAAACTCTCACACTTACCGCGTCTACAACAATTTCACCCGAAAGGTTGAAGAGACGGTAGATGTGAAGTTTGATGAATCTAACGACTCGCAAGTAGAGCAATTGCCAATTGATGTAGCTGACAAAGATCCTTCGGAAGCAATTCAAGACTTGGCTATCGGCAAGGTTCGTCCAACGGAGGTGGAGGAGAGTACCTCGTCCGTCCAAGTGGAAGCTTCAACTTCACAACAAGGTGGACCAAGAGTTGATACGGAAGCATCCACAAGTGGGATACACCAAGATGAAGAAAACGAGGAAGTGCATCAAGATGAACGTCAACAACCTCCTTCTCCACCACGACAAGAGAACGACAATGCCAACCATGAAGAAGGCCAAGAAGGAGAAGAACAAGATGAAGAAGATGTTCAATGAAGACCCAAGCAAAATCTTTCACGAGTTCGAGCAAGAGTTGCTACAGATCATCCCGTCGAGCAAATCTACAATGACATTCAAACCGGGAGAATCACTCGCTCTAAAACTCGTTTAGCTAAATTTTGTGAAAACTATTCTTTCATCTCTAGCATTGAACCTATGAAGGTTGAAGAAGCATTGGAAGATCCAGATTGGATAAATGCTATGCATGAAGAGCTACATAACTTTGAGAGGAATCAAGTTTGGACATTGGTTGAGAAGCCCGACAACAACCACAACGTCATCGGTACCAAATGGGTGTTTCACAACAAGCAAGATGAAGATGGACAAGTAGTTCGCAACAAAGCACGTCTCGTCGCCCAAGGCTACACACAAGTCGAAGGTATGGACTATGGTGAGACTTACGCCTGCTGCTAGACTTGAGTCCATTCGCATCTTATTTGCCTATGCTAATCATCATGATATCACCTTGTACCAAATGGACATTAAAAGTGCTTTTCTAAATGGTGAAATAGAGGAGGAAGTTTATGTTAACCAACCTCCCGGCTTTGTCAATCCTAAGAAACCCAATCATGTTTACAAACTTCACAAAGCTCTTTATGGTCTTAAACAAGCTCCTAGAGCTTGGTATAAATGCTTGACCAAGTTCCTTATTGAGAAAGGCTTTGAAATTGGGAAAATTGATTCTACTCTTTTTACTAAAAGGGTTAATGGAGAACTATTTGTGTGCCAAATCTATATTGATGATATCATATTTGGTTCAACTAACCCTCATTTTAGTGAAAAGTTTGGGAAGCTAATGTCGGAGAAGTTTGAGATGTCTATGATGAGTGAACTCAAATTCTTTCTTGGGTTGCAAATCAAGCAAACCAAGGAAGGTAGCTTTGTTTCTCAAACGAAGTACACCAAGGACTTATTCAAGAAGTTCAATATGCAAGAATGCAAAGGTATGTCTACACCCATGCCTACTAGTGGACATAATGACTTGACCAAAGATGGTGAACCGGTTGATCAAAAGGTTTATCGCTCTATGATCGGTTCATTGTTATATCTATGTGCTTCACGTCCCAATATCATGCTAAGTGTGTGCATGTGTGCACGATATCAAGCTGCTCCTAAGGAATGTCATCTTAAGGCCGTGAAAAGGATAGTGAGATACTTAATCCATACACCAAACTTTGGCATTTGGTATCCTAAGAGGGCCTCTTTCAATCTTGTTGGCTATTCCGACTTAACTATGCCGAGACAAGGTTGATAGAAAGTCCACTTCGGTACTTGTCAATTTCTTGGTAGATCTCTTGTGTCTTGGTCCTCCAAGAAACAAAACTCGGTATCCTTATCCACTGCCGAAGCTGAATATATTGCCGCTGGTTCATGTTGTGCTCAATTACTTTGGATGACCCAAACTCTTAAAGACTATGGGATATATGTGAGACATGTTCCATTGCTTTGTGACAATAAGAGTGCTATTAAAATTGGTCATAATCCTGTGCAACATTCTCGAACTAAGCATATTGAAGTTCGTCATCATTTCATTCGAGATCATGTTGCTAAGGGTGACATTGATCTTAAGCATGTTCGCACCGAAAAGCAATTAGCGGATATATTCACTAAACCTCTTGATGAGAAAGTGTTTTGTAGGTTAAGAGGAGAATTGAACATCATTGATGCTTCAAACTTGGAGTAGAAACTTCATTGGATACATCCAAGACATGAGCTTATGACTAATCCTTGATATTTCTCTTATGATGAATATCTTATGTCTTGGATATATTTGTATCTTGCATGTTATCTAACCCATGTAGGTACTTGGTGGAATCAAATTCCATGAGATTGTAATCTACTCATATCTTGAGCAATCTCTACATCACCAAGTCTCTACACCTTGGTGGTTGAAGACAAGGAAGCACAAAACTTCTTAAATATATCCTTTGACAAATTCTATGTTGAGCTTCATGATTGTCATTTTTTGATACACAAGTGCTCTTCCTTGTAAGAACTAACCTATGTAGGTAGATGGACTAAAGTTCCAAGTGGTGCTCCAAATTCTTGATGAGCTACATTAACCTTGAGCAATTCACACAAGTTCAACTACATGGACAACACCACCAACCAAGGTATGTTATTCCATCTTAGAGAAGCTTTACTCCAAGTCATGAGCTAAAGCAACTCGACAAGATATGAATACATCAAGATGCTTAAACGAAAAATGGCAACCCCATTTTGAGCTTAAACGATGAGTATGACCTATGATCAAGTGATCTCACTTGACTCCTAAGTCAATATACTCTAACATAGGTGAATTTGTCGCCGACCATCTCTAGATGAAGTTCTCCTGTGTTCTTTTCTTTGTTTTTGCATTTGTCTCATGCATATTTGTTTCCCCTTTCAAAAAAAACTTTATCTAGATTTCTTTCTGTTTGTTCTGCTTTTTCTGCATTCCAATTCATTGCACATCTTTCAGTAAGTTCCTTGCAAATCCTTGTGAGATCTTACTAGTCTAGTGAGCTGAGGTGACAAGTGTTTTCTCTGCGATGAACTCGGTTTCACCGATTTGTTATTTTCGGTCCAACCGAAGCAACTCACTCGGTGCCACCGATTTCATAACAGGAAAAACAAATTTGCCACAGAATTCTGTGTTTCTTCTGATCCAGCTCCACTCAATGAATCTTGTCCTCTACAAGCATCACATTTCTATCATTGCTTTGTTCTGTGTCTCAAGGACCAAACCCATTCGACAGATTCCAGAAGACCCTTCTTGGAAATTGATGTCAAAGGGGGAAAGAGAACATCAAAGCTTATCATTTGAAGAGAGAGAGAGCATCAAAGCTTATCACCTTCTTGTGGGAGAGAGATATCATCTCCTAAAGGGGGAGAGAGACCTTCTAGGGGGACAGACCCTCAGGGGGATAGAATACTTAAGTAGAAAGTATTTCTCAAGGATCCCAGATGCTTGGTGTTCAAGAGGAGAGATGTTCACATGTCTTCTTGAGGGGAGAGACATGTTCATATGTTCTGTTATGCCTATTTGCATTAGCATGCATCAGCTCTGATCATCATTCATATCTTTCAGCTCTGTTTTCTTTCAGCTCCGATTTTCTGTTCCCTATCTTCTCCCAGTATCCCATGTTAGATTCAGGGGGAGCAAGACATCTAAGGGAAAGAGATCATTTAAATTCATTGCATATCTTTACTCTTGGGGACATGTCTAATCCAATGTGGTACTTAGTACTCACTCCCTACATGTCATCCCAGTCTTGGTATTCTTGTGGTTTCTTCTATTTGCTCTGGCTAGTAGATGTATCTGTGTTATCTAACCTTGTTTACACAGGTTCATTTCATCCTAAGACAACTCAAGACTACAAGGTAAGTATATGCATCACAATCATGGGTATGAGGAATTCTTGCTGATGTACATATTGTTTGCAAGAAGGACTCATGAGCATGAAGGTATTTCCTTCAACATTCTTTGCTCTGATGCATATGGCCAAGATACATGTAACACATTGCCTGCTCTATCATGTTTATGCTCTCACATGCTTCTATATTCCATATTTCACATGATTGCATACATGTAGGGGGAGCCTATGTTAGTTACATGTCTTTCCAAAGCTTTACTTGCTATTACTTATATCTTTATCTAAAGCTTTGATGTATGTTGTCATCAATTACCAAAAAGGGGGAGATTGAAAGCACAAGTGCTCCCTAGGTGGTTTTGGTAATTAATGTCAACATATCTCTTGTTGGACTAACACTTTTATCTAGCATGTTTCAGATAAGTTCAACAATGGAGTGGCATGGACTAAAGGATGTGGGAACTCCATCAAGATGCTAAGGACAAAGGATTGGCTCAAGCTTCAAGCTCAAGACTCTTCATTTTACATTTTTAGTGGTCCAAGATCACATTGAGTCTATAGGAAAAGCCAATACTATCAAGGAGGGATGAGGTGTTGCTTAATGAGCCTCTTGCTTAATGTGCTTAGTGATATGCTCCAAAACCCTCAGCAACTTTCTCACTTCCACAAATGACCTAAACCTAAAGCCAAAATCGGTCACACCGATTCTTCCTATCCGGCGCCACCGATTCCAAAGGTCATAGCCACTGCCACAAACCCTGAGCAAATCGGTATTACCAGTAGGGATCTCGGTCTCACCGAGATGGGATTGTAATCTCTCTGTGTATGTCCATTATCAAATTGGTCTCACCGAGTTTGAGAAATCGGTGCTACCGAGATTACAATGCAAACTCTCTAGATGACTTATTACCAAAATCGATCCCACCGAGTTTGAGTAATCGGTCCCACCGAGTTTGCCTGACCAACTCTCTGGAAAGCTTATTACCAAATCGGTCTCACCGAGTTTGTGTAATCGGTCTTACCGAGATTACGTTATGCCCTAACCCTAATTGAATCGGTCTCACCGAGTTGCATTTCGGTCCCAACGAAAACCCTAACGGTCACATTATTTGCTAAATCAGTCTGACCGAGTTTAACGATTCGGTCCCACCGAGTTTGGCAGATTGTGTGTAACGGTTAGATTTTGTGTGGAGGCTATATATACCCCTCCACCTCCTCTTCATTCGTGGAGAGAGCTATCAGAACGAACCTACACTTCCAACTTACCATTTCTGAGAGAGAACCACCTACTCATGTGTTGAGGCCAAGATATTCCATTCCTACCATATGAATCTTGATCTCTAGCCTTCCCCAAGTTGCTTTCCACTCAAATCTTCTTTCCACCAGATCCAAAACCTATGAGAGAGAGTTGAGTGTTGGGAGACTATCATTTGAAGCACAAGAGCAAGGAGTTCATCATCAACGCACCATTTGTTACTTCTTGGAGAGTGGTGTCTCCTAGATTGGCTAGGTGTCACTTGGGAGCCTCCGACAAGATTGTGGAGTTGAACCAAGGAGTTTGTAAGGGCAAGGAGATTGCCTACTTCGTGAAGATCTACCGCTAGTGAGGCAAGTCCTTCGTGGGCGACGGCCATGGTGGGATAGACAAGGTTGCTTCTTCGTGGACCCTTCGTGGGTGGAGCCTCCGTGGACTCACAAGATCCGCTACCCTTCGTGGGTTGAAGTCTCCATCAACGTGGATGTACGATTGAACCACCTATCGGAACCACGCCAAAAACATCCGTGTCTCCAATTGCATTTGAATCCTCCAAACCCTTCCCTTTACTTTATTGCAAGTTGCATGCTTTACTTTCCGCTGCTCATATACTCTTTGCATGCTTGCTTGATATGTATTGTGAATGTTGAAATTGTGCCTAAACTCCACTTAAACTCAAAGAAACTTAAAAACTGCAACTTTGGTACTTAGTGTCTAATCACCCCCTCCCCCTCTAGACACCTCTTCTCAAGGTCCTACAAAGACTGACGCTGATGGTAATGTAACTTTCTACAAAGCTCGACAAGTTCAAGGGGTTGACTACGATGATACTTTCTCACCCGTAGCGATGCTTAAGTCTGTCCGAATCATGTTAGCAATTGCCGCATTTTATGATTATGAAATTTGGCAAATGGATGTCAAAACTGCATTCCTGAATGGATTTCTGGAAGAAGAGTTGTATATGATGCAACCGGAAGGTTTTGTCGATCCAAAAGGTGCTAACAAAGTGTGCAATATCCAGCGATCCATTTATGGACTGGTGCAAGAATCTCGGAGTTGGAATAAACGCTTTGATAGTGTGATCAAAGCATATGGTTTTATATGCACTTTTGGAGAAGCCTCAGATTTACAAGAAAGTGAGTGGGAGCTCAGAGCATTTCGATATTATATGTAGATGACATATTGTTAATTGGAAGTGATATAGAATTTCTGGATAGCATAAAGGGATACTTGAATAAAAGTTTTTCAATGAAAGACCTCGTGAAGTTGCTTATATATTGGGCATCAAGATCTATAGAGATAGATCAAGATGCTTAATTGACTTTCACAAAGCACATACCTTGATAAAGTTTTGAAAAGTTCAAATGGATCGTGCAAAGAAAGGGTTCTTGCCTCAGACATAAGGTGTGAAGTTGAGTCGACTCAATGCCCGACCACACCGTAAGATAGAGAGAAATGAAAGATGTTCCTATGCTTCAGCCATAGGCTCTATCATGTATGCAATGTCAGTACCGCACCGACGTATGCTTAGCAATAACCTTGGCAGAAGGTACCAAAGTAATCCAGAGTGGATCATCGACAGCGTCAAGAACATCCCCGAAATACCGAAAAGGACTAAGGATATGTTTCGCTTATGGAGGTGACAAAGAGCTAGTCGTAAATGGTTACGCCGATGTAAGCTTTGACACCGATCCGGACGATTCTAAATCGCAAACCAGATACGTGTTTTTATTAAACGGTGGAGCTGTAAGTTGGTGCAGTTCTAAACAAAGCGCCGTGGCGGGATCTACATGCGAAGTGGAATAAATAGCTGCTTCGAAGCAGCAAATGAAGGAGTCTCGATGAAGCGCTCATTTCAATCTAGGTGTTATACCTAGTGCATCGACCAATGAAAATCTTCTCGTGACAATATTGGTGCAATTGCCTTGGCAAAGGAATCCAGATTTCACAAGAGGACCAAGCACATCAAGAGACGCTTCAATTCCATCCGGACCAAGTCCGTGGGAGACATAGAGATTTGTAAGATACATACGGATCTCAATGTTGCGCACTGCTGACTAAGCCTCTTCCACGAGCAAAACATGATCAGCACCAAGACTCCATGGGTGTTAGAATCATTACAAGTGTAATCTAGATTATTGACTCTAGTGCAAGTGGGAGACTGAAGGAAATATGCCCTAGAGGCAATAATAAAGTTATTATTTATTTCCTCATATCATGATAAGTGTTTATTATTCATGCTATAATTGTATTAACCGGAAACATGATACATGTGTGAATACATAGACAAACTTAATATCACTAGTATGCCTCTACTTGACTAGCTCATTAATCAAAGATGGTTATGTTTCCTAACCATAGACATGTGTTGTCATTTGATTAACAGGATCACATCATTAGGAGAATGATGTGATTTACTCCCATTCCATTAGCTTAGAACTTGATCGTTTAGTATGTTGCTATTGCTTTCTTCATGACTTATACAAAGTTCCTATAAACTATGAGATTATGCAACTCCCATTTGCCGGAGGAACACTTTGTGTGCTACCAAACGTCACAACGTAACTGGGTGATTATAAAGGAGCTCTATAGGTGTCTCCAAAGGTACATGTTGAGTTGGCGTATTTCGAGATTAGGGTTTGTCACTCCGATTGTCGGAGAGGTATCTCTGGGCCCTCTCGGTAATGCACATCACAATAAGCCTTGCCAGCAATGTGGCCAATGAGTTGGTTATGGAATGATGCATTACGTGACGAGTAAAGAGACTTGCCGGTAACGATATTGAACTAGGTATTGGATACCGACGATCAAATCTCGGGCAAGTAACATACCGATGACAAAGGGAACAACGTATGTTGTTATGCGGTTTGACCGATAAATATCTTCGTGGAATATGTAGGAGCCAATATGAGCATCCAGGTTCCGCAATTGGTTATTGACCAGAAATAGTTCTAGGTCATGTCTACATAGTTCTCGAACCCGTAGGGTCCGCACGCTTAACGTTACAATGACAGTTTTATTATGAGTTTATAAGTTTTGATGTACCAAGGTTGTTCGAGTCCCGGATGTGATCACGGACATGACGAGGAGTCACGAAATGGTCGAGACATAAAGATTGATATATTGTATGACTATATTCGACACCGAAGTGTTCCTGTGATTTCGAGTAAACCGGAGTGCCAAGGGGTTACCGAAACCCCGGGAAGTATTGGGCCTTAGTGGGCCCGAGGGGAGAGAGAGGGCAGCAGCCAGAGGTGGCGCGCCTCCCATGAGGAGTCCGACTGACTAGGGAGGGGCGCGCCCCTCTTCCCTCTCCTCTCCCTCTCTTTCCTTCCCCCTTCCCTCTTCCTAGTTGGACTAGGAAAGGGGAGTCCTCCATAGGAGTAGGACTCCCCCCTTCCTTGGCGCGCCCCTAGGGCCGGCCGGCCTCCCCCCTTGCTCCTTTATATACGGGGGCAGGGGGCACCTCTAGACACACAAGTTAATCTTCGTGATCGTTCCTTAGCCGTGTGCGGTGCCCCCCTCCACCATATTCCACCTCGGTCATATCGTACCAGTGCTTAGGTGAAGCCCTGCGTCGGTAGAACATCATCACCGTCACCACGCCCTCATGCTGACGGAACTCTTCCCTGACACCCTGTTGGATCGGAGTCCGGGGATCGTCATCGAGCTGAACGTGTGCTGAACTCGAAGGTGCCGTACGTCCGGTACTTGGATCGGTCGGATCGTGAAGACGTATGACTACATCAACCGCGTTGTCATAACGCTTCCGCTTTCGGTCTACGAGGGTACGTGGACAACACTCTCCCATCTCGTTGCTATGCATCACCATGATCTTGTGTGTGCGTAGGAATTTTTTTGAAATTACTACGTTCCCCAACACTAAGAGCCAGCACAAGTGTTGTTTACCCAGGTTTGGGCCGCGGGGATCGCGTAACACCGTAGTCCTGCTTTGGTGTGTATATCAGTGTTCTTGAACTAGCTATTGAGCGTGACTTGCCCAAAGAGACGAACCCCTCTCCAGTACGCCTCGGGCCTCTTTTATAGTGGAAGGAGGCGCTACAGTGGCATACAGGAGGTGGAAAGGTTACAGTAGTTATGTTTATCTCTCGCCATTACGGGACAAGCGCATTAAATGCTCCCATCACTTTATCGTCGCCTCGCCCTGCTTCGACGCGTCCAGGCCAACGAGGCAGGCGGTGCCATGTAGGCTGGCAGGCTGCTGAGGTGGCACGGTGGCGGCGTCTTCACGAAGATCTGCATGCCACCACGCAGGTGCTTGCTGAGTTGGCTTCGGAACCGCACGTTGCCACGCAGGTGCCCGCCTGGCTGGCTAGGCTGGCAGCTACATGGGAACGGTGGTGGGATCTTGGCGCGCGCAGGCCTGGCTGCGGCCTCGCTGATGTCCTCGGCAAGGGCCTTGCCAGGGCCCCGGCAAGGGTCTTGTCGTGGCACTGCGGTCGTCCCCGGCAAGGATGTTGCCGGAGGCATCGTTGAGGGAGTCTTAGATTAGGGGGTATCCGGACAACCGGACGATATACATCATCTGGACTATTGAAGCGTGAAGATACAAGACTCAAGACTTCGGCCCGTGTCCGGATGGGACTCTCCTTTGCGTGGAAGACAAGCTTGGCGATCCGTATATTGTGTTTCCTTCCTTGTAACCAACTCCATGTAAACCCTAGCCCCCTTCAGTGTCTATATAAATCGGAGAGGTTGGTCCTTAGAAGGCTGATCACAATTACAATCATACCATCATAAGCTAGCTTCTAGGGTTTAGCCTCCACGATCTCGTGGTAGATCTACTCTTGTACTACCCATATCTTCAATATTAATCAAGCAGGAAGTAGGGTTTTACCTCCATCGAGAGGGCCCGAACCTGGGTAAACATTGTGTCCCTTGCTTCCTATTACCATCAGCCTCGACGCGCAGATCGGGACCCCCTACCCGAGATCCGCCGGTTTTGACACCGACATTGGTGCTTTTATTGAGAGTTCCTTTGTGTCGTCACTGCAGAGCTTGATGGCGCCTTTAATCGTCAACAACACGGTCTAGGAGGAGACTTCCCCCCGGACAGGTCTTCGTGTTCGGCGGCTTCGCACTGCGGGCCAATTCGCTTGGCCATCTGGAGCAGATCGATAGCTACGCCCCTGGCCACCAGGTCAGGTTCGGAAACTTGAACTACATGGTTGGTATTCACGGAGACTTGATCTTCGGCGGATTAAAGCCTGTGCCAGGAGCACCAGACAGTTGCGATGAGCACGGCCTAGACCTGCTGTCAGACAATGTTCGGGTTATCACCTCGCAGGGGCCCCGACCTAACCGAGCAGTGCGCCGCCTTAAGGACGGAGGGATGGGCCCGCCCGCAGTTACACACTCATCGGCGGTGGAACCGAACACGCTTCCCGCCTCAGAAAACTCGTGACTCCGACCCCGGACTCATATCCATTTGTTGGTTCCATCACAGACTTCGAGCCAACCGAGCCAAAGTTGAGTCTCGATAATGGAGTTTACCGCATGATATCTTCCAAAGACTCGCTTTTGGCGACATGCTCAACTCGTTAAAGTCTCTCACTTTGTCAGGAGGCTCTCAGCCGAACTATGTCCGGCTCGAGTGGGGAGCAGACGACGAAGGAATTTGTTGCCCACCCACCACCCACTTCATCGCCACGGCTGATGATTTAACCGACGTACTTGACTTTGACTCCGAAGGCATCGACGGTATGGACGATTTATGCAGAGAAGATTCGTAATCTCCGGGCGCTGGACTACTACCTCGTCACACGATATATACATGGTGGACACACCCAAGGAGGACGACGGCGGCAATCCGGAAGATAAAACCCCCAGGCAAAAGCCAAAACGGCGACGCAGACGCCGCTCAAAGTCCAGCAACAGTAAAAATACCGATAAGAGCGCAAGAAGGATTGACATACCAATAAACTCCGAAGGCAATAACGACCACGAGGACCTAGCGATGGAGCAGGACGAGCTAGGTCACGCCGAACTAAGTTCGGAGCAGATGCCAAATCACAATGATCCAGAGGGACGAGTTCATCAAACTGGCCCAGGACAAGAAGACAGTCCGGACGATGATGCATTCATCATTCCGAAAGAACGCGTGGAACGAGATAACCTCCACCGAAAGCTTATGGCCACCACGAGAAGTCTAAAGAAGCATAAGCAACGGCTCAAAGCCACACAGGAAACGCTCAATCATAGATGGAATAAAGTGTTGGACACTGAAGAAAGATACGACGACAATCGCCATACAAAGAGCTATCCAAAACGCAAGCTACTGCCAGAATTCGACGACGAGGCCGCTCCACCAAAGAGTAACACGACCAGGAGGCCAGACGTACCACTTCATAACCGCAACAAAGCGGCTACCAACGCCGCGCACAATCTACGTGAGCACCTGGATAGGAAAGCTGGTGCAGCTAGGTCCATCTACGGATCTAAAGGACACACCCCGGCGAGGGACTGTGGTCACCAAAACGATTATGCTAATCAAATACCAGTTCGGAATAAACACCGGACACAACAACAGCCGACGGCATGCCACATCACGTCCAGATACAGAGGGGCTGCTCACCCCCTGTGCTTTACCGAAGAAGTATTGGACCATGAATTTTCACAGGGCTTTAAACCTGTGAACATAGAGGCATACGACGGAATGACAGACCCAAGGGTCTGGATCGAGGACTTTATCCTGCATATACATATGGCTCGTGGGGATGACCTCCACGCCATCAAATACCTTCCCCTCAAAATAAAGGGACCAGCTCGACACTGGTTGAAAAGCCTCCCCGAAAATTCAATTGGGAGTTGGGAGGAACTCAAGGACGCTTTCAGGGCCAATTTTCAAGGGACTTATGTCCGGCCTCCAGATGCGGACGACTTAAGCCACATAATCCAACAGCCCAGAGAGTCCGCCCGCAAGCTTTAGAACAGATTCCTCACTAAGAAGAATCAAATTGTTGATTTTCCGGACACCGAAGCCTTGGCGGCATTCAAACACAGCATCCGCGATGAGTGGCTCGCCAGACACCTTGGCCAAGAAAAGCCAAGGACAATGGCAGCCCTAACAAGCATTATGACCCGCTTTTGCGCGGGTGAAGATAGCTGGCTAGCCCGTAAAGGCACCAGTGACCCTAGCACATCCAAAATAAGGGATGGCAACGGGAAGCCACGGCGTAATGAAAACAAACGCCAAAACAAGGAAGAGAGCCCGGATAACATGACGGTTAATGCCGGATTCAGGGGCTCTCGACCTGATCAGCAAAAGAAGTCATTTAAAGGCAGTAAAGAGGGTCCGTCTGGTCTGAATAGAGTCCTAGACAGACTATGCCAAATTCATGGCACCCCTGACAAACCTGCGAACCACACACACAGAGAGTGTTGGATCTTCAAGCAGGCCGGCAAATTAAATGCCGAACACAAGCGAAGGGAAACACCAAGTGAAGATGGGGACGAACCTTGCCAGCCGAAGATTGGGGGACAGAAAAAATTCCCGCCAGAGGTTAAAACAGTGAACATGATCCACACGACTCACACATCCATGAGAAGGCACGAACGCGCGCATAGAGACGCGCTCGATATAAAGCCCAGTGTACCCACACCTAGCTACTGGATGACTAGTCTGATCACTTTCGATCACACGGACCACCTGACTAGTATTCGGCATGAAGGATCACAAGCCTTGGTGCTTGACCCAATAATTGACGGATACCATCTCACCCACGTCCTCATGGACGGCGGTAGCAATCTCAATTTAATATATGAGGACACTGTCCGTAGGATGGGGATAGACCCATCCAGAATTAGTCAAAGCAACACCACCTTTGAAGGGGTGATACCAGGCGTTGAAGCCTATAGCAGGGCTCCGTCAGATCGAGGTAACATTCGCTCTTCGTGCAATTCCGTGCTTAAGAACTACTCTTCACCATCACACCCTTCCAAATCGGCTATCATGCATTGCTTGGAAGAACGGCATTCGCCCGCTTCAACGCATTACCGCACTATTGCTACCTTATACTCAAGATGCCCGGTCCACGTGGCGTCATCACCGTTAACGAAATCACAGAGCGCTCTTCATGCGCAGAGGAACACGCGACGGCCCCAGCGGCCGGACTATAAGTGGCCTCCAATATTAGAAAACATGACTGGTCATTAAGACCACAGACATAGTTAGAAAAGTCCGGTAGCCCGGATAAAATTGAATCAGGGCACCGTATATGTAATCCCATAGCGGACACCAGGGGCTATAAATATTTAATACAGCCACACACTTGGCTCAACCTTATTGGCAGGCCAACATCTTACACTTTTATTATCCATCGCATACTTACGTTGTACTCTCTTACGAGTTCTCTTTTTCACAGACAATGTTCACGCGATACCCTTCCAGGAACGACACAACGGAGACAAAGGCGCAGACGTGCAGCAGGGCCCCGCTTAATAGGTTTCTTTTTAGATTAAGCCCCTGTGTAAACCTTTTCTATTGCCTCTTGTTGTTTAACCATCCCATGGGTTCCATACCCACAGAGGATACTGCCGTTATTGGCATTTCTCCACGACAGATCAACGCACGTACCTGGAAACACAGGGTTTATAATGAATGGGCATTCTTGAGCCCATCGTCTGTTATAAAGTCCGAATACCTTCGGGAGTGTTCGGCATCACGAGTTTGGCCTTATATGCATCAGCTCCGAATCATGTCTTTGGTCAAATGTTGGGTTTGCCCGCCCTCGGTTTGCCGCCTTTACGCTCGTTATTATCGGCTAAGGTGGCTAAAGGAGAACTATCAGCGATTGTGCCCTCGTTATTCTTGGACGAACACCTCAAGAGAAAAGCCGAAACTGATCATTATGATACAATGAGAGACCTGCTCAACCACTCGAAGACTCACCGGAATCTTTAGGATTCCTCCGCATTAATGAATGGCCATTTCGGTCATGTACATACGCGCCCGTATTCGGATGCACGCGAAGGTACCAGGGGCTACATAGTAGCCCCAACGTTAGACTCCCATGGCTAAGCGAAAGTCTTACAGCTATATAGTCCGGTTGCCTAGTTCGATGTGCGATCACCTCCTTAATGGACCAAGACGTTGGATCAAGTGTGATTAAGCATATTTTTCGCGAACACCCCCGCAGTGTATGCGTTGGGGCTGAAGCCAACGACTGCTAACTTTCATTATATATATATATATATATATATATATATATATATATATATATATATATATATATATATATATATATATACGCCACACAGGGGGTACAATCATATTTTCGTGCAAACAAGATAAATATAGCCTCATAATCAAAATAAACATTGTTTTTACAATGATTCGATTCATCACTCGAACAAGACATTCTTCGAGCATCGCCTCTATTAGGCGGGCACCTTCGTGACTCGCGCCAAGTAGTGCTCGGCCGGATATTGGCCCCCGCCGGATCCTGGGTCGCTATAATGGTGGCCTCCATATCTGTCCAATAGGCTTTTATGTGGGCAAGGGCCATTCACGCACCCTCTATGCACGCCAACCTTCTCATGGCGTCGATCCGAGACACGGCCCCAAGGAATTATTGCACCAAACCAAAGTAACTGTCCGGCTTAGGCCCCTTCGGCCAAAGATGGTCTATTACAGACCGCATTGCAAGCCCGGACAGTCTGTGAAGCTCCGCTACAGCAGCCATCTTGTCACTTAACGGTAGCGGACGAGTGGGAGCATTGAATTGCGACCAGAAAAGCTTCTCCACTTCCTTATCACCCTGATCCTCGAAGAACTTGGCAGCGTCAGCAGTACTCTTCGCCAAATCCGCATACGCGTCCGCAGGACTCCAGCTTCCATCCAGGGGAGCATACTTCGGATCGAAAAACTTCGTCCGCAGCAAGTAGGAGCCCCAAGCCGCGATTTTACTGGCCTGTTGAAGCTCCTCCCGCGCACCCCTAAGCTCAGTCCGTATTTCCTTGGTGTCATTAAGTGCCTTGTTCAGGTTGGCCGAACTATCCTTATGCTCCTTTTTAAGGAGCTCATATCGGTCAGCAGCATTTTTTAACTCCACAGCCATTTCGGCTATCTTTCCCTCGCTTCGGCGATGAGCAGCCTGTTCAGCTCTCAATTCCTCGGCCGCCTTTAGGGCAGCCGCATTGCTAACCCCAGCTTGTTCCTTGGCCTGGGCAAGTTTCGCCCTCAGGGCTTCCACGGCAGCAGCACCGTCTGTAGTCCAAACATATTACATTAATGTCATGTCGCCTTCATATTTTTCTATACAAAGGAAGGCAGACCACATACCTTGTGATTTATCCAGCCGCTAGTTCACCAGCGTGATATCGGCATCAATCGATCCAATCTGCCTCGTTAGTTCGGCAACTTCAACGGACTGGTCGGCGGCCGGACCCACAGGTACCTGCACGTATTTACGGCGCATTAATTGATTTATGATCCCCGCTTACGCCTAGGGCGGCAACCAAAGGTCTTAGGGCTACTATCTATATGGAGCACACCTAGCGCATGCCTCACAGCCACAAAATAGTGTACTCTTCACTACATACCTCAAAGCCTCTGAGCAGGCTTGTAAATGCTTCATTCAAACCGCTAGTAGCGGATGAAATCTTCTTGAGCACCGCGCTCATTAATGAGCGGTGCTCCTCCGAGAGCGCAGCTCACTCCAGTAGGCCTGTCAGTACGTCCGGCCGGACATTGAACTGTGTCGGACCCTTCCCATCGCCCCTCGTGGGAGCCAAACGCCCGGGCTCGGGCGGCCGACGATTGGCTTCCAAATTTCGGCAGATCCGACTCTTCGTGATTTACACCTCGGTGTCGCCTGCTTCACGAGGCGGAGAGGTGGGTGGGGTCTCACTCTCCATCATCTCCGGAGGAAGATCCCCCAAAGACGAACTCTATTGAGAAGAGCTGCTAGCCGGACTGCAAAAGACAAATCATGGTTATTGATCTAGGAGAAACACAGTACCTTCGAATTAACTATTGACTTATAGCTCGGTGGAGGGCTGGCCTGTTGGCGTACATGACGCGGTGAGGGTGCCCGTCGGGGCAGGGCCCCCTGGGATACCTTTTCCCCTGGTTTGGGCATCTCCGTCTCCAAGTCTTCAGAGGCAGCCCTCTTCTTCCCGCGCGGGGAGGTGGCCTTAGCCTCCCCTTCCCGACTATCCTCCTTAGGGGAGGTAACAATTCCCCCGGTTCGGATGCGTAGCGTGTGAAGTTCGGTTTCTTCGTTCTTCCCCTTGTCTTTCCCTAAGGGCATTCTACTGAGTACCCGGTCAAGCATCTTGGCCATGGTGGGACCAGGCAAGCCTTTGGGAAGTGGCGCCGGACACCCGATTCTCTCCGCCTTGCTGAGCCATTCCTGGACACAGATGATTTTCATAATAAACAATTATGACAAATACAAAACAAGATGTCCGGTATCAAGGTTACTTACTTGGGTATCTAGGCGATTGCAGCTTAGGCCCGCATCCTCGGTGGTGTCCGGACACTCTACTTTTGGTCCGAAGAATAACTTGCACATCCCTTCGAGCTTCAAGCCGAAGAAGTGCTTAACAGTCCGCGGACCCTCTGGATTGAACTCCCACATCCGGAGAGGCCGGCGTTGGCACGGTGTCGGTGTCAAAATCGGCGGATCTCGGGTAGGGGGTCCCGAACTGTGCGTCTAGGCGGATGGTAACAGGAGACAAGGGACAAGATGTTTTACCCAGGTTCGGGCCCTCTTGATGGAGGTAAAACCCTACGTCCTGCTTGATTAATATTGATGATATGGGTAGTACAAGAGTGGATCTACCACGAGATCAAGGAGGCTGAACCCTAGAAGCTAGCCTATGGTATGATTGTTGTAATGGAGGTTATGTCCCACGGACTAAAGCCCTCCGGTTTATATAGACACCGGAGAGGGCTAGGGTTACAGTGGTCGGTTACAATGGTAGGAGATCTACATATCCAGATCGCCAAGCTTGCCTTCCACGCCAAGGAAAGTCCCATCCGGACACAGGACGGAGTCTTCAATCTTGTATCTTCGTAGTCTTGGAGTCCGTGGACGATGATAGTCCAATTGTCCAGACACCCCTAGTCCAGACTCCTCAAGAGCCCCTAACTCGGCTTCAATGACGATGAGTCCGCGCACATAATGTTCGGCATTGCAAGGCGGGTTCCTCCTTTGAATAATCTAGAAAAGATTGTGAACACCAGATAGTGTCCGCTCGCAAAATAAATTCCACATTCCACCATAGAGAGAATAAAATGTACACAAGTTCAATCTGCCGACGATTTTGGCGGCGTGACATCACACCACTACCAAGCCTTTACTTGAATCGCTTTTTATTATACCACCTCAAAGACGCTTAGCGGCGGTTTCTTGGCACGCCTTGTCGAAGCGTAGATCGTGATCCCCTTATTCCGGATTCTCATCAATACGGACGTGGTAACCCAACCGCGCCATTGATGGTGGCGCTCGGAGATAAGCGAGTTTTACCGGCTAGTGGGGACGATAGTCTTCGTCCGCCTATATATAAGGGATAAGGATTCACCTTTTCACCCACGCCTCTTCCTCCTTTGCTTATCCATCTCCAAGACTCGAGCCCAAGCGCCAAGTTCGCAAGATCTCGCCTCAACCTTATCCGACCATGTCCGGAGCGGGAGGAAAGTGGTTGGCCTCCACCGTTAAGGAGGAGCACATCACAAAGCTGCGCAGCACCGGATACCTTTCCGGCGACATCGCGCACCGGCTGCCCAACGCGGGGCAGCTCATCCCCACCCCCAGGCCCCATGAGAGGGTCGTTTTCCTTCCCCACTTCCTCCGCGGATTGGGCTTTCCACTTCACCCCTTTGTCCGGGGGCTCATGTTCTACTACGGCCTGATTTCCATGATCCGCGCCAACTTCATCCTCAACATCTCGGCGCTTATCGTCAGGTGCGAGGCCTTCCTCTGATCCAGCCCCACTTCGCTTAGGCTCAAGACCTTCAATGTCAAGCGAAGGTAGTGAAGGGCACTCAAGCGGAGTCGGAGGCGCCATGTTGGACAAGATGCCCAACGCCCTTTGGTTCAAGGGTCTTCGTGGAATCCGTCAAGGGGTGGCGGTCGGGGTGGTTCGATATCACCGAGCCATACGACCCTACATGGGCGGCGGCCCCGAGTTCAGATCTGGTATCCCCACGCAGCTCACCTCTTGGAAAGAGAAGGGCTTGCTTTGTGGGGTATTCAAGGAGCCGACGGACTCCAAGCCCGTATCCGTAAGTCGGTGAACAAGAAGCTCAGCTGGTTAACGTGGTCCAAGTCATGCTCGTTCGCGGATTCTCCCATGCCAAGAACGGGCATTCAATCTGTGGGAGTTCGATCCGAACAGCACCAGCGCTGAGCGGGCTCTTCGACAAGACGATGAAGGCGCTCGGAGGGTACTGCTTTAAGGGCGCCGGCCCCGCATCCGCGACGGAAGATCGCGGATTTCACTCGCAACATCCAAATGACGAGGTAAGTGATTCTACCCCTTTACGGGACACTTGTTGTTAATAGTTCGACCCTAAGCGGGTTTCAATCTCCCTTTTCCTTTAACAGGAGTGGATGAAGAAGGCCGAGCAACTCATCTGCCCGGCTCCTATGCCAGAAGACCCAGTGGACGCCCGTCTAGCGGGGCTGCTGGTTCCGGCACCGCACGTGGTGCCGGAGAAGAAGGCCAAGAAGGTGGCCACGGGTACTCGAAAGAGTTCCAGTTTTCAGGTGTCCGACGACTCCGAGGCGGATTCCTTCCCCAGAGGGGGGAGAGAAAAAGAGGAAGGCCTCCCCAACAGGGGAGGCCGAAGGGTCCAAGAGGGGAAGAACTATTCCCCCGGACAGCTCCGCCAACACCAACGTTGGCGATGACGAGTGGCCCTCAAGGGCCAGGCCTCAGGAGAGATCGTAAGCATTCGGATCCCTGAATAATCTGCAATTTCTCTTGTGTCACATAGTGTCCTTCTAATGCCGCATGCTGCCTGTAGTCCGGCCGATGATGATCTCCCCACTTCATCGAGCGGGTCGCTGGCTCCGTCGGATGTGGATTCCATCCCGACTGCCTCCACCCCTCGCGCCGATGAGGACGCCGAGGTGGGATCCCAGAAAGGGACCCATCAGGAGGAGGCTCCGGAGGCGCCGCAAGGCAGCCTCCCGGACTTTGCGCCGGACTCCACACCGGAACCCGCAGTGGTTCCAGAGTCTGGCAGGCGGTCCCTTCGCAAGAAGGGCAAGACCGTGACACTGGCGGCCCCCGTCCAACCGGAGGCGCCGGACAACTTGTTGGAGGCGCTAAAAGGCGCTTCCATCGAGGAAGAACACCGCACTATCATGAGTGCGGTGATTTAGAAGGTTCAGCTCGCCAAGAGCGGGCTGACCGAAGCCTGCAGCAGCCTTCTAACAGGCTTTGAGGTAAGAAGTTAAAATTATTAATGTAATACCGCATAGACAGTAGCCCCTGATGCTCGGTTCGGTGTTCGGAAAGAAAAGCCGAACTAAGGATCTAAAAAGATATACGCAGGGTTGCTAATAAATTATGTTAATATGGGTTTGCAGGCTGCGCTGCTGACCTCTGCCGCATTGACTGCGGAGGTCGATGCATTGAAGCAGGATCTCAAGCGGTCCGAGCAAGAACTCGGCCGTGCAAAAAAGCAGCTCGAGGACAAAGAAGGTGAGTAACACCACTTTGAATAATTACCTTACAGAAAAGGATTTAGGTTGCAAAAAATAACAAGGATAACATGGGCACTGCAGGGGCCACTAACGAGGTGGCCACCCTGAAGGAGGCTGTGTCCGCGGCCGAACGCAATGCGGCCGCAGAACGGGCAGAGCGAGAAAAGCAGGAGGCGCGGGTGGAGGAGGTGCGGCAAGAGCTCCAGGCTCTCATGGAGAAGCATGAGAGTTTGGAGCGCGACTCAAAGACGCGAGAGTCCGAGCTCGCCTCGGCTCTCGAAAGTGCCAAGTCCGCCAAGGCCGAGGCCCGTAGGGCCCTTTAGGAGGTTGAGGATATGAAGAAAATAGCGGCGGGTAAGGCATTTTTCATGCAAAGCAAGCATGTTAATGTAAACTACCTGACACTTACCCGAATCCAGAGCTCTCTAGGGGCGTTTGCAGATCTGCCTCGCAGTGTATCCGATGCCCCCGCATTCTACCGTGGTGAGGAGGGGAGCTCAACGGAGAAGGTCTTCTGGTCTCAAGATGTCGAGGCCGGCCATCCGTGCCCCTAGCGACCAGTGAAGCAGCTGGTCGAGCTCCACAAGGTCGCCGAGGAGGCCATGAAGGGCCTCATAGTCCACTGTGGTCCGAGGGGCCATGCCTGGAGCTACTTCGCCTCGTCAAGGTGGCTGGTGGATGCGTGCCTCGGGTGGAGGTCATCAAGCGCTCCTTTGTATTGAAGGTGCTTTCGTCGGGCCCTTGCCAGCGCAAAGGTGCACTGGGCAAGCCGGATGCGAAAGGCTCATCATCGACGCGCCACCAACGGGCAAGGAGTATCGTCGCCGAGATGTACTATAAGACTGTCTCAAGGGTGCCCGCAAGATTGCGGATGAGTGCCCCAGATGTAATCATTGAGTAAACTCGCTATGTATTATCCTGTGCGCTGAAAACTTTGTTCATATGCGCTAAGCAACGCTTGTTTGATTTAAAATATTACCTTCTGTGCGGCCGTTTATAAAATCTGAGAGATGGCAGGTCGTCGGCTTCAGCCCCCAAGCCACTAGTGCTGGGGTGTTCGGGATAAATTTGAGCTCTCTTGTTCCCATTTTTGGGTCCATCTAGGAAGGCGCTCAACACAACGAACAAGGCAACCGGACTTATAATGCTTGAACACTCTCACTTAGCCATAGAATTCTATAATTTTAAATTTCGGCGAAGCCCCTAGTATTCGGAAGACCGAGTTTGGGGCGCTTATCCACGCCTCCGCTTGACATTATCCGTTATTTCGCCGAGGCGGCATAGGTCTTTAGGGACCCAAAAGACCTCTCGAACAGCGACCGATCTCTCGCCTTATCATGCCGGGCCGGTTTAGCTTTCTCCATTGAGGCGCTCGCCCAGCTCAACCGGGGTGCAATCGCAGTGGTTCTCCCAGTGCCACCTTAGCCAATAGAACGGAACATAAGGCACCAAAACGTGGGAGCCGGGCAAACCCAACTATTGACCCAAGACATGATTCGAGCCGATTCATATAATGCTATAAGTTCGGGTGCCGACTTGTGAAAGTGTTCGGACTTATCACACCATAATGCGGGGAACATAAGCCCTCGGTGTATTCGGCCGCACTAAAATATACGGGTGCACGATGTCATTAGTGAACATATATGTAAAGTAATGCGATAACAGGCAAAAAGTGCTGCATTATTTATTCAAGGGATTCTGCTATGAGTGCGGAATGATACAAATAGTGCGGTAAGCAAGGGATTGACTAATTAAACATGTCCTCCGTGGTGGGCTGCGGACTGGTGTATATAATCAAATTTAATGCTCGTAATGGAGACCACCTGAGTGTTCGTCGCAGCCTTCTTCCCTTCCTGGTTGTTGCATCGTGAGTTCGGCGGGTATACAAAGAAGGAAAATAAAAAAAGAGAGACACACTTGTGAGCCCTCGTGTGGTCGAGCCGCACTCTGGGTCTCATAGGTCTTGCCCTCCCCTAGGCCCATGGTATCTCCAGAGCGTAATGATGTACGCGAGGGTTGGTCTTGCAATCATGCGAGGGCTGGGGTTAGCCGCATTGCTACGCTGCGCTCGTAACGTGCCGTGGTCTTGGTTGATGTTGCTCGGGCACATTTGTCGTGTCCGCCGCTTAACGCCGACACTCTAAAATTGCCTTAGAAGGCTGCTATGTACTTCGCCATGAGAGCGCCAGATGTTCCTCCGCTCGAGGAGCGCTCCGATTTCCGCTGACCGTGATGACTCCACGAGGGCCCGCATCTTGAGCTTGAGGTATGCATAATGCGGCACCGCTGAACTTTGCAAACGCGTTCGTCCGAAAGCAGAGCGTGATAGCCGCCGCGAACGGGACTATGTCAAGATTAACTCCTCGCCCGAAATTGTCCGGGATCCAAGACCACTTCGGTGTGGTCGAGCCTGCATAATTGGCCTCAACACTGGTATGACGCTTTGAAGGTCGTCTTTGTAGGTTTAATCCTTGAGGGTCTATGCCCATCTTGCGACCGTATCCCGATAAAGCGGTTCAGTTATCGCCGCCGTCCATCGACTCTTGTGAGGTGAAATCCATCGACGATTGGGTCTAAAACCACGCGCGAATCCGCCATGGCGGATGCTGGTCGGATGGTCTCTTCGATCGAAAGTGATCGGGCAAGAGGACCATGGGTTGAACTTCGGGCGATCGCTCCATCGCATATACGTCCCTTAGTGCACGCCTGCCCTCTTGGGTATATGGGTTATGTATATCATGTTTACCGCTCGCACTTGTGGGGGAAACCCTTCGTCCTCTCTTGTCGCGGCCGGGTCTCTTCCTCGTCGTCATTGCAGCCCCTTGTCATTGTTTTCGGCAATTAACTTGCCTGCCTGCTTGAATACCCAGCAATCTCTGTTGGTGTGGTTAGCCGGCTTTTCGGGGGTGCCATGTATCTGACATGAGCGGTCGAGTATTCGGTCCAAATTGGACGCACCGGAGTTGTTCTTTTAAATGGCTTCTTCCACGACCGGTTTAGAGCTCGAATCCGCATTGACCGCCGATCCTCCTTGTCGCCGCCGCTTAACGCGCGCTTATTTTTGCTTCGACGCGACCGCCATTGTGGTCCTTGGTATCCGGACTGCTGTAACTTTTACCGAGGTTGTTGCTGCGAGCTAGCGAAGGTCCTCCCCGCACGTAAGCGGGTCATTAGTGATGTGAGGGCTGCCATGGATTTCGGCTTTTCCCGCCCTAGGTGCCGGGCTAGCCACTCACCGCGGATGTTATGTTTGAAGGCTGCGAGGGCCTCTGCATCCCGGACAATGACGATTTGATTTTTCTTTTGTTAAGAACCGTGTCCGTAATCGTCCGGCCGATTCATCCGCTGCTGAATTATGTGGCTTAGGTCATCGGCGTCTAGTGGTCGCACATATGTGCCCTGGAAGTTGTCGAGGAATGCGGCTTCCAGGTCTTCCCAACACCCAATTGACTCTGCGGGCAAGCTGTTAAGCCAATGCCGAGCTGGTCCTTTAAGCTTGAGTGGGAGATACTTGATGGCGTGGAGATCATCACCGCGGGCCATATGGATGTGAAGGAGATAATCTTCGATCCAAACCGCGGGGTCTGTTGTGCCATCGTAGGATTCGATGTTTACGGGTTTAAACCCTTCAGGGATTTGATGATCCATTAGTTTGTCAGTGAAGCATAGCGGGTGTGCGGCGTCTCTGTATTGAGCAATATCACGACATAGCTCGAGGGAGCGTTGTCTGCTGTGTTCGGCCTGGCCGGAGTTGTTGTATCCGGCGCGACGGTATTCGTCATGGGTCGTTGGGCGCCCACGTGATCCGTAGATGGATCTAGATTGCCTTGCTTTGTCCTCCAATATATCTCGCAAGTCCGGCGCGTTCCCTCTTGGCTTCGTACTTTTGGAGCGATGCCGGGTACGGTCTTGGTGGAGGGCCCGATGCTCTTCTGCCGCGACCACGTGGTGGTCGGTCGGCCGACAGCGCTGGTGATGAAGGTATGTATGCTTCTTCCTCTAATCGGGGAGCAACTTGCGCTTTTGGGTAACTCTTGAGGGACGCTCGAGTTCATACTCTTCGCCGCGAGGACCTCAGTCCATCTGTCGGCCAGCAGGTCTTGATCAGCTTGAAGCTGTTGCTGCTTTTTCTTTAGGCTATTTGCCGTGGCGATAAGCCTGCGTTTAAAACGCTCTTGTTCGACGGGATCCTCTGGCACGACGAATTCGTCATCGTTGAGGCTTGCCTTGTCTCCGGAGGGAGGTATGTAATTATCATCCTCGACCTCTTCGTCTGCCGCTCTCTCGCGAGGGCTTGCTTCTGCATCCTCCTGCGCTAAATCTTGCAGGAGGGGATTGTCTTCGGCACTATCTGGGGTATTATTATCTCCTGTGCCGGAATCTCCATTCTTGCTGTGGCGGGATTTAGAGCGGCGCCACATACGTCGGCGCTTGGGCTGTTTCTTTAAGGAATCTGCCTCCGCTGCTTCTTCGCCGTCCCCATCTTTTGGGGTGTCCACCATGTATATATCATATGACGAGGTGGTCTTCCAGTGCCCTGTAGGCACTGGTTCTTGTTCGTCTCCGGCATCGTCGTCCATACCGTCGATGTCATCGGAGTCATAGTCTAGCATGTCGGTTAGATCATCGACAGTGGCTACAAAGTGGGTGGTGGGAGGGCTTTGAATTTCTTCGTCATCCGCATCCCAACCATCCTGGCCATAGTCCGGCCAGGGCTCTCCGGATAGCGAGAGATGTTTTAGTGAATTTAGGATGTCGCCAAAGGGTGAATGTTGGAAGATGTCCACGGCAGTGAACACCATGATCGGTGCCCAATCAGATTCGATTGGCAGGGGCGCGGGAGGTTCGGAGTCCGGCAGGGAGTCCGGCACCTCGGAGTCACGAGCTTTACAAGGGACAGGGTTAGTGTTTGGCTCCATCGCCACGGAAGTTGCAGCCCCCGAGGCGGTGTCCAGCCACCGGTCCTCGATCTGGGCGACCGGCTCCGGACTAAGGGCCGGAGCGGATTCGTGTGCGGCCACCAAGGCACTGTCCAGCGGCAGAGCTAAATCATGCCCATCGCGACAGCGCGGCACGCCCGGCTGTGGCTCGAGTCCGTCGAAGATTAAGTCCCCACGGATGTCGGCCGTGAAGTTTAAGCTTCCGAACCTGACCTGATGGCCAGGGGCGTAGCTTTTGATCTGCTCCAGATGGCCAAGTGAATTAGCCCGCAGTGCGAAGCCGCCGAATACGAAGATCTGTCCGGGGAGAAAATTCTCACCCTGGACGGCGTTGTTGTTGATTGAAGGAGCCATCAAGCCTATCGGTGACGACACAGAGGAACTCTCAATGAAAGCACCAATGTCGGTGTCAAAACCGGCGGATCTCGGGTATGGGGTCCCGAACTGTGCGTCTAGGTGGATGGTAACAGGAAACAAGGGACACGATGTTTTATCCAGGTTCGGGCCCTCTTGATGGAGGTAAAACCCTACATCCTGCTTGATTAATATTGATGATATGGGTAGTACAAGAGTGGATCTACCACGACATCAAGGAGGCTAAACCCTAGAAGCTAGCCTATGGTATGATTGTTGTAATGGAGGTTATGTCCTACGGACTAAAGCCCTCCGGTTTATATAGACACCGGAGAGGGCTAGGGTTACACAGAGTCGGTTACAATGGTAGGAGATCTACATATCCGTATCGCCAAGCTTGCCTTCCACGCCAAGGAAAGTCCCATCCGGACACGGGACGGAGTCTTCAATCTTGTATCTTCGTAGTCTTGGAGTCCGGCGGACGATGATAGTCCGGCTGTCCGGACACCCCCTAGTCCAGGACTCCCTCACATGGCAACATCCATCGGATTAACATCACTTGCATTATGCTGACAAGGTTAATGTCCCTCTCAAGAAGCTCTTGGATGCGGCTCTGTAGTACTGGTACATCGCCAGCGGGCCCCCAATTCCGTCCTATGTCGGTCCAAGATGCTAGTGGTGACGGAGGGCCCGAGCGGAACTCGGGGGCGGCCACCCACTTTATGCCTCTGGGAGCCGTGACATAAAACCACCTCCGTTGCCATACATCGGATACTTCTGGGAAAGAACCCTCTGGCCATGGGACATCGGCGTTCCTGCTTATTACGGCACCTCCGCACTCCGCATGTCGCCCCTCGATCATCTTCGGCTTCACATTGAAGGTCTTGACCCATAAGCCGAAGTGTGGGGTGACATGGAGGAAGGCCTCACACACTATAATGAACGACGAGATATGGAGGATGGCGTCCGGAGCTAGATCATGAAAATCCAACCCATAATAGAACATGATCCCCCTCACAAAAGGATCGAGGGTGAGGCCCAAGCCACGGAGGAAGTGAGGAGCAAACACGACGCACTCATTGGGCTCCGGTGTAGGGATGACCTGCCCTGGAGCAGGAAGCCTGTGCTGGATGTCGGCGGTCAGATATCCGACGTCCCTAAGCTTCGCAATGTCCTCCTTTTGAATCGAGGAGGCCACCCACCGTCCTTGAGGGTTGGATCCGAACATACTGGAGGATCTGGGGTGTTGGAGCTTAGGTCTCAGGTGTTAGAACTCGAGGTGCGAGAAGGCGCGAGGGAGGTGGAAGAGAGGCATAGGCCTCGACCCCTTTATAAAGGGGGTGAATATCAAGAGTCCTTAGCGTGACCGCTTGAGGCTTATCTAAAAACACACGGAGTTATACCAACGGTCGTCGTTGTTGGGGAACGTAGTAATTTCAAAAAATTTCCTACGCACACGCAAGATCATGGTGATGTATAGCAACGAGAGGGGAGAGTGTTGTCTACGTACCCTCGTGAGACCCGGCGAAGCGATCACAACGTAGAGGAAGTAGTCGACGTTCTCCTCGCGATCCGACCGATCCCGCGCCAGCATCCGACGCCCGAGTTCTTGACACACGTACAGCTCGATGACGCCCCTCGTACTCGATCCAGCCGAGTGTCGAGGAGAGTTTCACAAGACGACGGTGTGGTGACGATCTTGATGTTTCACCGGCGCGAGGCTTCGCCTAAGCTTCATGACAGTATAACCGAGGTGGAATATGGTGGAGGGGGCACCGACACGGCTAAGGAACGATCTAAAGATCAAACTTGTGTGTTCAAGGGTGCCCCCTGCCCCAGATATATAAGGAGGGAGGGGGAGGCCGGCCGGCCTAGCTAGGGCGCTGCTGGGAGGAGTCCTACTCCCACCGAGTAGGACTCCCCCTTCCTAGTTGGAATAGGATTGGGGGAGGGAAGAGGAGAGGGCGCCGCCTCCTCCTGTCCTATTCGGACTGGGGGAGAGGGCGCCACCTCCGGCCGCCCCTCCTCTTCTCCCTCGAGGCCCACCGAGGCCCATTTACCCCGGGGTTCCGGTAACCTCCGGACTCCGGTAAATTCCGCTTTACCGGAACCATTCCAACTCCAAACATAGGCTTCCAATATATCAATCTTTATGTCTCGACCATTTCGAGACTCCTCGTCATGTCCGTGATCACATCCGGACTCAACTTCTTCGGTACATCAAAATACATAAACTCATAATAACCGCCATCGAAACCTTAAGCGTGCATGGACCCTACGGTTCGAGAACAATGTAGACATGACCTAGAACTATTCACGGTCAATAACCAACAGCGGTACCTGGATGCCCATATTGGTTCCTACATATTCTACGAAGATCTTTATCGGTCGAGACCGCATAACAACATACGTTGTTCCCTTTGTCATCGGTATGTTACTTGCCCGAGATTCGATCGTCGGTATCCAATACCTAGTTCAATCTCGCTACGCAAGTCTCTTTACTCGTTCCGTAATACATCATCTCACAACTAACTCATTAGTTGTAGTGCTTGCAAGGCTTCATGATGTGTATTACCGAGAGGGCCCAGAGATACCTCTCCACAATCGGAGTGACAAAACCTAATCTCAAATACGCCAACCCAACATCCGCCTTTGGAGACACCTGTAGTACTCCTTTATAATCACCCGATTACGTTGTGACGCTTGGTAGCACCAAAGTGTTCCTCCGTAAACGGAGTTGCATAATCTCATAGTTACAGGAACATGTATATGTCATGGATAAAAGCAGAGCAACATACTAAACGATCGTGTGCTAAGCTAAGGGAATGGGTCATGTCAATCGATCATTCTACTAATGATGTGACCTTGTTAATCAAATAACAACCCCTTGTTCATGGTCGGAAACACAACCATCTTTGATTAACAAGCTAGTCTAGTAGAGGCATACTAGTGACATGTTGTTTTGTCTATGCATTCACACATGTATCATGTTTCCTGTTAATACAATTCTAGCATGAATGATAAACATTTATCATGAAATAAGGAAATAAATAATAACTTTATTATTGCCTCTAGGGCATATTTCCTTTAGTCTCCCACTTGCACTAGAGTCAATAATCTAGATTACATAGTAATGATTCTAACACCCATGGAGTCTTGGTGCCGATCATGTTTTGCTCGTGGAAGAGGCTTAGTCAACGGTCGCAACATTCAGATCCGTGTGTATCTTGCAAATCTCTATGTCTCCCACCGACTAAGTCCCGATGGAATTGAAGCGTCTCTTGATGTGCTTGGTCCTCTTGTGAAATCTGGATTCCTTCGCTAAGGCAATTGCTCCATATTGTCACGAAGATTTTCATTGGACCCGATGCACTAGGTATGACACCTAGATCGGATATGAACTCCTTCATCCGCACTCCTTCATTAGCTGCTTCGGCTGCTATGTATTCCGCTTCACATGTAGATCCCGCCACGACGCTTTGTTTAGAACTGCACCAACCGACAGCTCCTCCGTTTAGTGTAAATACGATCCGGTCTGCGATTTAGAATCGTCTCGATCGGTGTCAAAGCTTGCATCAACGTAACTGCCATTTATGAGCTCTTTGTCACCTCCATATACGAGAAACATATCCTTAGTCCTTTTCGTATTTCAGATGTTCTTGACCGCTGTCCATGATCCACTCTGGATTACTTTGGTACCTCCTGCTAGGCTTATAGCAAGGCACACATCGGTGCGGTACACAAGATTGCATACATGATAGAGCCTATGGTGAAGCATAGGAACATCTTTCATTTTCTCTCTATCTTCTGCAGTGGTCGGCATTGAGTCCGACTCAACTTCACACCTTGTAACACGTGCAAGAACCCTTTCTTTGCTTGATCCATTTTGAACTTCTTCAAAATTTTGTCAAGGTATGTGCTTTGTGAAAGTCCAATTAGGCGCCTTGATCTATCTCTATAGATCTTAATGCCCAATATATAAGCAGCTTCACCGAGGTCTTTCATTGAAAACTCTTATTCAAGTATCCCTTTATGCTATCCAGAATTCTATATCATTTCCGATCAGCAATATGTCATCTACATATAATATCGTAAATGCTACAGAGCTCCCACTCACTTTCTTGTAAATACAAAGCTTCTCCAAAGTCTGTATAAACCCAAATGCTTTGATCACACTATCAAAGCGCTTATTCCAACTCCGAGATGCTTGCACCAGTCCATAGATGGATCGCTGGAGCTTGCACACTTTGTTAGCTCCTTTGGATCGATAAAACCTTCTCGTTGCATCATATACAACTCTTCTTCCGTAAATCCATTCAGAATGCAGTCTTTACATCCATTTGCCAAATTTCATAATCATAAAATGCGGCAATTGCTAACATGATTCGGACGGACTTAAGCATCGCTACGGGTGAGAAGGTCTCATCGTAGTCAATCCCTTGAACTTGCCGAAACCTTTTGCACAAGTCGAGCTTTATAGACAATAATATTACCGTCGGCGTCGGTCTTCTTCTTGAAGATCCACTTGTTTTCTATTGCTTGCCTACCCTCGGGCAAGTCAACCAAAGTCCATACTTTGTTTTCATACATGGATCCCATCTCGCATTTCATGGCCTCAAGCCATTTTATGGAATCTGGGCTCACCATCGCTTCTTCATAGTTCGTAGGTTCATCATGATCTAGTAGCATGATTTCCGAACAGGATTACCGTACCACTCAGTGCGGATCTTACTCGTTGATCTACGAGGTTCTGCGGTAACTTGATCCAAGTTTCATGATCAACATCATCAACTTCCTCACTACTTGGTGTAGGTGTCTCGAAACCGTTTTCTGCGATTTAACTACTTTCAAGTAAGGGAGAAGGTACTATTACCTCATCAAGTTCCACTTTCCTCCCACTCACTTCTTTCGAGAGAAACTCCTTCTCTAGAAAGGATCCATTCTTAGCAACGAATGTCTTGCCTTCGGATCTGTGATAGAAGGTGTACCCAACTGTCTCCTTTGGGTATCCTATGAAGACACATTCTCGATTTGGGTTCGAGCTTATCGGGTTGAAGCTTTTTCACATAAGCATCGCATCCCCAAACTTTAAGAAACGACAACTTTGGTTTCTTGCTAAACCATAGTTCAAAAGGTGTCGCCTCAACGGATTTCGACGGTGTTCTATTCAGGTGAATGCGGCCGCCTCTAGAGCATAACCCCAAAACGATAGCGGTAAATCAGAAGAGACATCATAGATCGCACCATATCTAGTAAAGTACGATTCGACGCTCGACACACCATTACGCTGTGGTGTTCCGGTGGCGTGAGTTGCTAAACTATTCCGCATTGTTTCAAATGTAGACCAAACTCAGAACTCAAATATTCACCTCCACGATCGATCGTAGAAACTTAATTTTCTTGTTACGATGATTTTCAACTTCACTCTGAAATTCTTTGAACTTTTCAAACGTTTCGGACTTATGTTTCATTAAGTAGATATACCCATATCTGCTTAAGTCATCTGTGAAGGTGAGAAAATAACGATATCCGCCACGAGCCTCAACATTCATTGGACCACATACATCTCAGATGTATGATTTCCAACAAATCTGTTGCTCTCTCCATAGTACCGAGAACGGTGTTCTAGTCATCTTGCCCATGAGGCACGGTTCGCAAGTGCCAAGTGATTCATAATCAAGTGACTCCAAAAGTCCATCAAGATGGAGTTTCTTCATGCGCTTTACACCGATATGACCTAAACGGCAAGTGCCACAAATAAGTTGCACTATCATTATCAACTTTGCATCTTTTGGTTTCAACATTATGAATATGTGTATCACTACTATCGAGATTCATCAAAATAGACCATTCCTCAAGGGTGCATGACCATAAAAGATATTACTCATATAAATAGAACAACCATTATTCTCTCGATTTAAATGAATAACCGTCTCGCAACAAACAAGATCCAGATATAATGTTCATGCTCAACGCAGCACCAAATAACAATTATTTAGGTCTAAAACTAATCCCAAGGTAGATGTAGAGGTAGCGTGCCGACCGCGATCACATCGACTTTGGAACCATTTCCCACGCGCATCGTCACCTCGCCCTTTGCCGAGTTCGCAATCCAGTAGTCCCCTGCTTGAGTTGCAAATATTAGCAATGTAACCAAGATCAAATACCAGTGCTACTACGAGCTCTAGTAAGGTACACATCAATAACATGTATATCACATATACCTTTGTTCACCTTGCCATCCTTCTTATCCGCCAAATACTTGGGGCAGTTCCGCTTCAAAGGACCACCGCTTGCGAGAAGCACTCGATTTCAGTTTAGGGCCGACTTGGGTTTCTTCTCCCGAGCAACAACTTGCTTGCTGTTCTTCTTGAAGTTCCCTTCTTCTTCCCTTTGCCTTTCTTCTTGAAACTAGTGGTCTTATTGACCATCAACACTTGATGCTCCTTCTTGATTTCTACCTCCGCAGCCTTTAGCATTGCGAAGAGCTCGGTATAGTCTTTACTAACCCTTGCATATTATAGTTCATCACGAAGCCTTTGTAGCTTGGTGGCGGTGATTGAAGAATTACATCAATGACACAATCATCCGGAAGATTAACTCCCAATTGTGTCAAGTGATTGTAGTACCCGGACATTACGAGTATATGCTCACTAATGTAACTATTCTCCTCCATCTTGCAGCTATAGAACTTATTGGAGACTTCATATCTCTCAATCCGGGCATTCTGTTGGAATATTAACTTCAACTCTGGAACATCTCATATGCTCCATGACGCTCAAAACGCCGTTGAAGTCCCGGTTCTAAGCCGTAAAGCATGGCACATCGAACTATAGAGTAGTCATCGCTTTGCTCTACCAGACGCTCATAACATCTGCAGCTTGCATTAGCAAGCAGTTCGCACCTAGTGGTGCATCCAGACGAACTCTTACAGGCAGCAATGAGGATAATCCTCAAGTTACGGACCCAATCCGTGTAATTGCTACCATCATCTTTCAACTTTGCTTTCTCAAGGAACGCATTAAAATTCAACGGAACAACAAAGACGAGCCATCTATCTACAATCAAACATAAACAAGCAAGATACTATCAGTACTAAGTTCATGATAAATTTAAGTTCAATTAATCATATTACTTAAGAACTCCCACTTAGAAAAACATCTCTCTAGTCATCTAAGTGATCACGTGATCCAAATCAACTAAACCATAACCGATCATCACGTGAAATGGAGTAGTTTCAATGGTGAACATCTTATGTTGATCATATCTACTATATGATTCACGCCGACCTTTCGGTCTCCGTGTTCCGAGGCCATATCTGCATATGCTAGGCTCGTCAAGTATAACCCGAGTATTCTGCGTGTGCAAAACTGGCTTGCACCCGTTGTAGATGGACGAGAGCTTATCACACCCTATCATCACGTGGTGTCTGGGCACGACGAACTTTGGCAACGGTGCATACTCGGGGAGAACACTTCTTGATTATTTAGTGAGAGATCATCTTATAATGCTACCGTCAATCAAAGCAAGATAAGATGCATAAAAGGATAAACATCACATGCAAATCAATATAAGTGATATGATATGGTCATCATCATCTTGTGCTTCATGATCTCCATCTTGCGGCACCACCATGATCACCATTGTCACCGGCGCGACACCTTGATCTTCATCGTAGCATCGTTGTCGCCTCGCCAAACTTATGCTTCTACGACTATCGCTACCGCTTAGTGATAAAGTAAAGCATTACAGTAGCGATTGCATTGCATACAATAAAGCGACAACCATATGGCTCCGCCATTGCCGATAACTTCGTTACAAAACATGATCATCTCATACAATAAAATATAGCATCACGCCTTGACCATATCACATCACAACATGCCCCGCAAAAACAAGTTAGACGTCCTCTACTTTGTTGTTGCAAATTTTACGTGGCTGCTACGGGCTTAAGCAAGAACCAGTCTCACCTCGCATCAAAACCACAACGATATTTCGTCAAATAGACTCCGCTTTAACCTTCTCAAGGACCGGCGAGCCACACTTTTCAGTTCAACTAAAGTGAGAGAGACAGCACCCACCAGTCACCTTTAAGCAACGAGTGCTCGTGGCGGTGAAACCAGTCTCGCGTAAAGCGTCTGCGTAAATGTCGGTCAGGCCGCTTCATCTCACAATACCGCTGAACCAAAGTATGACATGCTGGTAGCTAGTATGACTTGTATCGCCCACAACTCACTTGTGTTCTACTCGTGCAAAACATCAAACCATAGAAAAACCTAGGCTCGATACCACTTGTTGGGGAACGAGTAATTTCAAAATTTTCCTCGCACACGCAAGATCATGGTGATGTATAGCAACGAGAGGGAGAGTGTTGTCTACGCCCTCGTGAGACCCGGCGAAGCGATCACAACGTAGAGGAAGTAGTCGACGTTCTCCTCGCGATCCGACCGATCCGGCGCCGTTACTCCGACGCCCCAGTTCTTGACACACGTACAGCTCGATGGCGTCCCTCGTACTCGATCCAGCCGAGTGTCGAGGAGAGTTTCACAAGACGACGGCGTGGTGGACGATCTTGATGTTTCACGGCGCAGGCTTCGCTTAAGCTTCATGACAGTATAACCGAGGTGGAATATGGTGGAGGGGCACCGCACACGGCTAAGGAACGATCTAAAGATCAAACTTGTGTGTTCAAGGGTGCCCCTACCCCGTATATAAAGGAGGGAGGGGGAGGCCGGCCGGCCTAGCTAGGCGCTGCTGGAGGAGTCCTACTCCCACCGAGTAGGACTCCCCCTCCTAGTTGGAATAGGATTGGGGAGGGGAGAGGAGAGGGCGCCCCCCCCCCTCCTTGTCCTATTCGGACTGGGAGAGGGCGCGCCACCACCTCTGGCCGGCCCTCCTCTTCTCCCTCGAGGCCCATCGAGGCCCATTTACCCCGGGGGTTCCGTAACCTCCCAGACTCCAGAATTTCCGCTTCGCCGAACCATTCCAACTCCAAACATAGGCTTCCAATATATCAATCTTTATGTCTTGACCATTTCGAGACTCCTCGTCATGTCTGTGATCACATCCGGACTCGAACTTCTTCGTACATCAAAATACATAAACTCATAATAACCGCCATCGAAACCTTAAGCGTGCGGACCCTACGGTTCGAGAACAATGTAGACATGACCTAGAACTATTCACAAATAATAACCAACAGCGGACCTGGATGCCCATATTGGTTCCTACATATTCTACGAAGATCTTTATCGGTCGGACCGCATAACAACATACGTTGTTCCTTTGTCATCGGTATGTTACTTGCCCGAGATTCGATCGTCGGTATCCAATACCTAGTTCAATCTCGTTACGGCAAATCTCTTTACTCGCTCCATAATACATCATCTCACAACTAACTCATTAGTTGTAGTGCTTGCAAGGCTTCATGATGTGTATTACCGAGAGGGCCCAGAGATACCTCTCCGACAATCGGAGTGACAAAACCTAATCTCAAATACGCCAACCCAACATCTGCCTTTGGAGACACCTAGTACTCCTTTATAATCACCCGATTACGTTGTGACGCTTGGTAGCACCAAAGTGTTCCTCCGTAAACGGAGTTGCATAATCTCATAGTTACAGAACATGTATATGTCATGGATAAAAGCAGAGCAACATACTAAACGATCGTGTGCTAAGCTAAGGAATGGGTCATGTCAATCGATCATTCTACTAATGATGTGACCTTGTTAATCAAATAACAACCCCTTGTTCATGGTCAGGAAACACAACCATCTTTGATTAACAAGCTAGTCTAGTAGAGGCATACTAGTGACATGTTGTTTTGTCTATGCATTCACACATGTATCATGTTTCCGGTTAATACAATTCTAGCATGAATGATAAACATTTATCATGAAATAAGGAAATAAATAATAACTTTATTATTGCCTCTAGGGCATATTTCCTTCAGTCGTGGGGTCACGCACGCCCTTATTGATAAAAGATTCCTTAATAAGAGGAACACGATCTATGCTTTGGCAGGACGTGCTAGTAAAACCGCCTCGCAACACGAGTCGAGGTGGGGCAAGAAGCGCCGGTTCGCGTTGGACCAGGCCACGATGCAAGGTCACGACGTACAAAGATTGCCAGCGGATCAGATTTATGCTATGTTCCCTACAATGGTATGTGAAGATCATCTCATGGATCCGGACACGGTCTAAGTGTTCGATAATTACCTTGGAGTATTCGGAGAAGGAACTCGCCTTGCAATGCCGAAGACAAGACTATGCACCGGACTCATCGTCATTGAAGCCTGGTTCAGGGGCTACTGAGGGAGTCCTGGATTAGGGGGTATCCGGACAGCCGGACTATATACATCGTCCGGACTATTGAAGCATGAAGATACAAGACTCAAGACTTCGGCCCGTGTCCGGATGGGACTCTCCTTTGCGTGGAAGACAAGCTTGGCGATCTGGATATTGTGTTTCCTTCCTTGTAACCGACTCCATGTAAACCCTAGCCCCCTCCGGTGTCTATATAAACCGGAGAGGTTGGTCCTTAGAAGGCCGATCACAATTCCAATCATACCATCATAGGCTAGCTTCTAGGGTTTAGCCTCTACGATCTCGTGGTAGATCTACTCTTGTACTACCCATATCTTCAATATTAATCAAGCAGGAAGTAGGGTTATACCTCCATTGAGAGGGCCCGAACCTGGGTAAACATTGTGTCCCTTGCTTCCTGTTACCATCAGCCTAGACGCACAGATCGGGACCCCCTACCCGAGATCCGCCGGTTTTGACACCGACAATCGTCTTCTGGTCTTCATCTGTTCTTGTGTGTTAATGGTCTTCACAAAGATCTGCATGCCACCATGGAGGCGCCTCCCGAGCCTTGGTTCCAATGTTGTTGGTGATGCTAGAAACCTAGGGCTCATGGGTGGCACGCTCCGCTGTGGTTGGGCAACTGCCCCAGCAAGGCCCTTGGCGGGGCCATGGAGGCCGCCCCGGCAAGGGTCTTGCCAGGGGAGTCCACCTCGCCCTCTTGCTCTTCATGTCTCTGTCTTGGCGTTGCCTTGATCGCCTTGTGGCTTTGACCTCTCCCTTCTGCCCTGCTAAGTGTGGCCGCAGGGGCGTCTCCGACTGCCCGTGCACAGGTAAAGGGGTGCAAAGTAGAACCCCTACTTCTGTACACCCACAGTATCACTTCGCGAGGCAGAGGGTAGGAGCCAAAAACAAGCAAAGCAAATGGGAGCAGAGCTCAAGCACTTACTTGTCGGTGGGGTCCCACCTGTTCTTCCTCAGCCTCTATAGGGGGCCACCGCTGCCGTCACGGCTCCCTAGTGAATTACTTGAGCTCCCTCTAGAGGGCTTGCCGCAAGGCATCCCACCATCCTATATGGTCAGCTCGGCACGAGTCTCCTCCATGGGGGCTCGCTTGCCTCCATAGCCGTGCTCCCTTTGCCCCCTGCGCTCGTGCACCGGGCGGGCACGACCCTGAACTAGTCGTCATCACCGTCATCATCAGGGGCGTCCAGCAGCAACTTGTGGCGAGTCGGTGGGGGCATCCCTTCATCGCTCTCCTCCTCGTCTTGGCTTGTCGAAGCCTCGGGCTCGTCGTTGCCCCCCGAGCCGAGGACAACTTGTGGCCCAGCAAGACCAGTCCCCACCGATCGAACTATGGCATGTCTGCGATGAACTCCTCTCTGTTGATGTAGTGGTACACCGGGTATATACCCTTGGGCAGGTTCTCCACGTTCGCGGGGAAGAGGATCCTCATGATCTCGTGCAGCACATCCACATGGAGGTTGTCGATGCTCAGCTGCATTGGTCCTCGACGTCGGTGATCATACACACCGGGCACGAGCACCTCTGGAGGGGCGCAATGCACCGATGCAAGAGCTCCTTGGCAACCATTGCTCCCGTGAGGTTAGTGGCCCACAGCTCCGCCATACTCTCCACGAGCGTCCCCAGCCTCTCATCAACAATATCGAAGTGCTCCCACCCGAAGCTCTTCATAGTCGGCTTGGTCAGGATCATAAGGAGGGGGTTGTACTGCTTTGCGTCCACATAGATCCAGTGGGCGTTGTAGCCCTCCACCTTCCTCAAGATCAACAAGTCAATGATGTGGTCAGCCATCCCGTCGGTGATGCGGAAGGAAGTGCACCCCAAACACTGGTTTTTCAGGGAGATTCGCAAGCCGTAGAAGGTCATGAAGAGCGCCACCGAAGGCAGCACTCCCAGGAAACACTTGCAGAGGTAGGCTAATATGGCGAGGAGAAGGATGGAGTTGGGTTGGAGGTGCAGCAAATGGATCTGATAGTGGTCGAGGATGGCACATAGGAAGTCAGAGAAGGGCGACACCAGGCCGACGAAGATGGAGTGGAGGAAGACCCAAATTGTCATGCCCTCCAGCCTCGCCGCTGGCCGTGAGGCCGGCCAGATTCGCGTGCCCCCCACTCGTTGTGGGCGCATGCCACCATTGGGCACACCATGTACAACCCCTTCTCATTGAGGATGGTGGACCCAGCAGGGCCGGCTCCAGCTTTGGCTTCGGCTCCGCCTGCCCCTTGCCCTTCGCGGCGGTGGTGTTCTTCTTGGGCGCCATGGCGACAGAGGAAGATTGAGGGAGATTGCGAGCAGGAGGAAGAGATGGCAAGCATCGCGCAAGGGAGGCGAGGCATGTGAGAACTGAAGACAATGATGATGACTGCGCCCCGCATGGCCAGTTCTATGGCAGATCCGGCAGTTACCGAGACGTCATGGGGGAAGTGGGGGCGTCCCCGTCCCATCATGCAGCCACACGTCCCTGCCTGGGCCCAACAGTCTTAGGCTTCGTGTCGTTTCGTTCCTAATGGGCAGAACGTGTGCACCGCAGGCCCGGGGGCTACTGTCGGCCCAGGGGGAATCAGGGTACCACGGGCCATCTTCCTACATCCCAGTAAGCGACTCTTGGCCCAACTCAAGAGGTGGCCCAGCAGCGGGCGCCCCGAAGCCAGCAGCCTCGCGAGGGCCTTCCCGACGAAGGACTTCATTGAAGGATCACCACCAATGGCAAAGCGGCCTCGTGAGGCGCCCTCCTGCGAGTCCTCCTGAGAGAGCCGCACGGCATGGGTCGCGTGCCCACCACATGAGTGACGTTGCCTCGGCAAGGTGACGGCGGTAGGGCCGTGCCAGCAAGCGCGGCCCGGGGCAGTTTCCTCTTTGGTGACAAGGGAGGATGATACCTCCATTTTGCATCATGTTTCCCTACTGTTATTTATAATGATTCTATGCATAATAATGCTTTTTGGAGTAATTCTAATGCTTTTTCTCTCATAATATGCAAGGTTTACACAAAGAAGGAGAATGCCGACAACTGGAATTCTGGACCTAAAAAAGCTACACCAGAGTTACCTACTCTGCACATCTCCAAATGAGCTAAAAATTTACGGAGAATTGTTTTGGCATATATAAAAAATACTGGAGAAAATAACTACCGGAGGAGGCCACCCTGGTGAGCACTAGACACCAGGGCGAGCCTGGGGGTTGTGCCCTCCTTGGCCCACCTCCGGTGCCCTTCTTCTGGTATATAGGTCATTTGACCTAGAAAAAAATCAAGGGGGACTTTCGGGATGAAGTGCCGCCATCTCGAGGTGGAACTTGGGCAGGATCACTTTTTGCCCTCTGGTTAAGCGATTCCGCCGGGGGAACTTTCCTCCCGGAGGGGGAAATCATCATCATCGTAATCACCAAAAACCCTTTCATCTTTGGGAGGGCAGTCTCCATCAACATATTGAACATCACCATCTCCTCTACAACCTTAGTTCATCTCTTGTGTTCAATCTTTGTGTCGGAACCTCAGATTGGTACTTGTGGGTGACCAGTAGTGTTGATTACATCTTGTAGTTGATTACTATATGGTTTCTTTGGTGGAATATTATATGTTCAGATCCATTATGCCATTTAATACCCCTCTGATCTTGAGCATAATTATCATTTGTGAGTAGTTACTTTTGTTCTTGAGGTCACGGAAGAAGTCATGTTGCAAGTAAACATGTACTTGATATGTGTTTGATATTTTGATGATATGTATGTTGTGATTCTCTTAGTGGTGTCATGTGAAAGTCAACTACATGGAACTTCACCATATATGGGCCTAAGGGAATACATTATGGTGTAGTTATTAGAAGATGGGTTGTTAGAGTGACAGAAGCTTAAACCCTAGTTTATACGCTACTTCGTAAGGGACCGATTTGGATCCAAAAGTTTAATGCTATGGTAAGATTTTATCTTAATATTTTTCTCATAGTTGCAGATGCTTGAGAGGGGATTAATCATAAGTAGGAGGTTTGTTCAAGTAAGAACAACACCTAAGCACCAGTCCACCCACATATCAAATTATTAAAGTAACCGTTTTAGCCTGTCCTTTGCCACAAAAGGATTGGGCTACCTTGCGGCACTTTGTTTATCGTTACCGTTACATGCTCGTTACGAATTATCTTGCTATCAAACTATTTGTTACCGACTATTTCAGTGCTCGCAGAAATTTCCTTGCTGAAAACCACTTGCCATTTCCTTCTCCTCAACGTTGGGTTCGACACTCTTTCCTACTGATATTTATAATGTTTCAAAATTGATGAACTTTTTTCCAAATTTGATAAACTTTTTTCAAAATCGATGAACATTTTTTTGAAATTGCTGAACTTTTTTGTATTCAATGAACTTTTTTCGAAATCCATGAACTTTTTCATAATTCGATGAACTTTTTTTTAAGTTTGATGAACTTTTTGCAAAATCGATGAATATTTTTCATATTTGAAGAAATTATTTCGAAATCGATGAACTTTTTTCATAATTCAAGATTTTTGTGTGTCATTTTTTTCCTTATTTATGAGCCTTGAAACAGCAGCTCAGCCGAAAAAAAAATGAAAAGCAAGCAACGCTAGTTTGATCAAGCGAGCGGGCAAACCCTATTTGACGCTCGTTAGCGTCAGAGTGCTGTGCTTTCGCCGAGGCGAGCCTCCTGTTGGGCCGGCCCATGTACAGGATTGGCGTTTGCCGTTTGATTTGTTCGTTTCTGCTTCCTTCTCTATTCCTTGCGGGATTTTTTTTTCATTTTTCTTCTATGGTATTCTATATCCAGTTTTTTCATTGTTTTTGTCCGGTTTTCAGCTGTTTCGTTACCTTTTTTATTTTTCTCTCTCTTTTGGTTCCTTTCTCCTTTCATTTTTTTCTTTTATGTTTCCTTTTTATTTCATGTTTCTGTTTTCTTCTCTTTATTGCGTATTATATAAAAGTCCATCGTGTATTTAAAAAATCTTCATCGTATCAAGAAAATGTTCATCATATATTATGAAATAGTTCACCTTTGAATTTATAAAAATGTTCATCATGTATCACAATTCATCGTATATTATGAAATTGTTCAACGTATATTAAAAAAAGGTCATTGTGTACTTCAAATTTGTTCATCGTACATTAAACAGTTGTTCAATGCATACTACAAAATGTTCATTGTGTATCTAAAATTTGTTCATCATACATTAAACAATTGTTCAACGCATACCACAAAATGTTCATTTGTGTGTTTGAAATTTGTTCAGTGTTTTCTTACAAAAAAAGTTCATTGTGTTTTAAAATTTGTTCAACGTATATTATAAAAAAATTTGGAAAAAATGATTTGTCGATGTCTACTTTTAGACTAGCGCTGCGCTAAAACCGTTGTAGGTCGTTAGCTTGGTTGGCTAGGCACGCTAGAATCCACCAGGAGGTCAGGAGTTCGATCCACGCGTGCACTTCTTGTTTTCTGCTTGACGCGTGATAATTAGGCCGGCCCGTTTGCGCGTCGCTTCAGCGAAGCCGTGATGAAAGGACGCACACAGACGGCGTATAGGACCTCCCGAGCGAGCGAGCGAAGGAAGCGGGAGCGAGGGAGGGAAGCTAGAGTAGGCCGGCCCATGAAGGGGACGCGTGTGGGCGCCACTTAGGAGCTCCCATTTCCACCACTAAAAAAATCAAAGGTATGGGAGCAACTAGTTGATGAGCGCTAATTCAGGAGCCTCACAACGACCAGCGCCACTTGGCGCGCTCTTAGCTACCCGCCACGTGTCATGCTCTGCGCGCTCTCACCATTTTTTTTCGCACGCGTTTTCGGCTTTTTAAACGGTTTTTTTTAACTTTTTGGTTTTCCACCGGTTTTCCTTAGCTTTTGGATCAAAAAAATTGAATTTTTTATGCACGGAAAAATGCGTTTTTTTCTTCCTCGAGAGTACGGCCGTGCCTCTCAGAAACAAAACAAAACACGTTTTCTATTTTTTTTTCCTTATGCGAGAGGCACGGTTTTGCTTCCGCGAGAGGCACGGTTGTGCTTTCGTGAGAGGCACGATTGTGCCTCTCGGAAATGAAAAAAAAATGTGTTTTCTGTTTTTCTTCCTTCTGTGAGGGGCATGGTTTTGTTTCCGCGAGAGGCATGGTTGTGCTTTCGCGAGAGGCACGGCTGTACCTCTCGGAAACAAAAAAAAATCGTGTTTTCTGTTTTTTTTTCTTTCACAAGAGGCATGGTTATGCTGTCCTTTTTCTTTTCACGAGAGGCATGATTTTGCTTCCACGAGAGGCACGATTGTGATTTCGCGAGACGCACGGGCGTGCCTCTTTTAAAAAGGAAAAACCCGTGCTCCCAGTTCAGTTTTTTCGTCCGTTTTTTTTGTGAAAAGAAAGTTCGTCAAAACCTATCAACATGGGATCTAGTTTTGAAGATCTCGACCCGAGGAATCCAACGATGAAAACGGTTCGAGATTTGGTCACACAGTTAAAGAGATAAAACGTTTTGAATGTACGGATCTACGAAAAAAAGGGAAAACTCTCTGGTTGGGGCAAGTGGCGCACATACAGCGCGCCACTTGTGGCAACTTGGGAGGTGAGAGTGAACTTTGCAATTACTACTCCTCAATTAGTGATCTCGCAAAGGTATTTGCTATTTGGCACTGCAAGCTGGGTCGGCCCCCTCGCTGCGAGCTGGGCCGGCCCGTCATTTTTTTTGTTTCTAAAAACCTAAAAAGCCGCACGAGTGGCAATCAAAACCAACACTTCCTTGCCATTGTACGCCACAGTAACCAACCCGCCACCCTATCAGATGCCTTTATGTATTTCTGGTTTACTCTTTTTTTTCCTCATTTCTTTTCATTTCTTATTTCTTCTTTCTTTTCTCATTTTTCTATTTTTTGTTCCTCTTTTCTCCTTTTTTGGAACAGTTTTGATTGACATTTTAATATCTTTTTCTTTTGCTAAAGGTTTGAAATTTTCTCAATTTCATGAACTTTTTTTTTCAAATCGATTAAAAAAATTCAAAATGGATGAACTATTTTTAAAAAATTCATGAACTCCTTTATAAGTTGATGTTTGTTAAGAAGAATCAGTGATTTTTTTTTTCAAAATTGATGGATATTTTTGAAATTCGTGAACTTTTTTTAAAATTGATGAAATCCTTTAGAATTTGATGTTTTTTAAAAAAATCGGTGAAGCTTTCTCAAATTCAATGAACTTTTTTCAAAATCGGTGAACTTTTTTCAGATTTGATGAACTTTTTTTGAAATCTGATGAATTCATTTTTCATTTTGGTGGATTTAAAAAAAATTGTTGAAACTTTTTCCAAATCAGATGAATTCTTTTTCATTGGATGAACTTTTTAAAATTGGATGAGCTTATTTCCAAGATCAATTAACTTTTTAATGTCAAATTTGATGACTTCTTAAGATCGATGTACTTTAGTTTCAAAAGTGAAGAACTTTTTCCAAATTGTGAACGTTTTTCAAAATTGTTTTTTTTTTCAATTTCATGACCTATTCTTCAAAACTTTATGAACTTTTTTTCGTGAAACTTTTTTACTGGAATGTAGTTCACCGGGCAATCCACTTTTCAAATTCACGATTTTTCCAAATAATTCAAAATCTAAATGGTGCGGACGGTATTGTGGAATAAATATCACGACAAGAGTTATTCTTATATCATTGGCGCTATTCTTTGAGACTAAATTCTAGTAGCTGTGGTAGTCAGCTGAATCGTTCGAGAGCAGTGGTGCGAGTTCAAATCTTGGATAGCTCAACTTTTTACTGTTTTTTTCGCGCTTCAAGTTTGTTGCTCTGTGTATTCGTGGGCCGGCCCAATTGGGGGCTGCAATGAGCGCCAGTAGGCCTTCGCGGCGCTGACGGCGCTCCCTGTACCAAATAGCCTATATTCCGCACTTATGGCGCCTAATAGGATGTGGCTACACAAATGGTATTCCTCGCACGATGTGAGTCGTAATATAGGAAAAACATCAGTCTATATTATCGGTTTGCCCTGTTTTGTATCGGTTGTTTTTTAATAGTTTTGGTTTCTTTGTTCCTTTATTCACTTTTCACTGCCTTTCTTTGTTTTTCTTTTTCTTTTTTAACACCTGTTGAATTTTCTCATATACATATAGAATATTTTTATACACAATTAGCATTTTTTTAAATATATGATTAATACTTTTTAAAATATTTGATGTGTATTTTTTCATACACATTGTACATTTTCGTTAAACGTCCAAAAGTTTATATATATAGGAAAAATTTTATCAACCACCGGTGGTAGTTACCACCTCTTGCATTTTGTATGTTGTGTTTGGTATCTGTCAAAATTGAGAGTAAGTATGTGTAGTATATAGTATATAACATTGTTTAAGTAGTATGTATACCACTTTTTAGGTAGTATATACCATATTTTGAGCATACTCGTTTTTACGTACAAATATATACGTATTTCACAAAAATAAAGAAAACTATGGGCTCATATGCAATTTTTTCATGTAACTTGCTTTGAAGTATCTTAGATATAGTATATGAACATGTTTAGAATAATAAATGAGTATATATATACTACTACATGATAGTATATGAGACATATAGGTTAACTACCCCCGGGTGGTAGGATGTATTTTCCCTACAAACACACACACACACACACACACACACACACACACACACACACACACACACACACACACACACACCATTTAAAAAATGCATAACTAATATTCTTCCAATGCATTATTTTCAAATACGTGTTAATTATTTTTCCAGTGCACATAGAAAAAGGTTATTGAATGGCATGAAACAATTTTTTATACTGCACAAACAGCTTTATACGCTGTCTATTTATTTTTATAATGTCACAAAAATATTTTTCACATACCAAAACATTTTTTGAAATGAAATGTACATTTATTTGATTGTGTACAATATTATTAATGAATTACATAAGTTTTAACATTTTTATAAATGCCACATTCATTTTTTTTGAAACGTTTGTACGTTTGTTAAATGTGACAAACACCTTGTTTTGAATGGTATAAACATTTTATTAAATCTGAGATTGTACTTTTTATACTGGATGAACATTTTTCAATTGTAAGTAATTTTTAGAAACAAGATTAATTTAATTTTCCAAAATATATTTATTTCATAGTTTTCGAAATATAACCATAATTTAGAAAAAAAAACATGTGTGCGATTAGGTGAGTAGACCACCGGTTCAGTTTTGGCGAGTAGGCTTCCGTCTCGCAAAAGGTGAGACATAGACCGAAATCATGGCTACTGGGCCGGCAGACCACCGGTTCAGTTTAGGCGAGTAGGCTTCCGTCTCGCAAAAGGTGAGACATAGACCGAAATCATTAATTAAGGAGCACTCTTTGCAAAGGTCCCTCACACCTCTCGTGGTTACGACAAGCTGTATGTGCGTCATTTGTCGCAATCTGAGAGTTTTCCTTTTTTTTTCATAGATCTGTTATTCAAAATGTTTTATCTTTTAAACTGTGCAACGAAATCTTGAACTGTTTTCATCGTTGGTTTCCTCGCGTCGAGATCTTCAAAATTAGATTCCATGTTGATAGACTTTGAAGATTTTTTAACGAGAAAATCGGATTGAAGAAACCGAACGGGGAACATGTTTTTTTTTTCTGAAAAGAGGCACAACCGTGCCTTTCTTGAAAGCTAAATCGTGCCTCCACGAGAAGCAAATCCGCGCCTCTCGCGGAAGGAAAAAATACATTGTTTTTGTTTCTGAGAAGCAAAACCGTGCATCTCGCAGAAGCGACCATGCCTCTCACGGAAGAAAAAAACATTTTATTTTTGTTTTCGAGGGGCACGGTCGTGCCTCCCGCAAAACCAAATCTGTGCCTCTCGCGAAAGAAAAATGTGTTTTTTTTTGCTTCTGAGAGGCACGGCCGTGCCTCTCGCGAAAGCAAATTTGTATCTCTTGCGGAAGGAAAAAAACGCGTTTTTTTGAGTAAATTTTTGTTTTGGTCCAAAGTTAACAAAGATTGGTGAAACACCGAAAAGCCGAAAAAACCAAAAAAGACGAAAACGGGTGCGCAAAAATAAAAAAATAAAAAATAAAAAATCGGGAGGGAGCATGCATAACGTGACATGTGGCGCGTTTCTCAGCCCACCTCACGTGACCCTTGCGGGGCTCCCGAACGAGCATTCTAGGTGAGTCAGCCCATTTATCTATCACAATGTCGGTTTTTCTGTACGGTTTTATACTAGTTTTGTTAACTTTCTACAAGGTTATTGATTCTTTCAGTTTTTCCTGTTATTTTCCTTCCTAGTTTTCTATTCTGTTTTAATGTTTTTTTATAAATTCGAAAATATCAAAAAGTTTACAAAATCTAAAAAAATACTTTAGCATTTTAAGAAAAATCCATTTTTGAGAAAATGTTCAGAATTTAAAAATTCTATTCTTGTTTTAATTTTTTTGGTATTTCAAAACTTGTTTGAGTTTTCAAAAAAATCTCACAATTTTAAATTTTTTGCAGAATTTCTTATTTTGTATGTTTTTTTAGAAAAATGGAATTAAAAATTTATTGTTCTTGTTTTAAGAAAACTTTTCACATTGTTTAAAAGGAATTCGAAATTTGTTCAAAATTTCAAAATTCACAATTTAAAAATTGTGCAATTTTTGAAAAATGTTCGCAATTTGTTTTAAATGTTCAAACCTTTGAAAAGTTGTTTGTATTTTAATAATGTTGATTTTTTTCCAAAATTCATCACAAATTTTTGAAAAGTAGCATGATGCCCGTGCGTTGCCATAGTGCCATTGGGTTAGGAGGTGGTCAAATTACGTTAGTGTTCTTGTGTCTGTTGCACAATTTACAAATTGTAAAGATAGCAAAAATACGCTGAGGTGAATGCAATGTCAAAGAATTTTAAATGACCATAACAGGTTGGAAGAGAAACTAAAAGCAAGATGGATTTTGAGTTGAAGTCACAATTTTGTGTTTATTATTTGCGCCTTCTACAAAAAACATGAAAGTATTGTATTTATTTGTTTATGATAGATCCCACATGTCAGTAAATTATATTTGTTTATATCTCTTTTGGGCTAGTTCGACATGCGCGGATGCTCGTATTTATTTACTTGGAAAGGATGTTGGACCCACATGTGAACTCACCACCAACTCGAATCTTTATAAGCAGGAAAGGTAATAGCATCTTCCAAAGAAACTTCTACGGTACACCTCACTACCGTACCATGCCCTACAGTTGCTAATGGGCTGACCCAGTCTGGTGGGCCCTATGCATTCCGTTGTTGTTGGACGTAGCGACCATTCACAAGGGGAACCGAGCCTACCAAATGAACCGTGAGACTAGTCAGCTCTAGTGCAACCTCACCCCACTAATATGACATAACTGTAAGGCCAACTCCAACGCACGACCCCAAACGGATGTCCGCTCTGTCTGGATTTCATCGGTTTGCGGGTGGCAATGCGGCCGTGTCCGCCCGTATTCATGGATGCGTAGACTATGCGCCGAATGCGTGGCCACATTGTGGCCGCATCTTGTCCCCGTGCATGCAAAAGTGAGAAACAAAGGATTTAAAGTTGTTGTCGCGGTTCGCACTAGTTCATGTCGGCCGGCAACACAGTCGACGGCCTACAGTCTGACGCCGGCAACAAAGCTAGTGGCTTGCACAGGAGCCAGCCTTTAAAAAGACATGTTTCACGCGGGCAGCAAAGCCAGCGGCTGGCACAGGAGCCAGCCTTCATAATGGACAAGTTTTGTCGCCGGTAACAAAGCCAACGGCCGGCACAGGAGCCAGCCTTCAAAAAGGGCCACCATCACTGCCATCACGGTCGTCGTCTCACCTAGATCATGCTGTCGCGGGTGAACATCTCTTTCTGCCGGTTTGCGAACCAAGATTTCCTCTCCGGTGACATGTGTTCTTGTCGACAATCATGATCGCTAGTGCCACCTCCTTAGCTTTCGTGTCGGCATTGGTGACCTCGATCTCTAGCTTATTGAGTTGAGTGGCCTCCTCGATGTCAAGCTTCTTCTTCATGGCCTCCTCCATGTCAAGCTTCTTTGTTTGAAGATCTAGGTATATCTTCATTTTCTCCTCTTTCCCTTTGCTCTTCCTCTCCTCCGGCATTTCCTTTTGGCTCATCATATCCTCCAAAGTTCCTTACAAGGCTATAGAAGACGCATCACACTTCTCGTCGCACTTCGAGCTTGTCTTGCCCCTCGGCCTCTTGAGCATGTCTCCCGCATCAGCCTCGGCCGCCATCGCCTTCTCCCCTCTCTTCTTCCTACGAACATTGTATTGGTCCTTGAATTTGGGGCAATATTTGATGAGCACCCAACAATGCGTGAGAGTGAATGGCATGTCTTTGTGCCGGGCCTTGAAGGCTTCCAAAGATTGAAATACCTACACAATAAAACATGCGACCAATATGAAAGGACATAGAATGCACGGAACATAAATGGCATGCCAACATGAATGGACACATGATGGAAACAGAGGGGTTCATACCAAATCACCAAGGCCTAGGCCGCTCATGGGACAGGCTTTGACGCTCTCAAGCGCCAACACAATTTTTGTTGCATTCTTGTTGGATGAATCCCCACCTTTTTGGATTGAATTGATGCCGCGGGTGCTTGTGAATTGGTAGGGCGCAAACTTTCTTCACTCATGAAAGTTCTTGTGAACTCTTGTCCAAAAGACCACCCCTTTTTGCTCGGCACCTTTTATTGGATCTTGGCCGATTTCCTTCCAACTCTCGCAAATCAAAGTGTCCTCGGCTTGGCTATATGATCCCGTGTGAATGCTCTTCCTCCTATTTTGTGCTTCGACCTTTTGGTTGAGCTCGATGAAACACAATGGCTCCATAGAAATTTTGACCTCTTCTTCTTCATCATCTTCACAATACAAGTCATCATCTTCATGCCACGAGTTGCCATGGTCGTCCATATCGTCATCTTCATGGCTGCCGAACTAAGAGTCATCATAAGTACCATGACCATCCTGGCTTTGGGCCACGTGGGCATCAAAAGGTTGCTCTTGGCCGTCAGCGTGGAAGGCCTCACCATGGCCCTCGAAGATGACGTTCTGTATGAATGAGGAGTAGTACGGGTCGTCGATCATCGACGTCTGCATCGGCGGTGGCATATCGCTGAACAGCTTGCGAGCACTGGCAATGTTAGCCGACTCGAACGATCGAGGATGCTTCCTGTGGGCGCCATCTTCACAATGGCCAGCACCACTGTACCCCGGGGTGATGTTGAGGTCGATGACGCCCGCGGGCGTGGTCAAATCGACCACCTCGTAGTCCGGCAACATAGAGAATCGCATCTGCCCATGGCCGTGCGGCGGCGGAGCATGAAAATCCGGTGTGCCGTGTGAGACGGACGAGCTAGGGGAACGGTGTTGGGGAACGTAGCAGAAATTCAAAATTTTCCTACGTGTCACCAAGATCTATCTATGGAGAAACCAGCAACGAGGGGAAGGAGAGTGCATCTACATACCCTTGTAGATCGCTAAGCGGAAGCGCTCAAGAGAACGGGTTTGAAGGAGTCGATTGCCGTGATCCAAATCACCGGAGATCCTAGTGCCGAACGGACGGCACCTCCGCGCTCAACACACGCGTACAGCCGGTGACGCCTCCCATGCCTTGATCCAGCAAGGAGAGAGGGAGAGGTTGAGGAAGACTCCATCCAGCAGCAGCACAACGGCGTGGTGGTGATGGAGGAGCGTGGTAGTCCAAACAGGCTTCACCAAGCACCGCGAGATATGAGGAGAAGGGAGAGTGGTATGGCTGCGCCAACAGAGAAGAAACTCATGTCTTGGGCTGCTCCTATGCCTCCAATATATATAGGGGAGAGGGGCTGCGCCCCCCCAGGTTTCCACCCTAGGGGCGGCGGCCAGCCCTAGATCCCATCTAGGGGCGGCCAGGGGTGGAGAGGGGAAACTTGCCCCCAAGCAAGGGGGCGCCTCCCCAAACCCTAGGCGCCTTGGGCCTTGGTGGGGGGCGCACCAGCCCACCCGGGCTGGTCCCTCTCACACTTGGCCCATGTAGCCCTTCTGGGCAGTGGCCCCACTTGGTGGACCCCGACCTCCCTGGTCCCAGACGCTATCGATAAAACCCAAACTTTTCCATGACCAAAACAGACTTCCATATATAAATCTTTACCTCCGCACCATTCCGAACTCCTCGTGACGTCCGGATCTCATCCGGACTCAACAACATTCGGTAACCACATACAAGCTTCCTTTATAACCCTAGCGCCATCGAACCTTATGTGTAGACCCTACGGGTTCGGGAGACATGTAGACATGACCGAGACATTCTCCGGTCAATAACCAACAGCGGATCTGGATACCCATGTTGGCTCCCGCATGTTCCACGATGATCTCATTGATGAACCACGATGTCAAGGACTCGACCGATCCTGCACAATTCCCTTTGTCTAGCGGTATTTTACTTGCCCGAGATTCGATCGTCGGTATACCGATACCTTGTTCAATATCGCTACGGCAAGTCTCTTTACTCGCTCCGCAACACATCATCCCGTGATCAACCCCTTGGTCACATTGTGCACATTATGATGATGTCCTACCGAGTGGGCCCAGAGATACCTCTCCGCTTGCACGGAGTGACAAATCCAGCCTCGATCCGTGTCAACCCAATGACACTTTCGGAGATACCGTAGTGCACCTTTATAGTCACCCGATTCGCCAGTGACGCTTTGATACACCCAAAGCACTCCTACGGTATCCGGAGTTACACGATCTCATGGTCTAAGGAAGAGATACTTGACATTGGAAAAGCTCTAGCAAACGAACTACACGATCTTTGTGCTATGCTTAGGATTGTCTTGTCCATCACATCATTCTCCTAATGATGTGATCCCGTTATCAACGACATCCAATGTCCATAGTCAGAAACCATGACTATCTGCTGATCACAACGAGCTAGTCAACTAGAGGCTCACTAGGGACATATTGTGGTCTATGTATTCACACGTGTATTACGATTTCCTGATAATACGCTTATAGCATGAATAAAAGACAATTATCATGAACAAGGAAATATAATAATACTTTTATTATTGCCTCTAGGGCATATTTCCAACAGTCTCCCACTTGCACTAGAGTCAATAATCTAGTTCACATCGCCATGTGATTAACACTCACGTGTCACATCGCCATGTGACCAACATCATCAAATGAGTTCGGGGTTTGATCATGTTTTTGCTTGTGAGAGAGGTTTTAGTCAACGGGTCTGAACCTTTCAGATCCGTGTGTGCTTTGCAAATTTCTAGGTCATATTGTAAATGCTGCTTCCACGCTCCACTTGGAGCTATTCCAAATGGTTGCTCCACTATACGTATCCGGTTTGCTACTCAGAGTCACTCGGATAGGTGTTAAAGCTTGCATCGACGTAACCCTTTACGCCAACTCTTTATCACCTCCATAATCGAGAAACATGTCCTTATTTACTTCAAGGACAATTTTGATCATTGTCCAATGATCCATTCTGGATCATTCTTGTACCCTTGACTCATGGCAAGGCACACTTCAGTGCGGTACACAAGATAGCATACTATAGAGCCTATGTCTGAAACATAGGGGACGACCTTCGCCCTTTCTCTCTTTTCTGCCATGGTCGAGCTTTAAGTCTTGACTTCATACCTTACATCTCAGGCAAGAACTCCTTCTTTGACTAATCCATCTTGAACACCTTCAAGATCATGTCAAGGTATATGCTCATTTGAAAGTACCATTAAGCGGTTTTTGATCTATCCTCATAGATCTTGATGCTCAATGTTCAAGTAGCCTAATCCAGGTTTTCCATTGAAAAACACTTTTCAAATAACCCTATATGCTTTCCAGAAATTCTACATCATTTCTGATCAACAATATGTCAATAACATATACTCATCAGAAAATCTATAGTGCTCCCACTCACTTCTTTGGAAATACAAGTTTCTCATAAACTTTTGTATAAACCCAAAATCTTTGATCATCTCATCAAAACGTACATTCCAACTCCGAGATGCTTACTCCAGTCCTTAGAAGGATCATTGAGCCAGATACCTTTTAGCATCCTTAGGATCGACAAAAACTTTCGGATTGTATCACATACAACCTTTCCTTACGAAGACTGGTAAGGAAACTTGTTTTGACATCCATTTGCCAGATTTCATAAATGCAGCTTGTGCTAACATGATTCCGACGGACTTAAGCATCGCTACGGATGAGAAAATCTCATCGTAGTCAACTCCTTGAACTTGTGAAAAACTCTTTGCCACAAGTCGAGCTTCATAGATGGTGATATTACCATCCACGTCTGTCTTCTTCTTAAAGATCCATTTATCTCAATGGCTTGCCGATCATCGGGCAAGTCCACCAAAGTCCATGCTTTGTTCTGATACATGGATCCTATCTCGGATTTCATGGCTTCTAACCATTTGTCGGAATTTGGGCCCACCATCGCTTCTCCATAGCTCGTAGGTTCATTGTTGTCTAGCAACATGACCTTCAAGACAGGATTACTGTACCACTCAAGCAATCGCATCCTTGTCACCCTATGAGGTACGGTAGTGACTTGATCCGAAGTTTCATGATCAGTATCATAAGCTTCTACTTCAATTGGTGTAGGTGCCACAGGAACAACTTCCTGTGCCCCGCTACACACTAGTTGTAGTGACGGTTCAATAACCATATCAAGTCTCCACCATCCTCCCACTCAACTTTTCGAGACAAACTTTTCCTCGAGAAAGGACCCGATTCAAGAAACAATCCCTATTGCTTTCGGATCCGAATTAGGAGGTAGACCCAACTGTCTTGGGTGTCCTATGAAGATGCATTTTATCCGCTTTGGGTTCGAGCTTATCAACCTGAAACTTTTTCACATAAGCGTCGCAGCCCCAAACCTTTAAGAAATGACAGCTTAGGTTTCTCTAAACCATAGTTCATACGGTGTCATCTCAACGGAATTACGTGGTGCCCTATTTAAAGTGAATGTGGTTGTCTCTAATGCCTAACCCATAAATGATAGTGGTAATTCGATAAGAGACATCATGGTACGCACCATATCCAATAGGGTGCAACTATGATGTTCGGACACACCATCAAACTATGGTGTTCCAGCGGCATTAATTGTGAAACAATTTCCACAATGTCTTAATTATGCGTGCCAAAGCTCAGAACTCAGATACTCATCTCTATGATCATATCATAGACATTTCATCCTCTTGTCACGATGATCTTCAACTTCACTCTGAAATTACTTCAACCATTCAATAATTCAGACTTGTGTTTCATCAAGTAAATATACTCTACATCTACTCGAATCATCTCGTGAAGTAAGAACATAACGATATTCATCAGATGCCTCAAAGACTCATTGGACTGCACACATCAAAATGTGTTACTTCCAACAAGTTGCTATCTTGTTCCATTTTATCAAAAACGAGGCTTTTTAGTCATCTTGCCCATGTGGTATGATTTGCATATCTCAAGTGATTCAAAATCAAGTGAGTCCAAACGATCCATCTGCATGGAGTTTCTTCATGCGTATACACCGATAGACATGGTTCGCATGTCTCAAACTTCTCAAAATGAGTGAGTCCAAAGATCCATCAATATGGAGCTTCTTCATGCGTTTTATACCAATATGACTTTCATGGCAGTGCCACAAGTAAGTGGTACTATCATTACTATCTTATATCTTTTGGCATGAAAATGTGTATCACTACGATCGAGATTCAATAAACTATTCCTTTAGGTGCAAGATCATTGAAGGTATTATTCAAATAAATAGAGTAACCATTATTCTCCTTAAATGAATAACCGTATTGCAATAGACATAATCCAATCATGTCTATGCTCAACGCAAACACCAAATCTCGATGGTAGAGGGAGCGTGCGATGCTTGATCACATCAACCTTGGAATTATTTCCAACACATATCGTCAGCTCACCTTTAGCTAGTCTCCGTTTATTCCGTAGCTTTTATTTCGAGTTACTAACACTTAGCAACCAAACCGGTATCTAATACCCTGGTGCTACTAGGAGTACTAGTAAAGTACACATTAACATAATGTATATCCAATATACTTCTATCGACCTTGCCAGCCTTCTCATCTACCAAGTATCTAGGGTAATTCCGCTCCAGTGGTTGTTCCCCTTATTACAGAAGCACTTAGTATCGGGTTTGGGTTCAACCTTGGGTTTCTTTACTAGAGCAGCATCTGATTTGCCGTTTCATGAAGTATCCCTTCTTGCCCTTGCCCTTCTTGAAACTAGTGGTTTCACCAACCATCAACAATTGATGCTCCTTCTTGATTTCTACTTTCGCGGTGTCAAACATCGCGAATGCCTCAAGGATCATCATATCTATCCCTGATATGTTATAGTTCATCACGAAGCTCTAGCAGCTTGGTGGTAATGACTTTGGAGAAACATCACTATCTCATCTGGAAGATCGACTCCACTTCGATTCAAGTGATTGTTGCACTCAGACAATCTGAGCACAAGCTCAACGATTGAGCTTTTCTCCCTTAGTTTGCAGGCTAAGAAAATCGTCGGAGGTCTCATACCTCTTGACGTGGGCACGAGCCTGAAATCTCAATTTCAGCCCTCGAAACATCTCATATGTTCCGCGACGTTTTGAAAAACATCTTTGGTGCCTTAATTCTAAACCGTTTATCTGAACTATCACGTAGTTATCAAAACGTGTATGTCCGATGTTCGCAACATCCACAAACGATGTTTGGGGTTCACACCGAGCGTGCATTAAGGACATGAGCTTTCTACTTTCCACATAATCGCCATCACAACTTTCAACTATATTTTCTCTAGGAACATATCTAAACAAAGGAACTAAGGCGCGAGCCATTTACATAATTTGCAAAGATCTTTTGACTATGTTCAGATAATTAAGTTCATCTTATGAACTCCCACTCGATAGACATCCCTTGGTCAACTAAGTGATTACATGATCCAAGTCAACTAGGCCATGTCCGATCATCACGTGAGACGGACTAGTCATCATCGGTGAACATCTTCATGTTGATCGATCTACTATACGACTCATGCTCGACCTTTCGGTCTCCGTGTTCCGAGGCCATGTCCATGCATGCTAGGCTCGTCAAGTTAACCCTAAGTGTTTTCATTGTGTAAAACTGTCTTACACCCGTTGTATGTGAACGTAAGAATCCATCACACCCAATCATCACGTGGTGCTTAGAAGCAACGAATCGTAGCAACGGTGCACGCTTAGGGAGAACACTTCTTGAAATTTTGTAAGGATCATCTTATTTACTACCGTTGTCCTAAGTAAACAAGATGCATAAACATGATAAACATCACATGCAATCAAATAGTGACATGATATGGCCAATATCATTTTGCTCCTTTGATCTCCATCTTCGGGCTCCATGATCATCATCGTCACCGCATGACACCATGATCTCCATCATCATGATCTCCATCATCGTGTCTTCATGAAGTTGTCTCGCCAACTATTACTTCTACTACTATGGCTACCGTTAGCAATAAAGTAAAGTAATTACATGGCGTTGTTCAATGACACGCAGGTCATACAATAAATCAAGACAACTCCTATGGCTCCGCCGGTTGTCATACTCATCGACACGCAAGTCGTCATTCCTATTACAAGAACATGATCAATCTCATACATCACATATCATTCATCACATTCTTCTTGGCCATATCACATCACATAGCATACCCTGCAAAAACAAGTTAGACGCCCTCTAATTGTTGTTTGCATGTTTTACGTGGCTGCTATGGGTTTCTAGCAAGAACATTTCTTACCTCACGCAAAACCACAACGTGATATGCCAATTGCTATTTACCCTTCATAAGGACCCTTTTCATCGAATCCGCTCCGACTAAAGTGGGAGAGACGGCACCGCTAGCCACCTTATGCACGGTGCATGTCAATTGGTGGAACTCGTCTCACGAAGAGTACGTAAGGTCGGTCCGGCTGCTTCATCCCACAATACCGTCGAAACAAGATTGGACTAGTAACGGTAAGAATATTGAACAACATCAACGCCCACAACTACTTTGTGTTCTACTCGTGCAAAGAATCTACGCAATAGACCTAGCTCATGATGCCATTGTTGGGGAACGAGCGAAATTCAAAATTTTCCCACGTGTCACCAAGATCTATCTATGGAGAAACCAGCAACGAGGGGAAGGAGAGTGCATCTACATACCCTTGTAGATCGCTAAGCGGAAGCGTTCAAGAGAACGGGTTTGAAGGAGTCGTACTCGTCGTGATCCAAATCACCGGAGATCCTAGTGCCGAACGGACGGCACCTCCGCGCTCAACACACGTACAGCCCGGTGACGTCTCCCATGCCTTGATCCAGCAAGGAGAGAGGGAGAGGTTGAGGAAGACTCCATCCAGCAGAAGCACAACGGCGTGGTGGTGATGGAGGAGCGTGGTAGTCCAAAGCAGGCTTTGCCAAGCACCGCGAGATATGAGGAGAAGGGAGAGAGGTATGGCTGCGCCAACAGAGAAGAAACTCATGTCTTGGGCTGCTCCTATGCCTCCAATATATATAGGGGAGAGGGGCTGCGCCCCACCCAGGTTTCCACCCTAGGGGCGGCGGCCAGCCCTAGATCCCATCTAGGGGCGGCCAAGGGGTGGAGAGGGGAAACTTGCCCCCAAGCAAGGTGGGCGCCTCCCCAAACCCTAGGCGCTTTGGGCCTTGGTGGGGCGCGACCAGCCCACCCGGGCTGGTCCCTCACACTTGTCCCATGCAGCCCTCTGGGGCCGGTGGCCCCACTTGGTGGACCCCGGACCTCCCCGGTGGTCCCAGACATGCATCGATAAAACCCAAACTTTTCCGGTGACCAAAACAGACTTCCCATATATAAATCTTTACCTCCAGCACCATTCCGAACTCCTCGTGACGTCCGGGATCTCATCCGGACTCAACAACATTCGGTAACCACATACAAGCTTCCTTTATAACCCTAGCGCCATCGAACCTTAAGTGTGTAGACCCTACGGGTTCGGAGACATGTAGACATGACCGAGACGTTCTCCGGTCAATAACCAACAGCGGGATCTGGATACCCATGTTGGCTCCCGCATGTTCCACGATGATCTCATCGGATGAACCACGATGTCAAGGACTTAGTCGATCCCGTATACAATTCCCTTTGTCTAGCGGTATTTTACTTGCCCGAGATTCGATCGTCGGTATACTGATACCTTGTTCAATCTCGTTATCGGCAAGTCTCTTTACTCGTTCCGCAACACATCATCCTGTGATCAACCCCTTGGTCACATTGTGCACATTATGATGATGTCCTACCGAGTGGGCCTAGAGATACCTCTCCGTTTGCACGGAGTGACAAATCCCAGTCTCGATCCGTGTCAACCCAACATACACTTTCGGAGATACCTGTAGTGCACCTTTATAGTCACCCAGTTATGTTGTGACGTTTGATACACCCAAAGCACTCCTACGGTATCCGGGAGTTACACGATCTCATGGTCTAAGGAAGAGATACTTGACATTGGAAAAGCTCTAGCAAACGAACTACACGATCTTTGTGCTATGCTTAGGATTGGGTCTTGTCCATCACATCATTCTCCTAATGATGTGATCCCGTTATCAACGACATCCAATGTCCATAGCCAGGAAACCATGACTATCTGTTGATCACAACGAGCTAGTCAACTAGAGGCTCACTAGGGACATATTGTGGTCTATGTATTCACACGTGTATTACGATTTCCAGATAATACAATTATAGCATGAATAAAAGACAATTATCATGAACAAGGAAATATAATAATACTTTTATTATTGCCTCTAGGGCATATTTCCAACAAACGGTGCTACGGCGATTGATGGGCCGACGATCCTGTGCTGGTTGTGGCCATGGCAGTGGCCGAGAGATTGGCCGGCGTGGGGCGGGCCATACCACCCATCATTAGGAGGGCGTGCGCCTTGGAGACGATGGACTCCTTGTCATCAATCTCGGCCTGGTGCTGCATCGCACGCCGCATGGCACAGTCAGAAGCGTACTGCGCGGCGGCCTTCTTCTCCTTTTCCATGGCTCACAGGTCCCTCCTCTTGGCCGATTCCCTGTTGAGCTTGGCGACCGACACTGGGAAGAGCTCCGACCGCAGCTTCTTCATCACAGGCTTCTTTTTCTTTGCCACGGGCTTCTTCGCGGTAGGTGGTGGGTCGCCGGGATTCGCGTCGTCGGCCATGGTGAATGGAGAGAGGGGGAAGGCCGGGGGCGCGGGAGAGTGGAGGGCGGGGCGCGGGAGGTTTTGGAGGGAAAGGGAGGAAAAGTGGTCGCCCGTGCCACCGAAGGGCGGGCCAGGGGAGGACAAGGGCACGCGTCACGGTCGTCCATGCGTTGTCCGTTCAGCCGCAAACTCGGGTCAAACTTAGGCCGGGAATGGGTCAAAAGCATATAGAAAACAAACGACGGTTCGTTTGCATCCGCGTGTTAGAAGGCCTGCATTGTCTGTTTACCCCCAAACGGACGCGGCGGACAGGATGGGGTCACGCGTTGGAGTTGGCCTAATGGACCAAGCACCTGTCTATTGGTCACATATGAGCGTCGGATAAAGCTGAGAAATGTTGCTGATTTTGTCGCAAACCCCAAGCCCTATGGGGATGTGGATCACTATAGCTGGACTTCCGAAGAGGATAAAGATGAATCAGTTCCTCCTCGTTTCAAAAACGAAAGCATGGAGGCGTTATGCAAAAGGATAATAAAGCTCGAGATGGAAAATGATGAGTTGTGGATAGACAATTTTACTCTCCGACGTGAGCTGGCAAAGGAGAAGAAGGACAAGATCTCTACTTCATCACTACCACCACCTTCTTCATCACCAAAAGGAAATTGAATATCGGGTATGGGCACTCCCCTTTGCTTCCGCCAAGCTTGGGGGAGGTGTCCCGGTATCGTATCACCTCCATTATATTATGTCTTTACTTATCTTAGTTCGATCTATAGTTATCTTTTGCTTTAAATGAATAAAAGTTTAGTTCGATCCTTTCTTTTCAAGAGCTTGTTTAGTGATCTATCCTTGTAATCGTGTGCCAGATATATAATAAAGTTTAGTTTGAGTCTTTGCTTTCTTTACTTTCATGTTGCAATAAAAAAGAAAAGGAAATAAATTAAAAAGATCATATGCTAATCTTATGGTAGGTGATGACACCACATAATGAAAAGTATAAGTAGAAAAATTTATTAGAGATTGACAAACATAGCATTAGTCAATGATGCAACTCATGAAAGAATTAATAAGGGAGAGAAGATTCACATATAAATACACTATCCTGGAAATCTTTTGTGATTGTGAGCCCCCATCAAAATATTATATGCCAAAATTGTTGACGTTGGACAAGGAAGACAACGTAATGATTTATGTTTGTTCATATTCACGTAGAAGTTATATTGTCATGGATCTTTCAACATGTGGTGCTTGCCCCCCATCTTTGTTAGCCAAAAATTCCGCACTAAGTAGAGATACTACTTGTGCATCCAAAAACCCTTAAACCCAAATCTTAATTTCAAGAGTCCACCATACCTACCTAGGGATTGAGCAAGATCCCTCAAGTAAGTTGTCATCGGTGCAATAAGGCAATACAAAATGCTTCTAAAAGTGTAAGATCATTTAGTGTAAGAGAAAATTGAGTGTTGTAAGAACTTGTGATGGTGGAGAATAAAAGTGACAGACTGCATAATAAAGGTTGCCATCACAAGGGGCAATACAACATGACGTTCTTTTGCACTAAGGGGTTGAGAATACAAACAAAATAAGCGCATGGCAACCTCTGCTTCCCTCTGCGAAGGGCTTATCTTTTACTTTTATGTATTTAATTTTATGCAAGAGTCAAAGTTTTTCTCTCTATTCCTTTTTATTTTTCTCATTTGGCAAGCATCATGTGGTGAGGAAAGATCTAGGCACATATGTCTAGTTGAATATGGGTAGCATGAGTTATTATTGTTGACATCACCCTTGAGGTGAATACGTTGGGAGGCGAAACTATAAGCCCCTATCTTTCTATGTGTCTGGTTGAAACGTTTTGCTCATGTGTATGCGGTGAGTGTTAGCAATCATAGAAGGATATATGATGGTTGAGTATGTGGACTTGCCTAAAGGCTCCGATACGTGACCCTTCCGGGAAGAATGATGAATTGTAGTTGCAAAGTTGACTGAGAACATAGTTTGTTGGTTCCTAATAGAGTTTATGCTTTATATTTCGATAGTGTGATGAATTATTACTTATTCATGAGAAGTCTGTGATAAAAGTTTGATGATAAAAGTTTTATGTTTAAATTTGTTGCTGTTATAATAATCTACATGATGCTTCTATGTCCGTATTTTGTTTTTATCAACACCTCTCTCTCTAAGCACGTGGACATGTTTTTCGATTTTGGTTTTTGCTTGAGGACAAGCAAGGTCTAAGCTTGCGGGAGTTGATACGTCCATTTTGCATCATGTTTTCCTACTGTTATTTATGATGTTTTTATGTGTAATAATGCCTTTTGGAGTAATTCTAATGCATTTTCTCTCATAATATGCAAGGTACACAAAAAGAGGGAGAATTCCGGCAGCTGGAAATCTGGACCTGGAAAAGCTACGCCAGGCCACCTATTCTGCACAACTCCAAATGAGTGAAACTTTACGGAGATTTTTTATGGAATATTTGAGAAATATTGGAGCCAATAAGTACCAGAGGGAGCCCACCAGGTGGGCACAACCCACCTGGGCGTGCCAGGGAGCACAGGCGTGCCCTGGTGGGTTATGATCATCCAGGCCCACCTTTGGTGCCCATCTTCTGGTATATAAGTCATTTTGACCTAGAAAAAAAATAAGGGGAGGACTTTCGGGATGGAGCGCCGCCGTCTCGAGGCGGAACTTGGGCAGGAGCACTTTTGCCCTTCGGCGGAGCAATTTCGTCGGGGGAACTTCCCTCCCGGAGGGGGAAACCATTGTCATCATCATCACCATCTTGGGGAGGGCAATCTCCAGCAACATCTTCAACAGCACCATCTCCTCTCAAACCCTAGTTCATCTCTTGAGTTTAGTCTTTGTACCGGAACTATAGATTGGTGCTTGTGGGTGATTAGTAGTGTTGATTACATCTTATAGTTGATTACTATATGGTTTATTTGGTGGAAGATTATATGTTCAGATCCATTATGCTATTTAATACCCTCCGATCTTGAGCATGTTTATCACTTGTGAGTAGTTACTTTAGTTCTTGAGGTCACGGGAGAAATCATGTTGCAAGTAATCATGTGAACTTGATATGTGTTCGATATTCTGATAGTATGTATGTTGTGATTCCCTTAGTGGTGTCATGTGAACATCGACTACATGACACTTCACCATATTTGGTCCTAAGGGAATGCATTGTGGAGTAGTTATTAGATGATGGGTTGCGAGAGTGACAGAAGTGTTGGGGAACGTAGTAATTTCAAAAAATTCCTACGCACACGCAAGATCATGGTGATGGCATAGCAACGAGAGGGGAGAGTGTTCATCCACGTACCCTCGTAGACCGTAAGAGGAAGCGTTAGCACAACGCGCTTGATGTAGTCGTAAGTCTTCACGATCCGACCGATCCAAGCACCGAACGTACGGGGCCTCCGAGTTCAGCACATGTTCAGCTCGATGACGATCTCTGGCCTCCGATCCAGCGAAGCTCCGGAGATGAGTTCCGTCAGCACGACGGCGTGGTGACGATGATGATGTTCTACCGGCGCAGGGCTTCGCCTAAACTCCGCGACGATATGACCGAGGTGGAATATGGTGGAGGGGCACCGCACACGGCTAAGGAACGATCCGTAGATCAACTTGTGTGTCTATGGGGTGCCCCCGCCCCGTATATAAAGGAGCAAGGGGAGGCGGCCGCCCCTTAGGCGCTTAAGGAGGAGGAATCCTCCTCCTAGTAGGAGTAGGACTCCTCCTTTCCTACTCCTACTAGGAGGGGGAAGGAAGGAGGAGAGGGGGAAGGAAAGGGGGAGCGCCGCCCCCCTCCTAGTCCAACTCGAACCAGAGGGGGGAGGGGGCGCGCGGCCCATGCTGGCCGCCCCTCTCTCCTTTCCCCTAAGGCCCATAAGGCCCAATACTCTCCCGGGAGTTCCGTAACCCTTCCCAAGACTCGGTTTTCTCCAAATCACCCGGAACACTTCCGGTGTCCGAATATAGTCATCCAATATATCAATCTTTATGTCTCGACCATTTCGAGACTCCTCGTCATGTCCGTGATCACATCCGGGACTCCGAACAAACTTCGGTACATCAAAACTTATAAACTCATAATAAAACTGTCATCATAACATTAAGCGTGCGGACCCTACGGGTTCGAGAACTATGTAGACATGACCTAGAACCATTCTCGGTCAATAACCAATAGCGGGACCTAGATGCCCATATTGGTTCCTACATATTCTACGAAGATCTTTATCGATCAAACCGCATAACAACATACGTTGTTCCCTTTGTCATCGGTATGTTACTTGCCCGAGATCTGACCGTTGGTATCCAATACCTAGTTCAATCTCATTACCGGCAAGTCTCTTTACTCGTTCTGTAATACATCATCTTATAACTAACTCATTAGTTATAATGCTTGCAAGGCTTAGGTGATGAGTATTATCGAGAGGGCCCAGAGATACCTCTCCGACAATCGGAGTGACAAAACCTAATCTCGAATTATGCCAACTCAACATGTACCTTCGGAGGCACCTGTAGAGCACCTTTATAATCACCCAGTTACGTTGTGACATTTGGTAGCACATAAAGTGTACCTCCGGTAAACAGGAGTTGCATAATCTCATAGTTGCAGGAACTTTGTATAAGTCATGAAGAAAGCAATAGCAGTATACTAAACGATCAAGTGCTAGGCTAACGGAATGGGTCATGTTAATCACATCATTCTCCTGATGATGTGATCCCATTATTCAAATGACAACACATGTCTATGGTTAGGAAACATAACCATCTTTGATTAATGAGCTAGTCAAGTAGAGGCATACTAGTGACTATATGTTTGTCTATGTATTCACACATGTATCATGTTTCCGGTTAATACAATTCTAGCATGAATAATAAACATTTATCATGATATGAGGAAATAAATAATAACTTTATTATTGCCTCTAGGGCATATTTCCTTCAAGAAGCTTAAACCCTAGTTTACGCGCTATTCCGTAAGGGACCGATTGGATCGAAAAGTTTAATGTTATGGTTAGAATTTTTCTTAATACTTTTCTCATAGTTGCAGATGCTTGCGAGGGGGTTAATCATAAGTACGAGGTTTGTTCAAGTAATAACAGAACCTAAGCACCGGTCCACCCACATATCAAATTATCAAAGTAGCGAACACGAATTGAATCAACATGATGAAAGTGACTAGATGAAATTCCCGTGTACCCTCAAGAACACTTTGCTTATTATAAGAGAGCTTTTTGGCCTGTCATTTGCCTCAAAAGGATTGGGCTACCTTGCTGCACTTCTGCTACTATTATCGTTACTTGCTCGTTACAAATTATCTTGCTATCAAACTACTCTGTTATTACCATTCAGCACTTACAGACATTACCTTGCTGAAAACCACTTGTCATTTCCTTCTGCTCCTCGTTGCGTTCGACACTCTTACTTATCGAAAAGAGCTACAATTGATCCCCTATACTTGTGGGTCATCAGCTCCCTCCGCCTTCCCATAGATTGCATTACCTTTCAGCTATTTCGCCCCTTTTCTTCCTCTCCCCATTGCTTCTACCTGGTTCCATGGCGGCGAAGCAGATCACGGAGTTTGAGGTGAGGCGCCTAACACACGAGCTCCAGGCCAAGGATGCGGAGCTCAGGACCAAGGACATGGAGCTCCGTGAGCTCAAGGAGGAGAGGAGTGCCATGATCCTCCTTTATGTGCGGGAGTTCACGGAGCTTCAAAAGCGGCAGGCGTCCACCACAAAGATGCTCGAGGCGTCGGCGGCGTTGCTGCAGAAAGCAGGAGATACGATAGGCGATCAGGCGAGCCGGCTGGAGCGCGAGCGGGTCGATCGTGACGAGGTCCAGGATCGCCTCAGCCACTTGGTGGACCATGTTGCCACACACGTGTTGCAGCTGCGCAATCCCTACCGTTCGACCACCTCGTTGACTTCAGCGAGCTGCGGCTTCCTGACCTGGTCTCCTTCTTCACCTATATCTCCGAGGAGCTGAGCCGTCTTTACATGATGGTGGGGGCAGAGCTGGATAAGGAGGGGTTGCGGGCTGCCATCACCGTTGCCGGGAGAATCCTCTCAGGGCTCCATCACCGGAATCCATTCATGCCATTGGACGTCATCTTTGATGAGCTGGCTCCCGTCGACCGGGAGCGGGCTCTACGGGCGGTGGCACCCTGGATCACTGATACGGCTCCAACGTATCTATAATTTTTGATTGTTCCATGCTATTATATTATCTGTTTTGGATGTTTAATGGGCTTTATTATATACTTTTATATTATTTTTGGTACTAACCTATTAATCGGAGGCCCAGTCCAAATTGCTGTTTTTTGCCTATTTCAATGTTTCGCGGAAAAGGAATATCAAACGGAGTCCAAACGGAATGAAACCTTCAGGAGAGTTATTTTTGGAACAAACACAATCCAGGAGACTTGGAGTGGACGTCAAGAAAGAAACGAGGAGGCCACGAGGCAGGAGGGCGCACCCAGAGGGGGCGTAGGCGCACTCCCCACCCTCGTGGGCCCCTCGTAGCTCCCCTGACCGACTTCTTTTGCCTATATATACTTATATACCATGAAAACATCCGAGAGCACCATGAAACCCTATTTCCACCGCCGCAACCTTCTGTACCTGTGAGATCCCATCTTGGGGCCTTTTCCGGCGCTCCGCCGGAGGGGGAATCGATCATGGAGGGCTTCTACATCAACACCATAGCCTCTCCGATGAAGTGTGAGTATTTTACCTTAGACCTTCGGGTCCATAGTTATTAGCTAGATGGCTTCTTCTCTCTCTTTGGATCTCAATACAAAGTTCTCCTCTATCTTCTTGGAGATCTATTCGATGTAATTCTTTTTGTGGTGTGTTTGTCGAGATCCGATGAATTGTGGGTTTTATGATCAAGATTATCTATGAACAATATTTGAATCTCCTCCGAATTCTTTTATGTATGATTTGTTATCTTTGCAAGTCTCTTCGAATTATCAGTTTGGTTTGGCCTACTAGATTGATCTTTCTTGCAATGGGAGAAGTGCTTAGCTTTGGGTTCAATCTTGCAGTGTCCTTTCCCAATGACAGCAGGGGCAACAAGGCACGTATTGTATTGTTGCCATCGAGGATAAAAGATGGGGTTTATATCATATTGCTTGAGTTTATCCTCTACATCATGTCATCTTGCCTAATGCGTTACTCTATTCTTATGAACTTAATACTCTAGATGCATGCTGGAATAGCGTCGATGTGTGGAGTAATAGTAGTAGATGCAGAATCGTTTCGATCTACTTGTCGCGGATGTGATGCCTATATACATGATCATGCCTAGATATTCTCATAACTATGAACTTTTCTATCAATTGCTCGATAGTAATTTGTTCACCCACTGTAATACTAATGCTATCTTGAGAGAAGCCACTAGTGAAACCTATGGCCCCCGGGTCTATTTTCCATCATATAAGTTTCTGATCTATTTTATTTTGCAATCTTTACTTTCCAATCTATATCATAAAAATACCAAAAATATTTATCTTATTATCTCTATCAGATCTCACTTTTGCAAGTGGCCGTGAAGGGATTGACAACCCCTTTGTCGTGTTGGTTGCAAGGTTCTTATTTTGTTTGTGCAGGTATGAGGGATTTGCATGTAGCTTCCTACTGGATTGATACCTTGGTTCTAAAAAACTGAGGGAAATACTTACACTACTTTGCTGCATCACCCTTTCCTCTTCAAGGGAAAACCAATGCATGCTCAAGAGGTAGCAATCACCAACATTGTGCACCTCGAGAAGCAGAGGGACTTCAGTGGTGTTTAGACGTCCTCTGCATGGGTATGTCCATGTCTTGGCGCAACATGACCGTTGGATCAAACGCAAGCGGTGCAGATTAGTCACTATAGCACAAAGCGTGTGGGTGTGTTTGGTTGCATTCTCATCTCAATATAGTTGTTCCCTCTTCGTGCATGCTCATCTCAGCACCCCTCTTCATGCATGCTCCTAGTGTATTTGTGTTAACCTACTAGTGTGGACTCATGCACCCTTCATGCACTCTGCCAAACACCCAAAAGTGGGCCGAGAAGGGAACTTTTGCTCCCATCCCATGCACCCTTCATACACCCTGCCTTACACTGATTCGTGCTTCATATGGTTCATGTTCCATGGAGTACTGTAGCACCGTACTCTCCGTGCGTTGTAGACCTAGTTCTATTAACATTGACCTCACCGTTCATTCTCGACCGGACAGTCAAAAAAGGGGTACTATGTTACATTACTGTTCATATAGTTGACATGTGCACAGCATCATTTGTTATCGTCATATATTACTACACTAGCAACAATATTATGTAGTACTGACGTATGAACCACTGCACATGCCTAGTAGTAGGAGCACTATGTAAGTTCAAGTGGTTGTCATGTTTCGCATCCTCCGTCGTAAGAGTGGAAACACTTCTGTAATCATATTTTTTTCAGAAGCTGTGGGCACACTCTACCGTGCGGATCCTCCTTGACGGTCATCGAGAACCTTGCTACTCACTTTCGCCGACGTGTGGGATAGCCAACATTGGGTCCACTAGCCATGCACTAAATTACTCCGTACTAGAGTGCCCAACTGCACGGTAGACTACCCCGATCGAAGCACCGCAGTAATGCCCAATGAGCCGTCAAATCACAAAACCCCCACCTTTCCAGCAGTAAGTTGGACGGACGAAGCAACCATCATGTCACTCTTCTCCCTCAGCGTCCTCTCTTGAAGAAAACCCCAACTCGCTTCTCCCCCATCTTGTTCCTCATCTCTTCAAGAAAACCCCGACCTGCTTCTGCCATTGTTCTTCTCTCCCAAAGAAGGAAAGATGAGCGCATCAATGGTGTTGATTCTGGCCAAGGCCCGGTCTTGCAACCCCGAGACTGATCCTATAACTCCCTCTCTGTTCTTCTTTTGGGTTTGTGATTATGTTTTTTTCTTTTATTTCTATTTGACAGTTTCTTGATGGACCCTGGAGCACCGGCCGAAGTGATGTCTATGGCTCTGGCCAAAACCGTCGAGGCTCAGGGTACGAAGAAGCACAAGTACCCCGCCGACACTACCGCAGACAAGCTCAAGGCCATCTCCCTGTCCAAGGCCCCCTCTCCGGGATCCCTCATTAAGCAAGTTCAGGTAATATCTCTTCTTGATGATCTTTTTCTCGATCTTGATCGTGTTTTTTCATCTAACACGCAGTACTAGTAGTACAACTTTCTGGGTGATCTTGCATGTGATTTTTGTGTGCCAAATGATGGTTCTAAATTCCTCTTTTGACCAAAACATGTGAGAGGTTGACACTTATTTATTATAGATTACTTTCAACTACTTTATGAACATCAATTCTACCTTTAAAGAGAGTATATTAGCCTTAGTAACTTGTGTTATGGATATTGCAAGTAATCCCTCTACTCTCATGCCTTTGAAGACATGTTCTAGTGTCTTTGTTCACTCATTTCTGTGCGTATATGTAGTCTTATATGGAGAAAAATATCAAAAATCATCTTATATTTCTGAAAGGAGGTAGTAATAAAATATTTGGTTTCTGTTTGAATTAGAACCAGGTCCACGGTGGAGATGAAGTTCTCAAAGTCATGCCGTGTGAACTGGAAGACCTGAGGATGAGTTCTACTGCTAAACTATCCAGCTGCCGTGTCCTTGTCGCGGCGTGTCCTGTACTAATGTTTTCTTGTAGCATTGTTGTCAGGCGTGTTCTCGAGGGTGTACTTCACCACAACAATTTCCTAGTTGTGCCTTTGATTACGAAGGGTGTGGTTCTTGTAAAGCTTCCTGACAAATCTGATGCAGACTGTCTTCATCGTCATGTTTATGAGTGGAAAGACCACTCTGTTAGGTTCTCCAAGGTTGACAAGATCGTGATGGTGCTGGTAGACATCTCTCACGAAGTCCATGGCCTAGTCAGTTAGGCGGGGTTCATCCCGTAGGTCGGAGGCAAGAAGTAGTCTGCAGAGTTTAATCAGTGCAACTTTGCTTGTCTGTAGTAAGTCCTATTGTTCAATACTTGATTTGTGTGTGTGAATCATGTATTGTTTAGTACTGCCGCTTTTGTTGTGTGGTGAGTCCTGAGAACAGTCTATGTTAATCTCTGTCCACTCAATTCAGTATGTATATTTTGAAGTATCCAGATCATCTTTTTTGTGAGGACGGTTTATCAATTATGGTTACACTCTAATATCTGTATGCATTGCAGGGTTTGTCGCACCCACCAGGATTTCCAGTCCCATGGATGTTCGGTCCATACGATTTGTCACGGCCTTTGGTCTGTCCTTCTTGTGGGAGTAAGCGGGGGCCCTGCATGCCACACGTAATTGGACGATCAATCTTCTATTTAGAACTTGAACATAGTGATTTCCTGGTAAGGATTCACTCATGTCACATCAAGTAAATCTTATTGGTTTACTGTCTAAATCTTATTGATTTAATGTCATGTTTTCTTACTTTTGCTGCAATTTTATGATGCAGCTTTTGCCATGTGACATTCATCACAGAATAAACTGTTTGGTTTGCTCTATGATGGTTATTTTTGCAGGTTTCACTTCTTATGGCATGTTAGTAATGAAGGCACAGTCCATCATTTATATTACTGGACACAATTTGATCAGTCTATTGTCTGAGTACAATCTGAAGCCCTATGATGAACTGCAGTTTGGTTTAACAAACATGCCACAATTAGTCCTTCTCGCCTTTAAAAGAAATGAAGAAAAAGACTGGATCAAGGTCACAGAGCCTAGTCAAGTTAGAAAGCTGATCATAGCATACCAGAGATGATCGCTGCTGTCTCGCACATCAGACCACCTTCAGCAACGGATCGAGCACCAACACCTTCTCCGACAGCACTTGCTCTAGCACTAACAATGGTAGCAGCTCAACCCACCTGAGGATTGGGCACCGACCACATCAGCGGATCAGGCTGGTCTACCGGAGGATCGGGCATCGACACCGGCACCAGCTCCATAAGGAGCACCATCTCCGGCAGCAGCAGCGGCACTACCAGTCGCACCGGCACGGGCACCAGCAATGGCTTTGGCACCTGCACCAACACTTGAAGTTGCACTTGCATCTGCTACGGCCTGTGCAGCGGCAATGGAACCAGCAGTTGCACCGGTAACAGACTGGGCTGCGGTTCGCACTGCATATACCAAAGTCCTTACAAAAACCGGCATCTCCACCTTCTTGGTAAGCATTGGCTGCCCAAGTGCTTCGTAATTTTTTATTTCCATGTTGTTTCACATGATTCACTGTGTTGATCTAACTGTTTGTGTATGTCTTCTTGTTTGCAAACAGAGAAATCCTAGAGCAACGAGGGAACAATCCGGGCGACTGCGGCCAAGTTTCTCTTACCATGCACAGCCTTGGTGTGAATTGACCTGCTCAATATACCGTAAGTACAAAGGATGGTAGCATGATGATTGATGCTAAAGGATGGTCAAGGTTAAAATCTAAATCAAATCTTGCGGTAGGGGATGATGTCAAAATCAAACTTTCTCGGCAAGGAGAGCTGGTCCAAATTAACTTTGAAATTCTTTAGTAGTAGCACGCAACTGCCGAACTGATCGATCCTCCGAGAGATTTTGATGTAATAATATGGCATGGTGAAACAAGTGTCTTGTGTGTACAAGTAGTACAAAGGTATTATTTATCACGTAGGATATCGTGAAAGAATTGCGACTCCGATTTCCGGTTAGGAACTGTTGTTCGATTTCATTCTAACAGCTGCCGTGCTTTATTCAATTTTATGTATTCGCCTTGCGACAACATCTAAAACCAGCACTGTACCGATCGCTTGCAATATGAAATGCGCTGAGTTAGAACACTTGGGCCCCCAAACATGCAGGCTCACCGGCCTGTGGCCCAAAGTCCAGAACTGCGAGTCTGTCTGAGTATTATATTCTCAGCTGAACCCCCATATTATGTTATATGTATTGCCGTTGATTTTTCTTATGTATAAAGTTGTGATATAAAAGATTTTTTATATTTCTTTACAGAGGGAGTATCTCTCTATCAAAAATATATTTATGTGTAACTAGTTACTCCTGCCTTTCTACTTCCTTTCGCTGATATGTGGGGCACCCGGCAACGGGGTCCACGTGCCTGATATGTCTCCAACGTATCTACTTTTCCTAATGCTTTTCCTCTTGTTTTGGACTCTAATTTGCATGATTTGAATGAAACTAACCCTGGACTGACGCTATTTTCAGCAGAACTACCATGGTGTTGTTTTTGTGCAGAAATAAAAGTTCTCAGAATGGAACGAAACTTTGCAAGGATTTTTTATACAACAACTGAGAATTTATGGAGCCAAGAACCACCATAGGGGTGCACCTAGGTGGGCACAACCCACCAGGGTGCCCCCCTCCAAGCGCGCCCAGGTGGGTTATCCCCACCTGGTGGCCCAACAGACCCTGAAACCTATGCTATAAAATCACATTTTTCTAGAAAAAAATTAGAGAGAAAGAATTATCATGTTCCACGAGACGAAGCTGCCATCACCTCCTATTCTTCATCGGGAGGCCAGATCCGGAGTCCATTTGGGGCTCCGGAGAGGGGGATCTTCGTTCTTCGTCATCACCAACCCTTCTCCATCACCAATTCCATGATGCTCCCCACTAGGAGTGAGTAATTCCTTCATAGGCTCGCTGGTCGGTGAGGAGTTGGATGAGATTCATCATGTAATCGAGTTAGTTTTGTTAGGGTTTGATCCCTAGTATCAAATATGTTCTAAGATTGATGTTGCTATGACTTTGCCATGCTTAATGCTTGTCACTTTGGGCCCGGGTGCCATAATTTCAGATATGAACCATTTATGTTATCACCATTATATCCATGTTCTAGATCCGATCTTGCAAGTTATAGTCAACTACTATGTGTTATGATCCGGCAACCCTGGAGTGACAATAGTCGGGACCACTCCCAATGATGACCGTAGTTTGAGGAGTTCATGTATTCACCTTGTGCTAATGCTTTGTTCCAGTTCTCTAGTAAAAGGAGGCCTTAATATCCCTTAGTTTCCAATAGGACCCCGCTGCCACAGGAGGGTAGGACAAACGATGTCATGCAAGTCCGTCCCATAAGCACGTATGACTATTTATGGAATATATGCCTACATTACATTTATGAACTGGAGCTAGTGCCATATTGCCCTAGGTTATGGCTGTCAGATGATGAATATCATCCAACAAATCATTGATCCAATGCCTACGAATTTATCTTATATTGTTCTTATTAAGTTACTACTGCTATCGTTACTGTTGCACTTGCTACAAAATCACTATTATCACTATTACCGTTACTATTGCTGCTGCTACTATCATTAAAACTATCATATTACTGTGCTACTGATCATCTTGCTTCAGATAATTAATCTCCAAGTGTGGTTGAATTGACAACTCAGCTGCTAATACTTGCAAATATTCTTCGGCTCCCCTTGTGTTGATTCTATAAATTTGGATTGAATAATCTACCCTCGAAAAACTGTTGCGATCCCCTATACTTGTGGGTTATCAAGACCTTTTTCTGGCGCTGTTGGCGGGGAGCATAGCTATATTTGTTGAGTCACTTGGGACTATTATCAATTTATCACTATGAAGAATCTGAAGGATGCTAAGACCAAGATTTTTCCCTCTAAGACGAGGGGAGGTAAGGAACTGCCATGTAGGTCTGCTTTTGATTCACCTTCTGTTACAAGTAAACTTGCAACACCACCACATGCTATCAATCCTGATATATCGCAAGTTATTGATGATGCTACTTCTGCTGTGAATGATGCTTATGATGATGCTAGTACCTTGCTTGATGATAATGTGCCACTAGGTGAATTTCTTGATGAACAGATTGCTAGAGTAAGACAACATGCTATTGTTGAAACCAATGATGAGCATGAAACTGAAAATCTTGAAACACCTGCTAGAACTAGCCTTCCTAGATATGAATTGCCTAAGGTATCGGAAGCTTATGTTATGAATGAGGAGACAACTAGAGATATTCTTGCTTGTAAGGATAGAGATGATCTAGAGAAATTATTACGCAAGTATAGAGAAAAATTTCTGAATGCTAGAAGGCAATATGATCCTAAGTTTGCTACCTCACCTATCTTTATTGATGATAAGGATTATGAATTATTTGTCGACCCAGAGTTAATTACTTTGGTTGAATCTAATCCTTTCCATGGTTATGAAACTGAAACTGTTGTGGCACATCTTACTAATTTGAATGACATAGCCACCCTTTTTACTCATGATGAGAAGACTCACTATTACTATATTCTCAAATTATTTCCGTTCTCATTAAAGGGTGATGCTAGAGCTTGGTACAATACACTTGCTCCTGGTTGTGTGTGTAGTCCCCAGGATATGATTTATTACTTCTCTAAAAAATATTTTCCTGCTCATAAGAAACAAGCTACCTTACAGGAGATATTTAACTTTATGCAAATTGAAGAAGAGAGTCTCCCACAAGCTTGGGGGAGGCTTCTCCAATTGCTTAATGCCTTGCCTGATCATCCTCTTAAGAAAAAATAAATACTTGATATCTTCTATAATGGACTAACTGATGCTTCTAGGGACTCCCTAGATAGTTGTGCTAGTTGTGTTTTCAGGGAACGAACTATAGGGCAAGCTGAAGAATTATTGAATAACATACTGAAAAACTATGATGATTGGACTCTTCCTGAACCACCGCCTAACCCCACTCCAAAGAAGAGGGGTATCTTATATCTCGGTCCTGAAGATATGCAAGAAGTAAAGAAATCTATGAAGGAAAAGGGTATTAAAGCTAAGGATGTCAAAAATTTACCTGCTATTGAAGAAATAGATGGGATTGATACACCATCACTGCCTAAGGTGGTAGAGGTAAATTCTCTAATGAAATTCAATGATAATGATAATCCTCATAGTATGCACCCTAGCCAATGCCTTTATGAGTTTGAGAATTATATTAGAAAGCAAGATCACTTCAATGCAAATGTTATGAAACAATTGAAATACAATTCTGATATGATTGCTCGCTTAAGTGACTTGTTATTTAGAATCTCAAATGTTGTTAGAGGTGTGGGAAAGCATGCTTCTATGGTACAAACTTAGTTAGAACAAGTTGCTAAATCTCAAAGAGAGTTGCTTGATGAAATGAATAAAAACATACATGACTTTGTTGTTAGAGTTGCAACTAGAGGAGGTAAAATGACTCGGGAACCACTTCATCCTGAGGGACACCCAAAAAGAATTGAACAGGATTCACAAAGGAATAATACCACTGCACCTAGTCCGTCTAAAAAGAAGAAGAAAAAGAAAAATGATAGGACTTTGCATGCTTCTAGCGAACCTGAAATAGAAAGACCTCCTGATAATGATAATGATGTTTCTATTTCTGATGCTGAAACTCAATCTGCTAATGAACACTCACTAGTGATAAAGAAAATGATAATGCTGATGTTCATGAGGATACTCAACCACAACAATTAAAAGAACCAGATAATGATGTTGAAATAGAACCAGCTGTTGATCTTGATAACCCACAACCCAAGAATACACGATATGATAAAAGAGACTTTATTGCTAGAAAACACGGTAAAGAAAGAGAACTGTGGGTTCAAAAACCTATGCCTTTTCCACCCAAGTCAACTAAAAAGATAGATGATGAAGTATTTGAACGCTTTGCTGAAATGCTGAGGCCAGTCTTTTTGCGTACTCGCTTGACTGATATCTTAAAAATGCATCCTTATGCAAAGTACATGAAAGACATCATCACCAATAAGAGGAAAATACCGGAAGCTGAAATCTCCACCATGCTTGCTAATTATACTTTTAAAGATGGAGTACCTAAAAACTTGGAGATCTCGGAATACCAACTATACCTTGCTCCATCGAAAGAAATTATGTGAAAACTACTTTATGTGATTTAGGAGGTGGTGTTAGTGTTATGCCTTTCTCTTTATATAAAAGACTCGATTTGAATAAACTCACACCTACTGGAATATCTTTGCAAATGGCTGACAAATCAACTGCCACACCTATCGGTATTTGTGAGGATGTGCCCGTTGTTGTTGCTAATGTTACTATTTTGACTGACTTTGTTATACTTGAGATGCCCGAGGACGACAACATGTCGATTATCCTTGGTAGACCTTTCTTGAATACTGCAGGGGCTGTTATTGATTGCAATAAAAGCAAGGTCACTTTTCATAACAATGGTAAGAGCATATAGTGCACTTTCTGAAGAAACAATTCCAAGTGAATGGTATTAATGTCATTGAAAAATCTCCGACAATCACTATTGGAAGTTTTCAACTACCTCTACCTACTGTTAAAAAGAAATATAAAATGCTTATTGTTGGGGACATTCATATCCCCATTGAGGTAACTTAGTGATTTACGAAAGTTCTTCGGTTTCATGCTAATCGAAAGTGGTTGTTAATAAGACTTGATCAACCTTATTAATGGATCATTTTTGAGAGGTATGAAGTTGATGAATTTAGTAGACACTACCTTCTGTCCCTACATTTTTTTCCTGTTTTTATTAGTTAATTAAAATAAAATGCCATGTTTTGTTTGTTTCCGGAATTTCTCGTGCAATAAAAAATGACCCAAAAATGAAAGTTCTCAGAATGCTCTCAAAATTTAATACGATTTTTTCTGAATATTTAAGAATTTCCGATGCAAATAATGTCAGAGGGAGGTGCACCAGGTGGGCACAACACACCTGGGCGCGCCAGGATCCCCAGGCGCGCACTGGTGGGTTGTGGTCCCCACATGGGCCCCCTCACTTACCCCTTCATCCCACATCATCACCTACCTCCAGAAAAAAAATCACCATTGCACTCTCTGTCGTGTTCTTGCTCTCAAACCCACGGATTTCGATCTCTTTGCTCGAAGCTCCATTTCCGAACCTATTTTGGGGGATTGTTGCTTGGTATGTGACTCCTCCGTTTGTCCAATTAGTTTTTGTTTTAGTGGTTTATATTTTGAATAATTAGCTACTTTTAGTGTTGCTATAGATGAGCTTGCGTGTTGAATTCTTAGAGTTCTAAGTAGTTTGAATGCTTGCTATGGCCTCTATGCATCCCTATGAGTAGTTGCTTCCATTCTTGTGAAATTTTGTTGAGAAAATTTTGTGGACTAAAAATTTCAGAAATTTTGTTCATGGGAAAAACATGAGTATCTTTAGGAAGTTTGCTTCCAAGAAGAACTCTAAGGGAGTTACTTGGGATTCGTCTGACAGTGATCTCCACACCCGAAGAATAGTGGAAGTACGGCCATGCGAATGGCCGCATACCCCGTTCATGGAAGGTGCCGGAATCCTTCAAGAGTTTGCACAATATGCTGCTAATGCCGACCTCACTGACTTCATTGCAGCTGAATGTGAACAGTATCATCTCCTCACAAACACCTTTGTGCAAAGTTTTAATTTCCTTCCTAGGAATAATCCTACTAAGGTGCAGTTTAATTTATATGCTGAACCCCATCAGATATTGCTTACTGAATTTTGTGAAATATGCTTGCTTCCTTCTGATGTTAGTTTGGTAGAGCCTAGACCTGTAGAGGTTGAAAGCTTTTATCGTACTCTGACAGTAGGTGACGAGAGAAGGGTGTCGAGTATCACTGCCGCTGGCTTGCATCTTCCTACTGTTCATTGTTTTACTCTTTTTATTGCAAAATGCTTGCTTGCTAGAGAGAAGGTGGGTGCACTCAGTTCCCCAGACCTTGCTGTTTTACGTCGTGCACTTGAAGGCGACAACACTTATAGCTTGGGAGTTATTGTGGCACGTCGCCTTCACATTAATAAGTCCAAGGGTAAAATACATGGTTGTATTTACGCTACTCGTTTGGCGGCTCGCTTTAATGTTGAGATACGCCTGCATGATTATCCACTACCCAAGGTTTACCTACATCGCGCGGCCATGGAACACCACCAGTTTATTGCTACCGATTATCCTAACATTCCTATTCCATATAATCTGGTTTTTAGTGTGAGGACACATGATATTATTCCATTGCCCGCGCCTGGTTTTTGATCCTATTGCCAGGGGCGGATACAGGAATATGCTTGCAGATATCATCGCCTACCGGAATAACCAGGCAGTAGCAGAGGAGGAGCCTCAGCAATGGGAGCCACAGGTGCCCGCTCCTCAGCAGTTCAACATGGGACCCCATGGCTTCTTCGACTACTGACTGATTACCAAGTTAGGCCAAAAGCCTAAGCCTGGGGGAGTACGTGTTTCCACCGACATTACATTCATGTTCACACATTTCATTCCAGTTGTCGGTGTCCACACTTTTTCATTGTATTATCCATGTTAAATTTATTTTCTCGCTTTCTTCTTCTGTGTTCCAAAAACTTTGAGAAAATCCAAAAATATTTCTTGCTTCGTTTTGATTTTTCTTTCTAGGGTAGCTAGTTGTAGTACTAAAAAGGAAACCCAAAAAGATTTCCTTGTTCTTCTTTTGCTTGCTGGGAGCTTTCCCGTGTAAATAGTTTTTCTCGTTTTTGCTTTTCCCTTTTATTTGTTTGTTCTAGAAAATCAAAAACTCCAAAAATATTTTAGTGTGTTTCTCTGATTTTCTTTTCTGTTTATTGAGTCATACCAAGGAGAAGACCACGATGAAAATGTTGAGTGGCTCTCTTATGCATAATTGTTAATATAACAAAGAGCCCATATTACCTTGTCTTCTCCTGTTAAATAAAATGTTTGCAGATTCCAGCTTAGTCCATGGCACTCTTGCACTATTATTATTTTCATATCGTTCGGTCGTGCAAGTGAAAGGCAATAATGACGATATTTGATGAACTGGTCGTGGCAGAGAGAAACGGGCATGAACTCGGCTTGTTCTGTTTTTGTAAATATGTTTAACCTAGTATCCATGATTCAACCCGTTATGATTAAACATGTTTGAAATGACAATTAGAGATTATAGTTTCTCATGCCATGCATAAGTAGCTAGGAGTGGATAATGATTTATCTTGGATATCAACATTGTGTTAAAATAATTGTGATGTAGTATGATGATATAGTATCCTCCTCTGAATGTTCGAGTGGCTTGACTTGGCACATGTTCATGCATGTAGTTGAATCAAAACCAACATAGCCTCTATGATATTTATGTGCATGGTGTTCATATCCTACTCATGCTAGTGTCCAATGTTACTTATGCATAATGCATGTTCATGACCGTTGTTGCTCTCTAGTTGGCCGCTTCTCAACCTACTTGCTAGCCTTCGCCTGTACTAAGTGGGAATTCTGCTTGTACATCAAAAACCTTGAACCCAAGTTATTCCATATGAGTCCACCATACCTACCTATATGCGGTATTACCCTGTCGTCCTAAGTAAATTTGCATGTGTCATCTCTAAAAACTTCAAATAAATATCCTTTTTCGTGTGCTTGGATCATTCATGGAATGACAGGAGGTAGTCGGTATCTTCCATGCTAAGCGGGTTATTCTCAGGGTGAGTGTTTATTTACTCACCATCACACGAGAAAAGGGCGGTAATAGGGATGCCCAGTCCCAAACTGCAAACAGAAAAAGCTTACAAATAATCAAACAAAAACTCCAGACGGAGTCATAACCTTTACTTTATCGCTTGGGAACTGCCACTAGCGTGTTTAGCATGGAAGATATTGATAACTGATGGTCGTGAAGTAAACAAGAAGGGTGCATGTCTCAAAATATCATTTACCTCTATTTTAAAAACTTGAGCTCTGGCACCTCCACAAATCACTGCTTCCCTCTGCGAAGGGACTATCTATTTATTATGTTGTGTCATCACCTTCTAAAATAAGCGCCAGAACCTAAGCGCACTGCTGTCATGCTGATGCATTGTGTGTAGCAAATGTTGGGTGCATCATGACTGGATCTTTTCTACCATGAATTACAATGTTTAGTCGCTGCTTGAACTTTGGAGGTGCTCTGCATTTATGTTTTGTGGTCTCAGAAAGGGCAAGCGAGATAGCACTATTGTCATATTATATCATGGTTGTTTTGATAACGTGTTGTTGTTTGAGATATCTTATTATTGCTCGCTAGCTGATTATGTCATTGATATGAGTTAATATAAATTTTAAGCATTATTTTTGACATGGTTAGTTATAATATTGGATGAAAACATGGGTGTTGTTTAAGCTTATTTATGCAAACAAGAGCAAAAGATTTCATAAAAGTTTTTCTTTTTCACTTTCAGTTTATCAACTGAATTGCTTGAGGACAAACAAATGTTTAAGCTTCGGGGAGTTGATACATCTCCAATGTATCTACTTTTCCTAACAGTTTTCCTCTTGTTTTGGACACTAATTTGCATGCTTTGAATGAAACTAACCCCGAACTGACGCTGTTTTCAGCAAAACTACCATGGCGTTGTTTTTGTGCAGAAATAAAAGTTCTCGGAATGGAACGAAATTTTGCGAGGATTTTTTATACAATAAATGAGAATTTCTAGAGCCAAGAACCACCAGAGAGGGGCACCTGGGTGGGCACAACCCACCAGGGTACCCCCCTCCAAGCGCACCCAGGTGGGTTGTCCCCACCTGGTAGCCCCGCAGACCCTGAAACCTACGCTATAAAATCACATTTTTCGAAAAAACATCAGAGAGAAAGAATTATTGCGTTCCACGAGACGGAGCCGCTGTAACCTCCCGTTCTTCATCGGGAGGCCAGATCTGGAGTACGTTTGGGGCTCTGGAGAGGGGGGTCTTCGTTCTTCGTCATCACCAACCCTTCTCCATCGCCAATTTTATGATGCTCCCCACCGGGAGTGAGTAATTTCTTCGTAGGCTCGCTGGTCGGTGAGGAGTTGGATGAGATTCATCATGTAATCAAGTTAGTTTTGTTAGGGCTTGATCCCTAGTATCCACTGTGTTCTGAGATTGATGTTGCTATGACTTTGCCATGCTTAATGCTTGTCACTTTGGGCCCGGGTTCCATGATTTCAAATCTGAACCATTTATGTTATCACCATTATATCCATGTTCCAGATCCGATCTTGCAAGTTATAGTCACCTACTACGTGTTATGATCCGGCAACCCCGGAGTGACAATAGTCGGTACCACTCCCGATGATGACCGTAGTTTGAGGAGTTCATGTATTCACCATGTGCTAATGCTTTGTTCCAGTTCTCTATTAAAAGGAGGCCTTAATATCCCTTAGTTTCCAATAGGACCCCGCTGCCACAGGAGGGTAGGACAAAAGATGTCATGCAAGTTCTTTCCATAAGCACGTATGACTATTTACGGAATACATGCCTACATTACATTTATGAACTGGAGCTAGTGCCGTATCGCCCTAGGTTATGACTGTCACATGATGAATATCATCCAATGAATCATTGATCCAATGCATACGAATGTATCTTATATTGTTCTTGCTAAGTTACAACTGCTATTGTTACTGTTGCACTTGCTACGAAATCACTACTATCACCGTTACCGTTACTATTGCTGCTGCTACTATCATTAAAACTATCATATTACTATGCTACTGATCACCTTGCTTTAGATAATTAATCTCCAGGTGTGGTTGAATTGACAACTCAGCTGCTAATACTTGCAAATATTCTTTGGCTCCCCTTGTGTCGAATCTATAAATTTGGGTTGAATACTCTACCCTCGAAAACTGTTGCGATCCCCTATACTCGTGGGTTATTAGTGCCATGCACCAAATTAGAGTGCACAACTGCATGGTAGACTCACCCCGGTCATAGCACCGCAGTACTGCCCAATGAGCCATCAAATCACAAAAAAACCACCTTTCCAGCTTTAGCAGTAAGCTGGACGGACGAAGCAGCAATATTTCACTGGGCCTGAATCCCCTTCTCCCTCGTCTGCTTGTTCAGAGAAAACCCCCTCTCGGCAGTTGCATAGGGTTCTCTCATGGAGAACCAGGTACGAATTCTTCATCCATCCCCGATAAATCCAAGTCCCTTGGTCGTGGGTAATCCTAGGATGGCCGCCGCCGCCATTGATGCATTTTTCTTCCTACTGAATCTAGTGTGTTTAATTTGCAGTGCCCAAAGTGCGAGGACCCTACAGGTTTCTGCACCCTCGGCGAGACGCCACACTTGTTCCTTCTCATCCTAACACAGGATTATAAAACGCGCACAGTATGTTCCTAGAGTCCTCTTTTCTATCCGGGAGGGTGGGTTTTTTTGAATATGCTATCGACTAATTTGGAAAATTGGATTTCTATATTTGCATAAAAGGTACTGGTACCATGGTCAACAGTGACGTGAAGGAGGAAATTATTTATAGATTTGGATAGCGAATACATTATGTTCTCATATTATTTTTCCTGCAGTGCATTCCTTGCTCTGCCAGAACACATGTACTCAAGATGGTTGGCCTTGCCATAATTGAATACACCAGTTTAATGGTCACATTGAAGACAAGCCATGGATATAAGTTCCGAGTTGGGTTCATGAACCATGAAGATCGCTGCTTTTTTATGGACGAACTTGGATAAACTTTCTCAAGTGTTACAAGCTGAAAGTTGGCGCACAAATGTTGAAGGAAATAGCAGAACCTGGTCTCATCTTCACTGTGATCTTCCACCCCGACGTCGTTCCAGTAGTTCATCCATGTTAGTTTTGTATCTGGTTCTTTCTTGTTGCCTCGATTAGTTCTTAGTCCACCTATTATGTCTAACTAATCACAATTTAACTTTAGAAGTAGCAACGATTTGTGATTCCCATCTCTCACGAAGATGCTACTTCTAACTAATATTTCTTATAATTGGTGGCACGTGTAGGTTATTTCAAAGTTAAGCATGCTACTCGTTTGTTATTCTATAAGAACTCGACTGTTACTGATGGCACTAAAGTTGACTGGGACGACATCCACAAGTTCCTACACTTTATTGATCGTCTTGAGGTCCTTGTGGGGCGTTTCAATGCTGGAAGGCCACATAGGATGTGTGCCACTGTTGCACACGTTGAACAGGTCCAACTGTGTCTAGAAACTTATGGTACGAGCTGTTTTCTATTATATATTTTGTTCATAAACTCTTGCTTATACATAGTTTTACAATTGTGGTCTTCTTGAAACAGAAACTACCCACTTCTATTGTTCCTATACAGATGCCTGACCATGGTCGGGTTAGACTTGTGCTTGGTCACAACATGATGTTTATGTCGACCTACTCCATTCCCCTTGGAGGTGAAAAGATACTTATTCATGGGTGGTGAGGGAGTCCTGGACTAGGGGGTGTCCGGACAGCCAGACTATCAATATCCGCCGGACTCCCATACTACGAAGATAGAAGATTGAAGACTCCGGCTCGTGTCCGGAAGGTACTTTCCTTGGCGTGGAAGGCAAGCTTGGCAATACGGATATGTAGATCTCCTACCATTGTAACCGACTCTGTGTAACCCTAGCCTCTCGGTGTCCTATATAACCGGAGGGCCTTAGTCCGTAGGGACGAACATTACATCTCAACAATCATACCATAGGCTAGCTTCTAGGGTTTAGCCTCCTTGATCTCGTGGTAGATCCACTCTTGTACTACCCATATCATCAATATTAATCAAGCAGGGCGTGGGTTTTACCTCCATCGAGAGGGCCCGAACACAGGTAAAAACATCGTGTCCCTTGTCTCCTGTTACCATCCGCCTAGACGCACAGTTCGGGACCCCTACCGAGATCCGCCGGTTTTGACACCGACATTGGTGCTTTCACCGAGAGTTCCTCGTGTCGCCACCGATAGGCTCGATGGCATCTTCAACCATCAACGCTGTCCAGGTGAGACTTTTCTCCCGGACAGATCTTCAGATTCGGCGGCTTTGCATGCGGGCAATTCTCTTGGCCATCCGGAGCAGATCGAAGCTACGCCCGCCATCAGTCGATTCGAAGCTTAAACTTCACGGCCGATGACCGCGGAGACTTGATCTTCGACGGACTCGAGCCACACCAAGCGCCGCCTTGTGGCGATGGGCATGATCTAGCTCTGCCGCCGGACGGTGCTTTGGTGGCCAGACTCGGATCCGCTTCGCTACTAGCGGGCCGATTGCCCATATCGAGGGCGGTGGATAGACGCCACAGGGGCTTCAACATCCACGGCGATGGGCGAATACCAATCTCGTCCCTGCGAAACTTCGTGATCCCGAGGCCGGACTCCTCGCGGACTCCGAGCCTCCCGCGCCTACCAATTAATCCGGATTGGGCGCGGTTATGGAATTCACCGCCGCGGACATCTTCCAAAGACTCGCCTTTTGGCGATATCTGAATTCTCAAGCATCTCTTGCTATCGGAGAGTCTGGCCGGATCGCGGCGGGATGGTTGGAGTTCGGACGACGAAGAAATTCAGAGCCCACCCACCACCCACTTTGTAGCCACCGCCGAGGATTTAACCGACATGCTAGACTACGACTCGATGACATCGACGCCATGGGCGGCGATGCCGGAGATTTAACATGAACCAGCGCCTACGTGGCACTGGAAGGCCACCTCGTCATATGACGTATACATGGTGGATACCCAAACAAGGGAGGGCAAAAAAAGCAAAGGAGGCAGACTCTCTAAAGAAGCAGCCCAAGCCGCCCGGCGTCGTGGCGCCGCTCAAATCCCGCCACAAAGAAGAACATAGATTCCGCACGAGAAACAACAATACCCCGAAGTGCGAAGACAACCCTCCAAAGAAGACTTAGCGCAGAGGACGCAGAAGCAAGCCCTCACCAGAGGGCGGCAGACGAAAAGGTTGAGGATCATAACAACATACCTCCCTCCGAAGACGAAACAAGCTTCAATGACGACGAACTCGTCGCGCCCGAAGACCCCGTCGAACAAGAGCTCTTTAAGCGCAGGCTCATCGCTACAGCAAGAAGCCTGAAGAAGGAAAAACGGAAGCTCAAAACAGCGGAAGACACGCTCCGAATAAGATGGAGCAAAGTACTCAAAACCGCAGATAAATGCGGTAATGACCACAAATCGAAGAGCTACCCGAAGCGTAAGCTGCTTCCAGAATTCGACGAGGAGGCCATAGAGCCCCCACCGTCCAATGGCCCAGCCAGGTCCATCTACGGACCCAAAAAGAAAGCCCCAAGCAAAGCAACACGTCAAGTGTCCGACGATAGCGGCACATACAATTACAGGGCGCCAGGACACCCACTATGTTTCACCGATGAGGTGCTGGATCATGAATTCCCAGCAGGGTTTAAACCCATAAACATAGAGGCCTACGATGGAACAACAGACCATGGAGTCTGGATAGAAGATTATATCTGCATATACATATGGCGGAGGAGACGATCTCCACGCCATAAAATACCTACCCTCAAGCTCAAAGGGCCAGCCGTCATTGGCTCAAAAGCCTCCCGAAAACACTTGTTGGAAGTTGGGAAGAGCTCGAGGAAGCGTTTAGAGCAAATTTTCAAGGGACTTATGTCCGTCCTCCGGATCTGAGATGATTTAAGTCATATAACTCAACAGCCGGAGAGTCGGTATGAAATGCAGGAACAGGTTTCTTACCAAAAGAACCAAATAGTCATTGTCCAGGACGTGAAGGCTTAGCAGCTTTCAAGCACAATGTCCGAGACGAATGGCTTGCCAGGCACCTAGGTCAAGAGAAACCGAGGACAATGACCGCATTAACAAGCCTCATGACCCGCTTCTGTGCGGGAGAGGATAGCTGGCTAGCAAGAAGAAGCACCAGCGACCCAAGTACATCCGAGATAAGAGATGGAAACGGAAAATCACGGCGCAGAAAGGAGCAGCGCCGGAATAAAGAGAAAGGCCAAAAGAGCAGGGCAGTTAACGCCGGATTTAAAAGCTCGCGGCCCAATCATAAAACTCAACACCTCAAGGATGACAGTGACGAACTGTCTAACCTACATAAAATTCTGGGTCGGATATGTCAAATCCACAGTACCCCCGGAAGGCCCGTAAATCACACCCACAGGGATTGCTGGGTTTTCAAACAGTCCGGCCGATTAAACGCCGAACACAAGGGGCTCGACGCGTCAAGCGAAGAAGATAAACCCCGCGCCGGGGCACCGGAAAACAAAAGACTTTCCCACAAGGGGTCAAAGCGATAAACTCACTTCATGTGAGGACACGGAAAACAAAGGCGGCACTTTCTAAAAAGAGCTCCGCACGGTCCAGCCAACAAAACATAGAGATTGGATATCAAAACCAATCACTTTCGACCACCGGACTACTCGAAGCGTTGCTCAGCGCTGGCGGACTCCACGATATTGAATCAATCATAGGCGGATTACAATTCACAAACGTCCTAATGGGCGGAGGCGGTGACTTAAACCTGCTATATTCAAACACAATCCGTCGGATGGGGATAGACCACCAAAAATTGACACAGCCGCACTTCCTTCAAAGGAGGCGCGGGCCCTTCGCCAAGTGCACAGGCTCGGTATTACTAGAAGTCGTGTTTGGATCGCGAACAACTTTCGACGCGAAAAATTAATTTTCCATATCGTCCCATTTAAAAGTGCATATCAAGCATTTGTTGGGACGAAGGGCTTTAATCGCTTCAACGCCATACCGCATTACGCGTCCCTTACACTTAGGATGCCCGGTCCACATGGCGCCATTTCAGTGCGAGGGTCACTTAAAGACCCCGGACTTGGATAGACGAATCCAGACTCAGCAGGCTAGAGGCTCTCCAGCCGCATACCCTTTCACAAGGGCTGCAAGCTGGCCGATCAGCGGTTTCATATAAACCTTATGTTAATTATTTATATTTATTCCTTTTGCATATTCTTCGCTTGAACTGTTTCTAAAAACTAAACGTTCCTCTTTTTCTACAGATGAACAACGTGCTTACCCGTCCAGGATAACGGCGCAACGGAGACACAGGCGCAGACGTGCAGTAGGGACCCGTTGCAAGGATTCTTTTCAGATTAAGACCCTGCGTAGACCTTTTTATCACTGTCTCTTGTTGTTACTCTCCACTGGCTTCTTCCTATAGCCAAAGTGGAGCCTGACGCTTTGGCATCGGCCACGTCAGAAGACCATGCCCGTACCTGGACACTAGGGGCTTAGGGCATAATTCCGCCCATTATTATAAAGTCCGAACACTGCGTCTCGAGTTAGGCATTATATGCATCAGCTCCGAATCATGTCTTTGGTCAAATGTTGGGTTTGCCCAGCTCCTGTGTTTTGCTGCCTTACGTTCCATATCATCGCTAACGCGGCACCGGAGAACTCTGCGATTGTGCCCAGTTCGGCGGCGAGCACCTCGATGAAAGCCGAAACCGATCATCATGATGCGGCAAGAGTCTGGTCAGCCACTCGATCGACTATCGGAATGTTTAGAATTCCCCGCTTTGACGAAGGACCGTTTCCCGGTCAGGCACATACGCACCCCGAATCCGGAGACGTGCCGTGCCATCAGGGGCTATATCATAGCCCCACCCTCGAGCTCCACTGGCTAAGTGAAAGAGATAAAGCATTATAGTCCGGATTGCCTCGTTCGCTACGCTATCACCTCCTTATAACAGGACCGAGGCGTCGGATTAAAGTGTGAAAACGCTATTTTGCGAACACCCCAAAGACCTTGTGCAAGGGGCTGAAGCGAAAGCGCATCTTTCAGTTATACACAAGTATCGTGAACGGCCGCACAGAGAAGTTTTACTACTTGGAAGCACAAGTATAAAAAGCATTCATACTATAATCATTGATCTACAAGTTAATGCGTTCAATTGAGCGTTACATTTTTGAAACCTGCGACTCTATTACCTGGCGCCACGCATAACTTCCCGAAATAATGCTCGGCAGAAGCGGTTTCCATCGAACCACAGGCGCAACAGCGGTGGCGTCCATCTCCGGACAATCGCCACACGGGCGAGCCATCCGCGCCCTCGATGCAGGCCGACCGTTTCATCTCCTTGATGTGCGACACCGCCCCAAGGAATTGCTGCGATGGGCGAAGTAGCTCGTCGCCTTGGACCTCTACGGCGGACATGGGCCACGATGTCGATCATGGCGGTCCGGATAGTCTATTCATTCGGCCCATTCGCCAACCTGTCCGTCAGCGGAAGAGGGCGATCCGGACTGTGGAATTGAGACCAATATAACTCTTCCATCTCGCATCCCCGGCTCGGAAGTGCTTAGCGGCATCGGCCGCTTTTCGCAGCCAGTCCATATCTGGATCCTCCGAACTCCACACCGCTCAAATTGAGCATACTTGGCATCCATAAACGGCGCGCGCCGAAAAAGGCTTGCCACCGCGATCTCTCGGCTTGGCGCAGCTCCTCCTTCATAGCCCGCATTGCGAGCGGGCATCCTTAACCGGCGGTGGCCTTTCTCAGGTCTTCCCGCTCGATAACCGCTCCTTTTCAAGAGCCTCACTGCGGTCGGTAGCATCCTTTACTTTCGTGGCCAATTCGTACCACCTCCTCTCTTAGGCGGTCGCGCCTTTTTTCGACTTTCAACTCCTCGGCCGCCCTTGAGGCAGCGCGTCACTCCTTCGGGCTTGCTCCTTAGCTAGAGCAAGTTCGGCCGAAGGTTCTCCATAACAGCAAAGACTGGTCTATAGAGACAAAGATACAATGTCGAGGCGGGTTTGACCCACTCAATAAAGCGGCTGCGGAGAACTATCTTACCTTGCGACTCGTCAAATCGCTTTGTTGACAAGTGTGATGTCCTCATCTCGCCACGTCAAGTTGCCGAGCTAGCTCGGCAAACTCACTAATCCGCTACCCCGGACCATCCGCCACCGTGCATAGGAAAGAGCGGACTTCAATTCATTAGATTTCGATCCTCAGTACGCTGTCGTTGCCGACTCCCTACCGAGTCTCAGGGGCTACTATCTATACAGGGCGCATTTTTTATATGCAAAACTGTTAAAGGACAAAGGGGTGCACCATTTTCAAGCATACCTCAAATCCCGCCACAAGCTCATGGCGGCATTCATAATCCGCTTTCAGCGGACGAAATCCTTCAATCACCATACGCATTAACGCACGGTGATCTTAAAATAGACGCCCTCTCAAGCAGACTCTTGATTCTCGGGCGGGCTCCGGTGGGTGCGAACTCTCTGGCCCTCCGGACTCGGGGCGCCCTCCGTGGCGACACTTGAGCTCGCCGCCTCATCTGGCGGCTGCGCAGACGGAGGCGTATCGCTCTCCATCATCTCCGGAAGAAGGTCCCCCGAAGATGAACTCATCTGAGAAGGTTGCAGATCCGAACTACGAAATAAATAGCTCGGTTACCTACAGAAGCACAAATGAAGGTACTTCTTTATTAATTAACTTCCTCTTTTATACTCACGGCTCGTTGGAGAGCTGGACCTTCGGCGATGATTGCGCGTCCGGATTCTCTCCGGACACGGACCCCAGGTGAGATTTCTTCCCACGCTTAGGGCTTTGGCCTCCGGATCTTCGGAGGCGGTCCTCTTTTCCCTTTGAAGGGAGGGGTTCTTGGTTCCCTCCTCTTCATTCGCCCCTTCGGGCAAAGTATTAGCTCCTTTATTTCCCCCGTTGCCCCCCTCTGTTGGCGCAACCTCCAACATTCTGACCAGCACGGGCTCCAGTGCGGTCTCTGGGAGGGGGGCCGGACACCTTATCAGCCTTGATTGCGCCACCCATTCCTGTAAAGAACGAAGGGTCGGGAGACGAACTTTTGGAAGGCATACAAATAGAATGTGCGGACTCTGAGCTATTTACCTGAGTATCCGGGCGATCGCGGCTTAGGCTGCGTCCTCGGCCAAATCCGGACACGCTACCAAGGTCCGAAGAACAACTTGTACATCTCCGTGGGTGGCGCACCCATAAAATGTTGGAGAATACAAGGTCCCTCGGATTGTACTCCCATAGGCGGAGAGGCGGCGTTTGCGAGGCGGAAGATGCTGATTAGCATAACTTTGCATCACCTTGATCAGGTTGATCTCCCTCATTTGGAGGTCTCGAATCCGGCCCTGCATTGAAGGCACGTCTTTGGGCGGCCCCAGTTGAGCCCTTGATTGACCCGACGACATCGGTTGCCGTGGAGGTCCCAGGCGGAATGAGGCGGCGGCTTTTGCTTGTCGCCTTGGGCGATGATGTAAAACCACTCCTGCTGCCACAATCCCAATTCCTCTTGGAAGGAACCTTCGAGCCACGGGGCATCGACCTTCTTGCTTATGGTCGCCCCGCCGCACTCCGCTTGACGCCCCCCGATCATCTTTGGCTCCACCTTGAAGGTTTTCAGCCATAGGCCAAAGTGGGGATGGCGGAGGAAGGCTTCATGACAATAATAAATCGAGATGTGGAGGATGGACTCGGAGTCAAGTCGTGGAAATCCAGCCCGTAGTAGAGCGAGAGCCCTCTCACGAAGGATTCGTCGGGAAGCCTAAACCCGGCGGAGGTGAGATCTGGCAGCGCGTTCGCCGGGCTCGGGGTTGTACGGCCTGCCTGGGCAGGCAACTTTGTCTTGAAACTTCATAGGCGGTACTTGGCCTCCACGCACTTCAATATGTCCGCATCCACCGCCCGGAGGTCGGAACCGGACATCGTTGAGGATCCAGGTGCTCGAATCTGAAGCTCTAGGTGTTGGAACTGGGAGCGGAGGAAAGATCCGATGCGGATTGAAGAACAAGGACAGGCCTTGGTCCTCTTATAAAGGGGGAGAAATACCAAAGGCCGTCTCCGTGACGTTTGGGATTCCCCTTGATAGAGGAGGTGTGGCGGCAGGGGCGGTTGGGTTACCCGCGCGTATTGATGAGAATCCGGAATAAGGGAACACGATCTCTGCCGACAAGGCGTGCCAAGAAACGCTTCGCTAAGCGTCTTTGAGGTGGAGTAGTAAAAACGATTCAAGCGAGGGCTTGGCTGCGGCGTGATGTCACGCCCGCATAATGCGTCGGCCAATTGAGCTAAGTGTATATTTTATTCTCTCTCTGCTGGAATGTGGAATTTATTTTGCGAGCGGACACTATCTGGTGTTCATTACCTTCTCGGATTATTCAAAGGAGGAACCCGCCTTGCAATGCGAACATTATGCCGCGGACTTATCGTCATTGAAGGCTGGTTAGAGACTCTTGAGGAGTCTGGACTAGGGGTGTCGGACAGCCGGACTATCAATATCCGCGGACTCCCATACTACGAAGATAGAATATTGAAGACTCGGCTCGTGTCGGGAAGGTACTTTCCTTGGCGTGGAAGGCAAGCTTGCAATCTGGATATGTAGATCTCCTACCATTGTAACCCGACTACTGTGTAACCCTAGCCTCTCCGGTGTCTATATAAACGGAGGGCCTTAGTCCGTGGGGCGAACATTACATCTCAACAATCATACCATAGGCTAGCTTCTAGGGTTTAGCCTCCTTGATCTCGTGGTAGATCCACTCTTGTACTACCCATATCATCAATATTAATCAAGCGGGGCGTGGGTTTTACCTCCATCGAGAGGGCCGAACACAGGTAAAAACATCGTGTCCCTCGTTTCTGTTACCATCCGCCTAGGCCTACGATTCAGGACCCCCTACCGAGATCCGCGGTTTGACACCGACAAGGGTCTCAAATAACGAAGCGTCCGTCCATCTTGGAGAATAGGGCAGAAGGTTATTATCGGTGTCAAAACGGCGGATCTCGGGTAGGGGTCCCGAATCAAAGGCCTAGGCGGATGGTAACAGAGACAAGGGACACGATGTTTTTACCTGTGTTCGGGCCTCTCGTGGAGGTAAACCCTACTCCTCGCTTGATTAATGTTGATGATCCGGGTAGTACAAGCGAGATCTACCACGAGATCAAGGAGGCTAAACCCTAGAAGCTAGCCTATGGTATGATTGTTGTTCGCCCCACGGACTAAAACCCTCCGGTTTATATAGACAGCGGAGAGGGCTAGGGTTACACAGCAGTCGGTTACAATGGTAGGAGATCTACATATCCAGATCGCCAGTGCTTGCCTTCCACGCCAAGGAAAGTCCCATCCGAACACGGGACGAAGTCTTCAATCTTGTATCTTCATAGTCTTGAGTCCGCCAATGATGATAGTTCGCTATCCGGACACCCCCTAGTCGAGACTCCTCAAGAGCTCCCGAACCAGGCTTCAATGACGACGCAGTCCGGCGCGATATTGTCTTCGGCATTGCAAGGCGGGTTCCTCCTCCGAATAATTCATAGAAGATTTTGAACACCGTGATAGTGTCCGACTGCAAAATAAATTCCACATACCACCATAGAGAATAATATTTACACAAGTTCAATCTGCTGACGTATCTCGTGGCATAACGTCACACCACGGCCAAGCCTTTATTCGAATCGTTTTAACTGTTCCACCTCAGTGCGTTTAGCGGCGCGGTTTTTGGCACGTCCTGTCAAAGGTAGATCGTCCCCTTATTCCAGATTCTCATCAATACGGGCGTAGTAATCTAACCGCGCCTGCTGGCACGCCCTCCATCGGCGAGTCCCAAACGGTCACGGGGACGGCTCTTGGTATTCAACCCCTTTATAACAAGACCAAGGCCTGTTCCTTTTCTTCAATCTCAATCGAATCCGCCCCTTGCCTCGAGTTCCAACACCCAAGGCTCCGGATTCAGGCGCTCCGGACCTTCGACAATGTCCGGCTCCGACCTACGAGGCCGGTGGATGCCCTCTTCCGTCACGGAAGAAGATGTGCTAAAGCTGAGAGACGCCAGGTATCTAACCGGCGAAATCTCGCATAGGCTGCCCGCCCAAGGGCAAGTCATTCCTACTCCCGAGCTTGGTGAGAGCGTGGTGTTCGTGTCTCACTTCCGTCGTGGTTTAGGCTTCCCAATGGACCCCTTCGTGAGGGGGCTCATGTTTTACTATGGGTTGGAATTCCATAACTTGGATCTGGAGTCCATCCTCCACATCTCATCGTTCATCGTTGTATGCGAAGCTTTCCTTCGCACTACCCCTCACTTTGGATTGTGGCTCAAGACCTTTAACGTGGAGCCGAAGATGATCGAGGGGCGACAGGCAGAGTGCGGAGGGGCAGTTATAAGCAAGAGGGCTGACGCTCCATGGCCCGAGGGCTCTTTTCAAAAGGAGCCTGGTTTGTGGCAACAGGAGTGGTTCTATATCACCGCTCCCAGGGGCACCAGATGGGTGGCGCCGCCTACCTTTCGCTCGGGCCCTCCACAACGGATGGCGTCATGGGTCAACGAAGGGCTTGACTGGGGGCCGTCCAAGGATGTACCACTGTTGCAGGGCCGTATTCAAGACCTCCAAGAGAGGGAGATCAATCTGGTTGTAGTGGCACAGGTCATGCTGATTCAGCATATACGCCACCTCAAGAACGCCGCCTCCGCCTGTGGGAATTCAATCCGGAGGGATGCGAGCTCTCCAAAGACTTCATGGGTGCGGCGCTCGTGGAGATGTATAAGCTGTTCTTGGATCACAAGAGATGTGTCAGACTTGACCGAGGACGCCTTGAGTGCAGGCTGTCGCCCGGATACTCAAGTAAGTAGTCTGTGCTGGACATGCTATCCGTACATTTATCGTAAACTTGCCCTTTAAAGAGCTGTCCCTTGAGCAGGAATGGATAGCAAAAGCAAAAGCGATAAGGTGTCGGCCCCCTCCTAAGACCACGCGGATCCGTGTTAACCAAGATCTTTGGGGTTGCACCTTTGGAAGAGGCGAAGGGGAACAGAGCTACCGCCTCCGCTAAGGAGGCTTTTAAGGAAGGAGGGATCGAGAATCCCCCCTCCAAGGGGAGAAGAGGACCGATTCTGAAGATCCGGAGGCCAAGGCCTCAAAGCGGGGGAAGAAATCTTCACCAGAGGGTCCTGCGCCAGGAGAAGCCCTGGCCGCACTATTTCCCCAAGGGAATCAGCCTTCCAGCGAGCCGTAAGTAGAAAGGGGAGTTTTATAATAAGGGACATCCTTGTTTTTATTTCTGAAGATAACCAAAGTTTTACCTTGTAGTTCGGATCTCAGCCCTTCTCAGCAGAGCTCATCTTCGGGGGATCTTTGTCCGGAGATGATGGAGAGCGAAATGCCTCCATCTGCCGCACCGTCAGGCGGGGCGGACAACCCTGAGGTGTCGTCGTGGAGGGTTTCCCCGAGTCCGGCGGGGCCGGGAGGTCCGGCGCCAACTGGTGTATGGTCGGAGGAGCTGAAGCATCTACTCGGGCGAGCATCTATCTCAGAAGATCACCGTGCGTTAATGGGTACGGTGATTGAAAGGATTTCATCCGCTAAGAGTGGATTGCATGAAGCCGTCGAAGTTCTTGTGACGGGTTTGAGGCTGTGAAAATGATATACCTTTTGACAGTTTTGCATATAGAATGCGCCCTGTATATATAGTAGCCCCTGAGACTCGGTACGTTGTCAAAAGTGACGGCGTGCCGAGGATCATAATCTCAGTTATAAGATGTCGTCCTTCCTATTCAGGGGGCGGATCGTTCGATGGCCAGCCGGACTGATAGAGTTGCGAATCGGGCGGCAACTTGCGTTGCGGATGCGGACATCGCTATTTGGTCAATAAGCGATTTGACGAGTCACAAGGTATGTGGCTTCTCCGCGGACACCTGGTAAGGGAGCTTGACGCCCGTGCATTACTACATGTATGCTTAATGCAGATGGTGCCGCTGCTATGGAGGATCTTCGGGCAGAGCTTGCCCGAGCCAAGGAGCAAGCCAGAAAAAGTGATGCGGCTGCCTTGAAGGCGGCCGAAGAGCTGAAAGCCGAACAGGCTGCTCACTGCCAAAGCAGGGAGGAAATGGCCAAGATGGCCGTGGAGCTGAAGGCTGCTACCGACCAATGTGAGTTTCTTAAAAGGGGACGCCGAGTGGAGCAAGAGGACCTGAAGAAGGCCACCGCGGAAACCAAGGATGCCCGCTCCGCGATGAGAGCTATAAAGGAGGAGCTGCGTCAGGCCAGGGATATTGCAGCTGGAAAGCCCTTTCTGCTGCGTAGGAAGTTCACGGATCCAAAGAATGCTCAGTCGGGCCAGTTATGGGGTGCGGAGGATGCTTATCTGAATTTGGCGGCGAGTGTCGCAAACGCAGTCGCACACTTCCGGGGCCAGAAGGATCACGGAATGGAAGAGCTTTTTTGGTCGCAATTCCATAGTCCCGAGCGTCTACTTCCATTGACTGATCGGTTAGCCGAATGGGCTGAGCTGAATAGGTTGTCCGGACTTGCCATGAAAGATGTCGTGGCTCATTTGTGGCCGAAAAGGCCCGAGCCGAAGAGTTATTTCGGCTTGGTGCAGCAGTTCCTTGATGCGGTGCCGCATATCGAGGCAATGAAGCGGTCGGCATGCATAGAGGGTGCACGGATGGCACTCGCCCGTGTTAAAACATACTGGGCAGAGATGAAGGCCACCGACGTTGCGTCCCAGGATTCGGACAGAAGCTGATTACCAGCCGAACACTATTTTGGGGAAGTCCTGCAGGGCGCTCGTTTAATAGAGACGCAGTGCTCAAAAGATGTTATGTTCAAATGACATGTATGATTTGTGAAACCATGTATCAAATATAATATAAGGGCTTTTTATACTTGTGCGTTCAAGTGTTGAAATTCCTCCTGTGCGGCCGTTAACATATATGTGTATATAACCTAAAAGATGGCAGTCTTCGGCTTCAGCCCCCATGCACATAGTGCGGGCGTGTTTGCAAAAAAGAGCGCATTTTCACACTTAATCCAATGTCTTGGTCCTGTGAAGGAGGTGATAGCGTAGCAAACTAGGCAACCGGACTATAATGCTTTATCACTTTCACTTAGCCATAGGAGTTCAATGGTGGGGCTACTATATAGCCCCTAGGGAACCTTCTCTCCGAATTTCGTGGTGCGTATGTGCTCGACCGAAACGTCCTTCGTTAAAGCGGAGAATTCTAAACATTCGGTGGTCGATCGAGTGGTTGACCAGTCTATCGCTATATCATGACGATCGATTTCGGCTTTCTCTCTTGAGGTGCTCACCGGCGAACCGGGCACAATCGCAGAGGTTCTCCCGGTGCGCGTTAGCGAAAAGAGCGGAACGTAAGGCAGCAAAACACGAGGAGCCGGGCAAACCCAACATTTGACCAAAGACATGATTCGAGCTGATGCATATAAGGCCTAACTCGAGGCGCCAACACTCCCTAAGGTATTCGGTCTTTATGAAAACGAAGCGAACAATGCCCTAAGCCCTGGTGTCCAGTGCAGCGCAAAATTTACGACGCGGCCGATGCCAAAACGCCACCTCCTCCCGGTTATAGTGAGGAACGGGGATGTGTATCAACAAGAGACAAGAAGAAAGGTTTACGCAGGTCTTAATCAAAAAGAATCCTTATAACGGGTCCCTACTGCACGTCTGCGCCTATGTCTCCGTTGTGCCGTATCCTGGACGGGCGTAGCACGGTGTTCATCTGTAAAAGAGAAGAACTTAGTTTGAAAAAAAAAGATCATGCGAAAAATGTATAAACAGAGTGTAATTCGAAAAAACAAATAAAATTGAGCTTTATTGTCTCTTATTGTACATGGGCGCAGCCCCTTGTAAGGGGGTACGCTGCTGGTAAGCCCCCTGTTTATTTGTGCCGGACTCGCCTAACCGTGTCTAGTGTCTGAATGACCTGTTTGGGTGCTTTGATTAGCACAACCGGATTAATGTGTGGCTATCAAGGCAGTCTCACTTTCTTCCGTATTCAAGGAACACTCGAGGTTTCCCTTTAATGAGATTATGCCGCGTGGACCGGGCGTTTTAAGTGTAAGAGATGCATAATGCGGTATTGCGTTAAAGCGGGCGAAAGCTTCGTGTCCCAATAGTGCTTGATAGCTACTTTTAAATGGGGCGATGTGGAAGACTAACTTTTTGCGACGGGAGTTGTCGGATGAGCCGAACACAACTTCTAGTGGTACAGAGCCCGTACAATGGGCATATGGGCCTGGCATCACTCCTTTAAAGGAAGTGTTGCTATGGAGTATTTTGGTTGGGTCTATCACCATTTTGTGGATTGTGTCCTGATATAGTAGGTTTAGATCACTGCCGCCGTCCATTAGGACTTGTGTAAATTGCAGTCCGTTGATTATAGGATCTAATATCAGGGCAGTCCATCCTGCGTTCCGGAGACTTCCGGAGTAATCCTGATGGTTGAAGGTGATTGGTTTTGACATCCAGTGTCTGGACTCTGCTGGGGTGGACCGTGCGGCGCGCATTTTAATGGGCCCGCTCTATTTTTGCCTGTTGTCACATGAAGTGAGTTTACTGTTTTGACCTCTTGTGGGAAATTCCTTTGTTTGCCGGTGCTCTGCTTGTGGAGTTCGTCATCGTCCTCACTTGGTGTTTCGAGCCCCTTGTGTTCGGCGTTAAGTTGGCCGGACTATTTGAAGACCCAACAATCTCTGTGGGTATGGTTTGCAGGCTTCCCGGAGGTGCTGTGGATTTGGCATATTTTGTCCAAGATTTTGTTTAGGTTTGATAGCTCGTCGCTGTTGTCCTTGAGAGGCAGTGTTTTGTTGTTCTGCCGAGAGCTTTTGAATCCAGCGTTGACTGCCGTGCTCTTTGGGCCATTTCCCTTAGTCCGGCGTTGGTCCTTTCTACGTCGTGGTTTCCCATTTCCACCCCTGACCTCGGTTGTACTTGGGTCGCTGGTGCTACATCTTGCCAGTCAGCTATCCTCTCCTGCGCAAAAGCGGGTCATGAGGCTTGTTAGTGCGGCCATTGTCCTTGGCTTTTCCTGGCCGAGGTGTCTGGCGAGCCATTCGTCTCGGACGTTATGTTTGAAGGCTGCTAAGGCTTCGGCGTCCGGACAGTCGACTATTTGGTTCTTTTCGGTGAGGAACCTGTTCCAGAACTTGCGGGCTGACTCTCCGGGCTGTTGAGTTATGTGACTTAAATCGTCTGCATCCGGAGGGCGGACGTAAGTCCCCTGAAAATTTGCCCAAAACGCATCCTCGAGCTCTTCCCAACTTCCAATGGTATTTTTTGGGAGGCTTTTGAGCCAGTGCCGGGCTGGCCCTTTGAGCTTGAGGGGTAAGTATTTTATGGCGTGGAGGTCATCTCCTCTAGCCATGAAAGTGCGTTATATCGACTAGAGGGGGGGTGAATAGGCGATTTTTATGAATTCTTCACTAAGGAATTTGCTGGTGAGGAAATTCCTTAGCGAAGAACTACTTGCAATGAATAAGTACTCAGAGTAAACATAACAGATACAAACATAGTCATCATGATGAAATGAAGACTGGCATAGAGTACAGAAAGCGTAAACACAGGATAATAAGATGAAGACAAACAGACTGAAGAAATTGAACTGAGGAATTTGTGAAAGTCTTCAGCCAAAGTCTTCAAGCACAGATATGAACAACATACAACACAGTAATGAGGAAATGAAAGAGTTGAGGAAATAGAACCAGTTAGTTGGTGAAGACAATGATTTGGTAAACCAGTTCCAACTGTTGTCTTAGTTGTACGTCTGGTTGGAGCGGCCGAGTATTTAAACTCGAGGACACGCAGATCCGGACACCCGCCTCGAGCCGCAACTCAGACACCCATCCTCACCGTATTCTCCTTGAACTAAGACCACGCAGCCTCGTCCCAATCACTCGTGGTAAGTCTTCAGTGACTTCCAAACCTTCACAGACTTGGTCACTCGGCGATCCACAATTCCTCTTGATGCTCTAGACCTTGACGCCTAACCGTCTGGAAGAAGCACAGTCTTCAAAGGTAATAAGCGTCGGATCCACGCAGATCAATTTCTTCATGATGCTCAATCACTTTGGGTTTGTGGGGGTTTGGTTTTGGGATTTTCCTCACTTGATGATTTTCGCCAAAGTCCTCGGAGGATGGGTTGCTCTCAAATGACAAGTGTCAAGTTCTTCGGAGCAGCCAACCAACTAGTGGTTGTAGGGGCGGCTATTTATAGCCTAGGGAGCAGCCCGACATGATAAGACATAAATGCCCTTCAATGATATGACCGTTAGGTGGATAAGATATTTTGGACACCCAAGCAGCACAAGAACGGTCGGAAATTTGACTCTCAAATTCCTCGTATATCATGTTCCTCACTTTGTAGGCAATTCAAGACCGGCGAATTCCTAACTCCTCGATCGAGCAAAGTCCTCGGTGACTGTAAGAACTGCGTCTCACATCAAGAAATTGATCGAATCTGTATGAGATTTCCAATGGCTTCACTCAAGGGATTGGTAGGTGTAGGATTTTGAGTTGAGCATCACATGGAAATTTTTCCTTAGTATTTCCTCGACCCCTTTAACAAAGACGGTGTTTCCTATGACTCAAGAAAGAGAAAATGAAACTACGAAAACAAAAGTCTTCACGCTTCATATTCCTCAAATGAATACCAAGTCTTCAAGGTCACACCAATTTCTTCACTTTCAAAGTCTTCGAAAGTCTTCGAATATCAAAGTCTTCAATCGAAGAACTTCATTTTAGGGTCGACTTTCTCTGTAAATATCAAACTCCTCATAGACTTATAGACCTGTGTACACTCACAAAAGCATCAATACTTAACCTATAAGTCTTCAATACACCAAAATCACTAAGGGCACTAGATGCACTTACAATCTCCCCTTTTGGTGATTGATGACAACATAGGTTAAGTTTTCAACGGGATAAACATATGAAGTGTAAATCGATATTGAGGAATTTGATTGCAAGATATAGAAGAACTCCCCTAAATATGTGCATAGTGAGGAATTTGCTTTTGAGGCAATGCACATTTGAAGAATTGAATCATGGAGATCTCCCTATATCTTGTAATTCATACACGATTTGATATATAATATGAAGAATTTGAAATGCATGATGAAATATGGTGCTCGATGAGATTCAAATCGCGCAATAATATTAACGAGGAATAAGCATGCGAGAATAACACATCAAAGTATCGAGCACGAGGCATCAAAGTCGAGCACAATGCACCATCCAAAAGTATCGAGGCACCATCGGATTTAAGATTACAACTCGATCCAATAAAAGTTTCGAAGAACGAGAGTTGTAACTTAACAAAACGCCCATAATATAAACCCGCTTGAAGACTAACTCAGATTTCTCCCCTTTGTCATCAAATGACCAAAAGGATCGGCCGAGGACTAACGCCTCAAGAATTTCAAGTCGATGGAGGAGCGCCAAATTGTCGGGTTGTTCGTTGAAGTAGGGCCTGCCGCAGTTGTCGCCCAAATCTTCATGCTCATCGGTTTCACGCGATGAAGAATAAGAACCGCCACCGATCGTGAACTTTGACTCTCTTGAATTTCTTCGAGGTGGTGCGCACTCACCAAATGCTTCCTCGAGACCCATAGTCTTCGATTCTTCCAGAATATACATGAGTGAGAACAGCCAGTGCGGTTGAGGGTTTCATGAAGGTGATACTGATTTTCTTCACCGCATTATGGGTTGAGGTCATGTTGTGAAGAATTGCAGCAAATTGACGCTTCACCCATTTGTGATTGCGATCAACCTTCCGATGAAGACCGAGGAGTAACTCACGGTCGGTCATCACCACGGTGCCTTTGCTTGAGGCTTTTGCTTGGCGATGTATTTGCGGCGGTGTCATGTGTTGCGTAATCGTCATTGGTGGAGTAAGATGTAGCTAGACGGAATTGACCATCCAATGGACGAGTGCCTTCATCGATCACAAGAGCTGCCTTGCCCTTATCATCGATGATGAAACCGGTCGCTGAGGACTTCAATGGGCGGCAAGTAGCTACCATGGTTCAGAGTGTCAGCCTTGTAATTCAAAGAAGATCTTGCCCTTATGAATCTCATAATCCAAGGCGATAGGGCTTCACTCAAAAGGTGACATAGCAACATTAGCCGAGTCCTCATGAAGAAATCATGGAAGTTGACGGAACGCCATGAATGATGTTGAAAAGCATGTTCTTCATGATGCCAACGACATCTTCATCATTTGAGTCGTGGCCTTTGATAGGACTCATTGTCTTCGTCAGGATGCGATAGACAGTCCAAGGCACATATAGCAATTCCTTGACGAGGAATTTGGTTCGTGGGGCCTGCCCTGGCTTCAAAGGCTTCATGAGCACTTGCATATAATGATCTGTCATTCATGGTCATTGTAGATGCAACGTGCAATTGGCATGGGGAGGATCAAGAGGAAGGACACGAAGCAATTCAGTTCTTTGGTGCCTTATAGTGAGTGTTTTCGTCATCCAATCCAGCACCCATGAATTGACATCTTTAGATCTCCGTGATATGCAAAGTGGCATAGAATCAAGAATGAGTTCTTCATTCCAATCACGTATATCGGTCAGAAGTTCAAGAGTCCCGCATCGTGAATAACTCGAAGGACCGCTCAAGCATGGCAGAGATTCCATATCCACATGAGGAATATGTTCATGATCAAGATTTTGTCCTTGTCAAAGAGCACCGAGGAATAGAAGTTGGCTTGAGTAGCAGTCCGTAAACGTCTCTTCCTTATGCGAGCAGAGTCATATGGATTGTAATCATGAAGAACACATGCTCGTAAAAGAAGTCTTCACCTTGAATTTTTGCTTGCTAGAGAACGGATTCTTCGGTTTGGGCAGAGGAGTGTCGTTGATTTGCAAGACAACCTCGTGAATGCGATCTCGGTGCTTCAGGTGAGGAATTTCTGGTTCCTCTTCTTGTGCAGTTGGGGATCAAGAAGAGGTTCTTCAAAGACTAGCGGCTGGAATTTCTTCATGAATGACGATGTGGGATGAGTTTCTTCAGAGCCCATTTGAACAGTTGTAGCCGGGACCGAGGAATTTGTTGAATAGGAGTGAAGAGAGGAGTATTGGGATGCTTGACTTTCCCAAAAGTCATCGCTCATCACCGTGTAGTGCATCCAATATCCACATCTTCATCTTCTTTTCAATTTCTCAACACCAGCCTCTTCACCGTGAACCGAGGCATAGGTGAGAAACGATCGGCGTTGAAGGGAATGTTTCCACTTCAATTTCTTCATCAAGCTGCTCCGACGTAGCAGCAGAATGATTTTCTTCATCAGATCCGCTTGGGATCTTGTAGTCTTCTCCATAAGGAACAATTTCCTTGGATGACATGGAGGAAATCGGAACGACATCAATAGGATTTTCAAGAGAGCTGGTCATTGGCTTCATTTTCTTCGCAGCCGAAGAATTTGACGCAGCTGATGCCTTCCTTTTCTTCACTGCAGCTTGCTCTGCAGCCTTGGTCTTCTTCACTTCATAAGCTTAAGGAAGAATTGGAGTTGGTGTTGGCGCAGGAGGAGCTGAGGATTGTGGTTCATTTTCTTCAGCGAATCGTGCAATTGCCTGATCTCTTCGCTTTCTTGAGCGCACCACTAGTGGATGCCCCAGGAATTTCTTCAATGGCCGGAATGGAGTCATCAGCCCTCGAACTTGTATTCTCATCGCCAGTTGAAAGTCATCAGCAAGTCAGGCATGTTCTTCAAAGAGGCTGAGCAGAGTCTCAGCTGAGGATTTTCTTGTTGCGATGGGGCTGCAATAGCTTGTCATTTTCTTCGTCAAATTGATTTAATCTCACTTTGGCTCCTTGCCAATCAGCATTGTATGCATCAAATCTTTGCCGAGGGCTTGATCTCAGATTGAGCCTTGAGAAGTTCTTCAGTGTCGACCGACAACGTTCTTCTTCAGAAGCTTCTCCTTTCTAGCTTGTGCTCTCTTTATCTCACGAGCCTTTTCAAACTTCCATTTCTCTTGAGAGATGAAATGGGTCAGCATATGACTTTGACCAGGAGTCAGAGGCAGATCAGGCATTGGAGTGTTTGGATCCATATGCCATAAGTCAATGTAGTCGAGGATCTTCTTCGATCCGTAAGCGAGGCACAGTGTTCCTTTGGCTCTAGCGGCCTTTGCTTGTCATCTCGATGATTTCGCAAGTTCTTCATCGAAGCCTCATCATCGAGGGCACTTGAAAGCAACTGTTTCTTTCTTGGACTTGGCCGAGGACCGCGCCCACTGTTGCTTTTGTCTTCAGCAGAGTGGGGCTGATGAGGACATTGGTGCACCGAGGAACTTGCCGAGACACCGTAAGCAATTGAGAAACCCCGAGTCCTTTGACATGTAGCCAGATGCACAGGAGTTGAGGACTTGGAGGGAGCTGCTGAGGACTTTGGTGGAGCAGCAGTAGTCTGAGGAATTTGCCGTGAGGGCGCGGCTGAGGAACTTGGCCGTGAGGGCGCTGATGGTGAAGCACTTGGCTTGGAAAGCAGGCTTCTTGGCATTGATTTCTCGGCTTGACCGAGGTCTCAGCCGGCAAGCAGCAGCAGCAGAATCCTCATTGAATTTCCTCACCGCCTCCTTGGCTTGTCTTGCCAATTTGCTTGGCGCCTAGCCCATTCTTCAGGAAAGTCTTCACCACTTTTGATGCTAGTGGGATCAACGACTTGGCCAGGTGCCAATGGAGCTCTTGGGCATGGAGGATTTAAGGCGAATTTCTTCATGTACTTTGGAGTAACATATCGATATTCCCTCCATTCTCGTGCCCATCTTCGCTCAATCCTCTGAATGCGACTTTGCGCTGATTCTTGTTTTCTTTGCCAAACTTGGCTTCATCAGTGTGCAATAATCCTTGTATATTTCATCGTGGATCTCAAAGCGCCATGACCTCCGGTTTCTTTCCTCCTTTCTGCGGTCTCTTTCCTTCACCATTTTCTTCAGATGAGGAATTTGAACAATTGAACACTCAAGAAGTATGCAGTTTTTCTTCGAGGAACGCTGCAAATGAGTTAAGTTGATGAGAACCTAGTGATTCAAAGAATGACATGAGTACCGTGAAAAGAGTGTAGGTGCGAGGAATTTGGAGAGGTCATATGCTCTCGTAAGATTTTTCAAAAGACAAGTTTTGAGGAATTTGACCAGTTGAGCCTTGAGGAATTTCACTAAGCGCTCTTGTCTTAGGTTCCAGAGTTGTACAGATTGAAAATCCGCACAATTGAGGAATCTTGAAGAAATGAGTGCTTAGAGAGATGGATCAAGAGCATACAAAGGTGTGAGGTGTTCATATGTGAAGATTTGAAGAATAAAACACCTTTGAAGATTTTCGTAAAAGTTTGAGAATCAAAGCGAGTAATAAAAGTGACTTTTAATTACCCGAATCAAGAACACGATTTAACAGAGATGAACAGCGATGAAGTTCGTCAAGTTAGATCTCCCACGCCCTAACTTGGCAGAGGGAGACGGCTACGGCGGCGGCGGAGTGAAGATTTCCGCAGCCGGCGCGAGTACGACGGCGATGAGGTCGAGGTAGTGAAGCTCTTCCTCACCGGCGGCGATGGAGTAGCGGCGGCGCTAGGGTTTGAGGAGAGCTCGAGCGAGAGACAACGACCGAGCGGAGTAAATGAAGTAAGCAAGGGGAGAGGGGTATTTATAGCCACGGTGAAAACTGTTCGCCAAGATTTTGGGACTAACATGCCCTCGCCCTTTCTTCTTCACGCGACATGTGTCACCCACGTATCGTGCGATGAGATCGTGTAAGATCGTGGGTGATTATAATAATGCATCGTGGGATGCGGAACGGTTTGAGCGGTAAAACCGAAAATCTGGATAAGATTTGTTTTAAAGTTTCATTTGCAATTTCTTCAGCTGACAAGGACACAGTGAAGACTTTGAACGAGTTTCAATCAGAACGCACATGAAGAATTTGTGAATAGATTGGGTTGAGTGTAGCATAGAGGGGAAGGGTCCGATCACATTCACTTAGCGTAAATCACAACTTGAAGAAATAGCAATAAGTGAATGTTGTAGAGGACATAAACTCATATATATATATATAGCCAATGAAGAAAAACGACGGAAACAAAGAAGATTTTGCAAAGTTGAAGAATTTGAAAATCAAGAATTTCAAAATGAGGAAAAACTCAAATTGAAGATTTTCAACTTTTGTGGTGGCGTGACTCCATCAGATAAGAATGATGATTTCGCATACACAGACAATTGTCGAGGGTTCTCGAGAATCAAATTCTTCATTAATTTCTTCACACTTAGAGTGTTATTCTTCATTGATTGAAGAAAACGCTTCTTCATGTGTTGCACATCTAAGTCATCAATTCTGCATAAGGGTTAGGATGTGTGTCCTTTTCAAAGAACATTCAAGATTCTAAGATATTTAGCTCACACCGCAACTTGCTAAATCTCTTCTCATCCAAGGGCTTAGTGAAGATATCAGCTAGCTGTTCTTCGCCTTCACATGCTCGATGGAGATGTCGCCTTCAACACATGATCACGAAGAAAATGATGACGAATCTGATGTGCTTTGTCTTCGAGTCTGAATGGGTTGTGAGCAATCTTGATGGCACTCTCATTGTCGCAGAGGAGAGGCACATTCTTCACGCTGATGCCATAGTCCTTGAGGGTTTGCTTCATCCAAAGCAGCTTGAGCACAACATGAGCCAGCAACAATGTATTCAGCTTCAAGAAGAGACAATGATACGTGTTCTGCTTCTTCGAGGACCAATGCACCAAAGATCGTCCGAGGAAATGACAAGTGCCGATGTTGACTTGCGGTCCACACGATCACCAAAGATAGTCGAGTCGTAATATCCAATGAGATCAAAAGCAGAGCCCTTGGGGTACCATAATCCTAGTGTTGGTGTGTGAGCTAGATATCAAGAATATGCTTCACAGCCTTATGGTGTGATTCCTTCTGCAGCTTGAAATCGGGCACACATGCAAACACTAAGCATTATATCTAGCCTAGATGCACATAAGTACAATAAGGAACCAATCATGGAGCGGTATACCTTGTGATCAAGTCAATACCATTTTCATCAAGGCATAGATGGCCATTTGTGGGCATAGGAATTTTGACGCCTTTGCAATCTTGCATGCCAATTTCCTCAAGACATCTTTGAGGTATTTCTCCGAGATATGAATATGCCATTGCGCCACGAATTTGAAGACCTAAGAAGAATTTCAACTCTCCCATCATAGACATTTGATATTCTTCACTCATCATATAGGCAAATTCATCACTATAACGTTGGTCAAGACAGCCAAAGATAATATCATCAACATATATTTGGCACACAAACAGTTCACCATCATATGATTTAGTAAAAAGAGTAGGGTCGAGTGAACCGGGTGTGAAGCCATTCTTCACGAAGAATTCCTTCAATGTATCATACCATGCCCGAGGGGCTTGCTTGAGGCCATAGAGAGCCTTATTGAGTCTGAAGACTTTGTCAGGATTCTTGGGATCTTCAAAACCTGGGGGTTGAGCAACATATACTTCTTCCTCAAGCTTACCATTGAGGAATGCACTTTTCACATCCATTTGATATAAGATGATATCATGATGGTTAGCGTAAGCAAGTAATATGCGAATAGCCTCAAGTCTAGCAACAGGTGCAAACGTTTCATCAAATCAATTCCTTCAACTCTGTGTAGCCTTGAGCTACTAGTCGTGCCTTATTCCTCACCACAAGGCCATTTTCATCTTGCTTGTTGCGGTAGATCCACTTTGTGCCAATGATATTATGCTTATGAGGATCTCGGGCGATTGACCAATTCCCCGACATTGTTCAGCTCGAATCGATGTAATTCTTCTTGCATAGCTCTGAATCCACTCCGCTCCAGAAATGCTTCATCTACCTTAGTGGGCTCTGTGATAGAGACAAAAGCATAGTGCCCACAAAAGTTAGATAAATGTGATGCTTTTGAGCGTGTGAGAGGACCTGGTGCGCTAATGTCATCGATGATCTTCTCCACTTGCACTTCTTTTGCAACGCGTGGATGAGTTGGTTGTCGCTGAGGATTTTGATCAAGATTTTCTTCAAAGACCATTTTCCTCATCATGTTCTTCAGTGCATCACCGACGTTCTTCATGAACAAGAATGAATTCTTCAAAGAGATTCTTCAAGGGAATGACATCCTCGGTTGCCTTGAGCTTGATAGCATCTTCAGTGCTGGTTCATCTAACACGTAAGGTAGGTGCTCTTTTGCGAGCCATTAGTTTCATCGAACCGCACATCTACAAGGTCAACAATCTTGTGAAGAACAATGTTGAAGACTCAGAGGTGTGCGAGTCCTTTCCGTAACCAAGCATAAAACCTTCATGTGCTTTCGGTGCAAATTTAGAGTTGTGGTGAGGATCTCTAATCCAACATTTAGCAATCAAGACTTTGAAATAACTCACATTGGGTTTCTTGTCGTTGAGGAGTTCATAGGCGTCTTCTTGAAGAATTTGTGAAGATATACTCTGCTGATGATGTGGCAAGCAAGATCAATTGCATCAATCCAAAAATGCCGAGGCGTTTTGTATTCATCAAGCATAGTGCGAGCCATCTCAACAAGAGTTCTGTTCTTGCGCCCACGACGCCATTCTCACGAGGAGTATAGGGAGCAGATAACTCATGAGTAATACCAAGTTCATCAAGATATGCATCAAGACCGAATTCTTGAACTCGGCCCATTGTCACTTCGATATGCTTGATCTTCACACCAAAGTTGGTTGAAGCCCTCGAGGAAAATCGCTTGAAGACTTCCGCACTTCATGTTTGTAAGTAACAATGTGTACCCATGTATATCGAGAATAATCATCAACAATGACAAAACCATATAGAGATGCATCATTAGTGACTGCTGAGTAATGATTAGGTCCAAGAGGTCCATGTGAAGCAATTCAATGGACGGTAGTGGTCATGATAGTCTTCACCGGATGCTTGGCCTTGGTCATTTTTCCACTTCACATGCTTTGCATAAGTGATCCTTGAGGAATTTGACATTCTCAATGCCAATGACATGCTTCTTCTTCGCAAGCGTGTTCAAATTCCTCATGCCTCGCATGACCAAGTCGTCGATGCCATAGCCAGCCTTCCAAGCTTTTGCAAGTAGACACACGGCTGGTTGTGGTCCCAGAGAAAATCAACAATATACAGATCTCCTCTCCTAAAGCCTTCAAGACTTTGGAATTGTCGCTTCCATAATCACAACACAATGATATTTGCCAAGACAACAACCATATCAAGATCACAAAGCATTGAGACTGACATGAGATTGTATCCTAAGGACTCAACAAGCATGACTTTGTCCATGTGCTTATCCTTAGAGATAGCAACCTTACCAAGACCCAATACTTGACTTTTGCCTTTGTCAGCAAAGATGATATGCTTCAGAGGTGACGTGATAAGGAGCATCCATCAATAGATTCTTGTCACCAATATGTGATTTGTACATCCACTATCGAGGACCCATTCAAGGGTTTTGGGTTGATCATCCCGCAGATGAATTAGTGTAACTTACAATCTCATATGCTTCATCGCTGAAGAATATGATATCAAGTTCATCGATGAATTTCATCAAGCAATAGAAATGATATAGCAAGATGAGGACGTGTGAAATGAAAGTTCATTTCATCATGATTTGCTGCGCCCTTTCAGTAATTTTGTCAGTCCCCAAAAAATTCTTCAGACGTTAGAGCACGCCCGAGACCTCGACCTGCAGAAGAGATTAGTTCTTTTCTTCACCACCCACATCCGAGGGGTGGCAAAGAGTTCATCATTCTACGAGCACCATATGAGAAAGGTGGCAAAGATGCCAAACCATTTCGCTTCACATAAGAGGGGTTAGGGTAAGCATATGAATAAGCGAGTAATTCTTGAGGACTTATGAACATAATGGTTTGAAGAATAATGCACATATTCATAGCCCTTAGCTCTACCTCATGAGACAGAGTTGTTAGCACGATGATAATCATATGAGGACTTTGATCCAGTTGAGGAATTTGATCCATGTGAAGAATTTGGTCCATATGAGGACTTGGATCCATATGAAGAATTTGGTCCATATGAAGAATTTGATCTGGGTTCTGTTCTTCACGGTGGTGTCATGAGGACATTCACCAAGACTTTCAACACAACTTTTGGGAACCCAGATTTTCTTCATAGGGGAACCGCTCTCGCAGCTTAGTGCCAACATATCTAGCAAATACTTCACCATTCTGATTTTTGAACAGTTTATAGTTGAGTCAAATGACTCATCGAAGAATGAGGAGATTCACATGTAAAGCCGATAAGTTAGATGGATCAACTGGAGGTCCCTTTGCAAAGAACCCATGAGGTTTTGGGGTACCGCTCAAAGCTTCCAATATGTTCCATCGGCATTGAGTTTCCTCTCAAAGGCAATACCCTCTTTCCTAGGGTTTCGTTGAGGATCTTCTTTTGAGCACATCACAAAGTGTCTCGATGCCCTTTGAGGCTTTTGTACATGCTCGTCATGTACAATTCCTTCAGCCTGCATTGTCAAGTGATACTAGCAATGTCCTCGATGAGGAATTAGTGATAGCAGAGGCGATGAAGAATTTGTAACATTGAAGCATTTGAACATTCAGTGAAGAATTAGCAGATTCACGTTCAATGCACTTTAAGCATGGGGGAACAAATTCTTCCTGAGAAGCGCTGATTTGTTGAGCTAGTAATGAATTGTGCTCCTTCTGAAGATCTTCATAACACACTCTTAGCTTCTCAAGATCTTGCTTTTCTTGAAGAGATTCATAAGAAAGTTTCTCATGATCAGACAAGAGAGCGTTATGATGACCTTGAAGGTTATCAAACCTAGACCAAGTCTCAAGATTTTCACCAAGGCTTTAGTGCGATCCATTTCTTCACCCAACATATCATCACTTTTATCTAGCATGTTTTGAACCTTTTCAAGAGCCCGTTGTTGTTTCACAGCAATAATCTTAGCAAGTTTAGAGTAGCTGGGCTTGAGATCCTCATCGATTCATTTTCACTAGATTCGAGGAGTTGTATTTGAGTACCTTAGCACCTTTCGCCATGAAGCAATAGGTGGGAGCGTAGCCATCATTATCTTCATCAGGCTTGTCGGTGGAGTCAGTTTCTTCAATGTTGAAGATGGACTTGCTGACGAAGGCAGTAGCAACGGCCAGACTCGCCACACCAGACTCAGATTCTTCAGACGCCTCCTCTTCATCATTTTCCTCAGATTCAGCTTCAGAGTCCATTTCCTTGCCAATGAATGCCCGAGCCTTCTTGGAGCTGCTCTTCTTGTGAGATGAAGACTTCGAGGATTTTGATGACGAAGATTTTGACGATTTCTTCTTCTTCTTCGCATCATCAGAACTATAATCCTTGTATTTCTTCTTCTTCATTTCCTTTTCCCACTGAGGACAATCTTGAATATAGTGACCAGGCTTCTTGCATTTGTGGCAAAGCCTTCTCTTATAGTCATTGGATGAGGAATCATTGCCTCTTGAGGATTTTCCAAAGCAACCACGTCTTGTGAACTTCTGGAATTTCTTCACAAGCAGTGCTAGATCCTGGCTCGCTTCTTCAGATCACCAAGGCTACTACCGTAATCCTCATATTCGTAGTCGACACACGCCTTGGCCTTCGTGGCACGTGGTTTGCCATAGTTTGAACCATAGAGATCTCTTTTTTTGAAGTCGAACTCGTGAGTGTTTAGCCTTCGAGGATATCAGCAGGATCAAGCGACTTGTAGTCAACACGTTCTTGTATCATCAGTCCCAGAGTATCAAATGAGGAATCAAGCGATCTCAACAGTTTCTTCACAACTTCATGATCAGTAATGTCAGTGGCACCGAGGGCTTGAAGCTCATTTGAGATGTTAGTGAGGCGATCAAAGGTTTGTTGGACATTCTCATTGTCGAGTCTTTTGAAGTGGTTGAAGAGATTCCGAAGAACATCGACTCGAGAGTCACGCTGAGTTGAGACTCCTTCATTTACTTTGGGCAGCCTATCCCAGATAAGCTTAGCAGTTTCCAAAGCACTCACTCTTCCATACTGTCCTTTGCTCAGATGGCCACATATGATATTCTTCGCTTGAGAATCGAGTTGTTTGAATCTCTTCACATCGGTAGCGTTTAGTGAGGGAGTGACAGAGGGGACACCATTTTCCACAACATACCAGAGATTGTTATCAATTGCCTCAAGATGCATTTGCATCTTGTTCTTCCAGTAGGGGTAGTCCGTTCCATCAAAGGTAGGACACCCAGCCAAGACCTTGATCATTCCTGCGGTCGACATAACTAAAACTCCAAAGTTAAACTAAAATCACACGTAACAAGGGAGTACCTTGCTCGATACCAATTGAAAGTGTTATATCGACTAGAGGGGGTGAATAGGCGATTTTATGAATTCTTCATCGAGGAATTTGTCTGGTGAGGAAATTCCTTAGCTAAGAACTACTTGCAGAATAAGTACTCGAGGTAAACATAACAGATACAAACATAGTCATCATGATGAAATGAAGACTAGCACAGAGTACGTGAAAGCGTAAACATAGGATAACAAGATGAAGACAAACGGATCAAGAAATTGAACTGAGGAATTTGTGAAAGTCTTCACCAAAGTCTTCAAGCACGATATGAACAACATACAACACAAGAATGAGGAAATGAAAGAGTTGAGGAAATAGAACCAGCTTAGTTGGTGAAGACAATGATTTGGTAAACCAGTTCCAATTGCTGCCCTCGCTTGTACGTCTGTTGGAGCGGTTGAGTATTTAAACTCGAGGACACGCAGCCCTGACACCCGCCTCTCGAGCCGCAACTCAGACACCCAGTCCTCACCGTATTCTCCTTGAACTAAGACCACGCAGGTCTCGGCCCAATCACTCGTGGTAAGTCTTCAGTGACTTCCAAACCTTCACAGACTTGGTCACTCGGCGATCCACAATTCCTCTTGATGCTCTAGACCTTGACGCCTAACCGTCTCAAGAAGCACAATCTTCAAAGGTAATAAGCATCGGATCCACGCAGATCAATTTCTTCATGATGCTCAATCACTTTGGGTTTGTGGGGTTTGGTTTTGGGATTTTCCTCACTTGATGATTTTCGCCAAAGTCCTCTGAGGATGGGTTGCTCTCAAATGACAAGTGTCAAGTTCTTCGAGCAGCCAACCAACTAGTGGTTGTAGGGGCGGCTATTTATAGCCTAGGGAGCAGCCCGACATGATAAGACATAAATGCCCTTCAATGATATGACCGTTAGGTGGATAAGATATTTTGGTCACCGCCAAGAAGACATCAACGGTCGGAAATTTGACTCTCAAATTCCTCGTATTATCATGTTCTTCATCGTAGGCAATTCAGACCGGCGAATTCCTAACTCCTCGCCAGAAAGAAGTCCTAAGTGACCAAGAAGAACTGCGTCTCTCACATCAAGAAATTGATCAATCAGTATGAGATTTCCAATGGCTTCACTCAAGGGATTGGTAGGTGTAGGATTTTGAGTTGAGCATCACATGGAAATTTTTCCTTAGTATTTCCTCGACCCCCTTTAACAGTACGGTGTTTCCTATGACTCAAGAAAGAGAAAATGAAACTACGAAAACAAAAGTCTTCACGCTTCATATTCCTCGAATGAATACCAAGTCTTCAAGGTCACACCAATTTCTTCACTTTCAAAGTCTTCATAAAGTCTTCAGAATATCAAAGTCTTCAACAAGAACTTCATTTTTAGGGTCAACTTTCTCTCAGAATATCAAACTCCTCATAGACTTATAGACCTTTGTACACTCACAAACGCATCAGTCACTTAACCTATAAGTCTTCAATACACCAAAATCACTAAGGGGCACTAGATGCACTTACAAGCCATATGTATGTGCAGGATGTAATCCTCAATCCAGACTCCAGGGTCTGTTGTTCCGTCATATGCCTCTATGTTTACGGGTTTGAATCCCGCTGAAATTCATGATCCAAAGACCTCATCGGTGAAACATAAGGGTGTGGCGCTCTGATTTGGTGTGCCGTGATGTTCGAATACTCGACGTGTTGTATTGCTTTCTGGGACTTGCTTTCTTGGCCCATAGATGGACCTGATCGGGCCATCTTTTTTGTGAGGATCCTTATGTGGATCGCGTACCGGCTTATGTGCGGCACCGCTTGTCGCTCTTTGTTTGTCATGTGGTCGTCTATCCGACCGGGCAGCCTCTTTGTTCTTTGATTGTGGGGGCTCTACGGCCTCCTCGTCAAATTCGGGCAGTAGTTTGTGCTTCGGGTAGCTTTTTGTTTGGCGACTATTGCCATATTTATCTGCGGCCTTGAGTACTTTGCTCCATCTCATCCTGAGTACCGTTGTCTTGAGCTTCCGATTCTGCTTCTTTAGACTTCATGCAGTGGCGACGAGCCTTGTTTGGAGGTTCTTCTGTTCCAATGATGTGTCCGGCGTGAGATCATCCGGACTGTTGTTTTCACCGGGGATGGATTGTTTACTAGATTTATCTTGTTCAGATGGTTGCTCGGGGGCATGTTCGTCGTCCACTGGTTCATCCTGCTCTATGGCTGGGTTCGTATGGGTGCTGTCGTTGTCGAGGCGGGACTTTGGGCGGCGCTTATGCTGTTGCTTTCGCTGTTTTTTCGAGGGAGTTATCCTTGCAGCGCCCCGTTGTTCCTCGTTATCGCTTCCTTTAGGTGTGTCCACCATATAAACATCGTGAGTTGAGGTGGCCTTCCAAAGGCCCTATAGGCGCTTAGTTCTTGGTCGCTCCCGCATCGTCGTCCATACCATCGATATCTTCGTAGTCAAGTCTAGCATGTCGCTTAAGTCATCGGCATGTAGCTACGGCGGGTGGTGGGTGGGCTTTGAATTTCTTCGTCGTCTGCATCCCAACCGCTCGACCATAATCCGCCAGGCTCTCCGATAAAGAGAGACACTTTAGTGAATTCAAAATGTCGCCAAAAGGCGAAGTGCTGAAATATGTCCGCAGCGTGAACTCCATGATCGGCGCCGATCGGATTCGATTGGTAGGGCGCGGAAGGTTCGGGTCCGGAGAGGAGTCCGCACCTTGGAGTCACGAAGCCACAAGGGACAGGGTCGATATTCGCCCATCGCCGAGAGGTAGCAGCCCCGAGGCGTGTCCAGCCACCCATCCTCGATCGGGCGCAATGGGTTCCGTGCTAAAGGTTGAGCGGACTCTTGTGCGGCTTCCAGGCACCGCCCGGCAGAGAGCTAAATCATGCCCATCGTGATAAAGGCGGGCGCGCTGTCAGGGCTCAATCCGTCAAGATCAAGTCTCCGCGGATGTCGGTCGATAGTTCAAACTTCCAAATCACTGATGGCTGGGGCGAAGCTTCGATCTGCTCCAGATGGCTAAGTGAATTGCCCGCAGCGAAGGCGGCCGAATACGAAGATCTGCCGGGAGAAAAGTCTCACCTGGACCGCATTGTTGTTGATGATCAAGGAGCCATCGGGCCTATAGGTGACGCACAGAGGAACTCTCAATGAAAGCACCAATGTCGGTGTCAAAACCGCGGATCTCGGTAGGGGTCCCAATTGTGTGTCTAGGCGGATGGTAACAGGAGACAAGGACACAATGTTTCTACCAGTGTTCGGGCCCTCTCGGTGGAGGTAAAACCCTACTCCTGCTTGATTAATGTTGATGATATGGGTAGTACAAGAGTAGATCTACCACGAGATCAAGGAGGCTAAACCCTAGAAACTATCCTATGGTATGATTGTTGTTCGTCCTATGGACTAAAACCCTCCGGTTTATATAGACACCGGAGAGGGCTAGGGTTACACAGAGTTGGTTACAATGGTAGGAGATCTACATATCCGTATCGCCAAGCTTGCCTTCCACGCCAAGGAAAGTCCCATCCGGACACGGGACGAAGTCTTCAATCTTGTATCTTCATAGTCTTGGAGTCCGTCCAATGATGATAGTTCGGCTATCCGGACACCCCGTAGTCCTGGACTCCCTCAGTGAATATCTTGTTTATTGACCACATTGCGAGATGAAGCCGCTTGTAGAAGGTTTTGGATGCGCGGGGTGGCGCCTGGGCCTTGTCCTGGGGCTTGGTGGCCTCACCCTTGGTTAATTGTTGCAAAGTAGCACTGTTCGAGGCGTGCTTTGTATGGTTGAACCAGTATAAGTACTCATACTACTTTCAGCTATGGTTGTTAAGTGCCCCTTCTGGTTTTAGTTAAGGTTGTTAGCTACTCTTGCTGCTTTTACAGTCTGTTGTGTTTCTTCAGTCTTGTCTTCCTCCAGCCGCAAAAACCAAACTAGCGCCAGCGGGGCCGCCTGCTTCCGCCTCCCACGGCTGGCTGCACCTCAGCGCACACATCGCCGCCCCAACATCTCCTAAAACGTTAACGCCAACATCAGAGGCCTCGCCGTCGTCGTCCGTGCACTTTGGTGCGCTCGCCACAGCGCCGCCCTCTCATGTTGTCAACATGGTCAACAAACAAGAGGAATCGGGAGAGGACTGTACGTGGAGAGGATAACAGCAGAGGTCCACCATGCCCATGGCCGTACGCAAGGAAGTTCCTCATTTTTTGTTATATATACTCCGTTGTCAGCGTATAGAAAAAGAAAATGCTTCCTCATAGTGGTTTCCTGACATCTGGGACTCACGACATTGTCAGCGTATATAGTTAATAGACAAGAGAACATCACAAGATCGGCTGACACCTGGGACGTAGCTGCTCGAGAAGTATTTTTCTTATTGTTGAAATGGAGTAGGGTTTCAACTGGGTTGTGGCCCGTCTAGCCCAGGCTTATATTTTACGTTCACCACATGACCAGCCCAGCTATTTTTTCCTTGTGAAAATGAGCCCAGTTTATTTTTCTGAAGAATACCCAATCCATGCCTACTTATTTTTCTATGCCCTGATGGGCTACAACTCTTTCAAGACGGCTGCAAATCTTGAAAGTAATATGAAATGGGCTGTAAATATAAAAAACAGACGACAAATTGGCAATTACTTTATAATTTCAGAATTTTTTCACATTTTCAGATTCCAATTTCACTGGGCTTTAACCTAATTTAAATATATCTTCAAAGTACTTTAAACCTGGCTCGACATTTCGGTATTAAAAATAGTTTGGACCCCACAGAAATATGCGAAATTCAGTTTAAATTTTAACCCTGGCCCTGGCCAACAAAAAACAGACTACAATAAATTGCATAAGAAGTTGCAATGAGCTGTAAATTATTAAAAAATAGGTAACGATCTGACTTGTGAGCCGACTAAGTTGACGCGTATGCAAGTTATTTTACTTATTATATACGCCAACAAACGATTCTAGTAGACGTAACCATTGGACATCAATCCAACGACCGTCGTGCTTCTTCAATCTCTGGTCTTCTTGCTCAAGCCGCCAAATCCAACGCCGGCGGGACCGCCGCTTCCCCGCCTCTTGTGGTCGATCAGGTTGCGGGCGCCGCCTCACCGCCTTCTACTACTCCCACCGCTGGCGTGCCATCCTCTACTCACCCACATTCCTCCCATCATAGGGCTTGTCGCCTCGGGTCATTCCTTCCCGGTCTGCTGTCAGCCCATCGCGATGGTGTTCTCGGCACGGCGTGGTCAACGTTATCAACAAACGACAACATCGGAAGAGGGATGTACATGGAGAGGCTGACAGTTGGGACCCACATTGTCCATGGCCGCATGCAAGCAAGTACTCTACCTCCTTATTACGCCAAAAAGAATGAATCCTCCCAATGATAGCTGGGACCCACCAGCTATATCTTGGCACAGAAGGAAGTGCCTCCTTATTAAGTGAAAAATAATGAGTGCTCCCCATGACAAATTGGGCCCACCAGATTTGAGGTCGACTTAGGCCCTACTAAGTTGACGCTAGCACGTAAGGCGTTGTCAACTTAGTCAACAAAAGATTCTATCACCAATGACAGTTGGATTGTTAACATCGAACGGTCGTCCTGCTTCTTCAACCTCTGATTTTCTTCCTCCAGCCATCCAAACCATCGCGTGCTCCTGCCTCCTATGGTCGGGTCAGGCACCGCGAGGCCTCACCGCCTTTACTACTCCCACCGCCGGCAGGCCATCCTCTACAAACCCACCCTCAAGATTCTCGCAGAGATGGCAGCCTCACACCGCAGCCAAACCACCAACCTCAGATTCTCTCTCACAGAGGGCATCCACTGTCGCGTCTTCCCCGACTCCACGTCGTGCCCTTCCTAGGCCTCGCCGTCATCCACTGCCTTGGTGCTCTCAGTGCGGCATGGTCAATGTGGTCAAGAAACGACTTCCATCGAAGAGCATCAGACGTGGAGAGGTCGATACTGGGTGCACGACACCAAAGATGGCAAAGGCAACCTTATTACGCATAAAATAATTATTCCTCCACCTGATAGCAGGGACCCACCGGACGGGCGACCGTATTTCATGAAAAAAACGTCCCCCCTGACTGGTGGGACCCACCAGATACATCTTCGCACGCAAGGAAGTGCGTCCATATTACGAGCAAAAAATATGATTCTCTCCTTGACAGTTGGGACCAACTAGCTATATCTTAGCATGAAAGGAAGTGCCTCCTTACCTCCCTAATAGCTAGGACCCACCCGGTCGAAGTGTACGTAGCGTTGTCTATCTGGTCGCTAATGTGTACGTACATACTGGTCGATCGGTCTGTCTGCAGGCTGCAGCAATGAACCGTGACCGAGTAAGGAAGGGCACGTGTCATAGTAGAGGTGCGGACGTAGCATGTCACGCAGTCCCGTCAATATCATGTACACGTACGTACATCCAGGGTGCAAAAAAGTAAATACGGCCATGTACATACATACGAGCGGGGTCGCGAATGCCTACTAGCGCATACGTACGGCCAGGGCTCATGTACATGGGGAGGCAGCGGAGAGCAGCGATGGCGTCCTGTTCATCGGCAGCCAACTAGCTGGGTCGGAACGGAGAAACAGCCTCGTTGTGTTCATCGGGAGGAAACGGAATGTGCCATGTTCATCAGGAGCCAACCAGCTTGGACGGAACAACCGAAGCGAGGTCTGGCATATCGTAGAATAGAGGAAACGGTCTTCTGTTCAACTGCCTATGGTCAAAACGGGATCCTGTTCACCAGGAGGGGTCTGGCGTACCGCAAAACGGAGGAAACAGACTTCTCTTCGACCTCCTACGGTCAAAACGGGGTCCTGTTCATCAGGAGGGGTGTGGCATACTGCAAAACGAGACTCCACGGGCTACTGCTCATCCACCGTCTACTGCCTCGCTCCCGCTTCCATGGGCTACTTTTCATCCACTGTCGACCTCCTCCAGACTCCACCTGCTCCTGTTCATCCATGGGCTCCTGTTCATCCAGCCTTCACCGGCTACTGTTCAACCACCCCTCCACAGGCTACTATTCTGTAATAGCCTGGCTTATTAGGGATGATAGACTACTCATATCAATAAGGAATTCCTTCTTTTCCGGGATCCCATTCGGACGTAACTCCAAAGTTAAGCATGCTCACTTGGAGTAGTTTCAGATGGGTGACCGATCGAAGTTGCTCCTGCGCATTTAGTGAGGAAAAGTGCATGTAAAAGACTAGTATTGATCTGGGGGCCATCTAGATCCCGCCAGAGTAACGACCACCGCGGTGTGTCCGGTGTTACAAGTGGTATCAGAGCCGACCGCGTTACTCGGATGGTTGCGACAGTGCGCGGTCATGTTCTTCATGACGCTTAGACCCGTCAGGGCACACGGCATGGCACATGTACCGGATCGATGCACGACGGTTGTGCCAAGAGGGAACATTCTCGTGGTCCGACGAGGACGCTTGTTCCTCCGAGTGGGGGTGTATGTAATAGCCCGGCTTATTAGGGATGATAGACTACTCATATCAATAAGGAATTCTTCTTTTCCGGGATCCCATTCGGACAGAACTCCAAAGTTAAGCGTGCTCAGCTTGGAGTAGTTTCAGATGGGTGACCGACCGAAGTTGCTCCTGCGCGCACGAGTGAGGACAAAGTGCACAGAAAAGACTAGTATTGATCTGTGGGGCCAGTCTAGATCCCGCCAGGAGTAACGACCACCGGCGGGTGTGTCCGGGGCGTTACATGTTCATCCAGCCCTCCACCACCTACTGTTCAACCAGCCCTCCACGGGGTCCTGTTCAACCACCCCTCCACAGGCTACTATTCATCCAACCCTCCACCACCTACTATTCAACCAGCCCTCCACGGGGTCCTGTTCATCCACCCCCAACCGCCACGTACGTACATACGAACGGGGTGTCGAACGCCACTCGCGCATACGTACGCCAGGCTTCATGTACATGGAGAGGCAGCGGAGAGCAGCGATGATGTCCTGTTCATCCAGCGGCAATGACCTCTACTACCACGGGGTCCTGTTCATCGAACCCCCACCGAGGACTATTCATCCACCCCCCCAACAACACTCACTGTTCATTAAGAGGCAGCAGGTTCGATCGGCTTCAGCTAGCGAAGAGTAAAGGAATCGCCGATCCGCATGCTTAACAACCAGGATCGATCGATCGCCGGATCGCATGCGTAGCCTATAGTGCAATCGCTCGGGTTCAGTAGGCGAATGCCTCGCTCGGGTTCAGTTAGAGCCCAACGCCTCACACCCACGTGCATATGTGTACGAGAGAAATGCGCAATTCCTCCATGCATCGCCCGGCCCCAACCACCCACCGTAACCGGGAACTCTCCGATATTTTCCTCGCCCTCGCTTCTACCACGGTTTTTTCGTCATGGATGGCCCAAAGAATGTCATGCAGTTGCGTCTTCGGCCTGCCCAGGACAAAAAGCCCATTTTCTGTCATGTTTTTTGTCATAGAAGTAGGTGCCCACCACATCTATGATGATACCAAGTTTTGTCACAATTATCATCATAGAAGTGTCATAAGCATGACAGAAAAAAAATCGTTCGACCCAAAATGTCATGGATATGTCTTTTTTTTTGTAGTGCTCACAGCGGCAAGAATGGTGCGCCACCTAGGTCTGCATGATGTGGCCTCCAGTTAATCCACCCTCCCTTAGGCGGGTGGTAGCTTCCGCAAGTGCCTTGGCCTCCGGTAACAGCTTGGTCAGTGAAGCCCATGATCGCAGCTTCCACAGGGGCTCATTCACGAAGGCCAACCAATTTTCACCAAGGCCCTCCATGTAGAACCAAGACTGTGGCACGCCCGACCATATTTTGGGAGGTCAAAGGAGAAGAACGTGGAATTGGGACGGAGCTACAGAATAGCGCCCCCGAGATCACAAACAACGCCCTCGTTCGTCTAGACGCAGACCCAGAAGAAATGACAGAACAATTCAAAGTGAGGAGTTGTACCATGGTAGCACTCACAAAAAGTATGAAGTTGGCGGCGTGAAGCACCCCGTAAGGTGGAATATGATGCAACTGGCAGCCGAGGAACTACAGGAAACCTCACACAAGGTTATGGAGCGGAAATCTGAGCTCTCTCCCAAAATACCCCAGGCATAAGCCATGCTCACCATCGTGGGGCTCCGGCGGGACCTCTCTGGTTGGGAGCCAGACCCTTAGATCCACCAGTATCAAGAGCTGGTCCTTGTACATCTTGATTTCACCCGTCGTGGCTCTGGATGGGAACCACTTCCTCATGGATTTTGGAGTGGCACGAGCCGGGTTTTCTCCGCCTCTGGAAGAGATCCTCTTTCGCTTCTTGCCGACGAGACACGATGAAGGCTCCTGGCTAGGAGCCCGCTCTCCCTTCACGCTCCTTATCCTAGCCATCGGCGGCGGAGAAAATAATGGAGGCAAGGAACATGACAAGTGAACAAAAGTGATGTGGTTGCGGCGCGTCAAGGAGTCTGGCAGTGAAGGAAAGTGTTAAAATGAGCAGAGGCGGGGTGGTACTGAATACCCTAGGTTTCCCTCCTCTTATAGATGCCCAAAATCGAAGCACCAGCCCATGCAGGCAAGATAAATGACTTTCCTTTCCGATGATTTCCTTTTTTCACAGAGAGTTGGCGTGAGAGTCACGGCGGCATCACTTCCACTCCTCGAGGTTCGTGGAGTACTCAACAAGAGCCCTTTTGGCGGTATTCAACTCCATTCTAAGCTAGAGCGTCCGTCAAGCCCGAGGCGTCCCACGGGACAGCACACACATCGATTAGATATCTGGCCTCCCTACGAGAGAAGGCCAAGACAAGGCTTGGAAGAATATGGGAGCCCATCGAAGATCCCAGAGATCTCATGTGTGACCTCTGCCACTCTCGGGGGCTACTAATGGTGCCCTGCACTAGGGGTGGATATCTTGGGAGCTCGGCCTTGATGCCTGCACACCTGGCCCATTACAAGGAAGAAGCCCTAGGCAAGCACCAGAGACCTTTGTGTCCTGCAAGACTAAGGGCGATGGCACACTAGATCGCATATACTGACATGTAAACCCTAGAACTCCCTTCCTATATAAAGGAAGGTGAGGGAACCCTTTGGATCATCTGTTCTCGGATAGGCAAACTCTCGGTAGCAATCTCGTACACCATGTAACCCCTCGCACGAGGTATCCCTCCACCATGAATAACGAAAATAAGCAGGATGTAGGGTATTACTCTTCGGAGGATTCAACCTGGATAAACCCTCTGTGCGACCTCCAATCTAAGACTTCTAGGTGCACTAACCCCTACCGAGGGATCTGACAGTATTTTGCACCATCAGTATCCTCTGTTAGGGCCGAGAACATCCCTCCGCTCCGGGCACCACATTCACGTGTCCTTGTGTTTGTGCCATGTGTTGTACCTTTCTTGTACTCATTTTAATTCCTTCTATCAACCAAAAGATATGCAAGCTTTGCGTATACACGAAAAGAAGCCCAGAGCAAGGCCCATCTACAGGAAGAGGGGTTCAACCTTTGGGGTGCCCCTATGTCTCGCTTATAGTGAGACTTAGGGAAGACTTGCTGAAGGCGAGAGCAACATGGACCGCCCGAGGCGGGCGGAGGCCACAACCTCACTCTTTTTTCCTTCTTTGTTCACATTTTTGCTATTTGTTTTTTGCTTCATTTGTTATACTTAAAAATATTCTAAATAAATATATGACAACAAATACTTTACATAAAACATTGAAAAAATGTTGACCAAGCATCTGAAAAATGTTAAATGTGTATAGAGAAAAGGTTTCTCATGTATACGAAAAATGTGTACAAAACTATATAATGTGTGTGAAAAAAGTTGATTATTTAGAAAAAAATAGTCAAGCATTTGAAAAAAAAATGTTAAACAAGTATTTGAAAATGACAATCAAGCATATGCAAAATGCTAAATGTGTATAGAAAAAATGTTGACCATGTAATAAAAAATGTAAATCTTGTATTTGAAAAATGTTAGCCAAGCATTTAAAAATGGTAAATGTGTATAGAAAAATGTTGAATATGTATTAACAAATGTTAATATTGTACTTGAAAAATATTAATCAAGCATTTGGAAAAAATGTTAAATTTGTATTAGAAATGTACCAAAGATGTACAATATGTGTGAAAAAAACTAGACATGAAAGAAATAAGTTTGAAAAAATGTTAATCATGTATTTGCGAAATGTTAAGCATCAATGTAAAACATGTTTTTGATGTATAAGAAAAGTGTTGAATGTGTACTGAAAAAGTTAACACTTGCTGAAAAAAAGAAACCAATAAAAATCGACCAAAAAACAAGAAAAAACGAAGATAGCCTCTCAAAACAAAAGAACGAAAAACCGAACAAACCAAGAAACAAATAAATAAAAACGAAGAAAACCAATGGAAACCAAGAAAAAAACAAAGAAGGAAAGAAAGAAAATAAAAAAACCAATGAGAATGGAAAGAACAAATAAAAACGAAGGAAAACCAGAAAAAAATGGTGAAACGAGAAAAAAATGAAGAAACCCAATGAAAAAGCAAAGAAAATGGGAGAATCAATGAAAACCATGAATAAACGTAGAAAACTGATGAAAAACAAAGGAGAAAAACCAAAGAAATGGAGAAGAAACAAAATCAAAAAAGGATTCAAACTAGTGAAGCGATCACGAGCGAGCGACCGTCGTATTCATTAAGGGTCGTTGGATTGCGGACAATTTCATCCTCGCGGCTAACATTGTGCAAGCTTGCTCTAAGAGAAAAGTTCCTGCGATAGTTTTTAACTAGACTTCGAAAAGCGTGACTCCGTGTCCTCGGACGCCCGATCATGTATATTACATGCCAAAGGGTTCCCAACTCTTTGGGACCAATGGATCGAATCCCTAAACTTCTCTAACAGTTCGGCGATAGTGCTTAATGGCAAGCACGGCCTTGGTTTCCTTGTCGGTGTGGCTTCCAACAAGGGCAACCCACTCTCGCTTTATCTATTCATTATAGCTGTCGATGCCCTACAACGCTTGATTATGCATGCTTCAGCCTTCGGCCATCTATCTCACCTCTTAGACTCTTCTCTGTCATGCTCAGTTCTTCAGTATGCTGACGAAACTTTGATTGTTTTGCCGGCAGCAGCAGAGCAACTTCTCACCTGAAATGTTACTAACTTCGTTCTCTGAATCAACTAGGCTCTCAGTTAATTTTCACAAAAGTATTTTTGCACCTATTCACGTCGACTATAAGAATTCCGTCAGCTTAGCAACGATCTTGGGATGCCATGTTGCCTACTTCCCTCAATCTTACCTTGGCATACCTTTTTCTACCACAAACCTAATATGCCAGCCTTCTTCTTCATTATTGATAAGGTGGATCGAAAGCCAGCCGGATGGAAGGGTCTGTTGCTTTCTTTAGTTGGGAGGGTGTCGGTGTCAAAACCGGCGGATCTCGGGTAGGGGGTCCCGAACTGTGCGTCTAGGCGGATGATAACAGGAGACAAGGGACACGATGTTTTTACCCAGGTTCAGGCCCTCTCGATGGAGGTAAAACCCTACTCCCGCTTGATTGATATTGATGATATGGGTAGTACAAGAGTGGATCTACCACGAGATCAAGGAGGCTAAACCCTAGAAGCTAGCCTATGGTATGATTGTTGTAATGGTTGTTCGTCCCACGGACTAAAACCCTCCGGTTTATATAGACACCGGAGAGGGCTAGGTTACACAGTAGTCGGTTACAATGGTAGGAGATCTACATATCCAGATAGCCAAGCTTGCCTTCCACGCCAAGGAAAGTCCCATCCGGACACGGGACGAAGTCTTCAATCTTGTATCTTCACAGTCTTGGAGTCCGCCGATGATGATAGTCCGCTATCCGGACACCCCTAGTCCAGACTCCTCAAGAGTCTCGAACCAGCTTCAATGACGATGAGTCCGGCAAGATATTGTCTTCAAAGATTGCAAGGTGGGTTCCTCCTCCGAATAATTCATAGAAGATTGTGAACACCAGATAGTGTCCGCTCGCAAAATAAATTCCACATACCACCTTAGAGAGAATAATATTTACACAAGTTCAATCTGCCGACGATTCGTGGCGTGACGCCACACCACTACCAAGCTTTTACTTGAATCATTTTTATTATACCACCTCGCCGTTAGTGAAGCGGTTTCCTTGGCACATCTTGTCGGCAGAGATTGTGTTCCCTTTATTCGGGATTCCCATCAATACGGACGTAGTAACCCAACCGCGCCATTGATTGCGGCGCTTGGGAGATAAGCGAGTTTTACCAGTCGGGGGACGATAGTCTTCGTCCCGCCCATATATAAGGGATAAGGATCCGCCTTTTTACCCACGCCTTCTTCCTCCTTTGCTTATCCATCTCCCGCACTCGAGCTCCAAAGACCCAAGTCCGCACATCTTGCCTCAACCTTCTCCACCATGTCCGGAGCGGAGGCAAGTGGATGGCCTCCTTCGCCACGGAGGGGCACATCAAGAAGCTGCGGCGCCGGATACTTGTCCCGGCGACATCAAGACCGGCCGCCTGACAAGGCCGCCATCCCCACCCCTGTGCCCCATGACAGGTCGATTTCTTCCCCACTTCCTCCACGGATCGGGCTTCCCACTTCATCCCTTCGTCCGGGGCTCATGTACTACTACGGCCGGACTTCCACGATCTAGCGCCAAACTTCATCCTCAACATCTCGGCGCTTATCGTCAGGTGCAAGGCCTTCCTCTGCATCCAGCCTCACTTCGGCCTGTGGCTAAAGACCTTCAATGTCAAGCCGAAGGTGGTGAAGGGCGTCCAGGCGGAGTGCGGAGGCGCCATGGTGGGCAAAATGCCCAACGCCACTTGGCTCGAGGGCGCTGTCGGTGTCAAAACCGGCGGATCTCGGGTAGGGGGTCCCGAACTGTGCGTCTAGGCGGATGGTAACAGGAGACAAGGGACACAATGTTTTACCCAGGTTTGGGCCCTCTTGATGGAGGTAAAACCCTACGTCCTGCTTGATTAATATTGATGATATGGGTAGTACAAGAGTGGATCTACCACGAGATCAAGGAGGCTAAACCCTAAAGCTAGCCTATGGTATGATTGTTGTAATGTATGTTATGTCCTACGGACTAAAGCCCTCCGGTTTATATAGAATTTGGAGAAGGCTAGGGTTACATAGAGTCGGTTACAATGGTAGGAGATCTACATATCCGTATCGCCAAGCTTGCCTTCCACGCCAAGGAAAGTCCCATCCGGACACGGGACGGAGTCTTCAATCTTGTATCTTCGTAGTCTTGGAGTCCGGCGACGATGATAGTCCGCTATCCGGACACCCCTAGTCCAGACTCCTCAAGAGTCTCCTCGAACCAGGCTTCAATGACGATAAGTCCGTGCACATAATGTTCGACATTGCAAGGCGGGTTCCTCCTTTGAATAATCCAGAGAAGATCAGGAACACGAGGACAGTGTCCGGCTCTGCAAAATAAATTCCACATTCCATCATAGAGAGAATAGAATGTACACAAGTTCAATCACGACGATTTTGCGGTATGACGTCACACCACTACCAAGCCTTTACTTGAATCGCTTTTTATTATACCACCTCAGATGTTTAGCTAAGCGGTTTCTTGGCACGCCTTGTCGAAGCAGAGATCGTGTTCCCTTATTCCGGATTCTCATCAATACGGACGTGGTAACCCAACCGCGCCATTGATGGTGGCGCTTGGGAGATAAGCGAGTTTTACCAGTGGGTGGGGGCGATAGTCTTCGCCCGCCTATATATAAGGGATAAGGATTCACCTTTTCACCCACGCCTTCTTCCTCCTTTGCTTTTCCACCTCCACAAGCACTCAAGCTCCAATGCCCAAGCTCACAAGATCTGCCTTAACCCTCCCCGACCATGTCCGGAGGGGAGGCAAATGGTTTGCTTCCACCGCCAAGGAGGAGCACATCACCAAGCTGCAAGCAGCCGGATACCTTTCCGCGATATCACAGACCGGCCGCCTGACGAGGGGCAGCTCATCCCTACCCCGGCCCCATGAGAAGGTCGTTTTCTTCCTCACTTCCTCCATGGATCGGGCTTTCCACTTCACCCCTTTGTCCGGGCTCATGTTCAACTACGGCCTCAATTTCCACGATCCGCGCCAACTTCATCCTCAACATCTCGGCGTTCATCGTCATGTGTGAGGCCCTCCTCTCGCATCCGCCCCACTTCAGCTTGTGGCTCAAGACCTTCAACGCTGTCAAGGTAGTGAAGGGCACGCAGCGGAGTGCGGAGGCGCCATGTTGGGCAAGATGCCCAACGCCCTCGGTTCAAGGGGCCTTCGTGGACTCCGCAAGGGGGTGGCAATCGGGTGGTTCTATATCACCGAGCCGCTGCGACCCTATGTGGGCGGCGGCCCCGAAGTTTAGATCTGCATCCCCACGCAGCTCACCTCCCGGAAAGAAAAGGGCTTGCTGGGGTAATCCGGCGAGCCGACGGACTCGAGCTCAGATCCAAGCCGTGAACAAGAAGCTCAGCTCGCTGACGTGGTCCAAGTCATGCTCGCCCGCCGATCCTCCCATGCCAAGAACGGGCATTCAATCTGTGGAGTTCGATCCGAACAGCACCAGCGCTAAGCGGCTCTTCGACACAACGCACGGGCGCTCGAGGGTGCTGCTTAAGGGCGCCGGTTTCGCATCCGCGACGGAAGATCGCGATTTCACTCGCAGATCCGCCGACGAGGTAAGTGATTCTATCCCTTTACGGGACACTTGTTGTAAATAGATTGATTCTAAGAGGGTTTCAACCTCCCTTTCCTTTGACAGAATGGATGAAGAAGGCCGAGCAGCTCATCCGTCCGGCCCCATGCCGAAGACCCAAAGGATGCCCGCCTAGCGGGTTGCTGGTTCCGCACCGCACGTGGTGCCGAGAAGAAGGCCAAGAGGTGGCCACGGCACTCGGAAGAGTTCCTCAGAATCAGGCGTCCGACGACGAGGCGGACTCTCCCCAAAGATGAGGAGGAGGAAGAAGACTCTTCCCGGAGGGGGGAGAGAGGAAGAGGAAGGCTTCCCAACAGGGAGGCCAAGGGTCCAAGAGGGGAGAACTATTCCCGGACAGCTCCGCCAACACCGACGCATGGCGATGAGGAGGGCCTTCAAGGGCCAGCCCTCGAGATCGTAAGTATCCGGATCCCTCGATATGCAATTTCTTTCGTGCCACATAGTGTCCTACTAATGCCGTGATACCGCCCGCAGTCCGCCGATGATGATCTCCCCGCTTCATCGAAGCGGGTCGCTGGCCCCGCGGATGTGGATTCACTTCCGACCGCTTTCTACCCCCGCGCGATGAGGACGCCGAGGTGGGATCCTGTAAAGGGACCCATCAGAGGAGGCTCCGGAGGCGCCGCAAGGTAGCCTCCGGACTTTGCGCCGACTCTATGTCGGAACTCGCAGTGGTTCCAGAGTCCGCAGCAGCCCTTCGAAGAAGGGCAAGACCGTGATGCCGGGCGGCCTCCGCCCAACCGGGCGGCGCCGACAACTTGCCGGAGGCGCCAAAGGCGCTTCCATCGAGGAAGAACACCGCACTGTTATGAGTGCGGTGATTCAAGGTCCACTCGCCAAGAGCGGGCCGACCGAAGCCGCAATAGCCTTTTAACAAAGCTTTGAGGTAAGAAGTTAAAATTGTGTAATGTAATACCGCATAGACAAGAGCCTTGATGCTCGGTTCGTGTTCGGATAGAAAAGCCGGACCGAGGATCTAAAAAGATATTCGCAGGTTGCTAATAAATTATGTCAATATGGGTTTGCAGTCGTGCTTGCCTTCCGCCAAGACCGATCATGGAGGTTGGTACATTAAAGCAAGATCTCGAGCGGTCCCAGCGAGAGCTCGGCCATGCCAAGAGGCAGCTCAAGGACAAAGAAGGTGAGTAGCACCACTTTGAATTATTACCTTACAGAAAAGGATTTTGGTCGCAATAAAATTAACAAGGATAATATGGGTATTGCAAGGGCCACAAACAAGGTGGCAGCCCTGAAGGAGGCTGTGTCCGTGGCCGAACGCAGTGCGGCCACGGAACGGGCAGAGCGAGAAAAGCAGGAGGCACAGGTGGCGGAAGTGCGGCAAGAGCTCCTGCTCTCATGGAGAAGCATGAGAGCTTGAGCGCGACTCCAAGACTCGAGAGTCCGAGCTTGCCTCGCCTCGAAAGTGCCAAGTCCGCCAAGGCCGAGGCCCGTAAGGCCCTTCAGAGGTTGAAGATGTGAAGAAGATAGCAGCGGTAAGGCATTTTTCATGCAAAGCAAGCATGTTAATGTAAACTACCCGACACTTACCCGCATTCGAGCTCTCCAGGGCGCTTGCAAATCTGCCACAGAGTGTGTCCGATGTCACCGATTCTGCCGTGGGCGAGGAGGGAGCTCAATGGAGAAGGTCTTCGTCTCAAGACGCCGAGGCCGCCATCCGTGCCCCTAAGCTACCAAATTGAAGCAGCTAGTCGAACTCCACAAGGTAGCCGAGGAGGCCATGAAGGGCCTTATAGTCCGGCTGTGGCCTCGGATAGGCCATGCCTGGGAGCTACTTCCCTCGCGGGCGGCTGGTGGATGCGTGCCTCGGGTGGAGGTCATCAAGCGCTCCGCCTGTATTGAAGGTGCTCGTCGGGCCCTTGCCCGCACAAAGGTGCACTAGGGCAGGCTGGATGCGGAGAGGCTTCTTACTGACCCGCCACCACCGGGAAAGGAGTATCGTACACCCGAAATGTATTATAAAACTGTCCTGAAGGGAGCCCACGACATTGCGGACGAATGCCCTAGAGATGTAATTTTTGAGTGAACTCGCTGTGTATTATCCTGTGCGCTGAAACTTTGTTCATGTGCGCTTTAAGCAACGCTTGTTTAATTTAAAATATTACCTTCTGTGCGGCCGTTTATAAAATATGAGAGATGGCAAGTCGTTGGCTTCAGCCCCCAAGCCGCAAGTGCTGGGGTGTTCGGGATAACTTGAGCACTCTTGTTCCCATTTTTGGGTCCATCTAGGGAGGTGCTCAACACAACGAACAAGGCAACCGGACTTATAATGCTTGAACACTCTCACTTAGCCATAGAATTCTATAATTTTAAATTTCGGCGAAGCCCCTAGTATTCGAAGACCGAATTGGGCGCTATCCACGCCTTCGCTTGACATTATCCGAACTTCGCCAAGCGGCGTGAGTCTTTAAGGACCCGAAAAGACCTCTCGAACAGCGACCAGCTCTCGCCTTATCATGCCGGGTCCGCTTTAGCTTTCTCCATCGAGGCGCCGCCAGCTCAACCGGGCACAATCGAGTGGTTCTCCCAAAGGCCACCTTAGCCGACGGAACGGAACGTAAGGCACCAAAACGTGGGAGCCGGGCAAACCCAACTATTGACCCAAGACATGATTCGGAGCCAATTCATATAATGCTATAAGTTCGGGGTGCCGCACTCGTGAAAGTGTTCGGACTTATCACGCCATAATGTGGGGAACGTAAGCCCCTAGTGTATTAGGCCGTATCGAAATATACGGGTGCAAGATGTCATGTAATGAACATATATATGTAATAACAGGCAAAAAAGTGTTGCATCATTTATTAAAGGAAGTCTGCTATGAGTGCGGACTGATACAAATGGTGCAGTAAGCAAGGGTTTTGGACTAGTTAAACATGTCCCCCTCCAGGGATGGGCTGCGGACTTGGTGTGTATAATCAAATTTAATGCTCGTAATTGAGACCACCTGAGTGTTCGTCGCCGCATTCTTTCTTCCCCGCCGCAGATCATGAGTTCGGCAGTTCACACGGACAGGCCTCCGCTAACGGAGTCCTCGTATACAAAGAAGGAAAATAATAATAAGAAAGAGTGACACACTTGCGAGCCCCTCGTGTGGTCGAGCTGCACTGGGTCCATTGTGGTCGTGCCCTTCCCCACGCCCATGGTATCTCCAAAGCGTAATGATGTACGCGAGGGTTGTTCTTGCAATCATGCGAGGGAGGGGTTAGGGCCGCATTGCTACGCTGCGTTCGGATCGCGCTGTGGTCTTGGTTGGTGTTGCTTGGGCGCTGCTTATTGTATCCGCCGCTTAATGGCCGGACTCAAAATTGCCTTAAAAGGCTACTCAGATTTCCGCCACGAGAGCCGCTATATGTTCCTCCGCTCGAGGAGCGGTCCATATTTCCGCTGACCGTGATGACTCCACGAGGGCCTCGCATCTTGAGCTTGAGGTATGCATAATGCGGCACCGCTGAACTTTGCAAACGCTGTTCGTCCGAGCAGAGCGTGATAGCCGCGCGAAATGGGACTATGTCAAGATTAACTCTCGCCCGAAATTATCCGGGATCCGAAGACTACTTCCAGCAGGATCGAGCTCGCATAATTGGCCTCCACACCGGTATGACGCCTTTAAAGGTTGTCTTTGTAGGTTTAATCCTTGAGGGTCTATGCCCATCTTGCGCGACCGATCCCGATAAAGCAGGTTCAGCAATGCCGCCGCCCATCGTGACTCTCGTGAGGTGAAATCCATCGACGATTGGGTCTAAAACCACGCGCGAATCCGCCATGGCGGATGCTGGTCGGATGGTCTCTTCGATCGAAAGTGATCGGACAAGAGGACCATGGATTGAACTTCGGGCAACTGCTCCATCGCAGATACATCCCTTTAGTGCACGCGTCCGCTCCCTCTTGGGTATATGGGTTGCGAAATCATGTTCACCGTCCGCACTTGTGGGGGAAACCTTCGTCTCTATTGTTCGGGCGGTCGGGTCTCTTCCTCGTTGTCGCTGTTTAGCCCCTTGTCGTTGTTTTCGCAATTAACTTGCTCGCTTGCTTGAACACCCAGCAATCTCTGCTGGTGTGATTAGCTGGTTTTTCAGGTGCCATGTATCCGCATAAGCGGTCGAGTATTCGGTCCAAATTGGACGGACCCGAGTGGTTCTTTTGAATGGCTTCTTCCACGACAGGCTTAGAGCCTCGAATCCGCGCGCTGATCGCCAGATCCTCCTTGTCGCCGCCGCACGCGGCGCTTATTTTGCTTCGACGCGACCGCCATTGTGGTCCTTAGTATCCGGACTGCCATAATTTTACCGAGGTTGTTGCTGCGAGCCAGCCAGCTATCCTCTCCGCGCAAAAGCGGGTCATTAATGATGTGAGGGCTGCCATGGATTTCGCTTTTCCTGTCCTGTGTCGGGCTAGCCACTCGTCATGATGTTATGTTTGAAGGCTGCGAGGGCCTCGTGATCCGGACAATGACGATTTGGTTTTTCTTTGTCAAGAACCGTGTCCGTAATTGTCCGCCGATTCGTATGGTTGCTGAATTATGTGGCTTAGGTCATCGGCGCCTGTGGCCGCATGTACGCGCCTCGAAGTTGTCGAGGAATGCGGCTTCCGTGTCTTCCCAACACCCAATTGACTCAAGGGCAAGCTGTTAAGCCAATGCCGAGCTGGTCCTTTGCTTGAGTGGAGATACTTGATGGCATGGAGATTGCCGCCGGGCCATATGGATGTGAAGGAGATAATCTTCATCCAAACCACGGGTCTGTTGCCATCGTAGGATTCGTGTTTACAGTGTTTGAACCCTTCGAGATTTGATGATCCATTACTTCGCCGCTGAAGCATAGCGGTGTGGCGCGCCTATATTGAGCAATATCGCGACGAGCTCGAGAGAGCGCTTGTTCGATGTGTTCGCCCGCCGGGTTATTGTATCCGCGCGACGGTATTCGCTGTGGGTCGGGGTGCCCACGGATCTATAGATGGATCTGGATTGCCTTGCTTTGTCCTCCAATACGCCTCGCAAGTCCGCGCGCTCCTCTTGGATTCATACTTTGGAGCGATGCCGGGTACGGTCTTGGTGGAGGGCCCGATGCTCTCTCGCCGCGACCGCTGGGTGGTCGGTCGGCCGATCGCGCGCCGGTGATGAAGGTATGTATGCTTCCTCCTCTAATCGGGGAGCAACTTGCGCCTTGGGTAGCTTTTGAGGGCGCTCGAAGTTTATACTTTTCGCCGCGAGGACCTCGGTCCATCGATCGGCTAGCAGGTCCCGATCAGCTTGAAGTCGCTGCTGCTTTTTCTTTAGGCTATTTGCCGTGGCGATAAGCCCGCGCTTAAAATGCTCTTGTTCGACGGGATCTCGGCACGATTTAATTCGCTGTCGTGAGGCTTGCCTCATCTTCGGAGGGAGGTATATAGTTATATTCCTCGACCTCTTCGCCTCCGCCGCCTCTCGTGAGGGCTTGCTTCTGATCCTCCCGCGCCGAGTCTTGCCGAGGGGATTGTCCTCGCACTCTCTGGGTATTATTATCTCCTGTGCCGGAATCTCCATTCTTGTTGTGGCGGATTTAGAGCGCGCCACGACGCCGCCCTTGGGCTGTTTCTTTAAGGAATCTGCCTCCCACGCTTCTTCACCGTCCCCTCTTTTGGGGTGTCCACCATGTATATGTCGATGACGAGGTGGTCTTCCAAAGGCCTCAGAGGCGCTGGTTCCTATTCGCCTCCGCATCGCCGCCCATAGCATCGATGTCTTCGAGTCGTAGTCTAGCATGTCGGTTAGATCGCCGACAAGTGGCTACAAAGTGGGTGGTGGGTGGGCTCAATTTCTTCGTCGTCTCAGATCCCAACCATCCCGCCATAATCCGCCAGACTCTCCGGATAGCGAGAGATGCTTTAGCGATTTAGGATGTCGCCAAAGGGCGAGTGTTGGAAGATGTTTGCGGCGGTGAATTTATAATCGGGCGCCCAATCAGATTTGATTGGCAGGGCGTGGAGGTCCGGAGTCCGACAAGGAGTCCGCACTGAGTCACGAAGCCATGAGGGACAAGGTTAGTGTTCGCCCATCGCCGAGAAGTTGTAGCCCCAAGGCGTGTCCAACCACCGTCCTCGATCTGGCGATCGCTCCGACTAAGGGCCGGAGCGGATTTCAGCGGCCTCCAAGGCACTGCTCGCGGTAGAGCTAGATCATGACCATCTTAACAAAGGCGGGCGCTTTGGTTGTGGCTCGAGCCCATCAAGATCAAGTCCCCGCGATGTCGGCCGTGAAGTTTAGGCTTCCAATCGACCGATGGCCAGGGCGAAGCTGATCCGCTCCAGATGGCCAAGTGAATTAGCCCAGCGCGGTCCGCCGAATATGAAGATTTGTCCGGGAGAAAAGTCTCACCGACAGCGTTGTTGATTGAAGACGCCATCGAGCCTATCCGTGACGCATACGTAGGAACTCTCAATGAAAGCACCAATATCGGTGTCAAACCGCGGATCTCGGTAGGGGGTCCCGAACTGTGCGCCTAGGCGGATGGTAACAGGAGACAAGGGACACGATATTTTACCCAGGTTCGGGCCCTCTTGATGGAGGTAAAACCCTACGTCCTGCTTGATTAATATTGATGATATGGGTAGTACAAGAGCGGATCTACCACGAGATCAAGGAGTCTAAACCCTAAAGCTAGCCTATGGTATGACTGTTGTAATGTATGTTTTGTCCTACGGACTAAAGCCCTCCGGTTTATATAGACACCGGAGAAGGCTAGGGTTAAACAGAGTCGGTTACAATGGTAGGAGATCTACATATCCGTATCGCCAAGCTTGCCTTCGACACCAAGGAAAGTCCCATCCGGACACGGGACGGAGTCTTCAATCTTGTATCTTCGTAGTCTTGGAGTCCGGCGGATGATGATAGTCCGGCTGTCCGAACACCCCCTAGTCCAGGGCTCCCGCCTTTGTGGAATTCACAAGGGGTGGCAATCGGGTGGTTCTACATCACCGAGCCACAGGACCCTAAATGGGCAGCGCCCCGAGTTCAGATCTGGTACCCCATGCAGCTCACCTCCTGGAAAGAGAAGGGCTTGCTATGGGGTAGTTCGGAGGAGCTGATCGGACTCCAACCCTGTCTCCAGACCCTGGTGAACAAGAAGCTTAAGCTTGTCAACGTGATCTAGGTCATGCTCGTCCGCCGGATTCTCCCCTGCCAACAATGGGCCTTCAATCTGGGAGTTTGATCCGGCACAGCACCGGACCCTTAGCGGGCTCTTCGACACGACGTACGAAGCTGCCTGGAGGGTGCTGTTCAAGGGCGGACAAGCCCCCGCATCCGCAACTGAAGATCGCGGATTCAGCACGCAGCGCCCGGCCGGCGCGGTAAGCTATGTTATATTTTATGGGACATTCATTTCTTTCATAGTTTAACTCTATGTGGGATCTAAAACTCCCAATGCCTTTTAACAGATCGGCAGAGGACGCCCGGACAGGTTAACTGTCCGGCCCTCCTCAAGACTCCAGCGGACACCCGCTTGACGGGTTGTTAGTCCCGCACTTTATGTGGTGCCGAGAAGAAGGCTAAGAAGAAGGCTACGGAACCCAAGGAGTTCCCGGCGCCAGTGGTATCGGACTCGCTTCCCGATGGTTCCGAGGCGGACTCCTCCCCCGAAGACGAGGAGGAAAAAGAGGCCTCTCCCCAAGAGGGGGGAGAGAAGAAGAGGAAGGCTTCCCGCATTATTCCCCAATGAGGTAAGCCGAAGGGTCCAAGAAGGGAAGGACCCTTCCTCCGGACTGCTCCGCCAACGCCGGCGACGGCGACGAGGAGTGGCCCTCAAGGACCAAGCCCCTGGCAAGATCGTAAGTATCCGGATTCCTCAATGATTTATAATTTCATTGTGCCACGAGTGTCCTTCTAATGCCGTGATACTACCAGAGTCCGCCGAGGACGATCTTCCCGCTTCATCGAAGCGGGTCCTTGGCTCCGCTGGATGTGGATTCCTTCGACCGCCTCAACTCCCCGTGACGCCGACGACGCCGAGGTGGGATCCCGTGAGGGGACCCATCAGAGGAGGGGGCTTCGAGGTGCCGCAAGGCAACCTCCCGGATTTTGCACCGACTCCGCCAGTAACCAGCAAGAAGCTTCCGAGTCCGCAGTGACCTTCGAAGAAGGGCAAGACCGTGATACCGCGGCCTCCGGCCCAACCGTAGGCGCCGGACAACTTGTTGGAGGCGCCAACGGCGCTCCATCGAGGAAGAACACCGTGACTATCATGAGTGCGGTGCTTCGTAAGGTTCAGCTTCGCCAAGAGCGGATCGACCGAAGCTCGCAGCAGCCTTCTAACAAAGCTTTGAGGTAAGAAATTTTAAAATATGTAATGTGATACCGCATAGACAGTAGCCCCTGATGCTCGGTTCGTTGTTCGGAAAGAAAAGCCGGACTGAGGATCTAATAAAGATATATGCAGGACTCCTAAAAATTATGTCAATATGGGATTGCAGGCTGCGCTGTTGACCTCTGCCGCACTGACTGCGGAGGTCGGTGCTTTAAAGCAGAGCCTCGAGCGGTCCGAGAACGAGCTCGGCCTTGCCAAGAAGCAGCTCGAGGACAAAGAAGGTGAGTAACACCGTGTTAAATTTGTACCTTACAGAAAAGGATTTTGGTTGCAAGAGAAATAACGAGGATAACATGGGCGCTGCAGGGGCCACGAACGAGGTGGCGACCCTGAAGGAGGCCGTGTCCGCGGCTGAGCGTAATGCGGCCGCGGAACAAGCTGAGAGAGAGAAGCAGGAGGCGCGGGTGGCGGAGGTGCAGCAAGAGCTCCAGGTTCTCGTGGAAAAGCATGAGAGGTTGGAGCGCGACTCGAAGACTCGAGAGTCCGAGCTTGCCTCGCTCTTGAGAGTGCCAAAGCTGCTAAGGCCGGCCCATAAGGCCCTCCAGAGATCGAGGTGGTGAAGAAAATAGCGGTGGTAAGGCATTTTTCATGCAAAGCAAGCATGTGAATGTGAATTACCTTTACTTACCCGAATTCGAGCTCTCCAGAGCGCTTGTAGATCTGCCTCGCAGCGTGTCCGATGCAGCCAGATTCTACCAGCCGAGGTGGGGAGCTCGACGGAGAAGGTCTTCGGTCTCAAGATGCCGAGGCCGACATCCGTGCCTTTAGTGACCAGTCAAGCAGCTGGTCGAGCTCCATAAGGTAGCCGAACAGCCATGAAGGGCCCTCATAGTTCGGTTAGGCCCGGGAGGCCTTGCCTCGAGCTACTTCGCCTAGTGCGGTGGCTGGTGGATGCGTGTCCCCGGGTGGAAGTCGCCAAGCGCCTCCGCCGCATTGAAGGTGCCTGTTGGCCCTTGCCCGCAAAAGTGCACTGGGCAGGCTGATGTCGAGAAGCTTCGACAGACGCTACGCAAGGGCAAGGAGTATCGCACGCCAAATGTATTATAAGAGTGTCTCAAGGGTGCCCGCAAGATTGCGGATGAGTGCTCCAAAGATGTAATATTTGAATAGACTCGCAATGTGTTATCCTCGGCGCTGAAAACTTTGTTCATATGCGCTAAGCAACGCTTATTGATTTAAAATATTACCTTCAGGCGGCCGCTTATCAACCGAGAGATGGCAAGTCGTCGGCTTCAGCCCCATGCCACGAAAGTGCCGGGTGTTCGGATAAACTTGAGCGCTCTTGTTCCCATTTTTGGGTCCATCTAGGGAGGCGCTCAACACGATGAACAAGGCAACCGGACTTATAATGCTTGAACACTCTCACTTAGCCATAGAATTCCATAATTTTAAATTTTGGTGAAGCCCCTAGTATTCGAAGACCGAAGTTCGGGCGCTATCCACGCTGGGCCGGACAAAGCCGGTTCCTCGCCTAAGCGGCATAAGTCTTTAGGGACTCGAAAAGACCTCTCGAACAGCGACCAGCTCTCGCCTTTATCATGACGATCAGTTTTAGCTTTCCATCGAGGCGCCGCCAGCTCAACCGGGCGCAATCGCAGTGGTTCTCCCAAGCTACCTTAGTCGATAAAACGGAACATAAGGTACCAAAACATGGGAGCCGGGCAAACCCAACTATTGACCCAAGACATGATTCGGAGCCGATGCATATAATGCTATAAGTTCGGGGTGCCGCACTTGTGAAAGTGTTCGGACTTGTCACACCATAATGCGGGGAACATAAGCCCCTGGTGTATTCGACCGCACCAAAGTGTACGGATGCAAAATGTCATAAATGAACATATATGAGAAAGGGATGCAATTATAAGCAAAAAAGCGATGCATTGTTTATTCAAAAATACTGCCATGAATGCAGAGCGATACAAATAGTGCGGCAAGCAAGGGATTGGACTATTAAACATGTCCCCCTCCAGGGGTAGGCTGCGGAATGGTGTATTAAACAGATTTAATGCTCGTAATGGAGACCACCGAGTGTTCGCTCGAGCCTTTCTCCTTTCCCGGTTGTTGATCGTTAGTTCGGCAGTTCTGCACCAACAGGCCTCCGTGAACGGAGTCCTGTGGATAAGAAAAAGAAAAGAAAAGACCGACGATTTGGGAGCCCCCGTGTGGTTAAACCGCCTGGTTCTGTTGTGGTCGTGCTCCTCCCCTATGCCCCCGGTATCTCCGTGAGCGTAATGATGTACGCTGAAGGACTGGTCTTGCAATTATGCAAGGGCTGGGGTTGGGGCCGCATTGCTACGCGTGCTTGGAACATGCCAGGTGGTCTTGTTGTATGTTACTCCGGGCGCGTTTGGCCATGTCCGGTCGCTTAACGTCCGGAGTTGAGAATGGCCTTAAGAGGCTGCTCTATACTTCTGCCGCGAGAGCCGCTGTGTGTTCCTCCATTCGGAGGGAGCTTTCAGTGTTTTCGTTGACCGTGATGACTCCTCGAGGGCCTAGCATCTTGAGCTTGAGGTATGCGTGATGCGGCACCGCGTTAAACTTTGCAAACGCGGTTCATCCGAGTAGAGCGTGATAGCCACTGCGGAACGGGACTATGTCGAAGATTAACTCTCGCCGAAGTTATCCGGGATCCAAGACCACTTCCAGCAGGATCGAGCCTCGCATAATTGGCCTCTACACCGGTATGACGCTTTGAAGGTCGCCTTTGTAGGTTTAACCTTGAGGGTCTATGCCCATCATGCGCACCGTATCCCGATAAAGCAGGTTCAAGTTGCCGCCGCCGCCCATCGTGACTCTAGTGAGGTGAAATCCATCGACGATTGGGTCTAAAACCAATGCGCGAATCCGCCATGGCGGATATCGGTGGATGGTCCTTCGATCAAAAGTGATCGGGCAAGAGGACCATGGATTGAACTTCGGGCGATCGCTCCATCGCATATACGCCCTTGCGCACGCTCGCCCCTCTTGGGTATGTGGGTTGCGATATCATGTTTAACGTCCGCACTTGTGGGTGAAACCTTCGTCTCTCATCGCTCGGGCGGCCGGGTCTCTTACTCGCCGTCGCTATGCAGCCCCTTGTCGTTGTTTTCGGCAATTAACTTGCCTGCCTGCTTAAATACCCAACAACCCCTATTGGTGTGATTAGCTGGCTTTTCGGGGGTGCCATGTATTTGGCAAGAGCGGTCGAGTATTCGGTCCAAATTGGACGGACCCGGGGTAGTTCTTTTGAATGGCTTTTTCCACGACCGGTTTGAGCTCAATCCGCGCTGACTACCGGATCTTCAGGTTATCGCCGCTAACGCGGGCGCTTGTTTTGTTTCGACGCGACCGCCATTGCGCTCCTTGTTGTCCGGACTACCAAAAGTTTTGCTGAGGTTGTTATCGCGGGCTAGCTCGTTGTCCTCCCCCGCACAGAAGCGGGTCATGAGTGATGTGAGGGCTGCCATGGATTTCAGCTTTTCCTGCCCTAGGTGCCGGGCTAGCCATTCGTCATGATGTTATGTTTGAAGGCTGCTAGGGCCTCTCGCACCCGGACAATGACGATTTGATTTTTCTTTGTTAAGAACCGTGTCTGTAATCGTCTCGACGATTCGTCTGCTGCTGAATTATGTGGCTTAGGTCATCGGTGTCCGTGGTCGCACATATGTGCCCCGGAAGTTGTCTAGAATGCGGCTTCCGTGTCCTCCCAACACCCAATTGACTCTGCCGCAAGCTGTTAAGCCAATGCCGAGCTGGTCCTTTAAGCTTGAGTGGGAGATATTTGATGGCGTGAAGATCGTCACCGCGGGCCATGTGGATATGAAGGAGATAATCTTTGATCCAAACCGCGGGGTCTGTTGTGCTATCGTAGGATTCAATATTCACGGGTTTAAACCCTTCAGGGATTTGATGATCCATTACTTCATCTGTGAAGCATACTAGGTGTGCGGCGCCTCTATATTGGGCAATATCACGACGTAGCTCCAGCGAGCTTTTGTCTACTGTGTTCGGCCCGGCCGGAGTTGCTGTATCCGGCGCGACGGTAGTGATCGTGCATCGTGGGGCGCCCACGTGATCCGTAGATCGATCTTGATTGTCTTGCCTTGTCCTCCAATGTCACACCCTGATTTTCATGGCACAACACTTAAGTCATTAGATCATGCTAAAATGTGGTTTGACAAAAACTTTTGAGAGTTTTGTCTTTGCTTTGATTGAATGTCTGTCTGCTGTTTGCTAGTGCTCTAAAAATCAAATAAATCCTCCAACTTCTATACTTCATCTCCTTGATCCAAACTCTTGAACCAATGATCATGCCATGTGTATAGGACATAAAAGTATTTTCTTACAAAAATGATTTGGCCAAAAAGTATTTTCAAAAATAAGTTTTCCAAAACCCCCTGAATTGAGGTTTGCACTGCAAGTACTTAATTAAGGGCAGCAAAAATCTTTTCAAAATTGTATTTGACTCCTATTAGATATAGGATACCCAGAAACCACAAAAATATAATTTTAAATGTTATTTTACTATTTTATTTAAAAGCTTTTTCTTAAGGCCAGAAATGGTCTTTAATAGGGAAAAATTATTTTATTGTTTTAAAAAATATTTGACAAAAATTAGGGAAACTCAATGGACATATATTTTCCATATATAAGAGTTTCAACACATGTTCATGTTCAAATATTGGTCAAATCCCTCAAAAACCCTTTCTGGATATTTCAAGCTTTTGAAATATTTACAAAGGAAATATTCTCCGAAAATTCCTGAAAAATTTTATCATGTCACATATGACATATTAGATGATCTTGCCAAGTCTCATGACTTGGAGAACAAGATAACATCATCAAATCCCCTCAAAACCATTTATGTCCATTTTGAAGTGTGAGCAACTTTACATTGCCAAACATGTCCAAATGTTCTCAAAACTTGTCAACTTGCTCAAATGGTCTAATAACTCATCTAGACCAAATGGCACAAGTTGGAGAACAAGTTAACTTGATCAAAGTACCCCAAAACTCTTTCTCGCCCGTAACCAAATTTGTACAACTTTGCATCGCTAACCTTTTCTCCTTGACCCCAACTTTTGTGAGCATGTTAACATGATCAAATGATGACACTACACCAAGTGGTGCATCAAGGAGAACATATTTTCATGACTAAATCTTGGGAAACCCATTTCTGTTCATTTCTAGGGTTTACCAAAGTTGCATTGGCAACTTTGCCCAAATGAGCTCAAAATGGGTGGAAGGCCCTATTTATGTGTTCCATTTGACCCTGTCAAGCCTCATGGCAAGGGAAGTCCATTTTCTTCCCCAAACCAACAACAAACACCTTCTGCCATTTTTCCAAAACCACTATTTTGACCCCTTCCACTATTCTTGGGGAGCTCAACTTTTACCACAGCCCTCCCGACCATCTCCTACCTCCAAGAACCCTCCTCCTTCAATAGCTCAATTATTGGGGAAAAACCCATCCCTTTCTCTCTCTTTACCCATGGCAACTCCTCCTCTCTCTCCTTCTATATGCAGCGCCCCACCTAGCTCCTCGACCACTCTAGAGCATCCAAGGAAGCTCCAAGACACAAGTGGACACGGCAGAAGCGCAAGAACGCGCCATGCCGCCAAAGCCCGCCTGAGCTGCCACAAGAGGCGGCCGAGCCCCGCCACAGACTCCCGGCCCACCTGGCCGCCTGAAGGCCACCGACGCCTCGACGTCCGCAACCCGCCACCACTGTCCCCTTCCTCCTTCTCCTCCTCCTGCCTCCTCCTTTCAGACGCCACGGCCGCCCGAGAGCTCCAATGGGCATGCTCACACGCCTTCACTCGATGCTTCCCCGCCCTTCTCTCCCTTCCCGGCCGACCACGCCCAGAAGACCCCGACTCAGCCAAGCCCTCCTGTGGCCTCTAGCGACGGCTACGGCTCGCCGCCAAGACGGTCACGTGGTGCACTCCGCCTCCTTTCGCACCTCTCACTCGCAGTGACCCCTCGACCAACCCAATCCTCCTCCTGCGTCTCTATCCACCTCCATGGCCGGAGTAGTGCCGCCGCCTCCACCTAAATTCAGCCGAGCCGAGCTCTTCCCCTCTCCTCTCCCCACCAAAGAAGCTCTCGAGCAAGGCGGATCTCCCACGATCCTTCCTCGTCCGGGACGCACCGCAACGCTGCGTGCCCCAACCTCGCCGCCGCCTCCATCCGCCGCGGGTGATGCACCGCCGATCCGACCACCCCGCCTCCGTGGAGTACCTCGCCGGATGCGCCATTCTTCCTCGAGCACGCCGGTGGGCGGAGCGCCGCCGAGACGCCTCAGAACGCCGGCGATCGCTGCCGGGCGCCTCCTCTCTTTCCGTCGCGCCAGCTGGAGGTTGAGGACGAACCCGACAAGCGGGCTCGACGCCGCCGCCCGTGTGCAGGCCCCATCGTTAAGTGGAAGCGGCTTCCGGTGGATCCGCCTCCTCCGCGCAAGAAAGGCGCAGCCCCGCAAGCCGCCTTCGACGTGGCCCATGCGCGCGTGTGGCCGAGCCACTGGCCGCCCAAGTGGTGCTCGCTGCTAAGCCTGATGCGCGCGCCGCCGCCGCCAGATCCAGCCCATTGGGTAAAGCCCTTTTCCCCTTTTTCTTTTCTGTGGAGTTTCTAAAATCCATAAACAAATCAAATCAACTCCAAATTTGATGATTCAAATTTCTAGTCCATAAATCATGCTCTACTCACCGTGCAGCATGCACATTTTTCCAGAGACTTTTTCTTCACAAATAATTATCACATCCTATTTTTCCTATTTCTGTGATAAACTTTAGGAAATCACAGAGAGCTCAATATTGATCCAAATGCCATGATTCCAATTCCTAGATGAATCTAAGCTCATAACCTAGTTTATGAACATTTTTCTTGATACTTTCTGTACCACACAAGTTATTGAGCCATTTCTTCATATTTATCAACTTTGCAAATTCATAGGATATTCATTTGAACTCCAAATCCAGTAGAACCAATTCCTAGATGCTTCTAAAATCATCCTTTGTTAAATGGGTGCTTTGCTCATTTTTTAAATAATTCTTCTGTACACTTCTTGCAAATCCATAAACCCCTTGATTCCACCATATCAAAATGTTCAGAGGTATCCATTCATCAAATCCAAATGAAACCACTTTGGTCATCCCTCATATGACCAGAGGTATCCTAGAAAAGTCCAACTCATATTTCTAGAGCACTTTTATTTCCTGCCTTGTTGTTTTGCTTATTGTGGTTGCTTTCGACGATAGTTGACGAAGTAGATGGAATGCTCGGAGTTGGACCAGAGATATTTGAAGACCTCGAAGACTTTGTTAAACAGGCAAGCAGCCCTTTGACCATGACTATGAAACCCCTTTATATGCATGTCATTTATAGCTCTTCATTATTGTTGCATCGGAATCGTGGTGAGATGGTGAACCACGTGGGTTGGTTGCCTCCGTTATTTTCTTGTTGATACTTGCATTGTGCATGGCCCTACCAACTCATGAGGGTTATGCCGGTGGGAGTAGATAGGAGGCTAAGTAGTGCTACGCAAAAAGGGACGGGTTTATGCATGGTGATGGAGACAAAATATTTTCAAAGTCTTTTTGAAAACCCCGTCGGGTGCCACTTATGCCCGAGGGAGATGATGAGATGGGTGACCACTTGATGACGAAGTGGTGTGCCAAGCAAAGGGTGTGTTGTTTTCAAAACGGATTGGTCGGAGTTGCACTGCTATTCCAACCTTACATGCGCGACCACTCTACCCTTATATGGGAAAGGGCATTATCGAGTACCTAGACCGACACTAGCTTGGAGCCCAGACATTAGTGACGGGGAGAGTTGGTGCTCTCTCTGGGATGGGGTCGTGCTGTAGGGCGGCCATGACCATCTTTATGGGGCACCGACACACCGCTGGTACCCGTGCTGCTGGTATGTGATGAATATGGGAGCAAGGCTCCATGAAAATGTTATGTGAAATATTGGGCACGGGGGGTTACTGCCAATCGAGTGGACTCCATGTTAGTGTCTTCTAGGGAAAGGTAGTGATCGGGTGCTTACCCCGGGTACTTGAGGTACCGCGGGTCGTGGATGACACGGAAGTTCCCCGGATCTAGTGGGTAAAGTGTGCAACCTCTACAGAGTGTAAAACTATTCGAATAGCCATGTCCACGGTCATGGACAGTTGGGTAACCGCTCTTGGGCTACGTCCACTTGTTTTCAAACCCAGCGTGTGTGGTGATGGAAATGACTTGGGTCAAGTCAAAGGACTTGACACGACTGAGGTGGGTTGGTGCCCACTCTGTTTATAATAAATGGGTTGGTGCCCACTCTATTTATGTTGATATCTGTGACTAGATCTCATGGTTACTTGAATTCTCTTGATGCATGCTTTATAGGATGTTGAACATGTCATTGCACTCAAAACTAGCTTTATGCAAAATTTACCTATGTCATGCATTGCTGTACCTTGAACCAAAACATGGGTTGCTTAAGTAGTACATTCAAAGTACTCATTGGCTTGCCATCGGTTATTTAATTGACCAGCATGGAAGAACCGGAGTTTGAAGAAGAGTTCTTGGAGACGATCATGCTAACTAGGACGCTTCCCAAATGTAATGCCCGTAGGGTTAAGGCAGATGGCATGGGTTCTACTTATCGACGATTTATTTCCGCTGCTATGTTTCATTTGGTGTTCAGCCCTTAAGGCTTTATCGATGTAAGACTCGACCATAATGGTCACAATTTGTGTAAGACGGTATGTATGGATGTAAGACTCTTGTTATTCAGCTTCGTGTGTTCAAGTGAGCATTGATCTCGGGATCATCAGACACGCAGCATTCGCGATCACGACTTGTGAGTCGGGGTCTCCACAGAGCTGGTATCAGAGCCATCCTAACTGTAGGAAGCCTTAGTTAGCATGGTCGTTAGATAGGGTAAAACTATTTCCAAAACTACTGCTAGTTTTCAAAACTATCCATACTTCTCTTCCCCTTTAGAGTTTTTCGAAAACTAAGGTATACTTTCCTTATTGATCTCTTCCCCTTCAAAACCTTTGGACGCTAGAACCCTTATGCCCCTGGCCACTGGATTCCTTGCAATCCTCGTGGATAATCTGGGAGGAAGATGTCTTGCCAGACGTTCACCCACATCTCCCGAACACAAGATTGGCGACATCACAGCAGGACGATACCAACAGAAGGCACATCCTGGAGGAATGAGGACCTGAAGACCCAGGAGATGGTGACATCCTTGACACTGCTCCAAGATGATGCAACCTTAGCCTACGATGACCAGGGCATAGGTTATGCAAGAACATGATATGCATCGCTAATAGAGTAACCCTGTCACTACCGTTGTTGTATCGACAACCACCGATGGATGAGAACCTAGCCATTTGGTCCGCCTCACCATAGTGAGCAGGAAAACGGTTCTCCTCATCCCCCGCTCTTGGTGTCGAAGTTGTCATCAACGAAACCGACATGATGGACCTCTATTACGCCCCGATAATGTCATTGCATAAGGGATTACCTACCTGGTACCATCGACGGCTTAGAAGACAAAAAGGGATCGTCGTGATTAAGAAGACGATGGAAGGCCAAGTCAATGCCTGCTATGAGAAGCCACCTTCACCCCATCACTTCAACAGGCAAGAAGTTGCTGAAGACTCTTAAAGCTCAACCGGGATCATTTCATCAGACAACTACAAGAGACGTAGCAGTACCTGAGGAAAACTCAGAAGACTGCATGAGGCACAAGGCATGACTATGGAGTCCGAGAACCCCTAGGGTAGGATGAGTCGTGTACTCCCCTATGCGCAGTCGAGTCCGTATGATGGTTCGAGCAGAACCATGATTGTGTGTTGCTTGTTTTTATTTGTTGTGTTTTGATATCAGTCGCCCTTTTTGCCCTAGGTAACAAGCACGCGACTATATCACCTGCCTTATTTTGTTGTTTGTGTTTGGCCCCTTTTGCACCTGATCGTTTGCACTTGCACTATAGAACCCCCTTTAGGCATCCCCCTTTTCTATGCTACTTTTCCCTCTCATCTCTTTCCTCAACTGAAGACCAGCAAGACAAGATGCACCAAGGAATCTGCTTCGGCAACCACCTAGCAATGAAGACTTTTGTTGCAGCTTCCTCGACCAAGTGAAACCCCGTAGAATTATGTTTAACCCTCAAGACTAGAGACCCATTCCTAGACCTTTCGAGACTTCACGAGATACCCCAGCTCGAAACCTTAACCATGTGCTTAACCCACAAGATTGCAAGAGAACCGCTAAGCCTCTCAGAAACCTCACACAACACTGGGTTCATTATGGAACTAGTGGACAGAGTGTACAAGCACATTATCATCCTAATATAGCTCATGACTGACGATGCCATAGGGCGGACCAAATTTAAGGATATAGGAATAGAGGACAAATGACTTGATGGGTTTATATCGGTGACTTTGAGGAACTAACTGAGACTCTTTGGTGGATTATAAGGCTTTCATGTTGATGGATGAACTTGGTGGGATCATGATTATAGAGTAGCGTAGCTTTCACTACCCATGGGTAAATTGGATTTATAGGACAATTATGATCACAAGCTGAAATTCTTGGAAGTATTTGGATTTAACTTAGCCATGGGATATTGATAGGAGACAGTTGATATTACGTAAATGACTTGGGGGAACATGTAGGATTTCTCGTTGGACACAAGATTTGGATTTAAATAGGTGATCCTAGTTCAATATAGATGCTGAGTATGTCAACATGGTTCGGAGTAAAACTGGATTTAGACTGGTGATCTCGATCATGATACCATGATTCTCGGTGGACGATAAACTAGGAGATTGGATTAATTGTCAGAGTTGATTTAGAGTTCTATATAAGCTTGACCTTGGAGTTTACCTGACCATGATAATGGGGGATTGGTGGACTTACTCTAGTAGAGATAGCCTTTTCGAGTATCTGGGATTATAAGGACTTTAGAAGATCATGTGGAACACCATAGACATTGGATTTGTGGAATCAATGGATCGTGTAGTGATTGATGGAAGTTAACAGGTTGTTGGAGTTGATTCATAGGAAGGAAACAAGATCTTGGAGTGGCATATGACGTGTTTCCTTAAGGTAGAGATGCACCAGTATGGACCTTGGGCCAATAGACTGAGCACTTGGATGGTGGATATTAAATCCAAGCTTGTATGTTCTACCCATGGATTTTTAGGGGTAGCTACACACATGAGTTTAGGGATCGTAGGCATGTATGATTTTGTTAGACCTCCTCTTGGGAGTCATGAGGATACGAATGGCATGAGTGATGATTGGAGTTGGCCTATACGAAATGATGCTATCAGTGATATGATGTGATTGGTGTAAAGGACGAGATAGACTACTGGCATCTCAGAAACCGTGCTTAAAGATAGGATGATAAATGTTCATTCGCACACTAGAATCCTTGAAACCCTTATGCCCTACCAAGCCACGACACGGTTGGATCATGACCTCGGGCCTTGGCTCTAGATCAATAAGACCTTGACCAATGCTCAACCGGGACCCTCACCAATGCCTCAGCCCACTCTACGTACCCCAAATACTTCATAGAGTACTTGGGCAAGTAGATCATCATCCTTACTTGAGGACATGGATGTCCACATGAAGACGGAAGTAGAGTTGATCAGCTGGTTAGGGAACATCCGAAGACCGCCATGTCAAGGAGGAAGAACTATACCAACCACCCTCGTCAAGGAGTGAGCTTCCGCATTGAGGACCATGCATATCTGCAAGCCACTCCTCTCAAAGGCAACTACGGCCTCATGAAGAAAACTATGCTACTCATGACCTTGAGCTGGCAGCAGTGGCTCATGCCCTGAAGACATGGCGACATTACCTCTTACGGAAGGGATGTGAGATATACACGGATCACAAAGGTCTGAAGTATATTTTCACTCAAAAGGAATTGAACATGAGGCAAAGAAGATGGCTAGACTTGATCAAGATTATGACCTCAGTGTTCAATACCACCCTGGGAAGGCTAATGTGGTAGCAGATGCATTAAGCAGAAAGGCTTGTTCCTTGAATGCTATGCTTAGGACAAGCTGCCCGCCTTGTATGAAGAACTTGGAAGCTTCGGGTTGGAACTGGTTGCACCAGGATTCTTAACTAACCTTGAAGTCAAGCCTTCAGGTGGCACCATTTGAAGTGTTATACGGACGGAAGTGCCGCACACCCTCAATTGGTCAAAACCGAGAAGGACTTGTCTTTGGACCCGATATCCTCCGTAAGTCAAGAGCAAGTCCAGCTTGTCGAGAGCGCTTGAAGACCGCCAAGTCAAGACAAAGAGCTACGCCGACCACGCTGTCGAGACATGACCTTCCGAGTTGGAGACCATGTTTATCTCCGGTCACCCTCTCAAAGGAACCCAGCTTCCATGTCAAAGGAAAGCTCGCCAAGATTCATCGGCCTTCTTCGAGATCACTCCAAGATTTAACAACCCCTCAGATCACCGCAAGGCGAGGAATAGACGGCTACCACCGGAGTTGCCACCGAGCTACCCGATGTGCACAATGCTTTCCATGCATCACAACCCCTGAAGTGTTTCCAACTTCCTAATTTGCCCGATCTCTACAAGGGCATTAACCACCGAGCCATCGACCTCTAGCCCGAGCTAACCTACCGCGAGCTACCCATTAGCAACCTGGATCAAGAAGAGCGCCACGCAAGCCACATCATCAAGTACTTCAAGCTCAATGGAGCACTACACTAAAGGTATAACATGAAGACTTGAAGACTACCCCAGATCCAAGTTTCTGTACTCCTTTCCTCGCCTAGTCTAGGAATCTCGGGGACGAGATTCTTGTAAGGGGGGTAGGTCTGTCACACCCTGATTTTCATGGCACAACACTTAAGTCATTAGATCATGCTAAAATGTGGTTTGACAAAAACTTTTGAGTGTTTTGTCTTTGCTTTGATTGAATGTCTGTCTGCTGTTTGCTAGTGCTCTAAAAATCAAATAAATCCTCCAACTTCTATACTTCATCTCCTTGATCCAAACTCTTGAACCAATGATCATGCCATGTGTATAGGACATAAAAGTATTTTCTTACAAAAATGATTTGGCCAAAAAGTATTTTCAAAAATTAGTTTTCCAAAAACCCCTGAATTGAGGTTTGCACTGCAAGTACTTAATTAAGGGCAGCAAAAATCTTTCCAAAATTGTATTTGACTCCTATTAGATATAGGATACCCAGAAACCACAAAAATATAATTTTAAATGTTATTTTACTATTTTATTTAAAAGATTTTTCTTAAGGCCAGAAATGGTCTTTAATAGGGAAAAATTATTTTATTGTTTAAAAAAATATTTGACAAAAATTAGGGAAACTCAGTGGACATATATTTTCCATATATAAGAGTTTCAACACATGTTCATGTTCAAATATTGGTCAAATCCCTCAAAAACCCTTTCTGGATATTTCAAGCTTTTGAAATATTTACAAAGGAAATATTCTCTAAAAATTCCAGAAAAATTCTATCATGTCACATATGACATATTAGATGATCTTGCCAAGTCTCATGACTTGGAGAACAAGATAACATCATCAAATCCCCTCAAAACCATTTATGTCCATTTTGAAGTGTGAGCAACTTTACATTGCCAAACATGTCCAAATGTTCTCAAAACTTGTCAACTTGCTCAAATGGTCTAATAATTCATCTAGACCAAATGGCACAAGTTGGAGAACAAGTTAACTTGATCAAAGTACCCCAAAACTCTTTCTGTCCAGAGCCAAATTTGTACAACTTTGCACTGCCAACCTTTTCTCCTTGACCCCAACTTTTGTGAGCATGTTAACATGATCAAATGATGACACTACACCAAGTGGTGCATCAAGGAGAACATATTTTCATGACTAAATCTTGGGAAACCCATTTCTGTTCATTTCTAGGGTTTACCAAAGTTGCATTGGCAACTTTGCCCAAATGAGCTCAAAATGGGTGGAAGGCCCTATTTATGTGTTCCATTTGACCCTGTCAAGCCTCATGGCAAGGGAAGTCCATTTTCTTCCCCAAACCAACAACAAACACCTTCTGCCATTTTTCCAAAACCACTATTTTGACCCCTTCCACTATTCTTGGGGAGCTCAACTTTTTACCACAGCCCCTCCTGACCATCTCCTACCTCCAGTAACCCTCCTCCTTCAATAGCTCAATTATTGGGGGAAAAACCCATCCCTTTCTCTCTCTGTTTACCCATGGCAACTCCTCCTCTCTCTCTCTTCTATATGCAGCGCCCCACCTAGCTCCTGACCACTCTAGAGCATCCAAGGAAGCTCCAAGACACAAGTGGACACGGCAGAGCGCCAAGAAACGCTCATGCCATGCCAAAAAAAGCCTGCCTCGAGCTGCCACAAGAGCGGCCGAGCCCTACCGCCGCACTCCCGTCCACCTCGGGCCGCCCGAGCACGCCAGTCGACGCCCCTCGACGTCCGCAACACGCCACCACTCTGTCCCCTTCCTCCTTCTCCCTCCTGCTGCCTCCTTTCGCACGCGCGCCGGCCGCCCGAGAGCTCCAATGGGCATGCTCACACGGGCGCTACCCTGATGCTTCCCCGCTCCTTCTCTCCCTTCCCCTGGCCGTAGACCACGCCCAGGAAGACCCCCGACTCGAAGCCAAGCCCTCCCGTGGCCTCTAGCGACGGCTACGGCCTCGCCGGCGCACGGTCACGTGGTGCACCTCGCCCCCCTCCTATTTAAGGCCACCCCCGAGCCCTCTCTGGCCTCCTTTCGCACCCTCTCACTCCCAGTGACCCCCTGGACCAACCCAATCCTCCTCCCGTGCCCTCTGTCCACCTCCATGGCCGGAGCAGTGCCGCCGGCCTCCACCTAAATTCAACTGAGCCTAAGCTCTTCCCCCTCTCCTCTCCCCACCAGCAAGCTCCCCTGAGCAAGGCGGATCTCCCATGATCCTTCCCTCGTCCGGGGACGCACCGCAGCGCCGTGCCCCAACCTTGCCGTCGCCTCCATCCGCCGCGGGTGATGCACCGCCCGCATCCGACCACCCCTGCCTCCGTGGAGTACCTCGTCGGATGCGCCATTCTTCCCCGAGCACGCCGGTGGGCGGAGCGTCGCCGAGACGCTCAGAACGCCGGCACGCTGCCGGGCGCCTCTTCTCTCTCCGTCGCGCCCAAGACGGGAGGTTGAGGACGAACCCGACAAGCGGGCCCGCTGCTCGGCGCCCGGTGGGCAGGCCCGCTGTTAAGTGGAAGCGGCTTCGCTGATCCGCCTCCTCGCAAAGGCGCAGCCCGCAAGCCGCCTTCGACGTGGGTTTGCGCTGCGTCTTGGCCGAGCCGCTGGGCCGCCCAGTGGTGCTCGCTGCTAAGCTTATTGTCGCGCCGTCGCCGCCAGATCCAGCCCATTGGGTAAAGCCCTTTTTCCCCTTTTTCTTTTTTGTGGAGTTTCTAAAATCCATAAACAAATCAAATCAACTCCAAATTTGATGATTCAAATTTCTAGAAACTCCATAAATCATGCTCTACCTGCTGGTGCAGCATGCACATTTTTCCGAGACTTTTCTTCACAAATAATTATCACATCCTATTTTTCCTATTTCGTGATAAACTTTAGGAAATCACAGAGAGCTCAATATTGATCCAAATGCCATGATTCCAATTCCTAGATGAATCTAAGCTCATAACCTAGTTTATGAACATTTTCTTGATACTTTCTGCACCACACAAGTTATTGAGCCATTTCTTCATATTTATCAACTTTGCAAATTCATAGGATATTCATTTGAACTCCAAATCCAAGAGAACCAATTCCTAGATGCTTCTAAAATCATCCTTTGTTAAATGGGTGCTTTGCTCATTTTTAAATAATTCTTCTCAGACACTTCTTGCAAATCCATAAACCCTTGATTCCACCATATCAAAATGTTCAGAGGTATCCATTCATCAAATCCAAATGAAACCACTTTGGTCATCCCTCATATGACCAGAGGTATCCTAGAAAAGTCCAACTCATATTTCTAGAGCACTTTTATTTCCTGCCTTGTTGTTTTGCTTATTGTGGTTGCTTTCGACGATAGTTGACGAAGTAGACGGAATGCTCGGAGTTGGACCGTAGATATTTGAAGACCTCAAGACTTTGTTAAACAGTAAGCAACCTTTGACCATGACTATGAAACCCCTTTATATGCATGTCATTTATAGCTCTTCATTATTGTTGCATCGAATCGTGGTGAGATGGTGAACCACGGGGTTGGTTGCCTCCGCTATTTTCTTGTTGATACTTGCATTGTGCATGGCCCTACCAACTCATGAGGGTTATGCCGGTGGGAGTAGATAGGAGGCTAAGTAGTGCTACGCAAAAAGGGACGGGTTTATGCATGGTGATGGAGACAAAATATTTTCAAAGTCTTTTTGAAAACCCCGTCGGGTGCCACTTATGCCCGACGGAGATGATGAGATGGGTGACCACTTGATGAAGAAGTGGTGTGCCAAGCAAAGGGTGTGTTGTTTTCAAAACGGATTGGTCGGAGTTGCGACCGTTATTCCAACCTTACATGCGCGACCACTCTACCCTTATATGGGAAAGGGCATTATCGAGTACCTAGACCGATACTAGCTTGGAGCCCACATTACTAGTGACGGGGGAGAGTTGGTGCTCTCTCTTGGGACGGGTCGTGCTGTAGGGCGCCATGACCATCTTTATGGGGCACCGACACACCGCTGGTACCCGTGCAGGTGGTATGTGATGAATATGGGAGCAAGGCTCCATGAAAATGTTATGTGAAATATTGGGCACGGGGTTATCGCTAATCGAGTGGACTCCATGTTAGTGTCGTCTAGGAAAGGTAGTGATCGGTGCTTACCCCGGTACTTGAGGTACCGCTGGTCGTGGATGACACGGAAGTTCCCGGATCTAGTGGGTAAAGTGTGCAACATCCGCAGAGTGTAAAACTATTCAATAGCCGTGTCCACGGTCATGGACAGCTTGGGTAACCGCCTTGGGCTACGCCCACTTGTTTTCAAACCCAGCGTGTGTGGTGATGGAATGACTTGGGTCAAGTCAAAGGACTTGACACAACCGAGATGGGTTGGTGCCCACTGCTTATAATAAATGGGTTGGTGCCCACTCTATTTATGTTGATATCTCGTGACTAGATCTCATGGTTACTTGAATTCTCTTGATGCATGCTTTATAGGATGTTGAACATGTCATTGCACTCAAAACTAGCTTTATGCAAAATTTACCTATGTCATGCATTGCTGTACCTTGAACCAAAACATGGGTTGCTTAAGTAGTACATTCAAAGTACTCATTGGCTTGCCATCGTTATTTAATTGACCGGGCATGGAAGAACCGGAGTTCAAGAAGAGTTCTTTGGAGACGATCATGCGAACTAGGACGTTTCCCAGTCAGAATGCCTGTAGGGTTAAGGCAGATGGCATGGGTTCTAATTATCAACGACGATTTCCGCTGCTATGTTTCATTTGGTGTTCAGCCCTTAAAGCTTTATCGATGTAATACTCGACCATAATGGTCACAATTTGTGTAAGACGGTATGTATGGATGTAAGACTCTTGTTATTCAGCTTCTGTGTGTTCAGTGAGCATTGATCTCTGGGATCACTGTACACGTGCATTCGGCGATCACGACTTGTGAGTCGGGGTCTCCACATCCAATATGTCCCGCAATTCCGGCGCTTTCCCCCGTGGCTTCGTCTTTTCGAGCGGTGCCGGGGTGCGGTCCTGATGGAGGGCCTAGAAGCCTCTCTGTCGCGACCACGAGGTGGTCGGTCTGCCGTATTGTGCGCTGGTGATGAGGGTTTATACTCCTCCTCCTCTAATCGGGGGAGCAACTTGCGTTTTGGGCAGCTCTTGGAGGGGCGTTCGAGTTCATACTCTTCGGCCGCAAGGACTTTAGTCCATCTGCCGGCTAGCAGATCTTGATCAGCTTGAAGCTGTTGCTGCTTTTTCTTTAGGCTGTTTGCCGTGGCCACAAGCCTACGTTTAAAACGCTCTTGTTCGACGGGATCCTCTGGCACGACGAATTCGTCGTCGTTGAGGCTTGCCTCGTCTCCGGAGGGAGGCATGTAATTATCATCCTCTACCTCTTCGTCTGCCGCTCTCTCGTGAGGGCTGGCTTCTCCGCCCTCCTATGCTGAATCTTGCCGAGGGGTTGTCTTCGCACTCTCGGGGTGTTATTATCTCCGTGCCGGAATCTCCATTCTTGCTGTGGTGGATTTAGAGCGCGCCGCTAACACCGCGCTTGGGCTGTTTCTTGGGGAATCTGCCTCCATCGCTTTTTTGCCATTCCCATCCTTTGGGATGTCCACCATGTATATGTCGTATGACGATGTGGTCTTCCAGTTCCCCGTAGGCGCTGGTTCTTGGTCGTCTCCAGCATCATCGTCCATATCGTCGATGTCTTCGGAGTCGTAGTCTAGCATGTCGGTTAGATCGTCGACAATGGCTACAAAGTGGGTGGTGGGTGGGATTTGAATTTCTTCATCATCCGCATCCCAACCGTCCTGGCCACAGTCTGGCCAGGGATCTCCTGATAACGAGAGATACTTCAACGAATTCAGGATGTCGCCAAAGGGTTAGTGCTGAAAGATGTCTACGGCGGTGAACTCCATAATCGGCGCCCAATCGGATTCGATTGGCAGGGGCGCAGGAGGTTCGGAGTCCGGCGAGGAGTCCGCACCTCGAGCCACAGCTTTACAAGGACAAGGTCAAGATTCCGCCTATCACCGTAGAAGTTGCAGCCCCGAGGCGTGTCTAGCCACCCGCCCTCGACCAGACGGTCGGCTCGAACTAAGGGTCGGAGCGGACTCATGTGCGGACCTCGAGGCATCAGACGGCAGCAGAGCTAAATCATGCCCATTGTGACAAGGCGGCGCGCTGGTCAGGGCTCGAATCCGTCAAGATCAAGTCTCCGCGATGTCACCGTGAAGTTTAGGCTTCCAAATCTGACCGTGGCGGGGCGAGCTTCGATCTGCTCCAGATGACCAAGCGAATTGGCCTGCAGCGCAAAGCCGCCAAACACGAAGATCTGTCCGGGGAGAAAAGTCTCACCCTGGACTGCGTTGTTGTTGATGATTGAAGGAGCCATCAAGCCTATCGGAGACGACACAAAGGAACTCTCAATGAAAGCACCAATGTCGGTGTCAAACCGCGGATCTCCTAGGGGGTCCCGAACTCTGTGCGTCTAGGCAGATGGTAACAGGAGACAAGGGACACGATGTTTTTACCTGTGTTCGCCCTCTCGATGGAGGTAAAACCCTACTCCTGCTTGATTGATATTGATGATATGGGTAGTGCAAGAGTGGATCTACCACGAGATCAAGGAGGCTAAACCCTAGAAGCTAGCCTATGGTATGATTGTTGTAATGGTTGTTCGTCCTACGGACTAAAACCCTCCGGTTTATATAGACACCGGAGAGGGCTAGGGTTACACAGAGTCGGTTACAATGGTAGGAGATCTACATATCCGTATAGCCAAGCTTGCCTTCCACGCCAAGGAAAGTCCCATCCGGACACGGGACGAAGTCTTCAATCTTGTATCTACATAGTCTTGGAGTCCGGTCGACGATGATAGTCCGGCTATCCGGACACCCCCTAGTCCAGGACTCCTCAGAGGGCGATCCTGGATAGGGTTGTGTTTTTGTGCCCTCTGAATCTATGCTATGAGTATGTTGTTGCTTCCTGCTGGTACCATTCAAGAGAAAGACAAACTTTGTGGTGCTTTTTTCTTGTCTGGACAGGAATCTGAAGGAAATATGCCCTAGAGGCAATAATAAAGTTATTATTTATTTCCTTATTTCATGATAAATGTTATTATTCATTCTAGAATTTTATTAACCGGAAACTTAGTACATGTGTGAATACATAGACAAAACATAGTGTCCCTAGTATGCCTCTACTTGACTAGCTCGTTAATCAAAGATGGTTATGTTTCCTAACCATAGACATGTGTTGTCATTTGATGAACGGGATCACATCATTAGGAGAATGATGTGATGGACATGACCCATCCGTTAGCTTAGTATTATGATCGTGTTAGTTTCATTGCTACTGCTTTCTTCATGACTTATACAAATTCCTCAGACTATGAGATTATGCAACTCCCGAATACCGGAGGAACACTTTGTGTGCTACCAAACGTCACAACGTAAAAGGGTCATTATAAAGGTGCTCTACAGGTGTCTCCGAAGGTGTTTGTTGGGTTGGCATATATCGAGATTAGGATTTGTCACTCCGTTTTCGAAGAGGTATCTCTGGGCCCTCTCGGTAATACTCATCACTATAAGCCTTGCAAGCATTGTGACTAACAAGTTAGTTGCGGGATGAAGTATTACAGAACGAGTAAAGAGACTTGCCAGTAACGAGATTGAACTAGGTATTGATACACCGGCGATCGAATCTCGGGCAAGTAACATACCGATGACAAAGGGAACAACATATGTTGTTATGCGGTTTGACCGATAAAGATCTTCGTAGAATATGTAGAAACCAATATGAGCATCCAGGTTCCGCTATTGGTTATTGATCGGAGATGTGTCTCGGTCATGTCTACATAGTTCTCGAACCCGTAGGGTCCGCACGCTTAACGTTCAATGACGATTGGTATTATGGGTTTATGTGTTTTGATGTACCGAAGGTAGTTTGGAGTCCCGGATGTGATCACGAACATGATGAGAAGTCTCGAAATGGTCGAGACATAAAGATTAATATATTGGATGGCTATATTCGGACACCTGAAGTGTTCCGGGTGATTTCGGAGAAAACCGAAGTGCTAGAGGGGTTACCAGAACCCCCTAGGGAAGTATTGGGCCTTAGTGGGCCTTAGGGGAGAGAGAGGGCAGCAGCCCAGGAGCTGGCGCCCCCCCAAGGGGAGTCCAAATTGGACTAGGGGAGGGGGCGCAGCCCCTCTTTCCCTCCCCCTCTCCCTCTCCCTCTCCTTCCTTTCCCCTTCCCCTCCTAGTTGGACTAGGAAAGGGGGAGTCCTACTCCCACTAGGAGGAGCACTCCTCCCCTCCTTGGCACGCCCAAGGGCCGGCTGGCCTCCCCCCTTGCCTCCTTTATATACGGGGGCAGGGGGCACCCTAGGACACACAAGTCGACATTGTTTAGCCGTGTGCGGTGCCCCCCTCCACAGTTACACAGCTCGGTCCTATCGTTGTAGTGCTTAGGCGAAGCCCTGCACCGGTAACTTCATCATCACCGTCATCATGCCATCATGCTGACGAAACTCTCCCTCGGCTTCAACTGGATCAAGAGTACGAGGGACGTCCCCGAGATGAACGTGTGTTGATCGCAGAGGTGCCATACGTTCGGTGCTAAGATCAGTCGGATCATGAAGACGTACGACTACATCAATTGCATTGTCATAACGCTTTCGCTTTCGGTCTACGAGGGTACGTGGACACACTCTCCCCTCTCGTTGCTATGCATCACCTAGATAGATCTTGCATGATTGTAGGAATTTTTTTGAAATTACCGCGTTCCCCAACAGTGGCATCCGAGCCAGGTCTATGCGTAGATGTTATATGCACGAGTAGAACACAAAGAGTTGTGGGTGATAATATTCATACTGCTTACCAGCATGTCATACTTTGATTCGGCGGTATTGTTGGATGAAGTGGCTCAGACCAACATTACGCGTACGCTTACACGAGACTGGTTCTACCGACCTGCTTTGCACATAGGTGGCTGGTGAGTGTCTGTTTCTCCAACTTTAGTTGAACCGAGTGTGGCTATGCCTGGTCCTTGTTGAAGGTTAAAATAGCACACTTGACGAAAAATCGTTGTGGTTTTTGATGCGTAGGTAAGAACGGTTCTTGCTAGAAGCCCATAGGAGCCACGTAAAACTTGCAACAACAAAGTAGAGGACATGTAACTAGTTTTTGCAGGGCTTGCTGTGATGTGATATGGTCAAGCATGATGTGATATAAATTGTTGTATGAGATGATCATGTTTTGTAACAAAGTTATCAGCAACTGGCAGGAGCCATATGGTTGTCGCTTTATTGTATGCAATGCAATCGCCATGTAATTGTTTTACTTTATCACTAAGCGGTAGCGATAGTCGTAGTAACAATAGGTGGCGAGACGACAACGATGCTACGATGGAGATCAAGGTGTTGCGTCGGTGATGTTGGAGATCATGACGATGCTTCAATGATGGAGGTCATGAGCACAAGATGATGATGGCCATATCATGTCACATATTTTGATTGCATCTGATGTTTAGCCTTTATGCATCTTATTTTGCTTAGAACGTCGGTAGCACTATAAGATGATCCCTTACTAAATTTCAAGGTACAAGTGTTCTCCCTGAGTATGCACTATTGCTACAGTTCGTCATGCCGAGATACCACGTGATGATCGGATGTGATAAGCTCTACGTTCACATACAACGGGTGCAAGCCAGTTTTGCACATGCAAAATACTCGGGTTAAACTTGAGACCGAAAGGTCAAGCGTGAATCATATAGTAGATATGATCAACATAGTGATGTTCACCATTCAAAACTACTCCATCTCACGTGATGACCGGACATGGTTTAGTTGATTTGGATCACGTGATCATTTAGATGACTAGAGGGATGTCTATCTAAGTGGGAGTTCTTAAGTAATATGATTAATTGAACTTTAATTTATCATGAACTTAGTCCAGATAGTATTTTGCAAATTATGTTATAGATCAATAGCTCGTGTTGTAGCTTCGCTATGTTTTTTATATATTCCTAGAGAAAATTAAGTTGAAAGATGATAGTAGCAATGATGAGGACTGGGTCCGTGATCTGAGGTTTATTCTCATTGCTGCACAGAAGAATTATGTCCTTGATGCACCACTAGGTGACAGACCTATTGCAGGAGCAGATGCAGATGTTATGAATGTTTGGCTAGCTCAATATGATTACTTGATAGTTTAGTGCACCATGCTTAACGTCTTAGAATCGGGACTTCAAAGACATTTTGAACATCATGTACCATATGAGATGTTCCAGGAGTAGTTAATATTTCAAGCAAATACCGGAGTTGAGAGATATGAAGTCTCCAACAAGTTCTATAGCTAAAAGATGGAGGAGAATAGCTCAAGCAGTGAGCATGTGCTCAGATTGTATGGGTACTACAATCGCTTGAATCAAGCGGGAGTTAATCTTCCAGATAAGATAGTGATTGACAGAGTTCTCTAGTCACCATCACCAAGTTACTAGAACTTTGTGATGAACTACAGTATGCAAGGGATGACGAAAATGAATCCCGAGCTCTTCGTGAAGCTGAAATTGACGAAGGTAGAAATCAAGAAAGAGCATCAAAGTGTTGATGATTGACAAGACCACTAGTTTCAAGAAAATGGCAAAGGGAAAGAAAGGGAACTTCAAGTAGAATGGCAAGCAAGTTGTCACTCCCGTGAAAAATCCCAAAGCTAGACCAAAGCCTGAAACTGAGTGCTTCTACTGCAAAGGAAATGGTCACTGCAAGTGGAAATGCCCTGAATATTTGGTGGATAAGAAGGATGGAAAAGTGAACAAGGGTATATTTGATATACATGTTATTGATGTGTACCTTACTAGTGTTTATAGTAGCCCCTGGGTATTTGATACTTGTTCGGTTGCTAAGATTAGTAACTCGAAACAAGAGTTACAGAATAAACAGAGAATAGTTGAGGGTGCAGTGACGACGTGTGTTGGAAGTGGTTCCGAGATTGATATGATCATCATCGCACACTCCCTATACTTTCGAGATTAGTGTAGAACCTAAATAAATGTTATTTGGTGTTTGCGTTGAGCATAAATATGATTAGATCATGTTTATTGTGATACGATTATTCATCTAAGACGGAGAATAAATTCTTATTCTGTTTACATGACTAAAACCTTCTATGGTCATACACCCAATGTTGATGGTTTATTGAATCTTGATCGTAGTAATACACATATTCACAATATTGATGCCAAAAGATGCAAAGTTGACAATGATAGTGCAACATATTTGTGGCACTGCCGTTTGGATCATATCGGTGTAAAGCGCATGAAGAAACTCCATAAAGATGGATTTTTGGAATCACTTGATTATGGATCATTTGATGCGTGCGACCATGCCATATGGGCAAGATGACTAAAACTCCATTCTCCGGAACAATGGAATGAGCTAGTGACTTACTGGGAATAATACATACCGATGTATGCGGTCCAATAAGTGTTGATGCTCGTGGCGGGTATCATTATTTTCTGACCTTCACAGATGATTTGAGCAGATATGGGTATATCTACTTAATGAAACACAAGTCTGAAACATTTGAACAGTTCAAGGAATTTCAGAGTGAAGTGGAGAATCATCGTAACAAGAAAAATAAAGTTTCTACGATCTGATCGTATAGGAGAATATTTGAGTTACAAGTTTGGCCTTCATTTAAAACAATGTGGAATAGTTTCACAGCACACGCCACATGGAACACACAGCGTAATGGTGTGTCCGAACGTCGTAACCACACTTTATTGGATATGGTGCGATTTATGATGTCTCTTACTGAAAGGGCTAGTTATCGACTAGAGGGGGGGTCCATAGGCAATTTTTATGCAAGTCTTCAAAACGTGGGAGTTTCGAAGACAAACAATAGAAACGACAATATTCGTATGCAGCGGAAGGTAGACTACACTAGACAAGCCATAGTCAAGTATTCAATGAAGTGAAAGCACGAAGACTAATAGCAGCTAGGTAGTAAAGATCAGGATGGAAGATAGTATGATGCCAATCAGAACAGGTAGTCACACAGTGAAGTCAAACAGATAATGCAAGCAGGCAATGACTTCATGAATACAAACTATAAGTAGAGAGAAGTGAGAGATAGAACTAGTAGCTTCAGGAGGACAGGGATTTGTTCAACCAGTTCCAGTTGCTGTGACAACTGTACGTCTGGTTAGGGAGGCTGAGATTCAACTCAGAAGACCGCGTCTTCACCTTATTCCCCTTGAGCTAAGGACACCTAGTCCCCGCCCAATCACTTCGGTAAGTCTTCAAGGTAGACTTCCGATCCTTCACAGACTTCGTTCACCGGCAATCCACAATGACTCTTGGATGCTCAAAACGCGACGCCTAACCGGCTGGAGGATTCACAGTCCTCAAGTGTAACAAGTCTTCAGATCACGTGGAGAAATACTTCAGTGATTCCAATCACTCTTTGGGCTCTGGGTGGTTTGGGCTTTGTCCTCGCAAGGATTCTCTCTCGAAAGCTTTTTTGCTCTCAAACGACATAAGCCGTGTACTAACTCTGAGCAGCCACCAATTTATGGTGTAGGCGGTGGGCTATTTATGGCCACTGGGCAACCCGACCTGATTTGTTCGAAATGACCCTGGGTCACTAAGGAACTAATACGTGTCACAATGGTCAGATTTAAAACACACGCGGCAGCTTGACTTGGGCTACAAGTAAAGCTGACTCATCCATCTCTGGATGAGATTTGCTCTCATTGTCTGCACTCGAAGACATAGGATTTGGTTGAGCATCACTTCAGTCACTCTGACTTTGTTCACTTGGACCCCACTTAACAGTGCGGTGGTTCCTATGACTCAACAAACAAGAAAAGGAAAACAACGAAACAACTAAGTCCTCGCGCTCCATAGTCTTCACTCGATGTCTTCTCATGTCATAGTCTTCAACGTGAATAGCTTCACAGACCACCATTGTCTTCAATGTCTTCACACATTGTTAGGGGTCATCTCCGGTAGGTAAACCGAATCAAGGAGGGACTACTACCTGTGTTATCCTGCAATTCTCACAAACACATTAGTCCCTGAACCAGGTTTGTCGTCAATACTCCAAAACCAACTAGGGGTGGCACTAGATGCACTTACAATCTCCCCCTTTTTGGTGATTGATGACAAACTGGTTGAAGTTTTCAACAGGGATAAAAGTATGTCAAATTGTAAAGGATTAAGATATTGTCTTCATAGGTGGCAAAAAGGCTCCCCCTGAAGATGTGCATATAAATGTTTTGCGTTGGAATGCAAATGTACATGGCAGGTGGTATTTGTGGAGATCCTCTTCACCATATGAAGACAACACATCATGCATGAACAGATATACAGGAATAATGACATGCATAATGAAAAATGGACGTCTGCGAAATGACTTCATGCGGGATTTATCATCGCACATGCGGAATTTATCATCGCATCACAGAATAGGAGAAAATGTAGCAGACGACCATCAAGTTTAAGTGTTACAACTCAAAGAACCAAATGTATCAAAAGCGAGAGTTGTAAATACAAGGCCAAAGTATAGCAACCACCCATATGGACCCGCTTGAAGACTATCAACCTATGCTTCTCCCCCTTTTGTCAGTAAGGACCAAAAAGGTTTGAATACATAGTCTCTACTCGTTCCCATGAGGAGTAGGTGAAGCAGCAGGGTCGTTGTTGAGGTTTGGTGGTGCAGAAGAACTTGGTGCAAGGTCGACTGTGCTACCGAGGTTGGAGGTGGTGAGGTAGCATCATCGGCGTCATCAAGGACTCTGGCATTAACAGTTGCCGCGGAGGAGGAGTACTCTGAATTTTCAAGAGACGGGGTTTGACGCAAGACAGCATTCCTGGGAGGAGTGGAGTCGAACTTGAATCTCTCGGTGAAGCCATCTTCTTGAAGATCAACTTCAGCACTGAGCAATGTCAGACTCTTCCAAGACCTCCAACAGGTTTCATGAGTAACAAAGGCATTCTTGGTGGCAAGGTTGCGAATGCGATTGACATCCACCAAGAGGCTTTTCATTTGACGCTGAAAGGGCTAGTTATCGACTAGAGGGGGGTGAATAGGCGATTCTTATGAAAGTCTTCAAAACGTGGGAGTTTCGAAGACAAACAATAGAAACAACACTATTTGTATGCAGCCGAAGGTAGACTACACTAGATAAGCCATAGTCAAGTATTCAATGAAGTGAAAGCACGAAGACTAATAGCAGCTAGGTAGTAAAGATCAAGATGGAAGATAGTATGAAGCCAATCAGAATAGGTAGTCACACAGTGAAGTCAAACAGATAATGCAAGCAGGCAATGACTTCACGAAGACAAAGTGTAAGTAGAGAGAAGTGAGAGATAGAACCAATAGCTTCAGGAGGACAGGGATTTGTTCGACTAGTTCCAGTTGCTGTGACAACTGTATGTCTAGTTAGGGAGGCTGAGATTCAACTCAGAAAACCATGTCTTCACCTTATTCCCCTTGATCTAAGGACACCTAGTCCCCGCCCAATCACTCTGGTAAGTATTCAAGGTAGACTTCCGAACCTTCAGAGATTTCGTTCACCGGCAATCCACAATGACTCTTGGATGCTCAGAACGCGACGCCTAACCGGCTGGAGGATTCACAGTCCTCAAATGTAACAAGTTTTTAGATCACACGGACAGAAAGACTTCAGTGATGCCAAACACTCTTTGGGCTCTGGGTGGTTTGGGCTTTGTCCTCGCAAGGATTCTCTGTTGAAAGCTTCGGCGGTGGGGTGCTCTCAAACGACAAAAGTCGTGTACTAACTCTGAGTAGCCACCAATTTATGGTGTAGGGGGTGGGCTATTTATAGCCACTCGGTAACCCGACCTGATTTGTCCGAAATGACCCTGGGTCACTAAGGAACTGACACGTGTCACAACGGTCAAATTTCAAACACACGCGGCAGCTTGACTTGGGCTATAAGTAAAGCTGACTCATCCGACTCTGGATAAGATTTGTTCTTATTGTCTTCGCTCGAAGACATAGGATTTGGTTGAGCATCACTTCAGTCACTCTGACTTTGTGCACTTGGACCCCACTTAACAGTGCTGTGGTTCCTATGACTCAACAAAGAAGAAAAGGAAAACAACAAAACAACTAACTCCTCGCGCTCCATAGTCTTCACATGATGTCTTCTCATGTCATAGTCTTCAATGTGAATAGCTTCACAGACCACCATTGTCTTCAATGTCTTCACACATTTTTAGGGGCCATCACCGGTAGGTAAACCGAATCAATGAGGGACTACTACCTGTGTTATCCTGCAATTATCACAAACACATTAGTCCCTCAACTAGGTTTGTCGTCAATACTCCAAAACCAACTAGGGGTGGCACTAGATGCACTTACAATCTCCCCCTTTTTGGTGATTGATGACAAACTGGTTGAAGTTTTCAACAGGGATAAAAGTTTGTGAAATTGAAAAGGATTAAGATATTACCTTCATAGGTGGCAAAAAGGATCCCCCAGAAGATGTGCATATAAATGTTTTGCGTTGGAATGAAAATGCACATGGCAGGTTGTATCTGTGGAGATCCTCTTCACCATATGAAGACAATACATCATGCATGAACAGTATACATGAATAATGACATGCATAATGAAAAATGGACGTTTGCGAAATGACATCATGCGGGATTTATCATCGCACATGCGGAATTTATCATCGCATCACAGAATAGCAGAAAAAGTAGCAGACGACCATCAAGTTTAAGTGTTACAACTCAAAGAACCAAATGTATCAAAAGCAAGAGTTGTAAACACAAGGCAAAAGTATAGCAATCACCCATATGGACCCGCTTGAAGACTGTCAACCTATGCTTCTCCCCCTTTTGTCAGTAAGGACCAAAAAGGTTTGAAGACATAGTCTCTACTCGTTCCCATGAGGAGTAGGTGAAGCAGCAGGGTCGTCGTTGAGGTTTGGTGGTGCAGAAGAACTTGGTGTAGTGTCGATACGCGCTGAGGTTGGAGGTGGTGAGGTAGCATCATCGGCGTCATCAAGGACTCTGGCATTAACAGTTGTTGCGGAGGAGGAGTACTCTGAATCTTCAAGAGACGGGGTTCAATGCAAGACAACATTCCTGGGAGGAGTGGAGTCGAACTTGAATCTCTCAGTGAAGCCATCGTCTTGAAGATCAACTTCAACCCTGAGCAATGTCAGACTCTTCCAAGACCTCCGACAGGTTTCATGAGTAACAAAGGCATTCTTGGTGGCAAGGTTGCGAATGCGATTGACATCCACCAAGAGGCTTTGCATTTGACGCTTTAGCCAGTAGTGATGCTTGTCATGTTTCTGATGCAAGGCCACGAGAAGCTCTCGGTCATTGAGCACACGAGATCGCTTCCTAGGCCTTGGAGCAATAGTGCTTTCTATGGCTTCAGTGCGTGCACGGCGAGTGTTGCCGGCCAGCGGATAAACACGAGAAGCAAGCTGAACACCTTCAACATGCTGAGAGAAACTGTGACAATCTGCATTGTGAAGATATAGTGCTTCCTTGGCAGGCTCTGGGTAGATGGCTTCGACGGACATATCAACCTCTGGCAGAAATATGAGATGATTGCGCGCAGAGGGCTGATAGTCAACAGCAGAGTGAAACTTGATCAGTCGCATAATCCAATGAGCATAGAGTTTCAGACCAAATATGTCTGAGCCAGATGCAACAAATTGGCGAATGAAGAAATCCTGAGCATTGAAGTTGGTGCCATTGAAAATATAGAAGACCAATGTCTTCATTGCGCCTTCTAGCTTCGCTGAGGAAGAATGTCCTTTGATGGGCCATAGAGTTTTCCTGATAATCTGATAGATGGTGCGGGGCAGATACTCTAGGTCTTCAACAAAGAATTCCTTGGGATATTCAGCATCCTGTGGCAGTGGCTTCATCATGCTTAGCATTTGGATCATGGCGGGCTCTAGCCTCTGAAAGATACTTTCCAACGCATTGTGGTGAAGCTGACAACCAGGTTCATAGAGTTCACCTGGAGTGGATAGGCTAGTAAGATCAATGAGGTCAAGAGCTTTGGCTTCATGATGGACATTGCCTGTCATCCACTCAAGGACCCATGTCTTCGGATCCCTGTTGTAGCCGCGAATGTGAAGGGTTCCATAGAATTGCAGTAGAAGCTCTTCATTCCAATGTTCCTTGTCGGTAACAAACTATAGAAGGCCAACATCTCGAAAACAGTCAAGGGCTTCTTCTAAGCAGGGCAGACCAGCTATGGCTTCGGAATCCACACGCACATGAGGAAATATGCGCCCTTGATTGTATAGAACACAGGAGTAGTAGTTGCGCTGCTGATAACTCTAGAACCGATCAGATGATATTCTTGGCTTGGAATATGGGTTCTTGGCTTTGTCGAAGAAGGTGTTGTGTGCAATGATGCCATTGACATTGAACGATCCTGGTGCAGATGCAGTACCAGGAAACCTTGGCAGCCTTGGTTTTGGCTTCTCAACCTGAGGCCTGTGCTCCACATGATAGCCAAACTGAGGTCCGGGAGCAGGCGAAGGAACCAGAATTGGCCATCTGATAGTGACAAGCTCGCCTTGGTAGAATGCTTGCTCAATGGTGTGTGGCCTTGGAGGCGAAACAGGAGCAGTGGCATTAGTAGAGGCGTCAGGCTGAACATTTGTTGTAGGTGCATCATTGGCTTCATGCACAGCGTTCATTGCAGGTGCCACATTGTCTTCAACCATGACCACGCCAATGGCTTCAGTGGTGTTGTTGGTGGCCGCCTCAGGATTTTCAACCACCACTTGATTAGCTGGAGGGTCGAGCACAGACACATTCTCCTTGAGAACAACTTCTTGGTTGGTAGGGGGAGTAGCAACACACTCTTCTTCTCCTTATCTTGCATCGACTGATGCAGCCAGATTGTCTTCAGCATCATTGGCTTCGGACGTAGGAACCGTCACACAGGGATTTTCTTCAGGGAACACTTGACGTGCCACTGAGCTGGATTGGTTTGAATCTTCTTCTGTGATGGTTGTCATGGAGACTGATGGCCTTAGGCCTTTGCGAACCGTTGGAACACGGGCGACACTTTTGGTGATGGTGTAGTCTCCATGTAGTTGTCGTCATTCACTATTGGGCTGTTGACTTGCGCTGGTGGAGGACGGGTTGTACTTGGTGAGTCTTGACTTGGTGTTAGTGGTTGGGGGCGATCAGTCCATAAGGCATCCTGGGAGATTGGCGTCAAAGGACGACCAATACTGATGAGCTCGCTGTTCGTGAGAACAGATGATGATACCGTTGGGCGCTCAATCTGAGGAAGGACTTCATCATCTTCTACATTGTCTTGGGGACTGTCGGTGTTAAAACCGGCGGATCTCGGGTAGGGGGTCCCGAACTGTGCGTCTACGCAGATGGTAACAGGAGACAAGGGACACGATGTTTTTACCCAGGTTCGGGCCCTCTCGATGGAGGTAAAACCCTACTCCTGCTTGATTGATATTGATGATATGGGTAGTACAAGAGTGGATCTACCGCGAGATCAAGGAGGCTAAACCCTAGAAGCTAGCCTATGGTATGATTGCTGTTGTGTCCTACGGACTAAAACCCTCTGGTTTATATAGACACCGGAGGGGGCTAGGGTTACACAGAGTCGGTTACAATGGTAGGAGATCTACATATCCGTATCGCCAAGCTTGCCCTTCACGCCAAGGAAAGTCCCATCCGGACACGGGACGAAGTCTTCAATCTTGTATCTTCATAGTCTTGGAGTCCGGCCGATGATGATAGTTCGGCTATCCAGACACCCCGTAGTCCAGGACTCACTCAGTAGCCCCTGAACCAGGCTTCAATGACGACGAGTCCGGCGCGCATATTGTCTTCGGCATTGTAAGGCGGGTTCCTCCTCCGAATAATTCATAGAAGATTGTGAACACCAGGATAGTGTCCGGCTCTGTAAATAAATTCCACATACCACCGTAGAGAGAACAATATTTACACATCAATCTGCTGACGTATTTTGTGGCATGATGTCACACCACACCAAGCTTTTACTCGAATCATTTTTATTATACCACCTCAGCGCGTTTAGCGAAGCGGTTTCCTTGGCACGCCTTGTCGGCGAGATCGTGTTCCCCTTATTCCGGATTCTCATCAATACGGACATGGTAACCCAACCGCCCGTTGCCACGCCCCTCCATCGGCGAGTTCCAAACGGTCACGGGGCGGCTCTTGGTATTCTCCTCTTTATAATGAGACCATGGCCTGCCTTTTCTTCAATCTCAATCGAATCCGCCTCTTGCCCCGAGTTCCAACACCCAGGGCTCCAGATTCGGGCACTTCGGACCTTCGACAATGTCCAGTTCCGACCTACAGGGCCGGTGGATTCCCTCCTCCGTCATGGAGGAGGACGTGCTAAAGCTGAGAGAAGCCAGGTACTTAACCTACAAGATTTCGCATAGGTTGCCTGCCCAAGGGCAAGTCATTCCTACTCCCAAGCCTGGCGAGAGTGTCGTGTTCGTGTCTCACCTCCGTCGGGGTTTAGGCTTCCCGATGGATCCCTTCGTGAGGGGGCTCATGTTTTACTATGGGTTGGAATTCCACGACTTGGCTCCGGAGTCCATCCTCCATATCTCATCGTTTATTGTCGTCTGCGAAGCCTTCCTCCGCACTACCCCTCACTTTGGTTTGTGGCCCAAAACCTTCAACGTGGAGCCGAAGATGGTTGAGGGCGCCAGCAGAAAAGGCGGGCGAAGATAAGCAAGAGGGCCGATGCTCCATGGCCCGAGGGCTCTTTTCAGGAGGAGCTCGGCTTGTGGCAACAGGAGTGGTTCTATATCACCGCTCCCAGGGGCAGCAAGTAGAGGCCGCCGCCCGTCTTTCGCTCGGGCCCTCCACAACGGCTGACGTCATGGGTCAACAAAGGGCTTGACTGGGGGCCGTCCAAGGATGTACCCCTATTGCAGGGCCAGATTCGCGACCTCCAAGAGAGGGAGATCAATCTGGTCGTAGTGACGCAGGTTATGCTGATTCGGCATCTTCTGCCCTGCAAACGTCGCCCCCTCCGCCTGTGGGAATTCAATCCGGAGGGACCACGAGCTCTCCAACACTTCATGGGTACGACACCTGTGGAGATGTACAAACTGTTCTTCGGATCACAAGAGATGTGTCCGGACTTGACCGAGGATGCTGGCCTAAGCTGCAATCACCCGGATACTCAAGTAAGTAACCCTGTGTCCGGACATATTGTCCATTTGTTTATCATGGATTTGCCTTTTAACCAGCTATCCCTTGGACAGGAGTGGATAGCGCAAGCAAAACTGATACGGTGTTCGGCCCCCCTCCCGGAGACCACGCCGGATCCGATGTTAGTCAAGATACTGGAGGCTACGCCTTCACATGAGGGCGAAGGGGAAAACAGGAAAATTTGTGCCTCTGCTAAGGAGGCTCTCAAAGAAGGGGGGATCAACAACCCCTCCCTCCAGGGGGAGAAGAGGACCGCTTCCGAAGATCCGGAGGCCAAGGCCTCAAAGCGGGGGAAGATGTCACATCCCTAGTTCTGACAATGCCTAGTGCATGCATTAGAGTGTAGCATCATGTTTAAATTCTTTTGAAACTTGAAATAGGGATTGCCTAAACCCTGGCATCAAAGGAATTCACTAGGTTCAACTAAAATAATTTCAGTGAATTCAAATGGCTTTCAAAAATGTTCATCATTTCTGGAAAATGCTGGAAACATTAACCAGAGGTGTTGCACCTTTTTCCATGTCATATTTGGGCTCTGGATTAAATCATATGCTATTTGCAATTGGGCATTTAAATGCTATATAATATTTTAAATGCTCAATTAATTCTGAATTTAAGTGAGGGCTGTTGGGAATATTCCAAACAGAGCCCACAGTTATTTTCAGGATTTTTGAAAACATTTTGGTATTTTTAATAAAGCCCAGAAGTTGCAGAATAATAGAAAAAAACAGAAAACAAAAGAGAGGGAGAACTTACCTGTAGCTTACCTGGCGCAGCCCACCTAGCGCCCAGCTGGCCCAGCTGGCAACCCAGCCCACCACCGCAGCTCCTGACGTCTTCCTCCTCTGCCAGTAGGAGAAGCAGCTGCGTGCGGCGTGCACAGCCACCCGTGGCCACCTCCTGCCTCCCTGTTGGCCTCCCTGGCGCCCTGGAGTCGTCCCCGAGCGCCACGCAGCCCCCTTGGCCCCCTCTCACTCTCTCCCGAACGCCCTCCCCTCCTCTCCTCTCTCCCTGCACGCGGCCGAGCGCTGCCGTCGCCACCGACCAACGTTGCCGTAGCTACCGCCGATCCCTCGCCCCTCCGTCGTGCCCAGAAGCTCCACCATGTCGCCAGCTACCCCTACACCAGTCCACGCGCCTCGGGAGGCCCTGGAGCGCCTCCATCGACGTCGTCTTCATCCTTGGCCACCGGAGATCCTCATCGCCGCCTCGCCATCTCCAGTGCATCCCCGAGCTTTCCGTCAAGGCCGCCGAGTCCGCTGTGAGCTTCTGCTTCGTTCCCCTCTCTCCGTTCCTCCGTTCTCGCGCCGTAGCTCCCTCTTCCACCCCAGCCGAAGCAGCTCCGCCGCCGGCCATGTCGTCGCCGCGGTTGCAACACCCGCACGTCGCACCAGAGCATGTAGGTGTGCTCAGCGCTTCCTCAGGAAGCCGCAGAACCCACTAGTTCAGCCCAAAACGCGCCGTAGCGCCTAAACCGTCGGTGCCCGAACTCCGGCCGCCGCCGCGGGCTCGCTTCCGACGAGCTCGGTCCACCCCAGCTGCTCCTGTTTGCCCCGTTAGATGTGCCACTCCTCCAGCTCCCCGTAGAGCCAAACCCCGTCGCAAACCACCGTCTGTAGCACCGTCCCGAGCAACTCCGGCGAGGTCCCGCCGTCGCCGTGGTCGCCGGCGTCACTTGCTGACGTGGCGCCGGTTAGTTAGCACTAATGACCCTACCTAACACCCTTAGGGCCACTGCCATGTGGGCCCCAGTGCCGATTAGGTTAGTCTAATTTTCTGTTAAGATTAGTACTAATCTGGGTGGGCCCCACGTGTCAGCTTTGACCTTGGTCAAGTCAACGTTGACCGGTCCCACCTGTCATACACCCAGACCAGCCTGAGACACTGACGTATGGGTCCCACAGGTCAGGTTTGACCTGGCCAACCCAGTTGACCTGCTGACGTCATAGTGACGCCATGCTGACGCAGTAAATCCTTCTCTGGATTTATTCTTATATAGGAAATTCGAGAAAATAGTATAAACTTCTAAAATTCATAGAAATTAATCTGTAACTCCAAATGCAAAGATTTATATATGAAAAATGATCAGAAAAATCCAATCTTTCCATCTGTACTAGTTTCATGCATGTCAGAACACTTTAACCTTGCTGTTTAGGTGAAACAAGCTAATGCACTTATATCACTTATTATTTTGGGTGATCATTTGAATCCTTGGTTCAAATGGACTCAAACCTTTATGTCCCAAGTTGCATTAGACCTATCACACATCATATTGCCATGTCATAGCATGCATCATATTGTCGCATTGCATTGATTGTGTCCTTCTGTGTTTGCCGGTAACTGTCCCTTCTCAGTAGACGACGTTTCGACGATGAGTTCGATGACTCCGATGAAGAACTATAATATCTTCAGAAGTGCCAGGCAAGCAAAACCCCCTTGTTCATTCCGATACAACCGCACTCTCTCGCTCCTTCTCTCTTTTACTGTATTAGGACAACAATGATTCAACTGTTACTTGCTGCGGTATCTGAACCCCTTTATCCTTTGCATGACCTGTCATTCCACAGTAAATAGATGAAACCCACTAGCATGAGTAGGATTTGTTTGAGCCCTGTTGTGCCTACTCATTCATGCTTGTTTGTCATGCCTGCTACTGCTTAGAGTTGAGTCAGGTCTGATTCATCGGGGATGAATCAGAGGTGTGTGAACATGTCCTACTGTATGTGTGAGCAAAGTGTGTGAACACGATTTGGTAAAGGTAACGGTGAGAGGCCATGTAGGAGTACATGGTGGGTTGTCTCATTGTAGCCGTCCTCAGGAACTGAGTTCTATGTTTGTGATCCATGATACAGCTACTACCACGCATTGGGCCCGAAACCAATGGACCCTCTCGACTTCTTAATCACCCTTGTCCTTGGTCCAGAGTTGCAAGTAGTTTCGTGTTTGTAGTATGTTGGAGGCCGTGGCAGCTGGCCGACCGGAGGGTGGGCTGTGATGCGGTAGGCACGCGTGGCGGGTAAACCGGCGCCTGCTTGGTGTCACGGAACCTGTTCACATCGTTTGGGGCTGTGAGTGAAACTCCGCGGATCTCCTCATGGATGGAACCCAATAGGCGATAAACACGGACGAGAGACTTGAGTGTTTAGGTAGGCCGTGGCCGACACCCACGCTGGGCTTCCGCTGAAGGTTGCCGAGTACATGTCGTGTAAACGGCGGTAAGTGGTGAGCGTGTGTGAAGAAGTACACCCTGCAGGTTAACATCATCTATTCAATAGCCGTGTCCGCGAAAAAGGACTTCTGGGTTGCCTGTACAGTTCATAGACAAGTGAAAGTGGATACTCTAAAATACGCAAGATAAGTGTGAGTGCTATGGATGGCGTTCTCGTAGCGAGACGGGAGCGGATCCATAGTGGTGTATTGATATGGTGAATATGTGGACTCGTAGCGCCACCTCAAAAGAGTTACTTGCGATCGTAGTCTAGGATAGCCACCGAGTCAAAGCTGGCTTGTCTGTTAAACTCCACCATCCCCATTGTTGATAATGATGCATATGTAGTTAGTTCTGATGTAAGTCTTGCTGGGTACATTTGTACTCATGTTTGCCTATTTTATGTTTTTGCAGAGAGACCTCGGTCTCGCTAGTAGTTCCGTGGACTTTGACGCTTAGCTTGTTACCTCAGCTACGATCTTGTGCCCTCGGCAGATCTCGTAGATAGTCGCTTCTAAGCCTTTTTCATTTGTAGATGTCTCAGACTCGCATATATTAGCTTCCGCTTGTGCTTTGACTTGTATGTTTCAATGTTGGGTCGTGAGACCCATGCTTGTAATATCTCGCTCCTCGAGCCTAATGAATGAATACTTGAGTCGAGAGTCATGTTGTGATGCCATGTTGTATTTGCACATATCGAGCATATTGTGTGTATGTTATTGAAATGCTTGGTATGTGTGGGATCCGACTATCTAGTTGTTTATCTTTAGTAGCCTCTCTTACGGAAATGTCTCCTAGTGTTTCCACCGAGCCATGGTAGCTTGCTACCGCTCCGAACACTTAGGCTGGCGGCATGTGTCCTTCTTCATTCTCAGTTCTGTCCCTTCGGGAAATGTCACGCGATGAATACCGGTGTCCTATTAGCCCGCTATAGCCCGTTCACCGAGTCTGCTAGCCCAAAGCTATAGCCTGGATTCACTCGTGATGACCGACACATTCGATGTTTGGGTCATGGATGCTCGTCCTGTAAGTCTGTGCCACTTTGGGTTTACGACTAGCCATGTCAGCCCGAGCTCCTTATCATATGGATGCTAGCGACACTATCATATACGCAGTGCCAAAAGGCTAAACGGTCCTGGAAAAGGTAAGGCAACACCGTGGGAATACCGTGCGTGAGGCCGCAAAGTGATATGAGGTGTTACATGCTAGATCGATGTGGCATTGAGTCGGGTCCCGACAGCTTTGGTATCGAGCTTGATGCGTCAGAGGATTACCAAGCCAAACTGGTCGAAGTTGTGTCTAGAAATGCTTTAGTTATATAAGGGAATTGATTGTGGGATAGAACGTAAGGCTCTTTTTACTCCTTATACCTCATGGCCTTCTGATATGAGTCAACCTCTTCTCTTCTACGGGGATTAGGAACTAGGCCTTCTCATCTATCTATCAGGATGACGTGTTACTAATCCATAGACTTATAGAATTGTTAGTTTCAAATCTCAGTTCAGTTTTACTACTTCGTATGTTCATAACTGTTGATCTCGAAAACCTTGATATTTTTGTAGCATGTCTCCAATCTTTTTGAGCAATTACAGCTGTTATGCTGTCCGAGTCATCCCAGGTTTCTAAACAATCTGATGCACTTGCAAATCCTTTCCCTCTGGTCTTGATGTTCCTTGGGGCCAGGTTAATCACACTAATTGCTGAGTTGAGGTATTCTATTGCCTCGACATATATGTTGGAATTATTATTATGACCCTAGGTGTCTTAGGGGATCATCTAGTAATCTAGCCATGATTTGTGTCCCAGTGTGATGATTCTGGCCTTTATTCTCGAAAGCATCCCGTGATGCCACTTAGTAGTAGGTATTCTATTCCTGGGTTTTTGAACCCAAGGCTCACCCTACTTACCTCATGTTGATAGTCTTTGCTCGTTCCTTTAGGATATTAGTAACCTTTGCATTATTCCTCGTGGTCCGTTGTATTTCTTTCTTCCAAATACTATGAACCGCTTATGGCAGAAGTTTGTTGGATCAAAAGATCACAACAGGAGTGCTCTTGATGAGTTCTCCATTTTGTTTTGTGACTCTGCCAGTTCTACCTTTCCGCATGGATTATCCGGAAGAAACTTGTTGAACTTGGTTCGACATACTAATCTATGCATCCACAACTCAGAAAATCATATGTTCCTTTGAGTTGTCCCCCTTTAGTTGTATACTGACCTTCGTCTATCAATTGATAGTCAGGAGTAATTGTGCATCCGTGTTATCGATGCTTATTATTCTTGTGGTCCGTTAAGCCATTCTATTTCAGAATGACTAGGAGAAACAAACTCCAGTACCTTGTCCATTTCTAGGATTGGGTCAAAGCAGTTGTAATCCGCAAATCAAATGCCAATCCAGCTTTTGATTCTGTTCTACCCTGAAGTATTACCATCTTTATGTCAAGAATGTCATGAGAATTGCACCACCTCTTATGAATTCTTGACGCAGTGATACTTCTTGCCATCATTGTTCATTCCTCGGTTTCCGTGTTATTGTAACCGGAATGCCGACAACTGTATCGTGGTGTGTGAAATCAATGTTGCTAGCAACTCCGTTGCTTGTTAGATAAATGGACAACATTCCCATTTTTAGCGAGTTGGTTATTAAATCTTCATCCTAAGGTTGATTGTGCTACCTAGTCCTTATTTCTGGTGCACTCTTCGATCAATGAGTTAGGATTATTCACTCCCTTGCTTATTTGATCATATCGTCTTGCTCTGAAAAGCAAGATTGTTCTCGAGCTTAGTAACATATCGGTGGTTCGTGATGTTCCAAATATCTTCTCGGAAGTATTACCAGGTTGTCACCTGACCGCTATGTTGAGGTCGTGATCAAGTTGGTTTCTTGTAACCACCCCTTCTCCAAGAATCTGTGTTGCATACCCCTGAGCTAGTTGGTTAAGCTAAACAACAACTTGGAGAGTTGGAAGATAAAAGCTTGTCCGACTTAGCTCATGTTAAGGGATATCTTGTATATGTGTTGAAGAAAGATGATATCCCCATCGATTGGTTCTCATGATCAGTTGTTGGATCTATTGCGTTGTCAAAACTTTGATTTGAGTGTGGGTTATTCTCGAATCAAATCAGAACCAACGATGTTCGTAATGTTGTCTTACTCGTGGATTTTCCTTGAGCATACACCATTATGTCTTTTGGGTCTGACCAATACCATCACCTAGTTCACATAGTTATGGAATTCCATCTCCATGGGAATCTGGATGAATTGTTGTTGAGCCCATCGACAACATCCTTATCTTCTCCATAATCTTGTTGAACATTTAGCTAGTATTGGAAACTTTTGAGGGTATTTCTTCATGCTAGCTCATGAAGCATATGTTCGGATGAAAGAGGTGACTCTCTCTAACTCATGTGCATTTGATGCAAGTTGCCGCCGTGGATTCGAGAAAGTTTGTTTTTGCATCCTCGGGTACCATCCCAAGTCAGTCATGCATGTGCGAAGTATGCTATGGTTTGACAGGCTCGCAACCTTCATTCCATATGTATCCCTAGCACACCAAGCCACTGACTAATTTGTTCACGAAACGGAATTCCTTCATAAGAGCTAATCATATGACTTATGCAAGGACTTCGTTATTCGCAATGATGGTTCCCCACCTGAACTCGGTAGTGTTTTATCTTAAAACTACTATGTGGCCATGTTTGTCTGGGACAACGTGTTCACATGTTTGTAGCAGAACCAGCTCATGTTTTGGAGCTTGCTATCGTAGTTCATTTCCTGAGAATCACGCAACGTCTTCTCGTCGGTTTGTGTTGTAAACTCTCATTTTTCTTTCTAGACTCGATGAGTCTAGATTATTCTGACACCAACCAGATCTGAATCTCAGGAAGATATGATGGTTGGAACGTTTCCCAAGAATTATAATATTGGTCTCTCTGTAACCGGTAAAGTGGATGTCGTGGCCAACACAACCAACTGGAAGACCTGTTATGGTAGTATCTTGATTGAGAAAGTTGGCCATCTCCCCATAAGGATTTCGAGGGATTTACTCCCTAGTTGTCCCTTATGGATTTTTGTGTTTCCGAAGTCCGACCTGTTACTTGATGTTCTAGATACCAAACCATATCAATAAATGGGTTACGCTAGCACATCAAGGAGAACATTAGAAGCGGAGTGCTAAATGTCTCTCGGTCGACCATCCAGATTTCGTCCCCTTGGCCTCACTAAGGTGAAATTTGAGAAAGTGTTATCTTCCTTTGCATCTGCATCCTCCACCAATATTCATCATGGTAGTATGTTGTGTTGTCAGCACCCTTGCCATGGATGTTGGTAAAACCTTGATGAACATGGAAATGCTCAAGTTCTGGAGAGCACACACAAGCGCTAGGTGTTATCATCGGCACTAACTAGGATTGCTCTCAATCTCCTCGGTTATGCTATAACTTTTCAACAGTGGACTCACTCTCTACTGTTGAGTTACTCCCCAGTTACTAAAATCATCCCTTGTGTTGTTTTCAACAAGGTAATCCACATCATCCATTCTAATCCGGGTATGCCGTACTACCGAACCTCTCTAAACGATCGCTCGAGAATTGCCTTAGGCTGGTATAAAGAGTTTCAATGATCTTTGAATCAAAGGTAATTCTTTTTGCCACTTAAGGGGATATTTCTATGAGTCACCTTCCCTAAAGTGCATCGTTATGGTATCATGGAAACTCAACTGCTCGCTACGTTGACAACCGTTCACCACCCTCTTAAGTGTGGAATTGTTGTCTACCTAGTGAACCTTCGCCATCCGTTCCACTCCATCCCTTTTGGATGAATGCTTCGTATCTCAGCTCGAGAGATGTTTTTACCTCTCACTCCATGAGTTGATCTTGAATACTCGATCTTCAAGGAGATCGTCTTCTCAGAGTCTCCTTCATCGTCATCGTGTTGGATGAAGACCTCAAGGAACAAAGACGCCAAGATTGTTTTGAGTCAACAGATCAACACCTCGAGAAGACAGTTGGATCTTGGAGTTCATGTTATTAGTTTGTGTCCCCTTTGTCTTCTTACCTCACGCCTTGAATCTCGGGGCGAGATTCTTGTTTAGTGGGGGTGAGCTGTCACATCCCTAGTTCTGACAATGCCTAGTGCATGCATTAGAGTGTTGCATCATGTTTAAATTCTTTTGAAACTTGAAATAGGGATTGCCTAAACTCTGGCATCAAAGGAATTCACTAGGTTCAACTAAAATAATTTCAATGAATTCAAATGGCTTTCAAAAATGTTCATCATTTCTGGAAAATGCTGGAAACATTAACCAGAGGTGTTGCACCTTTTTCCATGTCATATTTGGGCTCTGGATTAAATCACATGCTATTTGCAATTGGGCATTTAAATGCTATATAATATTTTAAATGCTCAATTAATTCTGAATTTAAGTGAGGGCTGTTGGGAATATTCCAAACAGAGCCCACAGTTATTTTCAGGATTTTTGAAAACGTTTTGGTATTTTTAATAAAGCCCAGAAGTTGCAGAATAATAGAAAAAAACAGAAAACAAAAGAGAGGGAGAACTTACCTGTAGTTTACCTGGCGCAGCCCACCTAGCGCCCAGCCGGCCCAGCTGGCAACCCAGCCCACCACCGCAGCTCCTGTTGTCTTCCTCCTCTGCCAGTAGGAGAAGCAGCTGCGTGCGGCGTGCACAGCCACCCGTGGCCACCTCCTGCCTCCCTGTTGGCCTCCCTGGTGCCCTGGAGTCGTCCCCGAGCGCCACGCAGCCCCCCTGCCCCCCTCTCACTCTCTCCCGAACGCCTCCCTCCTCTCTCTCTCTCCTCGACGCTGCCGAAGGCCGCTGCCACCGACCACCGTTGCCAGAAGCTACCGCCGATCCCTCGCCCCCACAGCCCAAGCTCCACCACGTCGCCGGCTACCCCTCCACCAATCCACGCGCCTCGGGAGGCCCTGGAGCGCCTCCATCGACGTCGTCTTCATCCCCGGCCACCGCAGATCCTCATCGCCGCCCCGCCGTCTCCAGTGCATCCCCGAGCTTTCCGTCAAGGCCACCGAGTCCGCTGTGAGCTTCTGCTTCGTTCCCCTCTCTCCGTTCCTCCGTTCTCGCGCCGTAGCTCCCTCTTCCACCCCAGCCGAAGCAGCTCCGCCGCCGGCCATGTCGTCGCCGTGGTTGCAACACCCGCACGTCACACCAGAGCATGTAGGCGTGCTCAGTGCTTCCTCAGGAAGCCGCAGGACCCACTAGTTCAGCTCAAAACGCGCCGTAGCGCCTAAACCGTCGGTGCCCAAACTCCGACTGCCGCCGCGGGCTCGCTTCCGACGAGCTCGGTCCACCCCAGCTGCTCCTGTTTGCCCCGTTAGATGCGCCACTCCTCCAGCTCCCCGCAGAGCCAAACCCCGTCGCAAACCACCGTCTGTAGCACCGTCCCGAGCAACTCCGGCGAGGTCCCGCCGTCGCCGTGGTCGCCGGCGTCACTTGCTGACGTGGCACCGGTTAGTTAGCACTAATGACCCTACCTAACACCCTTAGGGCCACTGCCATGTGGGCCCCAGTGCCGATTAGGTTAGTCTAATTTTCTCGTTAAGATTAGTACTAACTGGTGGGCCCCACGTGTCGCCTTTGACCTTGGTCAAGTCAACGCCGACCGTCCCACACATCATACACCTGCACCAGCCTCGAGACATCGATGTATGGGTCCCACAGGTCAGGTTTGACCTGGCCGACCCAGTTGACCTGCTGACGTCATAGTGACGCCATGCTGACGCAGTAAATCCTTCTCTGGATTTATTCTTATATAGGAAATTCGAGAAAATAGTATAAACTTCTAAAATTCATAGAAATTAATCTGTAACTCCAAATGCAAAGATTTATATATGAAAAATGATCAGAAAAATCCAATCTTTCCATCTGTACTAGTTTCATGCATGTCAGAACACTTTAACCTTGCTGTTTGGGTGAAACAAGCTAATGCACTTATATCACTTATTATTTTGGGTGATCATTTGAATCCTTGGTTCAAATGGACTCAAACCTTTATGTCCCAAGTTGCATTAGACCTATCACACATCATATTGCCATGTCATAGCATGCATCATATTGTCGCATTGCATTGATTGTGTCCTTCTGTGTTTGCGAATCGTCCCCTCTCGAGAGACGACGCTTTTGACGAAGTTCGATGACACCGATGAAGAACTATAATATCTTCGAAGTGCTGTGCAAGCAAAACCCCTTGTTCATTCCGATACAATCCCACTCTCTCGCCTCCTGCTCTCTTTTCCGCATTAGGACAACAATGATTCAATCATACTTGCTGCGGTAGCTGAACCCTTTATCCTTTGCATGACCTGTCATTCCACAAGAATAGATGAAACCCACTAGCATGAGTAGGTGTTGTTTGAGCCTGTTGTGCCTACTCATTCATGATTGTTTGTCGTGCTCGCTCTTCGCTTAGAGTTGAGTCAGGTCTGATTCATCGGGGATGAATCAGAGGTGTGTGAACATGTCCTACTGTATGTGTGAGCAAAGTGTGTGAACACGATTTGGTAAAGGTAACGGTGAGAGGCCATGTAGGAGTACATGGTGGGTTGTCTCATTGTAGCCGTCCTCAGGAACTGAGTTCTGTGTTTGTGATCCATGATTCAGCTACTACCACGCATTGGGCCCGAAACCAATGGACCCTCTCGGCTTCTTAATCACCCTTGTCCTTGGTCCAGGAGTTGCAAGTAGTTTCTGGTGTTTGTAGTATGCTGGAGGCCGTGGGCAGCGCTGACCGGAGGGGTGGGCTGTGATGCGGTAGGCACGTGGCCGGGTAAACCGGGCTCCCGTTTGGTGTCACGGAACCCTGTTCACATCGTTTGGGGCTGTGAGTGAAACTCCGACCGGATCTCCTCATGGATGGAACCCGAATAGGCGATAAACCTGGACTAGAGACTTGAGTGTTTAGGTAGGCCGTGGCCGACACCCACGTTGGGCTTTCGCTTGAAGGTTGCCGAGTACATGTCGTGTAAACGACGGTAAGTGGTGAGAGCGTGTGTGAAGAAGTACACCCTGCGGGTTAACATCATCTATTCAATAGCCGTGTCCGCGAAAAGGACTTCGGGTTGCTCGTATAGTTCATAGACAAGTGAAAGTGGATACTCTAAAATACGCAAGATAAGTGTGAGTGCTATGGATGGGCGTTCTCGTGGGAAGACGGAGCGGATCCATAGTGGTGTATTGATATGGTGAATATGTGGACTCGTGTGCGCCACCTCAAAAGAGTTACTTGCAAATGTAGTCTAGGATAGCCACCGAGTCAAAGCTGGCTTGTCTGCTGTTAAACTCCACCATCCCTTTGTTGATAATGATGCATATGTAGTTAGTTACGATGTAAGTCTTGCTGGGTACATTTGTACTCACGCTTGCCTATTTTATGTTTTTTGCGAGAGACCTCGGTCTCGCTAGTAGTTCCGCGTGGACTTCGACGTTTAGCTTGTTACCTCAGCTACGATCTTGTGCCCTCGGCAGGATCTGGTAGATAGTCAGGCTTCTAAGCCTTTTTCATTTGTAGATGTCTGTACTCAGACATATTAGCTTCCGCTTGTGCTTTGACTTGTATGCTCTGAATGTTGGGTCGTGAGACCCATGCTTGTAATATCTCGCTCCTCGGAGCCTAATGAATAAATACTTGAGTCATAGAGTCATGTTGTGATGCCATGTTGTATTTGCACATATCGAGCATATTGTGTGTATGTTATTGAAATGCTTGGTATGTGTGGGATCTGACTATCTAGTTGTTTATCTTTAGTAGCCTCTCTTACCGGGAAATGTCTCCTAGTGTTTCCACCGAGCCATGGTAGCTTGCTACTGCTCCGGAACACTTAGGCTGGCCGGCATGTGTCCTTCTTCGTTCCTGTGTCTGTCCCTTCGGGGAAATGTCACGCGATGAATACCGGAGTCCTGTTAGCCCGCTACAGCCCGGTTCACCGGAGTCCTGCTAGCCCAGCGCTACAGCCTGGATTCACTCGTTGATGACCGACACGTTCGATGCTGGGTCATGGATGCCTGTCCCTGTAAGTCTGTGCCACTTTGGGTTTACGACTAGCCATGTCAGCCCGGGCTCCTTATCATATGGATGCTAGGGACACTATCATATACGTGTGCCAAAAGGCGCAAACAGTCCCGGGCAAAGGTAAGGCGACACCCGTGGGAATACCGTGCGTGAGGCCGCAAAGTGATATGAGGTGTTACATGCTAGATCGATGTGGCATTGAGTCGGGGTCCTGACAGAAGAAATCTTCATCGGAGGGTCCTGCGCCAGGAGAAGCCCCGGCCACACTATTTCCCCAAGGGAATCAGCCCTCCAGCGAGCCGTAAGTAGAAAAGGGAGCTTTGTAATAAGGGACATCCCTATTTTTATTTCTGAGGATAACTGGAGTTCTTACCTTGTAGTTCGGATCTCAGCCCTTCTCAGCAGATCTCATCTTCGGGGATCTTCGTCCGGAGATGATGGAGAGCGAAATGCCTCCATCTGCCGCTCCGTCAAGCGGGGTGGACGACCCTGAGGTGTCGTCGCGGAGGGTCTCCCCGAGTCTGGCGAGGCCGGAGAGTTCGGCACCAACTGGTGTACGGCCGGGGGAGCCAAGGATCTGCCGAGAGGGCGTTTATTCGAAGATCACCGTACTTTAATGAGTACGGTGATTGAAAGGATTTCATCCGCTGAGAGCGGGTTGCATGAGGCCATCAGAAGTTTACTGACGGGGTTTGAGATACGTAAAAATGACATACCTTTTGACAGTTTTGCACATAGAGTGCGCCCTGTATAGATAGTAGCCCCTGAGAGTCGGTACGTTGTCAGAAGCGACGGCGTGCCGAGGATCAATCTCAGTGTTAAGATGTCGTCGTTCCTATTCAGGGGGCGGAGCGTTCGGTGGCAAGCCGGACTGATAGAGTTGCCGAGCTGAAGCGGCAACTCGACGTTGGGGATGCGGACATCGTGTTGGTCAATAAGCGACTTGACAAGTCACAAGGTGGGTGGTTTCTCCGCGGTCACCTGGTAAGGGAGCTGATGCTTACGCCTTACAACATGTATGCTGATGCAGATGGCGCCGCTACTATGGAGTGCCTTCGGGCAGAGCTTGCTCGAGCCAAGGAGCAAGCCAGAAGGAGTGATGCGGCTGCCTCGAAGGCAGCCGAAGAGCTAAAAGCGAAAAGGCTGCTCACCGCCGGCGAGGAGGAGATGGCGGAATGGCCGTGAAGTCAAGGATGCTACCGACCGCTATGAGGTTCTTGAAAGAGAACGCCGAAGGGCAAGAGGACTCAAGATGGCCACCGCCGAAGCCAAGGATGCCCGCTCGCAATGAGGGCTATAAAGGAGGAGCTGCGTCAAAGCCGAGACATTGCGGCCGAAAGCCTTTCGCCGCGCAGAAGTTCACGGATAAGAAGTATGTTCAGTTGGGCCAGCTGTGGGGTGCGGAGGATCTTTTTTGGATTTGGCGGCGAGTGCGGCGGACGCCGTCGTGAACTTCCGAGGCGAAGAGGATCACGAGATGGAAGAGCTTTTTTGGTCTCAATTCCATAGTCCGGAGCGCCCCCTTCCGTTAAATGATCGGTTGGCTGAGTGGGCTGAGCTGAATAGGCTGGCCGGACTTGCCATGAAGGACGTCGTGGCTCATCTGTGGCCGGAAAGGCCCAAGCCAAAGAGTTATTTTGGTTTAGTGCAACAATTCCTTGATGCGGTGCCGCATATCAAGGCGATGAAGCGGTCGGCATGCATAGAGGGTGCACAGATGGCTCTCGCCCGTGTCAAAACATACTGGGCAGAGATGGATGCCACCGACGTTGCATCCCGGGATTCGGATAGGAGCCGATTACCCGCCGAGCACTATTTTGAGGAAGTCCTGTGGGGCGCTCGTTTAGTAGAGTCGCAGTGCTCGAAAAATGTTATGTTCAAATGACATGTATGATTTGTAAAACCATATTTACAATATAAGGGCTTTTTATACTTCAAGTATTGAAATTCCTCCTGTGCGGCCGTTAATGTATATGTATATATAACCTGAAAGATGGCAGTCTTCGACTTCAGCCCCCACGCACATGGTGCGGGGGTGTTTGCAAAAAGGCGCATTTTCACACTTAATCCAACGTCTTGGTCCTGTGAAGGAGGTGGTAGCATAGCAAACGAGGCAACCGGACTATAATGCTTTATCACTTTCACTTAGCCATAGGAGTTCGAAGGTGGAGCTACGATATAGCCCCTAAGGGCACCGTGCTCTCTGAATTCGGGGCGCGTATGTGCCTGACCGGGAAATGGTCCTTCGTCAAAGCGGAGGAATTCTAGACATTCCGGTAGTCAATCGAGTGGTTGACCAGTCTCTCGCTATATCATGACAGTCAATTTTCGCTTTCATCGAGGTGCTCGCCGGCGAACCGGGCACAATCGCAGAGTTCTCCGGTGCCGCGTTAGCCGATAATACGGAACGTAAGGCAGCAAAACACAGGAGCCGGGCAAACCCAACATTTGACCAAAGACATGATTCGGAGCTGATGCATATAAGGCCTAACTCGAGACGTCGAACACTCCCTAAGGTATTCGGTCTTTATGAAAAACGGGCCGAACGATGCCCTAAGCCCCTAGTGTCCAGGTACACGCAAAATCTTCTGACGCGGCCGATGCCAAAACGTCAGGCTCCTCCTTGGTTATGATAAGAAACCGGGGGATGTATAGCAACAAGAGACAGTAAAAAAGGTTTACGCAGGGTCTTAATCTGAAAAGAATCCTTGTAACGGGTCCTGCCGCACATCTCTACCGGTCTCCGCCAGGTCAGTATCCTGGACGGGTGTAGCACGTTGTTCATCTGTAAAAGAGAAGAACTTAGTTTGAAAAAAAAGATCGTGCGAAAAATGCATGTAAAAAGAGTATGATTAAAAAAAATGAATAAAATTGAGCTTTATTGGCTCTCATTCTTCGTTCGTACAGCCCCTTGTAAAGGGGTATGCGACTGCGAAGCCCCTTGTTTATTTATGCCGGACTCGCCTAGCCGTGTCCGGGGTCTAAATGACCTGTTTTAGGGGCTTCGATCAGCCAGGCCGGATTAGTTTGTGGCTGTCAAGGCAGTCTCACATTTTTTTGTTGTCGAGGAACACTCTAAGTTACCCTTTAATGAGATGATACCGCGTGGACCGGGCATTTTAAGTGTAAGAGACGCGTAATGCGGTATTGCTTTAAAACGGGCGAAAGCTTCGCGTCCCAATAGTGCTTGATGGCTAGTTTTAAATGGGGCGATATGGAATATTAGCTTTTCGCAACGGAAGTTGTCGGATGAACCGAACACAACTTCTAGTAGTAAGGATCCCATACTATTGGCATAAGGGCCTGGCGTCGCTCCTTTAAAGGAAGTGCCGCTATGGCGAATTTTGGTAGGGTCTATCCCCATTGCGCGGATGGTGTCCTCGTATAGCAGGTTTATATCACTGCCGCCGTCCATTAGGACTTGTGTAAATTGTAGTCCGTCGATTATAGGATCCAATATCAAAGCAGTCCATCCTGCGTTTCGAATACTTCTGGAGTAATCCAGATGGTCGAAAGTAATTGGTTTTGACATCCAATCTCGGGATTCCGCTGGGGTGGACCGTGCGGCACGTGCTTTGGCAGATGCCGCCCTATTTTTCCTTGTTATCACTTGAAGTGAATTCACTGTTTTGACTTCTTGTGGGAAGTTCTTTTGTTTTCCGGTGCTCTGCTTGTGGGGTTCGTCATCGTCCTTGCTTGGTGTGTCGAGCCCCTTGTGTTCGGCGTTAAGTCGGCCGGACTGCTTGAAGACCCAACAATCTCTGTGGGTATGGTTTGTAGGCTTCCCGGGGGTACTGTGAATTTGACATATCCTATCCAAGATTTTGTTTAGGTTGGATAGCTCGTCACTGTTGTCCTTAAGAGGCAGTGTTTTGTTGTTCGGCTGAGAGCTTTTGAACCCGGCGTTGACCGCCGTGTTCTTTGGCCATTTTCCTTATTCCGCGCTGATCTTTTCTCGGCCGTGATTTCCCATTTCCATCCCTAACCTCGATGTACTGGTCGCTGGTGCTGCATCTTGCCAGCCACTATCTTCCCCGCGAAGCGGGTCATGAGGCTTGTTAGCGCGCCATTGTTCTTGGTTTTTCTGGCCGAGGTGTTCAAGCGAGCCATTCATCTTGGACGTTATGTTTAAAGGCTGCTAAGGCTTCGCGTCCGGACAATGACTATTTGGTTCTTTTTGGTGAGGAACCTGTTCTAGAATTTGCGTGCTGACTCTCCGGGCTGTTGAGTTATGTGACTTAATTCGTCTGCATCCGCAGGGCGGACATAAGTTCCCTGAAAATTTGCTCGAAACGCATCCTCGAGCTCTTCCCAACTTCCGATGGTATTTTCTGGGAAGCTTTTGAGCCAATGCCGAGCTGGCCCTTTGAGCTTGAGGGGTAGGTATTTTATGGCGTGGAGATCGTCTCCTCTAGCCATATGTATGTGTAGGATATAATCCTCAATCCGCATTCGGGTCTCGTTGTTCCATCATATGCCTCTATGTTTACGGTTTGAATCCCGCTGGAAATTCATGATCCAGTACCTCATCGGTGAAACATAGTGGGTGTGCGGCGCCCCTGTATTTAGGTGTGCCATTATCTTCGAATGCTCGGTGTGTTGTGTTGCTTCCTGGAGCCTTTTTTGGCCCATAGATGGACCTGACCGGGCCATCCTTTCTGCGAGGATCCTTATGTGGATCGTGTGCCGGCTTGTGTCTTGCGCGCCGCTTGCTTCTTAGCCTGTCATCCGGTCGCTCTATCCGCCAGCGGCTCTTTGTTTTTGACTGGGGGCTCTACGGCCTCCTCGCCAAATCGGGCCACGCTTATGCCGGATAGCTTCTTGCTTGGTGACTATCGCCGATTTATCTGCCGCCTTGAGTACTTTGCTCCATCTCATTCTCGAGTACGCCTTCCGCTGTTTTGAGCTTCCGCTTCGCTTCTTCAAACTTCTTGCAAGGGCGACGAGCCTTTTGTGAAGGTTCTATGCTCCGTGATGTGTCCGGCGTGAGATCGTTCGGGATCGTTGTTTTCGCCGGGATGGGTTGTCGTTCAATTCATCCTGTTCGGATGGTTGCTTGGTGGCATGTTTGTCGTCCACTGGTTCGCCCTGCTCTACGGCTGGGTCAGTATGGGTGCTGTTGTTATCGAGGCGGGACTTTGGGCGGTGCTTGCGTCGCCGTTTTGGTTGTTTTTGGGGGGAATTATCCTTCGCCGCATCCGGTTGTTCCTCGTTATCGCTTCCTTTTGGTGTATCCACCATGTATACGTCGTAAGTTGAGGTGGCTTTCCAGTGCCCAGTAGGCGCTGGTTCTTGGTCGTCTCTGGCATCGTCGTCCATACCGTCGATGTCTTCCGAGTCGAAGTCTAGCATGTCGGTTAGATCATCGACAGTGGCTACTAAGTGGGTGGTGGGTGGGCTTTGAATTTCTTCGTCGTCTCAGATCCCAACCGCCCCGACCGCAATCCGCCGTGGCTCTCCGATAACGAGATACTCTAGCTAATTCAGGATGTCGCTGAAAGGTGAGTGTTGAAAGATGTCCACAGCGGTGAACTCCATGATCGGCGCCCAACCGGATTCAATTGGTAGGGGCGCGAGGGGTTCGGAGTCCGGCGAGGAGTCCGGCACCTCGGAGTCACGAGCTTCACAAGGGACAAGGTTAGTATTCGGCTCCATCGTCGTAGAGGTTGCAGCCCCCGAGGCGGTGTCTAGCCACCCGTCCTCGATCTGCGTAGCCGGCTCCGAATTAAGTGTCGGAGCGGACTCATGTGCGGCCTCTAGGGCACTGTCCGGCAGCAGAGCTAAATCATGCCCATCGTGACAGTGCGGCGCGCTCGGCTGTGGCTCAAATCCATCGAAGATCAAGTCTCCGCGATGTCACCGTGAAGTTCAGATTTCCAAATCGACTGACGGCCAGGGCGAGCTTCGATCCGCTCCAGATGGCTGCTTAATTGCCCGCAGTAAAGCCGCCGAATACGAAGATCTGTCCGGGAGAAAAGTCTCACCGGATCTGCGTCTGTTGTTGTTGATGATCGAAGGAGCCATCGAGCCTATCGGTGACGCACACGAGGAACTCTCAATGAAAGCACCAATGTCGGTGTTAAACCGCGGATCTCGTAGGGGGTCCCGAATGCGCGCCTAGGCTGATGGTAACAGAGACAAGGGACACGATGTTTTACCCAGGTTCGGGCCCTCTCGATGGAGGTAAAACCCTACTCCTGCTTGATTGATATTGATGATATGAGTAGTACAAGAGTGGATCTACCGCGAGATCAAGGAGGCTAAACCCTAGAAGCTAGCCTATGGTATGATTGTTGTTGTGTCCTACGAACTAAAACCCTCCGGTTTATATAGACACCGGAGGGGGCTAGTGAGGGAGTCCTGGACTAGGGGGTGTCCGGACAGCCGGACTATCAATATCCGCCGGACACCCAGACTACGGAGATGGAAGATTGAAGACTCCGGCTCGTGTCCGGAAGGTACTTTCCTTGGCGTGGAAGGCAAGCTTGGCAATACAGATATGAGGATCTCCTACCATTGTAACCGACTCTGTGTAACCCTAGCCTCTTTGGTGTCTATATAAACCGGAGGGCCTTAGTCCGTAGGGATCTAACATACATCTCAACAATCATACCATAGGCTAGCTTCTAGGTTTAGCCTCCTTGATCTCGTGGTAGATCTACTCTTGTACTACCCATATCATCAATATTAATCAAGCAGACGTAGGGTTTTACCTCCATCGAGAGGGCCCAACTCGGTAAAAACATTGTGTCCTCGCCTCCTGTTACCATCCGCCTAGACGCACAGCCGGGACCCCTACCCGAGATCCGCCGGTTTTGACACCGACATTGGTGCTTTATTGAGAGTTCCTTCCGTGTCGCCGCCAACAGAGCGGATGCCTCCACCCGCCTTCAAAGACAGCTGCCCGGAGGGCCTTGGCCGCCGCCAAACTATCGGTCTTGGTGGTTTTCATGATCGCTCGTCCGCCGCTGCCCGCAATGACTTCTCAAGTCATCGAAGCAATCTTCGCCAGCCCTAAAGCTGCCGAACAGTTAGATCCAATCGAGCTCGCGCGTCAACGAGCTCTTGATCGCATCGCCGCCTTTGGGAGTTGCTACGACTATAACCAGATCGGGCTTAAAACCGATCTGAGAGAGATCAACTCTCCCCAGGCCACCCACCACGTCTCTATGGTGGAGGAACAATACGGCAACTCTTTGCCAATGTTGAAGACAATTCATGTCCGGATTCCCGAACCCTCCATGCCGGATCCTCGCGGAGGGACGGACGTCAATCGAGCATGGAATTTAAAATCATGCATCGCTCGACTCATTGGATTATGCCCAAGAAGCCAAATTCCGAATTTGGAAACCTTGGCCTTTGAGCCCCAAGATGGGCAGGAACTGGATTTTGTTCCACCCACCCGCCTGCATATATGCGATCTATCTCTAATACGGCAAGAGCCCACTGAAACAGTACATCACTACTGGGCCAGATTCCTCCTTGTCATGGACAGGATAAAGGACTGCCGAGAGGAAAACGCAATATCAATCTTCTGCAATAACTGCACGGACAGGGGAATACTAAACGCCATTGATCGCCGCAAAATTACGCTTCACCGATCCGCATCCATTGTACGAAAAGTATCAGGCGATGGAGAGTTTCCGGAAGACCGAAAATCAATTTTGGGATAATCCGGCCCCAAGCCCAGTCCGCAGGGCGCCTTACAATCAGGCCCCGGATGCAAAAACCAAACAACAAAAACACAATAAGGGAAACGGAACCGTATTGGAGGGATGGCTCAATGGACCCTGTAAACTCCATAGTACAGAGGGAGCCATCCCAACACATAGCCTTCGAGCATGTTGGATACTGAGGCAGGTGGCCAAAAGTGGCGAAGAGCTTCTAGCTCCGGAAAACCACTCCAACAATACTAGCACGGTATCGTCAGTCTTCGAGACTTTCGCATCAAATAATATGCGAAAACGAATAGTCCATTTAACTCGCCAAGTCTACCAAGTAGCAACAAAGAATCCATGGAGCGACACAGCTATTACCTTCAATGCCAGCCGACGAGCCCACGCCTCGAACAACCAGAGCCCCACCAAGACCGGTACTCACCCTTAGTGGACGGCTTTCGATCGACAAAAGTCCTCATGGATGGCGGCAATGACTAAACCTCATCTACAAGGAAACTCATGAAAAATGGAAATCGATTGAGCCAGATTGAGCGAAGCAAGACAACCTTTAGAGGAATAATCCCTAGCTGTGAAGCGCCACTGCACCGGAAAAATCACACTCGATGTGGTGTTCGCTCTTCCGGACAATTACAGATCCGAAGAGGCACGTTCTAGGTGGCCCCGTTCAGCAGTGGCTATCACGCCATATTAGGACGAGAGGCATTCACAATCTTTCAAGCAATACCCCATTACGGGTACATGAAGCTCAAAATGCCTGGGCCCAGCGGGGTAATCACTCTCGCTAGTGATCCGGACATAGCACTCCGATCCGAAAATAAGACAGCCGCACTAGCCCTCGAGGCACTATCCGAAGCCTTAGCGGCAGAGGAACTCACCACGCCGCGCCCACGGTGAACAGGACGATGTGATACTTGATAAAAGATCCAAGTCCACTTCCTTCAAACCAGCAGATGAGATAATAAAATTTCAGGTCCACCCAACGGACCCAACAAAACGGCCTCCATCGGGCACAGCTTGAACCTCGTGGGACGCCGACTACGCCGAATTCCTTCGAAAATTGGGATATCTTCGCCGGCACCCCTCTGACATGCCCGAATCCTCGCAGTTGGCGTAACACAGCCTAAACATCCTAAAGGATTTAAGCTACCAAATAGGCTCTTCGACGATTTTCCGAGCCCAAACGACAGCAATGGGAGAAGAGCTAGCTGTTATTGGAAGCCGGATTCATTAGAGATATCAAACATCCGGACCGCTAGCAACTGTGATGGTACCAAAGAAGGATAAATCCTGGCGCCCTCGGTCGACTTTTAAAGACCTCAATAAGGCCTCGCCAAAGGATCCTTCCTCTCCCCGCATCGATCAAATTATCGATGCCACAGCGAGGCACGATTCATTCTCGCTTCTCGGACGATACTCGCTATCATCAAATCAAGATGGCGGAAGCAGATCGTCGCAACGGCATTCATCACTCCGTATGGACCATTCTCGCTTCAACACGATGCCCTTCGGACTCAAAAATGCCGGCGCAACATATCAGCGCATGATTCAAACATGTCCGCCACCCAGATCGGCAAAACAATCGAGAGATACGAGACGACGAGTCGTCAAAACAAAACATGTCGAAACTTTAGTAGACGATTTGAGGCTCACATTCGACAACCTCGTGAGCATATGACATCAAGTTGAATCCGAAAAATGCGCTTTCGCGTATCACCGGAAAGCTGCTAGGCTTCATCGATCCGTAGAGGAATTGAAGCAAATTCGCCAAAACTGGGCTCACACGCTTGGATATTCCAAAAGACCTCAAGCAAATACAAAATTAACAGATGCGTGGCAGCTTTAAGCCGCTTCATCTCCCGCTTAGGAGAAAAGGCGCCCTCTATCGCCTCCTAAGGCACACCAACACTTCGAGGGACGGATGCCGCCACCGCCGACTCAAGAAATAAAGGCCATACCGGCAACAACCGTCCCGGCTCGCGCTTCACCGGGCGAACCAATGTTGTTATACATCGCAGCAACGCATCAAGTTGTTAGCGCGTCCTCGTCGTCGAACGAGCGATGTATGGGCATAAATTCCTCTTCAAAACCAGTGTATTATGTATCCACTATGTTAACCCCCTGCAAATCCCGTTACCCGCACTATTGGAAGATAGCATATGCGGTGTCCATGGCATCTCGGAAGCTTCGGCACTACTTTCAAGAGTGTTCGATTACAGTGGCCTCAGAAGTGCCACTCAATGACATTATAAATAACCACGACGCAACGGGCAGGATCGCAAAATGGGCAATTGAGCTCTTACCATTCGACATCACTTACAAACCTCGACGAGCCATAAAGTCACAAGTTTTGGCTGACTTTGTCGCCGAATGGACTGAAGCCGAACTCCCTAAAGAGTACGACGCATACTCCAATTGGACTATGCACTTCGACGGCTCCAAAATGTTGGCCGGATCGGGTCTGGCGTCGATCGACGTCCCCCACCGAGATACACCCAAAGATGTACTTCAATTAATGTACACGGACTCCAACAATGCAGCCAACACGAGGCCCTATTACATGGTCTCCGGATGGCGGTCTCCATGGGCATCCAATGCCTAGAGGTGCGCGGGGACTCAAACCTCGCAATATCCCAAATAAATGGAGATTTCGACGCCAAGGATCCAAAATGGCAGCATATCGTAACGCTGTCCTAAAATGTCACCGGTTTGAAGGACTCAATTCCATCACATAGCCCGAGATAATAACCAAGCGGCCGACATCCTGGCACGCATCGGCGCGAAACGTGATGCTATCCCTCCAAATATCTTCCTGGAACGGCTTTTCAAGCCATCCGTACTATGGGAAGAAGAGCCCGGTAGCGACAAACCGGAGAAAACTGCACCAATCGGTGATTCGGCAGATAACATAACACCCTCCGCCCACGACATAATGGCAGTAATCGCCGCATGGACAGAGCCTTTCCTAGCCTACTTACTTAGGCAGGAACTTCCCGAAGACCAAAATGAGGCCCGCTGCATAGTGCGGCGATCGAAGGCCTACAAGGTCCATGAGGGAGAACTTTATAAGAAAAGTACTACCGAGTCCTTCAAAGGTGTATCTCCAAGAAGAGGGCGAAACCTCCTAGCTGAAATTCATGCCGACTAGGCGGACACCACGCAGCAGCCCGGCCCCGTAGGAAAGGCATTCCGCACAGATTTTATTGGCCGACGGCTCGGCAGACGCACAGACTTGGTCCAGCGATGCGTTGGTTGTCGCTCTTTGCTAATCGTAGCCATATGCCACCCACCGCCTCAAAACCATACCCATTACCTCCGCCGTCATGTCCGGGGCTTGACATGGTTGGACCCCTTAAAGGGGGAACCCACAAGAAAAAGTACCTATTGGTCATGGTGGATAAATTCACCAAATGGATAGAGGCCAAACCGTCAAAACGGCAGAGTCCGGACCAGTGATAGACTTTATATCGAGGTGGTACACCGCCACGGAGTCCCCACAAAGATCATCACCGACAACGGCACGAATTTCACGGCCGACGAGGTTAAGTCATGGTGCAAAAATATGGGCATCAAGCTCGACTATGCGCCGCCTATCACCCTCAAACCAACGGTCAAGTGGAAAGAGCAAATGGTCTAATAATGAGCGGCATTAAACCCGCACTAGTGAGGTCACTCACTAAATCCGACACCCAATGGGTCGAGGAGCTCGACTCAGACTGGGGCTGCGGACAATGCCTAACCGCACTCACCGGATTCACACCATTCTTTATGGTATACGGCGAGAGGCAGTCTTGCCTTGCGACATTATTCATGACTCACCTCGAAAAGCGCATGTATGAGGAAAGAGAAGCCGAGCTAGATCGGCAGGACAGCTTGGACACATTGAGGAAGAACGCGACGTCGTGAAGGCTCGCTCCGCATTCTATCGCCAGCAGTTCAAGATATCAAAGCAGAGAAGTACGGGCCAAGACTTACAACGTTGGCGAACTAGTTCTACGCCTGCCGGACAAGAAAAAGGACAAGCTTAAGCCCAGATGGGAAGGCCCCTTCATTATTGATCAAGTATTGACCAGCGGAGCATACCGTTCACTTAAATGCGCCGACAACCGACTCGAGCCGAACCCATGGAACGCAGCCCGACTACGACGATTCTATGCCTAGCGCCGGACTAAGAGTTCGTCCCCTTCCCCCGTACAACCTTTTATACTTCGGCTATCTTTTGTTTCTCCTTTTATCTTTTTAACTAAAAAGCCCTTCGGGGCCCATTTTCGCGTTCTTTGAATACGCATGATGTGCCATCCGCACTCATTATTCCTGGGGGCTTCTTTTACAGAAGCTCAACTATACAGGTTTCATACCCAACACATGTGTCAAGCTTCCACATATCTCTTTTAATCGCCATTATATGCCTCGATATGACTTAAGTTTTGGCCAAGCTGGGTTGCCTGGCTCCTGTGCTTACCCCTACGTTCCCGATTGTTCGGCTAGGAGGTAAAGGGAGCACCTCTGCGATTGTTACTGCCGGGTCAGCCGGATGTGTACCTCAGACTGGGTGAAGCCAAAAGCTAGCGTTCTTAAGGGAATATTCGGTCGGTGATTTAAAAGATGATTTTTCGCTTATTTATCTATCTGCCCCCAGATGTTTTACTGCTCTTTTTGCAGTCCGGACATGCACTTTAGGGCATGCCTCCTCAAATGAAAAGGAACCCTTAACGGAACTATTCTCCCGAAGATGTTTCTTACTAACCATGTAATATAACATAACTAGTTGGGCACTTGTCCGATAAAGCACTAATGACCCCTACGCCTGGTCTCCATGCATACGACGGTTGTTTCTAACCAAAAGGTATTCAGACACACTCCGACTCTAGGGTCCCGAGGTCGGCTTAAAAGGTCGGCAGAGACAAACGATCTACAATCCGCTAGAAGGCATTTCACATGTCATTTTAAAGGATAACATACATTGTCATATTTATTGATTGTATTCTTCCTCAATCCCGCCTAACAGTCTGTCTAGTTTACAGCCCCGCTGGGAAAACTTAGCAGCCAACTCTACTTGGTTGTACACTAAACTCACAGGATCTCCTTCCCATCGGGCCCCACCGTCCAACTTCGCCATGTGGTTGGGGTCCGCTTGTACCGCTGCCTTCACCATGGCCCAGGCCTCCCTGGCACCTTGACGGCAAGCCGATATCTTCCACAACCGGAAGTGCTGCCGCACTCCTTGCAGCTTCTCCGCAAGCTCCCCAAGGCCCTCGGGTATGGTGAGGGCTGGCCATAAAGCCTGAACGACGCTGCTCATTGCCTGCCGAACTCGTTCGAGTAGCTGCAACAATTCGGGAAGTTGATCACCCATTGATATGGGCACCTCCCCTGCAGGACGACCTGTGAGTATACCTACAAGACATATCATGTCTGATTACTTCCTCGCCGAACTCTTCTTCTCAAAAGAGTTCGCTCGAGCACTTACTATATATGCCGCGACGAAGTCGTTGATTCTCCTTGACGGAGCCGGACAGCTCGGCTTGTGCGCCTTTCAGCTCTTCTCCGAGCTTGGCGTTGGCATCTTGGAGCTTGTTCTTTCCTGCTGAACCCTATTCAAGACACTCGCCAGCCTTTAGTCGGGCGCAGAATGTTTGCTCGTCCGGATCTTGTCCGCGGTACTGCAACATTCTTATCGCACCAGCACAAGCACGCCGCAAAATGCGCTTATATTAATTTATACAAATGTGTTACCAGAGGGGTCTTTCCGCTCTCCTCGCGGCAGCAAGTGCGGCTTCAAGTTGAGCCTTGCAATCTTGCAGCCCCGAGACAGCCGGGTATTCTTCTCGCTGAGTGCCCGAATTCAAATGATCCTTAAATCGCTTAGCATAACTAATTTAAGTCTCGGGGCTACTGTATATACAACCATTAAATTTCCTTACCCGTATGTTCACATACCGCCTCGTGGCTCGTAAAACCATTTTGAGCAGCACGGAGATGCGCCCCTCGCTAAAGGCATCCAATGCCTCGTGGAAAAGCACGCTTGAAATATCGTCCGCTGGCGCCTATGATTCATAGCGCTTCCACCTCGCACTGGTGGTGGATACTGTCGGTATCCTCCGCTGGAGCAGATCCGTTCGCGTTTGCGCTTGCCTCCCCTCCACCGGCGCTGAGCCCGGCTGGTGTTGGTCGGATCGGCAATTCCTCGCCCAGAGTCCGCGAGCGCTTTCTCCTACAAAGATCATGAGCACTTAGACGCTTCTCGAACGCTGTTCTAAAAGTTCAAACACGAAGCTATACCTTCGCGGCGATGTTTCGTCCGCGACGGCGCCTTTTCCTCCTCGCTAGTTCGGACTGACCTCTGTAGGTCGGGCGCCGCAGGCTCAGCTTCCCGCCGTAATGGCGCTTCCTGCAAAATACCATCGTTCACGAAAGTCAGAAATAGGCAAGGATAAGATGACGTGTCCGGACTTCGGTTGCGGTCACCTGGGAAGCCGAACTTAGCCCGGGGTAGTCCGCCGTAATGGCGACCAAAGCATTGTCTATGCTAAGCTGGTGATACACCCCGTCGATCAGCTCCACCTCGATGTCCGGATCCTCTTCGGAGGTCGGACCTGTGGATCCTTCGATCCTCGGGTTGTGGAGCAGACTCACCATGTCCTCCACAGTCCGGCGTAGACCCTGCGCCGAAGACATAATGTAAGAAGCTTAAACTTCAAAAGCACAGGTGGATTCGCTTACCCATCCTCTAGGGTTGATCATGGAAAACCCATCCAAAGGGTTTGGGCGAAGGAAGTCCTCCTTCTCCCCTTGTACAGCCGGACAGATCTTCACCAGATCCTCGGTCAACCCGCCCTTTACGGCCGTGTCGGGTAGCGCCGTTTTCCCGCTGAAATCCCACATGGGTGGCTCAGACAGCAAAGGCTGCACCCCCACTTGATGCACGCCGCCATGACTCCAATCATGGTCGCCGAATGAGCCATCAATCTTATCCGCCCATCAAGTAATGGACGCCTTGTCTTCCTCCAAACGGGGCTCATGGGCGCCAACCGAGGCGCTTTCTTCAAGGGAGCAGATCAAACTCCGGAGGCCGATCCGGACTGGTCGGGCAACGGAGCGCCTACTATATAAAACCACCCGAGGGCCGCCTTCGATGTTTCTGGGAGTACCGGATAGGTATCCGGTCCCGCGATGCGCCATATTTCGCGCCGCCCACTTGATATATGGACCCTGGTGAGAACGGGTATGAGGCAAAACAGCCTCTTCCACAATGCGAAATGGGGCTCGATGCCAGGAATAGCTCGCAGAGAGCTACGCACTTCGCGATATGCAGCATGAAGCGGGCGTGAGGTGGTGGAGCTGGAGTCCGAGAACTTCAGAGCCCGCGAGGAACGGATGTATTGGAAATCCGAGCCCCTTATCGATAAGGGACGGCACACTCGCCTCCCCTTGTTAGGGCTTGAGTATCCTCCGCCGCCTCCTACCTTAGGCAACCAGTCCGGCTCGACTGGGACCATGAAGGCCGGAGGAAGAAACCCTCCGCTTGGAGCTTCACTAGCTCATTGTGCGAAATAGAGCACCTCCTCCAATTCCTCGGGCGATGGGCTGAGAGCGCGTGAGGAAGAGCCGCTGACGATCCATGGTGGAATGGATTTCTAGGTCAGAGGCGCTTCGATGAAGTATACGCGGGAGGAAGACGGTGTGGTTTGGATCTGGATCCTTGCCTCTTGTATAGGCGGATGACTCGCACAATTAGGGGTAAATGTAAAAACACCTGGCTTTTCACGCATTCGCAATGACGCGTGGAAGAGGGTCATAATTTGGCGAGAAGCCGAGGAGCACAAATGTTCAAGATGAAGCGACACTATCCGCAGGTACATGGGATTTGAAGGAGAACCCGCTTTGCAATGCCGAAGACTACAAAGCACGCTGGACTTATCGCCATTGAAGCCTGGTTCGGGGCTACTTAGAGTCTCGACTAGGGGTGTTGAAAGCCGACTATCAATATCCGCCGGACACCTGCATCACGGAGATGGAAGATTGAAGACTCGTCAAGTCCCGAAGGTACTTTCCTTGGCGCGAAGGCAAGCTTGGCAACACGGATATGAGGATCTCCTACCATTGTAACCGACTCGGTAACCCTAGCCTCTTCGGTGTCTATATAAACCGAGGGCCTTAGTCCGTGAGGACTAACATACATCTCAACAATCATACCATAGGCTAGCTTCTAGGGTTTAGCCTCCTTGATCTCGTGGTAGATCTACTCTTGTACTACCCATATCATCAATATTAATCAAGCAGGATGTAGGGTCTTACCTCCATCGAGAGGGCCCAACTGGTAAAACATTGTGTCCCTCGTCTCCTGTTACCATCCGCCTAGACACACAGTTCGGGACCCCCTACCCGAGATCCGCCGGTTTTGACACCGACAACTAGGTTTACACAGAGTCTGTTACAATGGTAGGAGATCTACATATCCGTATCGCCAAGCTTGCTCTTCACGCCAAGGAAAGTCCCATCCGGACACAGGACAAAGTCTTCAATCTTGTATCTTCATAGTCTTGGAGTCCGGCCGATGATGATAGTTCGGCTATCCGGACACCCCCTAGTCCAGGACACCCTCAGGGACCAATGTCTTCAGTCGTGATGGGCTCAATGGCTGGATCTTCTGCAGCTTCAGGAGCCTCTGTGGAAGCAGACTCATGAACAATCAACTAACGCTCTTGATTTTCAGATGCAGGATGAGCAAAAGCAATGGGCTTGACAACAAGGGGCTCTTTGGGAGCAGCCCGATCTCTCTTCTTAGTCTTTCTCTTCTTGGTGGGTGGTGCATCATTAGTGGTGTTCTTGATTTTGCGCTTTCTAGCTTCGGCTTCAGCTGCCTTGGTTTTCTTATGTTTTGAAGCCACTGTGGGGACCTTAGGCCTCGAGCCAGTCATGCTAGCAGGGAAGACAATGTGAGGTTCTTCCCGCCTTGGAGCTTCAGTTTGGGCCATAGTAGGTTTCTTCTTCTTCTTGGCAGCCAGCTTGGGGTCGATGCCAGGATGCCCAACTGCCTTGCACTTCTCAGCTTCATTGTACGCTTGAACACACTTGGCAGCAAGATTCTTCATGCGCTCTGTTGAACCTTTGGCATCTTCGCGCTTATTGCGAAACGCCTCCTTGAGGTCATGCAGCATCACCTTGAAGTTTTCAATATCAGCCACGCTGAGCTTGGCTACATGCTTCTTGAACTGCTCTTTCTCATAGTCAATCTTGTTCTTCAATTCAACAATTCGATGAGCCAGAGCCAGCTCAAGAGCAATTGCGCCTTGGAAGGCGACGCTGATGCCAATCGGGAGCTGAATATCATCAAAGCTGAGATTGGGGTTGTCAAACCACTCATCAATGAAGTTGTCCAAAATGTTCACATCAAAGTGGGGCAGATCATTGAAGATCTCCGCCTCTTGCTTGCTCTTAATCAGCTGCTCAAGAGCATCATCACTGCACTCATCGTCTGTTGACAGATCAATGGCTTCAGTCTCGTTCCTCAGAACGGCAGCAGGTGCCAGGGCTTGACCAGAACTTTGAACATCTTTCTTCTGAGTCTTCTCTTTCTTCTTGGAGATGCGAGAGAGATCTTCAGAAGTGTTACTTGGAGTAGGAGGGGCAGTTTCCAATGGCTTCACTCGAGAAGCTTTTGGTGCAGCACTTGGTTTTGAAGCCTTAGATTTCTTTTGCTTCTGCGGCTTAGGAGGAGGAGGAGCTGGTGCATCATCAGTGTCAGCATCATCACCAGAATGATCCACTTTTGCACCTTGGACGGCAATGTGTGTGATGAGGCCTGCAAGGTTGTAGAAGGGGCCGATCCTGTTTTCATTGGCTTCACGGGTCCCATCTTCCCGAGGAGCAGATGGACCTGGGTTGAAGTCAAGTCCAAATTCCTTCTTGTTCTTTACATCAAAGTCTTTGGTGAACTGGTAGTTGTGCTTGAACAGGTTTTCTCCACGGCACCACAGCAGAGAAGAAGGGTCAGCGTTCTCTGGCTGTGGTCCGCGCACCATGCATAGATAGAAACTGTTGGAAATATGCCCTAGAGGCAATAATAAAAGGATTATTATTATATTTCCTTATTCATGATAATTGTCTTTATTCATGCTATAATTGTATTATCCGGAAATCGTAATACACGTGTGAATACATAAACCATAATATGTCCCTAGTAAGCCTCTAGTTGACTAGCTCGTTGATCAACAGATAGTCATGGTTTCCTGACTATGGACATTAGATGTCGTTGATAACAGGATCACATCATTAGGAGAATGATGTGATGGACAAGACCCAATCCTAAGCATAGGACAAGATCGTGTAGTTCGTTTTGCTAGAGCTTTTCCAATGTCAAGTATCTTTTCCTTACACCATGAGATCATGTAACTTGTTGGTGTACTAAAGTAGGGGTACCTTAGTATCCCGAACTTGTGCACGGGCAGTCGCAGCGTCCCGCGGCAAGGCTTGCCGGGTGTCCGCCAAGATCCTCCGTAGTTTCTATTGATGCCATTCAAGAACAAAGTGTTTTAACTGAGAAGACAAGACCCCGGCAAGAGGAGCTTGCCGGGAAGGACAAGGCCCCGGCAAGAGGAGCTTGCCGGGAAGGCCGACCCAGGCACTTCAAAGAACCTACCACGACGCTACCGCCAAGGCCCCGCAAGATCCAACGAGCGACAAGCTTTGCGACAAGACAATGACCGCAGAAGGCGCTTGCCACGGCGGTTACCACTCGCGCCCATGCTCCAAACAAGATCCGCCGACGCGGTTGCCACAGACCGCCCCAGCGACGTGGCAGAAGGTGTGCAGCCAAGCGTGCGAGGTGGCAAGTGGAGATGACAAGAAGGCCATTGTGGCAAGCGGTGGCGCTCCTAACGGTCGCTTTTCTGCACTGTTTAGGCGATGCGGACGGGCATTAAATGCTCTTGTCCCCTGCCGTCAGAGTTAGGTAGGGTGCACTGTAGATAGCACTTGTACCAACCACCCCTTTTTACATTTGTATCCTTGTCTGCATTGCCACCTGTCGGTGACCCCTTTAGCCTATAAAAGGAGGCCCATGCGCAACGTAGAGGAGGGGGGACTCATTCGAAACTACACCACTCTCACGCTCTCAAGCAGGAACAGAATACAATCACAAAGCAGCAGTAGGAGTATTATCTCTCCGGAGAGCTCCGCCGGGTAAAATCCTCGCGTTTTGCCTCGATCCGCCTTCGCAGGCGCCTCCACTCCCTTGCCGACCGAAGGGGCCCTGCCCCATAGGTGTTTGTTTCACAACATCTTTGGCGCGCTGTAGGGGCGCCGAGGTTGTGTGAACCCGATCCGCGCTCACGCGAGCCGCCATCATCATCTTCATCGACATGCCACCGAAGAAGAAGGCTTGGAGGTGGCTGCTCCGCCAATTGATCCCACCGCCACCGAGCAAACGGGCGGTGGGGTAGACGCCGACGGAGGAGCAGCGCCGACGAGGGGCTCACGCTGTTACTGCATCCAAGGACAAGGCCCCGCAAACTTCGGCGTCAGACACGCACCGCGCCCATCTTAGGAGGCGCGATCGACAAGGCCATGGTGCTCGCAGCACCGCATCGTGATTAGAGCAAGGCTGCTGGTGGATCTCGGGCGTTTCAAGACCAGCATGCACGCCAAAGATGCCGGCACGAAGTCAAGCACGGTCGCCGACGGGCATCGCCTTTCCAACCCGCTTGGAAGTCCGAGCATATCCCGCCTCGCGCTGCTCACCGCCGCCGCCAAGACTCTGTAAGAAGCGCGGCCCGAGCTCAATCGCTATCGACTACCTCCAACGGGCGGACAAGATCGACGGTTGAGGGCCACCATTCGAGCCTCATCGGCTTCGCTTAACGGCGATACTCCCGCAACCGAAAGCACATCGAAGTTGCGGCAAGACGCCCAGGCGCAAGCCGATGGCGACAAGACCGGTGGAGGTGCAACCACCGTGCACTCCCCGCCCTGAAGGCCAAGATCGCCGACTCGCCGGATCAACCATGACACCGACTCCACGGCGTCATCGGATCCACGAGCTCGTCGCGATCAACGCCAAGTTCTTCAAGAACGACAACACGAAGACGCTCGCACCCGCATCGAGCATCGAAGAGAAGCACGGCGTCAGTCAGACCAGCGCGGTGGGCCCGCTGTTGACATGCATGCGCCAGGGGAGCCAGGCGACTTGTTGTACGCGGTAGGTTGCCCTGCGTTCACTCAGGAGCTGCGGCAAGTCCAGTGGCCCAGTACCAAGAACTTCAAGCCAGATGTACCGGAGAAGTATGTGTAACGCCCTCGATGCGGCTATATCTCCCACGTGTCGAAGCACGACTTAGAGGCATAACCGCATTGAAAGCAATGTCGCAAGTGAGGTAATCTTCACACAACCCATGTAATGCATAAGGGAAAGAGATACATAGTTGGCTTACAATCGCCACTTCACACAATTACATGAATAAAGCATTACATCATCCAGATACAATCAAGGTCCCACTACGGAACCAAAATAAAAGAAGAACCCCAAATGCATAAAGGTCCCCGATCGACCCCAACCGGGCTCCACTCATCGATCAACTAGAACGAAACAACACAAAGGGCAAGATCTTCATCGAGCTCCTCCTTGAGCTTGGTTGCGCCACCGCCGTAACATAGGCACCGCAAACTGGTTTTGAAGTATCTGTGAGCCACGGGATTCAGCAATCTCGCACCGCGAGATCAAGACTATTTAAGCTTATAGGAAGGATGGAGTAATGAGGTGGAGCTGCAGCAAGCGACTAGCATATATGGTGGCTACAATCGCAAAAGAGAGCGAGAAGAGAAGCAAGGCACGGTCGTGAAGCTAGTAGTGATCAAGAAGTGATCCTAGAGCAACCTACGTCAAACATAACTCCAACACCGTGTTCACTTCCCGTGACTACCGAGAAGACACCATCACGGTTACACACGCGTTGATGTATTTTAATTAAGGTCAACTTCAGGTTTTCTACAACCGACATTAACAAATTCCCATCTGCCACATAACCACGGCACGGCTCTCGAAAGTTTATAACCCTGCAGGGTGTCCCAACTTAGCCCATGACAAGCTCTCGTGATCAACGGGAATAGACCTTCACCCGAGACACTCCGATCGACTCGGTATCCCGTACATCAAGACATTTCGACAATGGTAAAACAAGACCAGCAAGACCTCCCACCGTGCCGACAAATCCCGATAGGAGCTGCACATATCTCATTCTCGTGGCACACCGGATGAGCCAGACGCCGGGTTGGCATAGACCCCGATTGCCTAGGGGCGCCGGACATCGCCGGTTTGGACCAGCACCGGAGGAGCACCGCCCGGGGTAAATAAAGATGACCCTTGAGTCTGCAGAACCCAAGGGAAAAAGGCTTAGGTAGGCAAATGGTAAAACCAAGGTTTGGCCTTGCTGGAGGAGTTTTATTCAAAGCGAACTGTCAAGGGGGTCCCATAAATCACCCAACCGCGTAAGGAATGCAAAATCCGGGAACATAACACCGGTATGACGGAAACTAGGGTGGCAAGAGTGGAACAAAACACCAGGCATAAGGCAGAGCCTTCCACCCTTTACCAAGTATATAGGTGCATTAATTAAATAAGAGATATTGTGATATCCCAACAAGTAAACATGTTCCAACAAGGAACAACATCTCCATGTTCCAACAAGGAACAAACTTCAATCTTCACCTGCAACTAACAACGCTATAAGAGGGGTTGAGCAAAGCGGTAACATAGCCAATCAACGGTTTGCTAGGACAAGGTGGGTTAGAGGTTTGACATGGCAATTTGGGAGGCTGACAAGCAAATGGTAGGCATCGCAGCATTGGCATAGCAAAAGAGCGAGCAAACTAGCATAGCAAAGATAGTAGTGATTTCGAGGGTATGGTCATCTTGCCTGAGATCCCGCAAGGAAGAAGAACGAGTCCAAGAAGAAGACAAACGGTCGTAGACGAACGAATCCTCACAACTCCGGAACGAAACCGAAGCTAACGAGAGAAGCAACCCGGAAAGAAACAAACAACATAGTAAACAACCATCACATAAACATGGCATGATGCGCAAACAAGTATGATGCATGCCCGGTTTAATGAAACATGGCATGGCAAAATGCACAAAACTATCTTACAAATTAAGTGGAGCTCAATATGCAACGAGTTGCATATTGACGGAACACCACATCAATTATTTAGTTCTCTCTCGGTTATGCTACTCATCAATATTAAATGTTGTTAAACATGGCAAAGGGTGAAGCATAATTAAACTACATATTTAGGCAAGTTTAAATGAGGCCGGAAACAACAAACAACAATTCCGAAAAATCCCCATATGCATTTAGCAATTTAATGCAACAACAAGTTTAAGCATTTAAATGTTGTTATCATGATGCGGATGACATATACAAGTTATATGCAATTTTTATGAAAATGTTGACATAAGCATGATAAGGAGCATTTGGTCACCATGGCGGAACGAAAAGGGTGCCACGGCGGTGAAACAAAAATGGTGCCACGGCAACATATCCGAAAATGATGCCACGGCAACATATCGGTTCCGGTAACTCACGAAGATACCGGTGCAAAAGGAAGTGAGCGTGAGCGAGTCATGCAAGATGGTGGGGTGCTCCCGACTACCGGGTTCCCACGGGTTAGGGGCATGGAAACGAGTGACAATTTGGACACGGTGAAAACGGTGCATCTCATTCAACCCATGCATTCGGTCCACGGCGGCGTCTCGGGGTTATACCTTCGAGGCATGCATTTCGGAGCGGGTCGAGTTCGACGAAGGAAGTAGTGGTACACGGGCCGACGGTAGTGGTACATCTCGTAGACGTTCACGGGTCGTCGTGGGAAGTAGTCGTACACGGTGTAGTGGAAGTCGTTGTTCACGTGGCGACGGTAGTCGTTCACGTTTCGTAGTCGTACATATCGACGGTAGTGGAAGTAGTGGTACTCGTTTCGTAGATGTTCGAGTCGGCGAGGAACTTGACGTCCTGGTACTTGGCGTCCACTCGGCCTTGACGGTGATGAAACAAAACGCGATGGTAGTGGTACTTGGCGACATGCACGGGGTGGTATCACACACGGAGGTTACAGCCTCGAGCGATAGCTCGAGAAGCAGCTTGGAGGCGAAGGAAACTTTGGCCGAAGCAGGAGACGGGGCACCCGGCTGAAGGTGGTCTAGGCAGCGGCCACCCACGGCCAAGGTGCGGGCGATGCGGGTCTACTGCAGGCAAAACAGAGGCGTTGTCTCGGGCAGGAGATGCCCGTGGCTGGAGCAGATGCGGCGGCCGACGTCGTGCATGAGGCAAGGTCGAAGACGGCCGAGGCAGGGGCGAGCCGCGCAGGGTTGCGAAAGGCGAAGCCACATAGGCGGCGTGGCTGCTGTTGGTGAGGCGGCGGGGCGACGGGGATGGATGGTGCCAATGGAGATGCAAGTGTGGAGCCACCGGAGTTGGGCAAGAAGGAGGCGCCGACGGAGATGGTGGGTAACGAGCGCCGGAAGAGCAGCAAGAAGAAGAAGCAAGGCACGGTTCCATGGGAGGCGCCGGAAGAGCTTGATGCGGCAGTTCGACCATGAGGACGAGGTCCTCGGTTGCGGGATGGGAGGAGCGGCGGTCCCAAAGTAGGCTTCACGCCGGCAACGGAGGACGGCTGCAGCAAGCAACCACGCTGGAGGAGCTACGGGAGGAGAAGGAGGCGCCCGCAGCGACGCGTCAAGGACGGTGGAGACGAGGGAGCTCCTCTCCCTGGCGTGAGGAGGGAGACGAGTGGAGGGGAAAGGGGATCGAGGACGATCCCGATCGGGACGAGTGGCTGGCGGTGGAAGGGGAGGAGGAGGGGGAGAGATGCGCTCGGGCTAGGGTTAGGGAGCTGGGGCCGGTTGGGCCTAAAGAGGCCGGTGGAGGAGCCTTGGCCCATGCGGGCTTAGGGAGGCCACGGTGGCCTGGGCCGGCTGCTATGAGCAGGCCGAGCTACGGCTGCTCTCCTTCTTCTCCTTTCTCCCAGAAACAGAAAAAGTCAAAGAGGTAAAAGGAGAAGAAAGGAAGGTAGAGATAGAATTTGGGCATGGGGATAAATTTCATGGACTCACAAAAATGAGTTTGATCCAAGAAAAATAGAAAGGCCAAGATCGAACGATAAGAATTCAAACTCATTTGAATTTAATTCAAATGGGTTTGAACTAGGACTTGATAAAAGGAAGGTCCAAAAATGTTGAGGATTTTTGGTGGAGCTCCGAAAAATGATGAAATAAATTTTGGGCAAGTTGGAGACCAAACTTGAAGCAGAAAAGGAACGAAATTATTTTGCAAGTGTGTTTTAATCAATTCCAAACTAATGGAATATTTATTATAACTCCCTAAATATCGAGAGGATATGTTATAAAGAGAAATCACCATGTGAATCCCTCGATTTAAATAGATCAACGATCTATGCAATTTATTTAGCTAAGTTTTAAAAAGGGTTGCATGATGACATGATGCAATGCAAATGATGCAATGATGAATGCATCAAACAAATAAATCGCACGACGAATCTTGGAATACAAGGAAGGCATCTGGAGCATCGGTCTCGGGGCGTTACAACACTCCACCACTACAAGAGGATCTCGTCCCGAGATCTAGGATGGCACCGGAGAGAAACGGAAGAGGAAGAGAAGAGGTAAAACTAAGTTGCTTCTTTGACAAACGAGTGAAACCAATTTAACGCTGAGAGGTTGAGCAATTTAAAAGAAAGAGTACAATAGAGATGAACGAGATTGCAAACAATCCGTTAGAGAAGAGGAACAAGGAACATTATGGGAACTTGAAGGTTGCAAAGACATGAATCAAGAGTTTAATGGACAAGATAGAATTCAAAACCACTCCAGTTAAAACAAGATGAGAGGGGAAGAATTGGGCAAGACTCGTTGAACATGGAAGGAATAGAACATGAACTTGAGAAGATGGGATGATACTTGATGAAATCAACAACACATCGCCTCCTAACTATTGAAAGAATGGCACAATGGGTAAGAAGGATTTCAGACAGCACTAAGGTTGAAAAGAGAGGCAAAACTTGATAAGATGAAAGAACTTGAAGAGACAACACAACACTTCGGTTAAATGGATAAGCACGAAAAGAACACGATCTTCAATTCGAGATGATGAGTGAAGAGAGAACCATCACCATGCCTCTAGAAGAAAGAATAGAAGATAGATTATTGGAATAACAGAATGGAGGGGAAAATGGCAACTTCTGCCACAATTGAGCTTGGAAAGCACCCTTCCAAGAAGGTTACAACGGAGTTGTTAGAAAACCAACAATGAAACGAATAAGCTTGTAGTGGGCTTATTGAAACATCTCAACACTTGAGGTGAAATTATGCCACTAACGAAAAACAATTGCTTGCTAGAGATCAAAAAAGAGATGAAAACTTCTTCCACCAAGAGGATAGGAGAAAACTTGGATCATTGATAAGCACCATAATAGCAACATTCCTTAGGGAAGGCTTTAGGTGAAAACATGACACAAGATAAATCCAACGAAGAGATTGATGGATTTAAAATACCTCAATCTTGCCAACTTGAATAACCAAGGGAAATTGTCAAGAGTGACATAACACCATCTCAAAAGATAAGGTAGAAAGAATTGCACTTTGGAATGCATGATGAAGAATACTTGAACTCCCCAAAACAAAACATGTGTTGAACACCATGTTTATTTTAGAGTATAGTTTGGCGGGTCATAACTTCGAGAGAAATCTTGATGAACAATTGAAGAATGAAAAGAATCCTTGACGACCCACCATGTAGAGCCTCCATGAAGAACTCCGGTAATAAAAGGATGATAGAAAGAAAGAGAAGTTGAAAACACAAGGTGAAGCCTTGCAATGATTTAGATGGATCTTTGTGATGATGAGAGCTTGGAACTCCGGGAAAAGAAAAGATGAAACAACTGAAACCGAGAATTTATTATATCATGAACAAACTCCGAAAGAAGGAATTAATCACTTGGATGAAACAAGAACAAGAATTATGTTATGCGTATCCTTCACCAATTTAAATTGATGACAAGCAACGGATTTGGCATACTACTTATTCTCGTAGAAAGGATTAAGAGAGATATGGCGCAAACTTGAGAAGGTCTTCAACGAACCACCGGTAGGATTTGGAAAGAACGAATGAATTGATATGATAACAAAGAAAAGAGAACTCTTGAATGAACCACCGTAAGAATTGAAATTGAACGTAGCAAATGCACAAATCACCGGGAAGAATTGCAAAATGAATGAAGATACTTGACGGGATTTAGATACATGAGAACGAAGAGATCATGAACTGATTAGAGAATACTTGAATGATGCACCGGTATGATAGGAGAATGATAACTGACAGCTGAGAATGAATAAACCTGAATTGATGGACTCCGGATGACAAACTGAGAAGACACTTGAATATCACCCGATGGGTGAAAAAGATTCTCACAATCGAAAACAATTATGAGAGGATGGCAACAAGCTAGCACCATGAATCTTGAAGAGAACGGAAAAGATTTAAGAGAAACTCTTCTTCGGTCTCCAAATGTTGAGAATGATGATGAGAAACACCACCAAGAATTATTGAGGCACACCAGAAGAATCAAAAGCGAAGAGGTTGAGCCAACTATGAAAAGAATTTGAAAGATCTTGGAGAAAGACATCTGACTGATGATAACCCATTCTTACATCAAACTTGGAGAAGAATTTAGGATAGCTCTGGGAAAATAGAAGAGTCAGGTAAGATCCTGGGAAAAGACCTGTGGGTTAGGGCCCACTCAAAAGAACACCGTTGAAAAGATTGATTGAAAATAGAGATTGCACCGGTAGAATTAAATGGCTAGAATGAGATACCAATCTTGAAAGAGCTTGAACGAATGCAGAGTGGAAACACGAATCTTCAATATATCTTGAGCACTCCGGAATAACAAATAGCGAGAAGTAGAATGATAATGAGGTGCACCGGTATGAGAAGACATTGAAATGAGGAAAAAGGTATGATCAACAAAACTTGACTTGAATCCACCGGAGAAGAGAAAGGAATGAGGAATGACGAACTAGTAGAACATCTTCTTGAGAACCACCGGGTAAGAACATTGATGGAAAAGAATGGAGAAACTTCACAAAAATAAAAGGATACTTGGTAAAGAAATCTTAGTCCTTGAGGAAAAAAGGGTGGGATGGCGGGAAAACAAAGACAACTTGGGATGGATGAAACAAACACCGTTGAGAAAACTTAGAATTGATCTTATGGATGGGGAGAATGATGGGATCATCTCAAGAGAAACGCACCGTTGGAAAAGAATTAACATGACAACCTCAATGATCAAAAGGATTAGTATTCACATAGCAATATGAGAACACCGCTTAGGAAAGGTATGGATTCAACATTTGACTTCAAGCAACTCAATACCACAACTCAAAACAAAAACAAAGGACTGGCTTGCATGAATAAGCCGGAACAAACATATGATAGAGATTTCGTCCAAGTTTTGTGTGGGGCCTACACGGCTCGATCAGATAGCACCATCATGTACAAGGCAAGGCACATGACATACGGCGCCCCCCGAGTCGGCATAGCCAAGGACTCTTTAAGACACAACGAGACCATCAGAAACCAACCGTGAATAGGCGGACCACTAGACGCCGAACCCCAATTTCATATCATACATCCGTCGGAAAGATATCCTAAGAGCTACTTGAATTCCCACCTATGAAACTCCCGAAATTTTCCTGTTATGCAATCAGGTGTTGGGGATACAGGAAGCATAATATCTCACCCAAAACTAGCAAATCCTACATCCAGCTTGTATCCATCCTTCAACACATAACCAAGAAACCTTCGAAATCGTTTACCTCAACCTTCAAAAGCATCCATTATACAAGTTATGGCGATATTCCGTGACTCACCTCAAGATCGGGTTATCGGGTTATCTCACCAACGAACTGCATAAAAGAGATTTTCGATGTCGGCATACTAAACTCGTATTCCAGAACTGCAATGATAAAATTATGACGACAACACCTCGAGAGCTCAACTCCCGACACTTCCACTAAACCCCGACAGAGGCACCAAGACAATGTTCTCATCATAAAACCATCGAACGATTCCAAGATACCCGCATGATCCTAAAAAAATTTAGTGAAATTTGAGAAGAGAAGAGTCAAAACTCTATGTCGATGCCTTACTAGAGCGATGAAGAGACTGGGGAGTAAAAAGAATTCCTAACTCTCCGATATATATAATCCTAAATGACTCAAAACATTTTTCTAAACACAACTCGCCGCTAAAAACGATCAAGCAAAGGGGCTCCTAAGGTCGGGAAGGCTCGATTACCAACTTGTATCGCCTCGATGCGGCTATATCTCCCACGTGTCGGGCACGACTTAGAGGCATAACCGCATTGAAAGCAATGTCGCAAGTGAGGTAATCTTCACACAACCCATGTAATACATAAGGGAAAGAGATACATAGTTGGCTCACAATCGCCACTTCACACAATTACATGAATAAAGCATTACATCATCCAGATACAATAAAGGTCCGACTACGGAACCAAAATAAAAGAAGAACCCCAAATGCATAAAGGTCCCCGATCGACCCCAACCGGGCTCCACTCATCGATCAACTAGAATGAAACAACACAAAGGGCAAGATCTTCATCGATCTCCTCCTTGAGCTTGGTTGCGCCACCGCCGGTAACATAGGCACCGCAAACTGGTTTTGGAAGTATCTCGTGAGCCATGGGGATTCAGCAATCTCGCACCATGAGATCAAGACTATTTAAGCTTATAGGAAGGATGGAGTAATGAGGTGGAGCTGCAGCAAGTTTACTAGCATATATGGTGGCTACAATCGCAAAAGAGAGCGAGAAGAGAAGCAAGGCACGGTCGTGAAGCTAGTAGTGATCAAGAAGTGATCCTAGAGCAACCTACGCCAAACATAACTCCAACATCGGTTCACTTCCTGACTCACGAGAAGAGACCATCATGGTTACACACGCGGTTGATGTATTTTAATTAAGGTCAACTTCGGTTTTCTACAACCGACATTAACAAATTCCCATCTGCCACATAACCGCGGGCACGGCTCTCGAAAGTTTATAACCCTGCACAGGTGTCCCAACTTAGCCCATGACAAGCTCTCGCGATCAACGAAGAATAGACCTTCACCCGAGACACTCCGATCGACTCGGTATCCCGACATCAAGACATTTCGACAATGGTAAAACAAGACCAGAAGACCTCCCACAGCCGAAAAATCCCGATAGGAGCTGCACATATCTCGCTCGTGGCACACCGGATGAGCCAGACGCCGGGTTGGCATAGACCTCGATTGCCCAGGCCACGGACATCGCCGGTTTGGACCAGCACCGAGGAGCACCGCCCGGGGTAAATAAAGATGACCCTTGAGTCTGCAGAACCCAAGGAAAAAGGCTTAGGTAGGCAAATGGTAAAACCAAGGTTGGGCCTTGCTGGAGGAATTTTATTCAAAGCGAACTGTCAAGGGGGTCCCATAAATCACCCGACCGCAGTAAGGAACGCAAAATCCGGGAACATAACACCGTATGACGGAAACTAGGTGGCAAGAGGGAACAAAACACTGCATAAGGCCGAGCCTTCCACCCTTTACCAAGTATATAGGTGCATTAATTAAATAAGAGATATTGTGATATCCCAACAAGTAAACATGTTCCAACAAGGAACAACATCTCCATGTTCCAACAAGGAACAAACTTCAATCTTCACCGCAACTAACAACGCTATAAGAGGGCTGAGCAAAGCGGTAACATAGCCAATCAACGGTTTGCTAGGACAAGGTGGGTTAGAGGTTTGACATGGCAATTTGGGAGGCCGACAAGCAAATGGTAGGCATCGAGCATTGGCATAGCAAAAGAGCGAGCAAACTAGCATAGCAAAGATAGTAGTGATTTCGAGGGTATGGTCATCTTGCCCGAGATCCCGCAAGGAAGAAGAACGAGTCCAAGAAGAAGACAAACGGTCGAGATTTAACGAATCCTCACAACTCCGAACGAAACCGGCTAACGAGAGAAGCAACCCGAAAGAAACAAACAACATAGTAAACAACCATCACATAAACATGGCATGATGCGAAACAGTATGATGCATGCCCGGTTTAATGAAACATGGCATGGCAAATGGACAAAACTATCTTACAAATTATGGAGCTCAATATGCAACGAAGTTGCATATTGACTAACACCACATCAATTATTTAGTTCTCTCTCGGTTATGCTACTCATCAATATTAAATGTTGTTAAACATGGCAAAGGGTGAAGCATAATTAAACTACATATTTAGGCAAGTTTAAATGAGGCCGGAAACAACAAACAACAATTCCGAAAAATCCCCATATGCATTTAGCAATTTAATGCAACAACAAGTTTAAGCATTTAAATGTTGTTATCATGATGCGGATGACATATACAAGTTATATGCAATTTTTATGAAAATGTTGACATAAGCATGATAAGGAGCATTTGGTCACCATGGCGGAACACAAAGGGTGCCACGGCGGCGAAACAAAAATGGTGCCACGGCAACATATCCGAAAATGATGCCACGGCAACATATCGGTTTCGGTAACTCACGAAGATACCGGTGCAAAAGGAAGTGAGCGTGAGTGAGTCATGCAAGATGGTGGGGGGCTCCCGACTACCGGGTTCCCACGGGTTAGGGGCATGGAAACGAGTGACAATTTGGACACGGTGAAAACGGTGCATCTCATTCAACCCATGCATTCGGTCCACGGCGGCGTCTCGGGGTTATACCTTCGAGGCATGCATTTCGGAGCGGGTCGAGTTCGACGAAGGAATTAGTGGTACACGGGCCGACGGTAGTGGTACATCTCATAGACGTTCATGGGTCGTCGTGGGAAGTAGTCGTACACGGCGTAGTGGAAGTCGTTGTTCATGTGGCGACGGTAGTCGTTCACGTTTCGTAGTCATACATGTCGACGGTAGTGGAAGTAGTGGTACTCATTTCGTAGATGTTCGAGTTGGCGAGGAACTTGACGTCCTGGTACTTGGCATCCACTCGGCCTTGACGGTGATGAAACAAAACGCGATGGTAGTGGTACTTGGCGACATGCATGGGGTGGTAGCACACACGGAGGTTACAGCCTCGAGCGACAGCTCTAGAAGCAGCTTGGAGGCGAAGGAAACTTTGGCCGAAGCAGGAGACGGGGCACTCGGCTGAAGGTGGTCTAGGCAGCGGCCACCCACGGCCAAGGTGTGGGCGATGCGGGTCTGCTGCAGGCAAAACAGAGGCGTCGTCTCGGGCAGGAGATGCCCGTGGTTGGAGCAGATGCGGCGGCTGACGTCGTGCATGAGGCAAGGTCGAAGACAGCCGAGGCAGGGGGCGAGCCGCGCAGGGTTGCTGAAGGCGAAGCCACATAGGCGGCGCGGCTGCTGTTGGTGAGGCGGCGGGGCGACGGGGATGGATGGTTCCAATGGAGATGCTGGTGTGGAGCCACCGGAGTTGGGCAAGGAGGAGGCGCCGACGGAGATGGTGGGGAACGAAGGCCGAAGAGCAAAGCAGCAGAGAAGCAAGGCACGGTTCCATGGGAGGCGCCGGAAGAGCTTGATGCGGCAGCTCGACCATGAGGACGAGGTCCCTCGGCTATGGGATGGGAGGAGCGGCGGTCCCAGGCGAGGCTTCATGCCGGCAACGGAGGACGCGCTGCAACGCAACCACGTCGGAGGAGCTACGGGGAGGAGAAGGAGGCGCCCGGCAGCGACGAGCCAAAGGACGGTGGAGACGAGGGAGCTCCTCTCCCTGGCGTGAGGAGGGAGACGAGTGGAGGGGAAAGGGGATCGAGGACGATCCCGATCGGGACGAGTGGCTGGCGGCGGAAGGGGACGAGGAGGGGGAGAGATGCGCTCGGGCTAGGGTTAGGGAGCTGGGGCCGGCTGGGCCTAAAGAGGCCGGTGGAGGAGCCTTGGCCCATACGGGCTTAGGGAGGCCACGGTGGCCTGGGCCGGCTGCTACGAGCAGGCCGAGCTACGGCTGCTCTCCTTCTTCTCCTTTCTCCCAAAAACAGAAAAAGTCAAAGAGGTAAAAGGAGAAGAAAGGAAGGTAGAGATAGAATTTGGGCATGGGGATAAATTTCATGGACTCACAAAAATGAGTTTGATCCAAGAAAATTAGAAAGGCCAAGATCGAACGATAAGAATTCAAACTCATTTGAATTTAATTCAGATGGGTTTGAACTAGGACTTGATAAAAGGAAGGTCCAAAAATGTTGAGGATTTTTGGTGGAGCTCCGAAAAATGATGAAATAATTTATGGGCAAGTTGGAGACCAAACTTGAAGCAGAAAAGGAACGAAATTATTTTGCAAGTGTGTTTTGATCAATTCCAAACTAATGGAATATTTATTATAACTCCCTAAATATCGAGAGGATATGTTATAAAGAGAAATCACCATGTGAATCCCTCGATTTAAATAGATCAACGATCTATGCAATTTATTTAGCTAAGTTTTAAAAAGGGTTGCATGATGACATGATGCAATGCAAATGATGCAATGATGAATGCATCAAACAAATAAATCGCACGACGAATCTCGGAATACAAGGAAGGCATCTGGAGCATCGGTCTCGGGGCGTTACAGTATGATGGCAGGTTGCATCCGTCGGAGTTCCTCAGCATCTACACCATCGCGGTGCAGGCTGCCGGAGGGCGCGACGAGAAGATCCTCGCCAACTACTTCCCGTTGGTGCTCAAGCCCAACGCCGATCTTGGCTCATGCACTTGCCGACAACTCCATCTCCTCATGGGCAGATCTGTGCCATCAGCTTGACGGCGCTTTCACAGCGCCACAAGCCCCATGGCTAGGAGAGCGATCTTCATCTCGCCGCCTGTAGGAAGGAGAACCCCGCGCAAGGACATTCAGAGATTCAGCCAGTGCGCCACATCCTGACGCCCACCCCGCCATGTTATCGCGCGTTCCACCGTAACGCGCGAAACCGCAGGATGAGGGAGGAGATGGCGATGTGCAAGATTAGAGACGTCAGTGAGCTGTATGCCCTGGCCGACAAGTGTGCACATGCTGAAGAAGGAAGAAAACTCCCCGGAGAGAACACATGAGCAGGGGGGTCTGACAGTGAGGATGCTGCCCCGGCAAAGAAAAACCGCGCGAACAATGTAAGAAGGAAAGGCAAAGATGTGGCAGCTGCCGAGCAGTCCGCAACGGAGGTGGCGCCAAAGAAGGTAATCGTGGCGGCCGCCGACAAGCAGGGCGGCTCCGACAAGAAGTACTGCAAGATTCACCATACCAAGGGCCATGATCTCCAAAGTTGCAAGAAGGTCGAGCAGCTCGTTGAGCTGCAAAAGGCTGAGTACGAGCAACGCGACAAGGAAAAAGCCCAGGAAGGTACGGGCGGATCCGGCAAGAAGCGTCCCAACCGGGGAGGACGCCGCGGCAAGGCCAAGCAGCGGCAAGGAGACAGGCCTCCCCGCGGCCGCGACAAGGATGAAGATGAAGATGAAGATGAGAACATGGATGATGATGAGGCCGATAAGCAGGAGTTTCAGAAAGCAACAGAGGTTTTGTGCGTTGACGGTGGTGCTTCTCGGCATACCTCGCACCGCCAGCTCAAACAGTGGGTGCGAGAAGTTAATGCCGCAGAACCATCAGTTGAGTCACGCAAGCCCCTGAAGTGGTCCAGCACGCCTATCATCTTTGACATTGAGGACCACCCTGATCGCATCATCATGTCGGTGCTTGCCGATGTTGGTTTCACCAACTATCCGCAACTCAAGGTCACAAAGATGCTAGTTGACGGCAGGGCCGGCTTGAATCTGATCTCCTCCGCGGTACTCCGGAAGCTCCAAATCCCCGACAGCGAGCTCGAAGAGACTGGTACTTTCCAAGGAATCAATCCGGAAGGAGCAAGCCAAGGGGAAGATTACGTTGCTAGTGACGTTTGGCAGCGAGCTTAATTTCAGAACAGAGAAAGTTACTTTTGATGTTGCTGATTTCCCATTGCCCTATAATGGGATACTTGGCCGGCCAGCACTCGCCAAGTTCATGGCAGCATCCCATTATGCCTACAACGTGCTCAAGATCCCAGGTCCAATAAGTGTCATCTCTGTCCCTGGCGACAAGAAAGATGCCCTTATCTGTACCGACAAGATCTACCGGGAAGCAGCAGCCGCAGCCGAACGCAAACCACTTGCCGCTGAAGCTCCCGGGGGGAAGAAGAAGACCAAGTCCGCAAGAGCTCTGATGCCCACTCCGGCAAGCGCACCTCTTCGGAGTGCTGCGCTACCGTCGAGGACGCACCATCGAGCTCCACCGCAAGTGTAAGAAGGCAAAGGCAGCTCCACCAGAGACCAAGAAAGTGGTCGCCAAGGAGGACGCACCGGTGGTACCTTCACCATCGCTGCCACGCTAGATCCTAAATAGGAAAGGCGCTGTTTTCCTCGCGGCGAATGTTGATGTGTTTGCATGGCAACCATCCGACATCCCCGTGTTCCTGTGAAAGTAATTGAGCACCACCTTGCCGCTCTGTCCTCACGCCGCCCGCAAGCGTAAAGTCGAAACAAGCAAAGGAACGCCAAGAATTCATTGCGAAGAGATCAAGAAGTTGGAAGCAGCAGGCCTGGTCGAGGTGTGCTCCATCCAACGTGGCTGGCCAATCTCGTAGTCGCGCGCAAGGCTAATGTAAAATGGAGGCTTTGTATAGACTTCATCGATGTTAATAAAGCTTGTCCCAAGGATCCATTTCCCCGCCGCATTGACCGATTGTCGACTCCATGGCAGATGTGATTTGCTTTCATTTCTTGATGCATATTCAGGATATCATCGATCTTCATGGCGTAAGAGGATGAGGGAAACCGCATTCATTACTCCATGTGGCACGATCGCTTTGTGCGGATGCCTTCGGATTAAAGAATGCTGGTTCAACATTTGCAAGGGTAGTCCACGGCTTTTGAGCCACAGCTGCACGTAAATGTACAGCGCATATGGATGACATAGTGGTCAAGAGCAAAGACAGAGCAACTCGATTCAAGATTTGACGAGACCTTTGCAAATCAAGCAAGATCAATCTCAAACTCAACCCCGAGAAGTGCGTGTTTGGAGTACCTTCCGCAAGCTTCTCGTGTTCTTTGTGTCCCAATGGGGATTGAAGCTAATCCCGACAAGATCAAGGCCATTGAGCAGATCAAAGCACCGAAGCGCCCAAGGATGTGCGAAGGCTTGCCGCTGCGTGGCTGCTCTCAGAGGTTCATTTCTAAGTCTGCTGAAGACTCGCCATTTTTCAAAATTTTGAAAAGGCAGGTCCAATGAAATGGACTCTGGCTTGAGGCTGCACCAGAGGACTTGAAGAGATACATGTCCTCCACTCCAATACTTGTCGCACCTAAACAACAAGAGAGTTGCTGCTATATCTAGCGGCAACCAATCAAGTGGTTAGTGCTGCGTTAGTAGCGGAAAGGGAGGCGGATGATGAGCCAGCGGCCACGGCAAGTGCATCCAAATGACAAGCTGGGGCTTCCGACAAGCTCCGTCCCGACAAGGATGAATTGCAGCCACAAGAAGAGAAGCAGAGGAAAATGGTGCAGCGCCAGTTTACTTTGTCGGCCCCCTTCGCAGGGGCTAGATCAAGGTACTGTGTGCGTGTTGCTTTTCGCCTTCTCATGGCCTCGAGAAAGCTGCGCCATTACTTTCAAGCACATGATATTACAGCTTGTCACCGCTTCGCTGAAGAGGATATTGCGTAATCCGTACAACAGTAGGATTGTCAAGTGGGCACCGAATTGTCAAGCTTTGGCCTCAAGTTTGAGAGTACTTCAACTATCCAGAGCCGAGCATTGGCGAATTCATAGCGTAATGGACGCCAACACCGATGAAGAAACTCCAGACGAGCATCCCCGCCAAGGAAGCAAGCAAAGAATGGATCATGTACTTTGATGGTGCGTTCGCTGCAAGGCGCCGTGCGGGCGCAGCATTTCACACCCACCGGAGAGCACCTCAAGTACGCCGCCCGATGCACTTTCCCAAGGAGCAAGCGACAAAAATACCGCAGAGTATGAAGGTTTGCTTGCCGGACTTAGGATCGCGCAGACCTTGGGATCAAGAAGCTTATTGTCGGGGTGACTCGCAGCTTGTCATCCGCCAAGTGAACAAAGATTATCGAGTCCGTTGATGGAAGCTACATTGATGAAGTGAGAAAGTTGGAAGAGCATTTTGACGGCTTACAGATGGAACATGTTACGAGAGCCCGTAATCTACATTGCAGATGGCTCTGTCAAAATGCGCCAGACTCAAGTTACTCATGGAACCAGGGATCTTTGTGCTCAGCCGACTCAACAATCTGTGATACCATCAATCGGACAGAGCAAAAGAGGAAGTTGATTTCGTGACTACTTTCCGCTGAGCTCCCCGGCCGCCGCCAAGAAGGTCCCCAAGATCAACACCAAGAGTGCTGAGGAGTAGTCTGCTCCGACAAGCCCTAAGGTTTGTTCCGTTGAAGCAGACGCTCCCGACAAGTTTTGCTCTCGCAAGCTTGCCGAGGAACATCAAGCTCCGGCTGAACCGCAGGTTCTTGCCGCAGAAGCAGATGTTCCCGCAGCAGCATTTGTGCCTTTAGTCCTTGTTGTTGAGCCACAAGCTCCAAAGATGGGCACAAAGAGATCATCCATTTCCTTCTGCACAGAGAACTTCCCAAGAGCAAGAAGAAGCAGAGAGGTAGCCCGCAATCAAGTATGTACCAGTTTGTCGATTTACATACTATACGTATGAGATTCAATGGAGTGAAATTGAAGTGCATTCCTCGAAGATGGATGTAAGTCGCTGGCAGAGATACATGGAGGCATATGTGGTCATCACATTGGCATTAAGAGCACTTGCCGCAAAGCTTTCCGCAAGGTTTCTTTTGGCCAACAGCCCTGCAGATGCAACCGCACAAGTAACCAAGTGTGAAGCGCAAGGCCCACTCCAAGCAGATACACCAGCCAGCTCAAGCTCTTCAGACGATCCCTTTATCCCGCCATTTTCGTCCTGGGGCTCGACATCCTCGGCCCCTTTCCCCGAGCTGTCGGGGGCTTTGAGTACTTGTATGTGGCAATCGACAAGTTCACAAAGTGGCCGGAAGTGGAAGCAGTGAGGAAGGTGTCAGCATAGTCAGCAGTCAAGTTCTTCAGGTCAATTGTTTGCCGCTTTCGAGTCCCTAACAGATCATCACCGACAATGGCACACAATTCACGAGCCACACCTTCATGCAAGACGCCCAAGATCTTGGCGCCAAGGTCCGCTTTCGCTTCGCTGCTCACCCGAGAAGCAACGGTCAAGCGGAGAGGGTAAACACCGGCGTGCTGCCCGGCTCAAGACCGTAACTTTCGACAGTGCTGCACAAGTGCGGAAGGAATTGATCGAGGAGCGCCATGGTTCTTTGGTCGATCAGACGATGCCAAATCGAGCCATCGCCGACACCTTTCGCTCTAGTCTATGGAGCAGAGGCGCTTCTCCCCACGGAACTCAGATACGGATCGCCTCGAAAGTGCTCGCTATGATGAGTTTGAGCAAGAGCAGCTGCGACAAGATGACGCGCTGCTCCTTGAGGAAGATCGCTTCAGCTGGCCAGACGAGCTGCTCGATATCAGCAAGTTTTGGCGCCGCTACCATAGCCGCAAAGTCAATGCTAGAAGTCTTGAGGAAGGCGACCTTGTTCTTCGCGCTGCTCAATCCGCCAAGAATTCCAACAAGTTGACGCCAAGTGGGAAGGCCCTTATGGGGTGAAGCGAAGTCACTAGGCCTCGGCGCCGTCCGCTTTGAGACCAAGATGGCTTTCCGTGAGCAACTCCTGAACATTGAGCATCTTCATAAGTTTTACCCATAGCGCGTTGCCGAACCTGTTCCGAACCACCTTTTGTACAAGCCTTGCTATGCTGCATGTAACCCTTCGTACAAAGCCGGGCGCAGATCCCGTGCATAAATAAAGCTCATGTGCTTCGCACATCTTGTCAAATTTCATGCCTTTTTTCTTTTTTGCATGCATTATCTGACACTTTGTGCAGCACTTGCCCCCGGTAAGCAATAACGAGCCTTAAGGCTCCATATCTTTATTTTCTCTTCTTTCTTTTTCTCAAAAAGAAGGTTCCCTCGCCCACAAGTTCACCAGGGGGGGAGGAGAAGATAATGGTGTCGACTCAGCGCCGCTCAAAGAAGTATAGCCTTGCCGGACGCAGCATTTACGTAAAAGCTAAGTTGCCAAAGTTTGAGCACAATCAGTTTTAAAATTTCTTAAGTTATCTTCCTTGAACGACCGTGCTTTGTATGGAGAACCTGTGTGCGGAGGAACCAACTCAGTAGCTAGTTGCGCCTTTACTTTGTTTCGAGTCCGCCAACAACTTAAGTGCGCCATGATTAGTTGCATAAGGTTTCTTGCCGAAGCAAAGACCGCCAAAGAAGTTGCCGATGTTCTCACTCAGCCAGGCAAGGGTGCTCATACCGCAAGTTCCCTAAAAAGCGTAGGGTGAAAACATACAAAGGAAGGAATCAAGTAAAAGGAAATAACATAGCAAATACTGCCCAAGATAGAGTTATATTAAAAAATAACTTGCCGCTACCTAATAGATTGTTCCCTGTGACATATCTCGCAGCAATGCAAGAAAAAGGAGGAAAAGGCGGCCTAGTCCACGTGATCACCGCCGACCTCTCCCGACTTCATTCACCTTGTCCACAATGGTGCGATAAGGGCCCCGAGCTCTTCAAGATCAGCACCACCGCAGCTTCTTGAGGGCGCGGTGAGGTTGAGGCCCGGATTGCGGAAGAGCACCTTCACCAACACCTTCTCCAGACTCGCATAGATTGCGCCATGACTCGCCACCAGCCTGCCTTGGGATCCTTTCCGGAGTTGCCGGAGAGCCGCCTCCACGCCTTGAAGAACAGAGGAGCTTGGCGCTGGGCTGGAGGTTCTCATCAAGAGTACCAAGCCCTCCAGCCCAACAAGGCCAGCCTCGCCGATGATCGGGCGATGTTGACGAGGTTCTCCGCCCGAGCTCCAAAGTAGCCCCGAATGTGTTCGGTTTCGCAGCCCTCGCCGCCAGCGCCTCATTGGCCTTGATCTCCCTTCAAGTCCTCCTCTCGCTTGGCGCCGGCCCCGCCTCTGGCCAACAGAGCTAACTTCAGCTCGAGATCGGCATTGGCGCCCTGACGGCGTTCAGCTCCTCGCCCTTCTCGTGAGAGACGACCTCAGAGCTCACCATGGGCAAGGGCGCCCTTCAAGGCTGCTACTGGAGCGCTGCAAGATCTTCATTCTTTCCTTGAGGGTGGCTTCTAGCTCCGGCCACCCTCACCTCCAACTCCTTCTTACGGCCTCGCAGCGCCGCATCTTCGCTTCCTTGAGAGCCCCGCCAAGTGTCTCCTCACGCAAGTGAGCTCCACCTCATAGCTGTCCAAGTTGACCTTCTTCTGCCACCGCTTCCCGCACGGATAGCTCTCGGCGGCAAGCCGCTGTTGTTTTCACCGCTTCGAGGATGAAAGCCTTCCACGCCGACAAGCTGCGCCTCCTCTCGCAATGGACCGGAGGGCCTCTTTGTTGCAGCTCGAGCTCCTCCGCATGCTTTCTATGTCCACTCCCCTTTGCGACAAGCGCTTCCCGGACTCCGGCCGCTTTGTCGGGCGTGGTAGAGCGACACCAACTTCCGGAGCAGCTGCCTCTCCTCACCGCCATTGTTGTTGCCATGGCAACCACCGCCAGCCCAGCGGAGGTGAGTACTCACAAAAGCCTCTCCTTGATCGGGCGCCTCGAGCTTGACGCCAAGGGAGCTTGATGAAGACACCGCCGCCTTCAAGTAGGCGCTGGCTGGGGCTCTCGAGCTGGCCCGGCGCTGGCCGGGCGGAGGGATCGGCGGTCGGTGTAGCGCCTTGCGCCCTGCGCCCCGGTCGTTAGTACGATCGCCGGACCTCGCCAGCTCCTCGCCAAAGATCCTCGGCGGCCTCTTTGTCGGGCGGGATCATCAAGCGCCTCCTTTCTTCAAGAGCAGCTGCATCACAAGATGTCACAAGACATTCTCCTCGCCGGTGGCCTCGGTCTCCATCGGTTCAGTGGAGGGGGATCCAAGACAGAAGAGGGAGAAGAAGTCAAGCAAATATCCAAAAAGAAGATCAAGAAGAAGAATCCAAGGAAATTACCAAAGGCTGGGATCCACAAATATGGGCTCCACCACCGAGGCTCATTGGTGCTACCCCTGTCGGAGACTCCTCCTTGCTGTGGACCTCTCCCTTGCCGGAGAGCGCTCCCTTGCCGGAGAGTCACCCCTTGGCGGCGTAGTCGAAGCAGATAGCACCTCAGGAGCGGCTTCTGGTTGTTCCTGATGGGCCTATTCTGCTCCTACACAAGCAAACCAACAATCAAGATATCATCAAGGAAAGAGCACCCATACACGCCCCATAATAGGAAGTGAACAAATACTTACGCTGGGGGCTGCTTCGGGGAGAGATTGTCGGGTCCAACAAGGTGGTCTCGGACGCGTCCTCTACTGTCACATCAGGATCGTCCTCGATGACAACCACGGGGACCTTGGCCCTCTTCGCCGCCTTCCGGGCCGAGTCCCGAAAGGAACAAGGTTCAAGAAAGCGATCGTAAACAAGACAAGAAACAGCAAGAATTGAAAACCATAAGTACAACAAAAGAAAAGACTTACTGCCCTCCTCTTCTTCCTCCTCGCCGGAGCTGAGCGCGAGAGATCAAAGTCTGTACCTTTTCAACAGCGACGAGGCAGAGGAGTAGGCTCCTTGGACGCTTGGCGGAGCTGCGGCAGATCGAAGCGGCGGCCCGAGAAGACCCCGCCTAGTTGCGGTGCAGCGTGAGATGCTCCTGCAACAACGGTGCTTGTCGCGGTGGAGCGTGTTCATGGGCGGGCGCTTATTGGCCCGCCTGCCGCCCCGCCAGGTTCCGAACCTGGAGGCGCTTTCTGGTTGAGCTGTGGGCTGCACTGGGCTCCGCCGCGTAAGTTGCTTGAAGACGGTTGCCACCGCGCTTCGCGGGCTCGCCGCTTCAGCTTCGGCTCTCGCCAACGACCTTCCCGACAAGATCCTCCCGGCCGGCAAGGCTTGCTGCCTCGCTGCCTCTCGCCTCCAAAGTAAACCCGAACCGCACACGGGCGGCGCCACCGCCGCTTTTTCGCCTCGTGGCAATGCGCCGATCTCGCCATCGCGGTGTCGCGGTGAGGAGCTCGCTGCCGGGCGCGACCGCCACCTCCACCAAGTCGCCA